>OX637502.1:21425000-22137500 GCA_951799955.1 Apamea anceps | reverse complement strand
CTGCTTGCCGAGCGGCGCGTGCGCCACAGTCTGTCCCCCCCACTCGTATCCGTTCTCTGGGTTCACTAGCAGGTCGCCGGTGTCTGGTCAGAAAGAGACAGGGTTGTATTATACACAGGAAGACCAAGATGAGCATCTTGATCTTCCTGTGCATAATATTTCTTTTTTGGTTTACTACGAACGTTATTTCCTACAAAAGTTTAAAAATACTCCGATTATTCTTAGTTGACAAAGACGGTAGGTACTTATTCAATTTAGGTGGGTAGGTACTGTCGGGGAAATTCATAGTTTATCATATTGACACACAACGTCAGTTCGCCGTGCTATAGTCATTTCACACAACTGTCAAAGAATGGCTGTGATTTGAATATACAGACCATTTAAATTTATAGTGTAAACAATTTATTTCCCTGGCTTTACTTTCATTAAACAAATGAGGCCCTACTTACATTGTTAATAGACAGCAACGATTTATGTTAGAAGTAAACCCAGCGGCTCTTATATTGTCGTCTAAATTTTCTTCACAACTCTATTTACAAGCGTCACAAAAGGAACGCGAACTAAACAAACTTAAAATTATCAAAGCTATGAAAGCGAAAACAAGAGCGAGTCAGAAACGGCCATTAGTTGTCCAACATCACAAAGAGCGGAGATCAAGCTAAGAATAAAAATCGTTGTTCAACAAACTGAGCTAACAGAGGACGTTGTCGCTCCAAGAGCTTGAGATGAGAAAAGTTCTCTGAGACAATTTAATAACACCGGGTGGACGAGACGCCGGAATGCCGATGCGAAAACACGGAAAGTTTCGTGAATTTATGTCTTGTGTTTGGGTTATGGTGGCTGCACTTCATGAGATCCTTGTCTCTGGCAGTTATGTGACGAAGTTGAAGGATGAAAGGAATAATGAACGTAATAAAGGCCGTGACGGAGAAAATTTAAGGCAAAACACAAACGAATGAATTGTAAAAAGCAGCTACATACACTTCGTTCGAGAATTGTCTTAGCCTTTATCGACCAAACATATTTTCAGAAATATTGATATTTAATACCCATTCGAACTAATGGTTTCTTGATGATAAGTTTCAACAAATGCAACGTTTGTTCAATTCCACTACATAATATAGGTACCTACTACTAAAATATTAGTTCTGAAGAGGATAATTTTATAGAGGATCTGCTAGTGCCTAAATTTTAGGTAATTCTCCGAAAGCAATACGTATGTAAGTAATGCCAATTACTAAAATCAGGGTTTTCTGAGAAATTTTGAAACAGATATGAATATTCGCTTCAGCTAGTACTGAATTTGAAATTCCTAAAAGTCGGAAGTCGGTCTGAAATTTATTTCGGGCACTCAATAAATAACCAATTAATAACGAAGAAACTACATGGATCAAAATCTAAACTACGTAGGTTTGGAATTTTACTCCTAGTGGATTCGTGGGTAAATCATATTATTTCATCCTAATAACTGTGTTAAGTTGTCGGTTTAGAGATCGATAATATTGAAGACATTTTGTACAAATAAAATTGACTAAAAGACTTCATCTCAAGTGTTCTTTCCTTCTATCTTAAATTCACCCGTCTTAAACAGCATCAAATATCCGCTAAGAAATTCGCACTGCGCATTTACAGAAGCGCTCGGGTCATCCAAATGAATTGCAACAAATCTCCGCTTTCTTAGCAGCTGTTGATTTCTTTGAAGATTTGTAAAAGTACCGCCCACAGATCAGTCTTGCCCGCAAAGCTCGAGCAATTGTTACCAAGAGACGAACAATAGAGCAGCGATAATTAAGAAAAGGAAAAATAAAATGATTAAACTAGTAACAACTACGGACATACAGAAATAGATGAATGGAGTTATGTACGAATAGGTACAAGAACAAGAAATAACAAGAAAAGAAAAATGTAAAGACGCGAATTCATATGGAATCTTGCAGTGTTGTTAGCAGCATACTGCGCAACATTGTTGCCAGCAAGTTATACATCACAAGAAACAATGTTGCATAACTGTTTCTCCACTTTATTTTTAATGAATAAGGGCTAAGAGACCGTGTTTATTAAAAGTACAAACTTATATGATTAGATAAGCAAGAATAAACTCCCGTTTATCTTGGCCTCCCAAAATATTTATCAACAATCCAAAAAACTTGAGAGATAATAAAATAATTTTCTCATGATTAGCTTGCTCGTGTTTTCCCATCGGACCGAAATGTATTGATGAACTATTTGGGCATCGGCCAATCAAATTGAGTCGTGACCAAGTCTCAAACTCTTGAAGTGACCTAGAAAGATTTTTACTTCGGGTTCCGTGGAAAATTGGTTAGTGGTATAACGTTAAATGAATCCAATAAGGTCCACATCTGTTTGCAGCCTGCACCCTCAACATAATTATCATCTTGATTATATTTCATGGGAAAACATTATCAGCTATTAGATATCCAACGCTGATGGAGACTTCTAAGAAATAATTTACTATCTTTCCTTTGCTGAATTAAGAAGGTACAGCTGTACTAACAAGTTTCATGCTTTAGTTTATAGTTAGTTCTATACTAGTATCGTTAACTATGACCGATTTTAGTTTATTTGGATTCACTCAAACTCAAATAATTTATTTCAATTAAATCATTTCAGGCACTTTTGAATTGTCAAAATTAAATAGTCGGTTAGTTAGTCAGAAAGTTGACGCTAGTTGCCCATTCCAAAACGTTTCCGATCTCTGAAGATCTTATTATTGTTTTATTTTTGTTCTTACTAAAACAGAGACTACTATCCCTTGCTTATACAATAATAGCGTTGTAACAAGTTTATTGGGGCCTCACAATTGATGTCATAAAAATGGCGATTCCGTTGTCGTCTTTTGTATATTTATCGGGAAATATATTTGGAAATGAGATTTTCTTTTGAAATACTTGTCAATAGTGGAGAGCGTTTATTTATTTGACACAAATCCTTTTTGTGTAGAAGACGTATAAAAGAATTCATTGACCGAAAATAAACGGCCTTTTTTGTCCACGAGACGAAAGTCTCGTCTTAAGTACTTCAGCATAATTGGTAAATTGAGCCATGTGAAGACGAACTCTGACTACGTTAATGTTAAGACCCCCTCAGGCAGAAACTGTGACAAAAATAAACCTACAAGGTAATCGTAAAAAGGAAAATCTTCTTGAGAAGTTATGAGAGGAGCACTTCTCAAGAACCATAGCCATCATTCTGTGAAGACATGAATTTCTAGGCTAGCCTACAATCTATTAATATAATAGATTTTTATTTACATGATACTCTACCTATAACAACACCGTCGACGCTAGGCCCGAAGGCATAGGCAAAGTCGGGGGCCTGCACAGGCGCGGACAGCAGCGCCTCTAGCGGCCGCTCCCGTAAACACCGCAGCAACGCAGGCGGTGTTAGTTCTGTGGACAAAGTTGTTTTGTTAATCATCTTGTATTTGCAATCTACATAATGTTCTTATGAATAATTTAGTAATTGGTAAAGGGAAAATGAGAGGGTCGATGAGATACACAAAGTTGGAATCCTACTGCCCATTTTTTCCTCAAGAAAAACATAAAGAAACTGTTACTTCAAAATAATTATAATCCTATAGAACCTTCGTAAATCTCATGACTTTTTATATAATCCGCTGAAGTTAACAATTTGACCTATATCTTACTTGTGACAACTACTTCAACGGTAATGTTCCTCTAACTAACAAAAAAATAATATATTTATGTTTTATGCACAATGGTAGTACATAGGGCTGACAACTACCATCCAAGTACTATATACCAAATCGATCCTTCAACACCACCCTAAAATTCTGTTTGCAAACTAACCCCTCAAATGCACATTCCATTGTCCATTCCGAAACAGCTCCTTATGAACAGTTGCTGAACACTAAACTCCAGGTGCCAGGTGTCACTTCATTGTCACAGTATTCATGTCACAGTCGAAACTAAACAGAACGCTTGGCACACATCGCACTTACGATTAATACTACTACTGACGTGGCTGTAGCACGATTGTGGGACACAATTGGATGGCCTAGTGTTTTCGTTTCGGAAATTCTAGCGTTCAATGTGTATTAGGGACTATTTTGGCTTGTGGATTCTGAATAAGCACTATGTCATTATTATTATTATTTTCTGCAGATAATCTTTTTTGTAGGGTTATTGCTTTGATAGTAGGATCTTTTTAAGCATCATTATTTCGTAAGAAAAAAAGAATTGTTTCATGAAATTCTAGTTTTTAATATGCGGTCAAAGAGTAATTTTCGAAAACACATGTAGTTTCCCACAGTGCGGATTCATTGTCACCTTTTCTCAATGTCATGAAATTATCTTAACGTAACTGGTATTTTCTTCCTGGACCGTACACAGATTATTTGAGAGGCTTTCATCATTATTATTACCGGAAGGATTTAAAACATTTAATGCTTCATTGCTTCGACATCAGGATCTTCCCAAGGTATTTTCGCGAAAATCTGTTTCCCATTTAAAAAGAAATGATGACTATGTTTCAAGACAGTCTCACAATTTCAGGGACCTGATTATTCACTTTGGAATGCCCAACTTGTTTCATAGCTTTTGTTTCTTTACTATTGTACCCAATGAGAATACCAGCAGCCTTGCAATGTTGCTCTGAGGCAGGAATCTTTTCAAACTTTGGCTTTTATATTTATCTTTTATATTTTGCGGTTTTGTGTTAGGTCAAACTAGTTTTTTTTCCTTTATATTTTTCTCTAATTGGGATCTAAGCCATGTTTTTAACAGTCAAGGATTCATCCTCGACTCTCAAACCTATATAAAGGACACTGGACAAAATTGTGTTTTATGTTCTTTTTTGCGTCATTTTTACAGAAAATAAACGTTTTTTTCTTTGTTTCTCTCAATTGTTTTTTTTTCGGCGGCAAGTACAAAATAAAACCGATACACATTTGGCCATTATTTTTTTTATAAAAACTATATCATTCTCTTTGCATTTTAGGTAGCTATCACCCAGACTTTACAAGCCGGTAACATGAAGTGTGTCGCCTGTTCGAAGCACCACGTGCGTCATATTGGAGGCTTGCCAAGCCCGATGCCCCAATACTGTGGCAGTTCACTTAACAAGGACTTACTGGATTGTCCGTTGCGTATGTGAGAGTAGCTCTGATCTAGTTTAATGTAGAGATAAGGACAGATGCTGATGGTATAATTTTGTAAAATTCATACATATTTTGTTACTTTATTAGTAACTAGCTTCTGCCCGCGGCTTCGCCCGCGTGGATGTCGAAAATTATCCCACGGGAACGTGCTAACAGGATAAAATGTATGTGCCCCAGGATGCCATCTATCTCGCGGGCCCTTTGTGGTTAATTTCAATAGAAAACCAATTGTGTCTCATTAATGGTGATTAAGAGGGTACCTATATGATATCTTTACCTAAGTACCTACCTAATTAAAAAAATAAATAAACTCAATAACAGAAAATAAAATACCTACCTACCTAAATAAACCTATTTATGATGATAACTAATCTAAACTCAATCATCATCTGCCTAGCCTTTTCCCAATTATGTTGGGGTCGGCTTCCAGTCTAACCGGATGCAGCTGAATACCAGTATTTTACATGGAGCGACTGCCTATCTGACCTCCACAACCCAGTTACTGGGTAATACGATACCCTTGGTACGACTGGTTGTCAGACTTTCGGGCTTCTGACTACCCGTAACGACTGTCAAAGATCCACGAATGACAGCCGGGACCAACGGCTTAACGTGCTTTCCGAGGCACGGAGGTGTCTCGGTATATAAAGATGGTCACCCATCCACAGACCGACCGCGGGAAGCGTAGCTTAACCTGACCGATCGACCTGTGCTGTTATTATTTAGCCACGGGCCCCTCAATCTAAACTCAATAAATACGCAAAATCTCTAAAAACTAATATCTATACGAATGACTAATCCTACCTAACAGTATTATAAAATAACCTACGGTCACTACGTACACTATCAAATATACCACCTATACTTTAAAATTAAAATCTATACCTACGACTTATATAAAACTAAACCTAAATAACTGTAAAAAGTAAAAGGAATAAAAATGAACTCCACTGCGGGTGACCTAACCTACGACAAACTTATTATTTGCGGTTGGTACTGTAATCGGGTCTAGGGATCGAACCGCAAAATTAAGTTTGTTTTTTATTGTATATACTTTTCCGGGATAAAAAGTACCCAGTGTGGTGCCCAGGATATTAAAGAATAATTATACCAAGTTTCATCGTAATCGAACCGGTAGTTTTTGCGTGATGCCTGAACAAACAGACAGACAGACAGACAGACCGACAGACAGACAGACAGACAGACAAAAATTTTTTTAATCACATTTTTGGGTTCGGTGTCGGTCTAGTAACACCCCCTGCCATTTATTTTTTTGATATTTTCAATGTACAGAATTTTCACTTCTACAGATTTATTATAAGTATAGATAGATAATTAGTGGTCTTCATAAAACGTTTTATTTAACATTACATATAGAGATCAATTACACATATTGCACATCGAGTTTCAAGTGACTGAGATGACGTTCTACAAAGCTGAACTTTTTCTAACGCGCGATATTATGCCACATTTACCGTTTGGTACTGAATTTATTATTGGAATAATATCGTTTGCTTTTTGTTTCAGTAACCATACATTTGGATCTACCTCTGAATAAGAAATTGGTTTCCAGCAATTTAACTGATTGCACATTACGTGTACTTTTCACCTTTCTATGCGAGACAAAAATATGAAAAGGTAAAATGACACTTACCAGGAGAACAGTTTGCATGTGTGGCGACTAGCGCCGCGTATTTGCTGGGATCTGCGACGAGCGACCAGGGGCTCAGCCCAGACCCTGACATGAGCACTGCTCTGTGGAAGAGAAGACCTGTAACAAATGGTAAATATTATTTAGAGCTCCATTTTCTAAAGGAGCTCGTCCAAGGAAGAACTACAAGTACGGATCTATTTCTGAGTTGTTGTGTTTCGGATTGAAGGTTTTTGGTATCGGTGTACAGTCAAGTGAAATAATTAGTTATTTGTCTGGATAAAGGTTAGGTATATGAATGCTAACTCGTCTGCACGTCTGTAGTATTTTTCTCTCCTTCCCCTTTTTAATCCATCCAAAGGTTGTCTTTAAAAGATCGCTCTGAGCGATAAGACCGCCCATTGTGTCATCCCTTGTAAACTTTCTATATTTATGTCTGTAATTTAATTTATATGTACATAATAAAGAGTATTCTATTTTATTCTGCTCGATGCAGATGCCTAAAGACGGTGGTGGACATTTACTATCAGGTAGGTACTACTTGTTTGCCACCTAACGACTTCGTGTTAAATTTTACACAAAGAAACTAAACGCTTGTTATTCCACAACATGAACAGCTCCTAAAACGCTTTCAATCTTCATCATCGACTACAAAGTACAAGAATAGATGAACATTTTCACGTTCCTAATTTGTTAGAGCACTTAACCTTGTTTGTCCATCAGAATCTCGAACGTCAAACAACGGAGCATCGTCAACGTTTTAAAGTGAAGTACTCGCGAGGGAAATCTCTCTCCGTATAGACACGCTTCAATTTTCACCAGTTCAAATAGTTTGTACACGTGTTAGCCTGTTTTTTATCGGGAAAGTTTGAGCGATACCAAACGCGTTTAGAAGCCAGGTGCTGGAATGATATGTTGTGGGCTTAGATTTTTTTTTTATGTTTACATTCCTTTTTTACATTACATAACAGCACGCCTATACGAGTATTCCCAGTATTAAGTTCACCCACATTTCACCAGTTATGTCTAGCATAAATAAAAAAATACATGAAATTTTTTAGACTTTACAATATTTAAGGCATAACATTTAAGTCTGCAACTGAAGGATAATAACATAACAACAGACTAAAATAAACTTTAACAATCTCTATAATAAAATACCTGTTAAAAACCGGAATATTTTTCTTACAATCCCTTGTCGGAATGGAAATAAAATGTAAAGCCAGAACGTGGTGGAAAGTCTGGAAGCTCAGACTCCGCGATAGTTTCAATTGTGTGAAAACAGGCGATTAGGGGTGTCTCTAGCGAGACATTGTGGAGTGAGGGGTAATTCTTAATAATAGCTTTTTGAGAACGTCTTTATGTTACCGGGATACTAGTGAGAAAGATATGATGCGAGAACAGCGGCTTAAGTGCTTTTGGGAGGACGGTCTCGAAATGTTGAGATGGAAAAAAGCATTTTAGTTCGTCGACTTGATTGTGAAGTACCTAATTCATTTTCCTGACTCTTCAGAAGTTTATTTTTATTTTTAGGATCAGTTTTCTGATTAGCTTGCTTTTTTACGTCCCCTGACTTTTATTTACACATATAGTTCTATACGAGTATCGTCAACACCGCTAGCAACTCATAAATGTAAACAATAAAAGGTTTGATTCAAAACAAAAGTAATTACACAAATAAACGAGAAGGGTGAAAAAAAATTCTCTTCAAAGTAAAGCAAAGGTCAACGAGACGTACAAATAAAAGTTTGTGAGTCAACAAAGAGTTTACAAGCTTTGTTTTGGCTTCCACTCGTTCCTAACATTACACCCAAATTGCTTTTCTCAGACATCTTCAATACAGATAGGACGTTCCCAGATGTTTAATGTTTTATGATTCCTACAATATACTCTCAGGGCATAAGCACCTCCCTAGGTATAAGTGTAGTATGATACCATTCGCGTAAATGCGAACATAATCAGCTTATATAATGTTCCCACTGCTGGGACACAGGCCTCCTCTCCACGAGAGGGAGTGGGCAGTAATCTACCACGCGGGCCCAGTGCAGGTTAGTTGCGAAACGTTGTCAAAAACCTTTGGTCAAAAGTAACCAGATACAAACTGACTGGTGGTTTGAGATTTTAATTGGTTATTTTAAAGTAGCGTCGTGGTCGATCAGCCTGAATCGCAAAAAAGTGTCAGGATAAATTATAATCTAGTAGGTGACAATCAATTAATTTCCGAAGTTGCTTGGTTAAAAATCTTTTTCAAACAATTTCGTGTACCTTTTGTAGTACAAAATAAGGACACGCCAGCACCAAAAAAGAAATCACGCCTTCCCTCTGCAATAGACTAAAAGACTATTACCGCCTTATCAAGATTTTATCCTTCCAACGAAATGCATCCCACCTTAATTAGGAAATACTGTAATCCGAAATGGAGGACGTCTCCAGAATATTTTTAATCTCAAACACGACTAAATAACTATAAAACTAACGAATCTCGGAGATTCTCCTGCAAAAGACGGTTTCAAAAACTAAATTACGCTCACATCTTGTTAAGGAATACCCGTTTATATGTTGCGTCAGCCAGAGCATCTCTGCACACAATGAGAAATGAAAGTTAAATGTATGGATGTAAAAATGTCACTTACAGGGATTTGTTCGTTTATTTTCGCTTGGGGTAAATGCGTTGCGGATGTCGTGTTTTTTTTTCTGGAATGAGTTGAGATTAGATATGGGGCTGTCTGCTTCATTTGTTTGTGTATTTGTTGTGTAATTACGCATTTGGATATGTTTTTCTTTCGTTAATAAATCATTTTGTTGGTCGTATAAACCGTTTTGGAGGTAATTTCAAGCTTAGGGTGTTTTTGTAAACAGTAGATTTTTTTTTTAATTCTAGAAATAGAAATATAAGTGTGCAAGCATTTTTAATGTAGACTTTTATAAAGTCTGTATCAAACAAAGTTTGTAGGTAGATGCAAGATACAGAGAACAAAAAAAAAACAAACATTTTAAAAATCATGACGATACCCACTTCATTTGTAATTTTTCCTTTGTTTTTCAAGTTGTTTCCTCGCAAAGAGAGGACCTTATTAATATCTCTTCATTAGTCTTTGTGCCGTACCGGAACAAACGGATAAGATACAAAAGAAACATTGTTTCCGATATCAAGAGACAGTTCGTTTTAATACAGGCCACGATTTATCAAGTATCTTGAATAGATTGCGGCTATTTTTCTTTGCTTGAGTTTTCATAAAACCTAGAGTTAGAAATAGAACTCAAAAATACGTTTCGTCTTTGTTTTTGTTGCTGAGGCCCTCAGCAACAAAAACGAATCAACATAACCCTTTTGTATTTTAGCGAATAAACAAAAAACACAGAAAAAAGACATATACAAAAGTGCCCAATCTCTTTTGAATATACCCAAGCATAACAACTCCAACTTCAGCTATAAAAGGTACTAATAATAATGTTACCGCCGCGCTTAGACTCCGTGGAACTTAAGGTAGATATTCAAGCACAGCTTCTGTAACAGACTTAAAAATAAGCGCATATTACCGACGCTACTTCGAGGCAACGAGGCAAAATAAGAACAGATCTGAATATCTCTGAGCTGCTTCGCTCTCAAGATATTATATTCCTTCGCGAGTATTAAGATTTGATTAAAAAGTGGGTTCTGAAGACGCACAAGTGCAGTTATAGAAATGCAGGAATGCATGTAAGAAGCTGTACTATCTTTCAGTTAATCTGATACAATCCTGGGTTTTTCTGTAGGTAACTTATTGAAAATGTCATAAAATATATACAGTGGTTAGTGATCGCACATTTCTTCTCTTTTTTAACCGACTTCTAAAAATGGAGGAGGTTCTCAATTCGGATGTCTGTATTTTTTTTATGTTTGTTCGCGCGTAACTCCGTCGCTTGCCAACCGATTTAAAAAATTCATTTCTTGTTGGAAAGGGTATACTTTCCAAATAGTCCCATAGAAATTTCATCAAAAACGATTCAGTAGTTTGGTTTTTAAACCAAAATTACTGGTAAAAATTACAACTTAAAAGTGAAAAATAAAAACTTTTTTGCAAAAAAAACAACCGACTTCCAAAAACGACACTACAAAGTGAAAAATAACTTTAATTTCGGAAGTCGGTGGCAAACAACGAAAATGCGAACCCAACGACAGCAACTTCCGAAATGAAAGTTATTTTTCACTTTGTAGTGTCGTTTTTGGAAGTCGGTTGTTTTTTTTGCAAAAAAGTTTTTTGTCGTATCGATGGTTCTTTGTCTTTAATTTTATAAATGTGTAAATTTCACTCCTACTAGATACCTAGTACAGAAATACGCCACTAGTAGCGCTGCTCACATGGCAACTATCTGTTAAGGCTGAGACATACATCTATGAATTTTCTTGAGTAATTTGAATTAATATTTATATTATGCTGTGACTATTGTGACTGTGTGTGCCTGTTGTAATCTAAACTATTCTCCTTCTGACTGTTTCCTGTGTTGTGTGTGTGTTGCTCAATACAATCGTGAGTACCTACTATAAGCAGACTTGACTTTTATTCAACTGCCTATTACACACCCCTATTTCAACTACTAAAAATGCTTCGACCAAAATCTGGCAACATCGACGGCATTGGCCTAACAAAGCACGCATGTAAACTAAATATTGACGGCAGCAAAGTAAAAAGAATCAGCTGCACTTTTTACGAAATTCACTTCTTTTCCTATTTCGACGCAGTATTCTTTGTTTTATCATAGGAATTGTTTATTTTTTTCAGTTTTATTCTCAATATTTACCAATAGAATAGAATAGAATACTCTTTATTGTACACCATACAAATTACAGAACATAAATATATAAGATTTTACAGAGGGTGACACAATGGGACCGCCCATTGTGTCACCCTCTGTAAAATCTTTCTTATCGCTAAGAGCGATACCAATACTTAAGTCACGTGTATAAAGACAACTACACATTTTCTCACAAAGTGACGAAGTAGACACGGGCGTAAGTATACCATTAATGTATGTATGCAGGACAATCAGCGCGTTCACCTGTTGTAAACAAAGATATTAGTCGCATTACATAGTCGTTTTAACGCCGGTTTTTTAAACTTGCATTATTTTAGTGCAACAACAAGTCACGTCGGTGTTACAAATAATTAGATAAAGAAAATTATTTATTAACACGTTGACTGTCCGTGCATTATTATGTAATGCATTTCCGACTCAGCCATGACGTTCGTGCATTACATACAATGCATTAGGTAATAAAAATTATATTGGCTTTTGTGAGTTGGACGTTTGAACTAGAAAAAATATTTTTGGCAGACGTATAATAGACAAGCATTTTTAAAACAATTAAAACACTGAACAAAATAATGCGGACATCTCGTGGTACTTACTAAATTTTGGTAGGACAGTCAGCGTGTTAATTGTAGCAATCAACGATGTAAAATAAGTAAAAAATAATAAATAAAAAAAAAGTAAAGTTAAGTACCTAATAAGTTTTATCAATAAGGAAGCCCCGTGTAAAAGCGTATATAATATGGCAGTTAACTCAATAAGGGCTGATTTTTCAATCGACAGATATTTTTTATTCGTGGAATTTTGGCGTCTGACAGTTCTTGTATGGAAGTACTGTCAAAAACTCAAAATTATTCGTCAGATAAAATTATCTGGCTTGGAAAAATCAGCCCTTAGTTTACTTTTTTGTACGATGTAGATAAAGATATTATCTACAGTATTTTGGAAAAAAAAAATGTTACAGTAATTGCCCTTAACCGTTTCCTTGGGTATTAGCCCTATTAACTAAATATTATGTTAATAAAACAAAAGAAGATAGCTTAGTTCTTCTATTAATTATCATACTTTTGCGTTCAAAACGCTCTACTGTAAAATCATTGTGATTTTGTATACTTACAACCGTACCGTTTTTTAGATTTACTTTATTATCTGTATGTAGTGAGCAACAATTAGTTACAGGTACTGGTGCAGGACTTACAGATCCCACTCAAAAACCCTATATTAACAACTGTAGAAACAATTATTCATTCCTATTCTTTAGTTTATCTCATCTAGCCTTCTACCACGAACATTACACTTCAAACAAAAATGATAGTCATCATCATTCAGGCTTCTGAATTCGATGCGAACAATGAGGACTGGCTAGTTCAAAATAGCCACATTTCTCAAGCGCCAATGTAGGTCGATGTCCGTAAAATAAGATGAATGGAAACCCTATTCAGTGGAAATTGCATGGACTTGAACGTTGCATACGCTGAATTGAAGGAGTTGCTTATTTTCGCAGCGAGTGTACCGAATGAAACGTATTTTTCTTCTTGTTTTGATGTGAATGTATTGCTGGGATGTTTTCTGTCTTCCAGCTTGGTTTATTAGGTGCGGTTTTGAGTGTAATGAGTTTTTTATGTACCTTATTATAAATCTGGTCTAGGATGACGAAAATTAACTGTCTTAGTACTGTGTTACTGTAAATAGCTAATGAGATAGGTTTCTGGTTACAATTATTAGTGATTGTTTAATTTTGCAAATGATTTTTTTTTGTTAAGCTTCAATGTCAATCAAAAGTCATTTATTCCTGCTGGGCATAAGCATTGCTTTGATAAAATTGCAGGTTAGAATTTATACTATTAATAGTAATTACTAATACAAATCAATTCAGAAATCATCATAGTTCTAAGTCTATACCATCGATTTCTGTTTTATTTCACATTTACACGATTCTCTTCCTAGCAGACTTTCAATACGTCCAGAAGAGGCCATTATTCATTTTTGCGCCATAATTTACGTCCGGAGATTTTTTCATTGTTCTTTTTTCGAAATTTATTCCTTACCCGTTCGTAACCATGGCTATCTTCGCAACAATTTTCCTTATGATTTTATATTTTTCATCGAAACTGATGTAGGATAGGTAGCGTTATATTTTTAGATAACTATTATTTTAAGATGAATGCAGCTTTTTTTAATCAAAATTTATAATAATAATAATAATAATAATAATAATAAGTTTATTTGTTAGAATATTGTTGTTACAAGGTGTTACTACAATTCTACGTCCAAAATATTCTGCTGTTTCCAGCGTACAAATATTTTCAAAAATTTAAATGAAATCAAAATGAATTGGCAAACCTAGGTAAACATTATCTGATATTAAATACAATTTGGAGGGATTATTGTATACAATGTCAACGCATACTAATAAGAATGTCAAGAGTTATTAAATACAATTTAACGGTATACTAAATATGTCAGGAATTATTAAATACAATGTCCAGGCAATCTAAATATAATGTCAAGGAATACTAAATATAATGTCAGAAATTAATCAAATACAGTGTTAGGAATTATTCAATACAATGTCACAGTTATCAAATTAAATTCAATCATTACGAATGTAAGGGCAATTCGTCGTCCAATTTAAATTTAGAGTCAAACTTTTCATTTAAAAACTCATCTGTTGAGTAATAACACTTAGATAATAGGAAGTCAAATAATTTCTTTTTAAAAGTCATGAAATTAAGATCTTTGAAAACATTAGGTAATTTATTATAAATACGAATTGCCATACAGTAAACATTATTGGAGAATAGTTTAATTCGTTGTTGAGGTACATATAATTGGTGGAGATCTCTGCTTTTTCTTACCACAACATCATTACGTAATTTAAATAAACCCATGTTTTTACGCACAAAGATACAAAGTTCGAATATATATAAAGATGGGAGTGGCAATATTTTTAAACTTTTAAAGAGTGGGACACAGCTGTCTAATGGTTGGGCTTTGGTTATTGATCGAATACACTTTTTTTGGGCTCGAAATGCCTTAATAAAATCCACAGAATTGCCCCATATGATAATACCGTAGCGTAGAATTGATGCTACGTAACCATGATAAGCATAAAGTGCTGCATTGATACCAGCTACACGAGTTATTCTACCTAAAACAAATACGAATCTTTGCAGCTTAGTGCATAATTTTTCAATATGTTCTTTCCAGTTGCAAAATTTATCTAAAGTTATACCTAAAAAAGTAGCACTTTTAACCTCTTCTATAGTGTCACTTGCATATCTTATTTTTAATCCGTGATGTTTGCTATTATAAGTTTGGAACTGTATAAGTTTAGTTTTACCGATATTGACATGTAAATTGTTGTCTTTTAACCAATCTATTATTTTGTTTAGTGTGTCATTTATCTCTTTTTCGTATTTGGCGATATTTTTATCAGTGAGTTCAATACTAAGAGTAGTATCGTCGGCGTACAGAATGCATGAATATGGGGTCACGTTGGGCAAATCATTAATATATAATAAAAACAAAAAGGGTCCTAATATACTGCCCTGGGGAACCCCACAGGAGTTTTGACGATAGGTAGATCTAAATATATTTTTTTCTGATATATTACGTCTAGATATTTCTACACATTGCTGGCGATTAAACAGATATGTTTTTATCCAGTTTAATGCATTTCCCCTAATACCATAGCGATTCAATTTGTAGAGAAGCAGTTTGTGATCTACGAAGTCAAAAGCTTTTGACATATCAAGAAATATTGATGCTATTGACCTTTTTTCGTTAAGACTTGATGTAATCTTTTTCATGAGAGAAAAACATGCGAGAGTTGTTGATTTACCCTTCCTGAAACCAAATTGTTCCTCCTTTAAAATTGCGTGTTTTATTATAAAGGAGTGTAATCTATCGTACATAATTCTTTCAAAAATCTTTGAAATTATGGGTATTAGAGTAATAGGACGATAATTGTTCATATCATTTTTATCTCCTTTTTTATATAATGGTTTAACAATAGAAAACTTTAGTTTGGTGGGGAATAAACCTTGAAAAAATGATAAATTAATAATGTGGGCCAGTGGGCGAGATATATATTTAGAGCAACGCTTAAGAATCTTTGTAGTAATGTTGTCATAGCCAGTTGAGTTAGTTGAATTTAAGGAATGAATAGCTTTATACACAGAATTTTCCTCAGTTGGAGTCAAAAAGATGCTATCTGATATGTCAGTGATGGTATGTTTATAGTCAATTGGTGTTTCAGAATTATGGATTTTTGTTTTGTTTGTCATGTTGATAAAAAAGTCATTAAATTGGTTTGCTATTTTGTCGCCATCAGTGTATGTGCACTGATCGATTGTAATGGAAGAAATTTCGGCGTTACTATCGGTATCTGAACTATTCTTTTTTATTATATCCCAGGCGGCTTTACATGTATTGTTCGATTGAAGTATATAGCGAGTGTTATCAATTTTCTGAGCATGTAATATACATCGTCTCAATATTCTAGTGTAATTTTGGTAGTGGTTTAGGTGTAGGGTTTTGTTAGAATTTAATAGCCTATATTTTAAATACATACTTCTTTTCCTGACGCAACATCTTTTTATTCCTTTTGTTATCCATTTAGTTTTTACTGGTTTGTTCGTAATTTTTACTCTTAGGATGGGAAAACAGAGATCGTAAAATAGGGATAGTGTATCATGAAAGTGATTAAATGCTAGATCAGTATCATCAGATTCGTATATTTCTGAAAATGAAAGAGATGATATGCATGATATGAACTTTTCAATGTTGTTTTGACTTAGATCTCTTCTCTTTTCAAACCAAAATTGTTTTCTGCATTTTGCAGTATCTACAGACGAATCGAAGCTAATGGACTGACCTGTCTCATGGTCAGATAATGCAAGGATATGTACTTGAGGCTGAACATTAGGTATATCGCTTGCGATGAGATCTATACATGATGATTTTCTTGTTGGTTTATTTATATGGTTGGAGATATTATGGTTATGTAAGATAAGTTCTAGTTCTTTATAATTATTATTACGCTTTAACGCGTCAATGTTCCAATCACCGCATAGTATTATGTTATTTTTATTTCGTTTTGTTATTTTCCTTAAAATATCCTCTAGGTTTTTCAAAAACAAACTTAAGTTTGAATTTGGAGTACGGTAAATACAAATGACAATGACTTTAAGAGTGATAATTTCTATTGCACAATATTCGAAATCATATAATAATGGTGCAACTAATTTAGGGATATGTTTACATTCGAGGTCCTTTTTAACCATAATGCATGTTCCGCCTCGCCTTTGGTCAGGTCTAGAAAAAGATGATACTAGCTTGTAATTTTTTAGTATTAAGTTGCTTTCTGATCCTCTTTTTAGGAGGAGATTTAGGGTATGGTATAAACATTATCAGACCAAAACCCCATAAATTGTCATGTTTCCGAGAGAGATTAATGTTAAAAGTTGTTTAAAAACAATTGGGATGTCACGCGATCAACTTTAAACGTTAATCTCGGAAACGTGATACTTTACGGGGTTTGGTCTAATAATGTTTTTTGTTCGCATTGATGTCAGCTATCGATTTATATAAGACCAATGCATGGCCGATATTTTGAAAAAAAAAAAAAAAAACAGAATGGCACGATAGTAGGTATACCAGGCTCCATTTAAAAATAGAATAAAATCTTCAATCCCTTCAATTTCTTTCAAATTCAAATATCTATTGCTCTCATGTGGGAAAAATGCTATTAAACTTTTAAGGGTGTTGGCGTAAACCCTGTAAAGTGTAAGAATACAGCAATTTTTACAATTTGTAAATACAAGGTGTCGTTTTGCATCCTCGTCAAATTCAAGGAGGTAACTATGCTAATGATTCTCGACACGAATCAATAATTAAATAAGTAGGTAAGTATTTTTTTTTTCTAATCTATCTAATCTAATCTAAATCTAATCTTCGGAAATCGGCATGTGTGGGATGGGACACGCATTTTTAACACCGCCTGTGTGAGACTGCACTGTAACTGCCCTTTTACACACACATAAAAATGCGGCCGGTTAGACGATACCATAACGCGATTCTGTTCTTTGAAAGTGGTGTATTCTGAAATACTGTCGAACTTAAATAACTAAAAAAACAAGTATGTATTGTGTGCATTATTTACCAGGGATCGTAATTTTATTTGATTATTTATGTCTTACATAACAGCCTCCCGATAGGAAAAAGCCCATGGATCTATGGAACCCCGTACCATGCTGCATCAAAGTTAAACTTTAGTTTTACTACATTTATCATAATTATCAACTCCTACAAAAGTTCTTTTTTTAAACAAAACCCGGGTATCGGAGATTTTCAAAAAAAATCGACATAACCTAAACACTTGGTATTTTATTTTGTTTGACATGTCATAAGCGAACGGTCATTATTGCTCTAAAAAAATGATAATCGTTTAAGTGAAAATTCTGTTCTATTCATTCATATATCATTCTCCTGCCCCTCCTCAATTTATTTATGGTCGGCGCAACATGTAAAGAAAGAAAGAAAGAAAAATATTTTATTCTGCACAAACAAAACGCACAATTACAACAAAAAAATAATAATAGTAAAAAAAGACATAAGATACACATAGTCAAAAAACTCGTATTCAATCATAAAAATGTTGACACTCTTGTCTATTGCTTGATGTATTGACATCAAGCAATAGACAAGAGTCCCTGGCATTGGCCAGGGACCAATGACAACTCAAATTACTTGATATTGACAAGACGATACTGGCAGATGGCCACAAAACAATAACAATCATAACAAAAACAAAAACCCAGTTGCAGAGTGGCGAAATAACTAGTATAACTACTTTTGTAACAAAACAAATAACAATTAAGCCGTGGGTCGCATCTGTGCAAGAATAGGTCGTTGCTCAGCAAAAATGCTGTGACTTCGGATGAACCTATCGTCAACAGCGCTGATTTTCAGCAACTACCTCTCGAATGACGTAATGGCGTCCCACCATGTGAACATTGTGAAATACTAAATCGGGTAGGTCTAACTTTCCGCTGAATTGAGCGATATTCTAGCTGAACATAGTGTGTGCATTTATATAAAATAACGAAAAAATATATATCTGTATTCATGCGTAAAAACAAATACATAAACTAAAACCATAATACAAAACGTATTAAAATAAAAATGCTAAGTAAGCAACAACTACCTAAACGTTGTGTACAGTGTGGTGTGATTTCCTATTCACATAAATTCTACGAATATCTTAGCAATTATAAATTACTGAGATATAAGCAAAGAAGTCTGCTTTCATACACCATATTTTTAGATTGCACCATGGGAAATTGAGATCGCGATGGCGGCCATTTGCATAACGGCATGGCGTCGCAAATGACAACCATGCTTTTTCCAACATACGTACCCAAGGAATTCAAAACCATACCGCCTTCATAGCCTCCATGATCTTAATGGTAAGTATTATTAGTGCATTCAACAGAACAAAAGAGAGAAAAAAAATAACAATAAATTAGAACAAAGCCTTAAAAATATTCGTAATCATTGTGACACCTTACTAAATATTTTACCTATTGTCTAACTTAGATAATGCAGCGTCAGAAAGACACACAGCCAACACTCCCCAGATAACTGAGGACTACCATTCCTCCCATGACAATGACACAGATTAGTCTGTGTCATTGTCATGTCATCTCTGTTATTTTTAATTAATGTAGTATCGGAAAAGTATTTTTTTATTTACATGTTTTTTGAAAGACCTGACCATGACACTTTTACAATTCACGGTTATATTCATCATATAATCTGAAACGAACCGTCATGTAAAGGGAATAATACAATATCAACACTTTTTTACTTTAAATTAAATTCCCTGTTCAAAACTCAAATCCTCGACGCGTTATGTCGTAAGAAATTATGAAAATGATTTGATGATTACTATAATATTTTGATCTTGATACATGAGACTTTTTGGTACGACTTTTGGTCATTTTTCTTTGACGAGGATTCAAAACAACAGCTTGTATAAATGAATATACATTTTAACCGTTTAAAGGTGGTGACTGGATGCGGAAGGCGGAGGACAGAGTGTTGCGGCGCAGCCAGGTAGAAGCCTACGTCCAGCAGTGGACTGCGATACGCTGAGCTGATTGATATACATTTTAAATAATTCTTTACAAATCGTAGATAGAGATAACTAGCAAATCAACCAACAACCCATTGAACACACATGGTCTTGTGACAAATTCTGTAGCTAAGGTAGGTAAGTTTCCTAAATATTGACACCACTATCGTGACTACGCTCGTAGTCTCGACAGAAACCTTCCAGAGATAATGCACTTCGGATAGCTATTAGCCGCATCGTCTCATACATAACCACTGACTAAGATGTTTAGGGAAACTATAACCTTATCGTACGTTTTATGGATAGACCTTGCAAAGCTCTGACATGTTCGTGTAGCCCATTTTTATAATTTTTATATTATGCGAATACCAGCGCTACGACGTTAATTTTTTAAACGTCGCAGCATCAAGCAGAGATAGGAGCCTTTTGGCCTCATAATTATAGAACTTTCTGTTTCATTTTTCTTTTTGGTACTTTTTTTTTTAAATATACTTTTGTTTTTTATTTTTGACTGTGTTTAGTTTAGTTTGTGTTCCTTACGAGTCGCAATAAATAATTTTGTCTTTAATTGTTTCTTTCTAATGAAAGAAAAATAGGTTTATTTTTCACAGAAACACGTGCATACAAACATAAAAGACATGGCTCCGCCTAGTGCCTATCAAGCAACATTCTTCATTAATAAATTACTATCCCCTGTTCAGTTGTTACACGCCAGTTGATGAGCACCTTAACTCCGTTCATTGCCGCCGGTGTATACTTCAGCACAACTCCCAACGTTTATAGCATGTAGTCCTGTGTAAACTGTCCTAATCGACGTCGGCAGGCCCTGTTTGTGTTTACGATATGTTCCGTGTTATCATTCCCTAGTACTTTACCATAGTTCGAAGGGTAAATTGTCTTATTTTCTACTAGCGACCCCACCGCTGCACTTTATACGATTTCTCTAATATGTTTTAGTTTAATATAATTATGTATTATATCCATCATCATCATTTCAGCCGCATGAAGTTCACTGCTGGACATAGGCCTCTCCTGAGCACCTCCACTTCGACCGGATAGAAATGAAGAGATCCGCAGGAGGTAACCGACATAGCCCGAAGAATTGCCAAACTCAAGTGGTAGTGGGCAGGTCATATCGAACTGATGGCCGATGGGGCTGAAAGATTCTGGAGTGGCGACCGCGTACCAGGAGACGTAGCGTAAGGCCTCCCACAAGGTGGACCGACGACTTTGTGAAGGCCGGAGGAACCCGCTGGATGCGGGAAGTACAGAACCGGTCGATTAATGTATTATACGAAATAAATCCTTTAACTGATTGTGAAATCCGAATCGAAATCCATTGCGTAGTTTAGAAGAACAACCGTCGGTCGCACGGATGTTTTTGTATCTTTTTTGGAAATTATTGTTTTGAGTGATAGTCATTTTGATTATTAGGCGATTGAGATTACGAAATGATGAGAATTCAATGTAAATAATTATGGATATTAAACTAGGAAAGTATGGCACAAAGAGAAGGGGGCTATACTCGCAGCGGGTACAATAGCAGCCGATGATAATGTTGATTCAAAGTCAAAGTCAAATCATTTATTTCAAATAGGCACATAAAAGGCACCTTTGAACGTCAAAAAGAAAATTGATTCTAGTCACGCCTTCCAAACGGTAGTTCTCGTATGGAGAAGAATGGGCAAGAAACTCCACCGTTACTCTTTTAAAATGTTTACAATATTTTGTATACATTAATTATATAATTATATGTGAAGACGATGCACCTAAAATAAAATTACTAGGTATATCACAATAGGTAAAAGAATTAAAATGAATTAATGAAACTATGATATATTAATTAACTATGTGATAGATTATAAAGACAGCCAAGTTATTTTTGACAGTATTCAATTTGATTCTGTAGCGCAGTCATATTTTTTTTGGAAACTGTACAGCAGTTCCTACACTAAAAGTATTTATGTAGGAATGGAACGTTATGACAGTGAATTGTGACGTAAAGATGAATGACAGATGTGAAGCATAAACGAGTCACAGATGAATGTACGGAATATTCAAGGAGTGAAAGAGATAGCGGATAAATGTTTAAAATGTAGAAGAGGCAGAAGGGGGGACGAGGTTGAGAAAAAAGAAAAGACGTTAGATAAAAGACGACAAAATAAATACAAGAGTTAAAAGGAAATCAGCAGTTTCATTCATGGAAAATTGAGCTTTTCGTACATTTATTACAAGAGCTTGACTGCTACGTTGGTCAGCAGTAGCGCTTGCGAGCACTACAAGCTCTACCGCTGAGCATGACGTCCTGGGTTCGATTCCCGGTTCGGGCAAATTGTAATTGAGTTTTTTATCTTTAACTTTAACGCGGAATCTGGGTTTGTGCCCAGCTGATGGCAATAGGCTCGCCCCTGTAGCGGTATCTACAAAGCCACAAGCGAGCAACGCGTCATACTGACGTCACGCAAATCGTGCATCTCGCAAGCAGAGTTTACAATGTAGATACAATTTCCCAACATCAATTATTGGGCAATTGCCCGCCAGACACAACACCCGTTTGGTCGGAGGATCCTCCCTTTTCTATGGAGGATGAGTTGACTTTACACCCTGCCCATACCTCTATTCCCCTATTACATAGAACTTAGACATAACTGGCGAAATTTAGGTGTACTACAGGTACATCTCTGCCTAACTCTTCAGGGAATACAAGCGTGATTATGATATAAATAAGAGCATCGACAAACAAAACGAAATTGCCATGGGAACAAAACTTTTGTACAAGTTATAATGAAGTTATCGACAAGTGCCAACTTATCTGCCTCATCGATAACTTTCCCTCCTAAGAGTGACATTAACTTGCGGGTTTTAAGTTTTACACTTTACTTTACCAGCGACTGTAACTTACTGAAATAATATAGTATCCTAGCGTAGTTCTTCTACTTATTTTTTTTTTTTACAAGAAAAGTACGGTAGCCGCACCTGTTTGTAGAAAAAATAGTTTAAGCTGGCCTCTTATTGTATTAAAACTCCGTACTATGCCTTTAGTCTGTAGCAATGCCTTTAATTTTGACAGTTCAACAACATTAATTGCGTTTTTTACGTTGTTGAGCAGACAAATTTTTCGAACATATGAAGCAATGAATTAGCAATATCCTTTAAAATGATTCAGATTGAAATTGATAGTATGTTACGCAATTAGGGTGCTGCTCAAGGTCAAATTGTTACCACTGACGTGCGGCCTGTTTTACAATCCAACCAACTAATTCCTGTCTATGACAAATATTTTAACGCGAATGAAACAAGTCAGACCAGAATATACTTATATTTCACTTTTATCCCTCTCCTTCGTAATGTTAGATGGGTTACAAAATAACAAAATACATGACTTTATGGTGAGAAGACACCATAAAGTTTCAGCAACATGAACGAACCCTCTTCACCCTATTACTGAAACAGAACGGGCCCCCATAAACCATGGTATGTATATATCCCCATATCCTTAAAATGCTCCCCCATATTGTACGGGAGGCAGCGTAACGGGATGTAGTTAAATCTTAGACACCACTGACTCACGGTAAGGAAAAATATCACCAGAAATTTATATAGGTACTAATAATAAAGCTGAAGAGTGTTTGTTTGTTTGAACGCGCTAATCTGTGAAACTAGCAGTCCGATTTCAAAAAGTTATTTTTGCATATTATAACCCTACTAGCTGCGCCCCGCGGTTTGACCCGCATAAGTTTCGATGCCCTGGGAATATCGGGATAAAAAGTATCCTATATGGTAATCCTGGTTATAAACGATCTTTGTGGCAAATTTCGTCCAAATCCGTTCAGTAGTTTTTGCGTGAAAGAGTAACAAACATCCATCCATCCAACCATCCATCCATACAAATTTTCACGTTTATAATATTAGTGGGATAGGATTCTTGAGGAAGGGTATAGGCTAAGCAACATCACGTCAACATAACGCTTGGACCCAGGACAAGAGCAAAAGCAAAAAAAAAAAGTCCGAAAAAACGCTGAGCGAAATCGTAGTGACAGCGCGGGCAGGCGATGCGATGCGACGCGGTGGGTCGGGGCCGACATTTTACGCGGAAGAAGTCGCGAGCAGAAGCTAGTATATCGATAAAATATCACGCTTGTATTACCTACGTACCTACGCAGACGTAAATAGCACATTTCCCACGTTTCGCCATATACACCGTTAAATTTTAATCGTTAAAAGGGGTCATTGTACTCATCATATGAACAACTTTTACTACAGGACCAACCCTGAAATCGTGAAAAAAAAATCAGTTGATCCCATACATTATGTCGAGTTATGCGAACATAAATCTCAAAAAAACGATCAAAATTTAACGGTGTATAATTAAATCCCATGGTACCTCCATGGGATTTACTATGGGATAGGAGACGAGTCATTTCTATCAACGGGGCAGAAATCCAAACTGCATAAATTGTAAATCCAATACCACTTTGCCTGGGGGATCAAGGACCCCACGCTCAGTGAAAAAAAAACATGAGAATATGAATAAGAAGTAGCAAAACATTTCCTTCATCAAACTCATGCATATTTCAGTCTAACACAAAATTTTGGCGAAGTTAAAATTTTCCTCCCTTTCATAAATGCGTTACCTTCAGATTACGTGTCACGGATAACGCACGCTATATATCGTCGGTAAATCGCTGTTGCATATTATCGCGTTTGGTGGGACGTGGCCTCGGGGCTTTAGAAGTAGCGTGATACAGAATCTGTAAATAACTAAACATTTACAAAATCAAACATCTTTAAGGGCATAAAAAACTCAAAAAATCGAACGTTTTGTATATTGGAGGCTTGTAACTTCTTGCAATGCAATAAAGTCTCATGCGCACTGGATGACGACGACCGCGACCAACGTTTAAAAGAATGAGCGAATGAAATAACCAACCATGAACAATGCAACGTAAAATGTTGTTCGCGGTCATGGCCGTTCAGTACGCTCAGTCACTAACTGTTTTTATACCAACATGTTAGGAAGCATATAGAAAATTCTCAGCAGCAACTCTCACTAAACACCCCAGTCATAGTATAAAGAGCGAAGTAGGATATCTTCATACAAACGCACCGCGCGCGGCTTTTATGTGTGCGCCAAAGTATCTATGACCGCCGCACGCACACTTAAACAAAATCTTGACCCGTTTCTCAGTGCGCCAGTCGGGGCTAACAATGCACGAGTTTCGCGCGTCACGGCTTTTCGGCACTGCTAAATGAATGAAAAATGTGCTGGTTGGTTTTATCCCTTTTTTTTATAAATAATACTGCTCTGAATCTTGAATACATTTCTGTATTTGTTAGGAAACCATTGTTGAACTTTATTGACTAATGATCACTGAATTAGTTATACAGAGATGTGATATCTTTGGCAAGGGCCGGGCTTTAAACTAATGAATTGGTGACAGTACTCTCAGTAACCTACCGTTTACTCGTGCTCATCACCGCCCCGCGCCGCCCGTCTTCTGGCCCGTCGCTCTTTCTTTCATCGTGAAAGGTTTCATCATCGTTTAAGTAAAACCGACCTCACAAACCCTGTACCCAGACAATACAAGTAAAAAATACAACTTCCCGACCCTTGCCAATTTATAGGCACTGAATTAAAATATAAATAAAAGTGACAACCCTGAGACAGTAGGCAATTATATCGCGGATTGCGCCTACTTGGCTCTTTATACTATGCTCCGGTAGTCACCTTCTGCACATGAAAGGGACACCGTTACCTTTCAAAAAATAACCCTATGGCTGAATTTCTGTTAATGGCAATAGTGGCATGGTTTATCTAACATATACATAACTTGCAACGTAAACGTCCCAGTAGGTAGGTGGTCACTTACTGGGCTCAAACAATATAAAATATCGAAGAAGAAGAAGACGTAAACCTCTTCGTAGCGTTGAGGATTAACACAGTCGTGGTGTTTGTGATATCATTAGACTACAAGGCAGCATCGTACACCGCTCAATAAATTTATTCCCTTGTCTACATAGTTCACAATCCCCTCAAACATGGTTTATTTGATACGGTAACAGATGCCACGAGATAATTGAACATGGAGTTGGTTTAGCTAACGACCAGACATGATATTGTGGATGCTCTATCACTGTTCGAATAGTTGCAGCACTGATCTTGATCTGCCTGCCTTTTCCTAACTATGTTGGAGTCAGCATCTAGTGTAACCGGATGCAGATGATTACCAGTATTTTACGTGGAGTTGTGGTTGTGAAGGTCAGACAGGCAGACAGCCAGGCAGGTAACAAACTAAGGGTACTACGTAACACGATATTCAATGTAATTCTGTCTGTCAGTGTTTCGGGCGATCTACCCGAAATGTCTATCATAGATCTACGAATAACACCTGGGGATCTCCTCCCAGTCCGTCAACGAAGAAACGGGCCCGTCCAAAAGTGGTTGATCTGACAAAACAATTAATGACAAATAATGATTTATCTGAAGTGCTTCCCAATGTGTTTTACCCGTCAGTAATGCTTTTCGGAACGGAAAAACGGGGTCGACAATTGTCGGGATGGACAATTGTCAAATTGTGTTGTCATTCTTTTTAGTTCGGGCCTCGAACTAATGTTATATCAGTAAGTAATGCGATTTAGGAAATGCCCGTATTTTCGGGATAAAGAAATCCTCAAGTATAGTATATCTACTGAGATATAACCATGGTTTGTATTGTCTAGGATGTTTTTTATAGATTTATCTTTGTCAATATCAGTTCATTGTAGTTTGCATCAATAAACAACGGTCAGCCTGTTTTAAAAACCCTTTTTGGTTGACGATTCTTATATGTGCCTCCAGCGTATCCTGGGTAGCCTGCATCAATACCAACCTACTGACTAATCAGTATCAGGGTCTTGCTGGTTTTCATATAGCCCGAATATCGTGAGTTGTAGTTACAGATACTGTGCATAAAATAGAGACTTTAATGCCATTAAATCCCAACTAACCGCTACTTTTGAGGCCACGGGTTGTAAGGAAGTAATTTTGCGTTCAGTTCGCTCCAAACGCCCCTCGCAGCATACCTGATGAAGGGAGCAAAACAATTTGGAGGCTCAAACTTTGGAAAACTAAAATAAAATCCACTGCACCTTACCCCAACGGAATACAGACTAGTTTTGAATAAACATCCGTTAATTTCGTTCTAGTATGTTTATCAGCAAAACTAAAATAAACTCACTGGTAACTTATGTTGAGGGAGTAAAGACTAGTTTTGAATGGACTTTTAGTTAATTTTGTTTCAGTTTGGTTTGCTTGCTTATTATGGAGCTGGCTTGAACGTGGGATACTAATGATGTTTGGACATTAATAGACGTGCAAAGTTAATGTACGGATGGATTAAGTAAGATTGTTAATGTTCCTTCATGGGGATGTTGCCGAGAAATAGATCCGGTTGTGTGACAACAAAAACTGCCCCGTTGGTCCTGGGTTCGATTCCCAGATCACGCAAAGTGCTGCTGGGTTCTTTCATTAGGAGTTTCTTAGTCACAGCCCGGAGTTCGGAAGTTGGCGATGTGATACCCCCGTGGCTCGGAAAGCACGGTAAAGCTGTTGGTCCTGTACCTGATCGAGAGATCAGGTACAGGGACAGCAAACAGCAGGGATCCGGTTGTGTCGGATTGCTGTCCCATCGGACTATGAGAGTGAGTGAGAGACTGTTGACTGGAAGAGTGAGTGTACCTGTGTATGGCACACACTTTTGCACTATAATATCTCTGGCCGAAATGTGGTCCGGAGGACTATTATGAGTGATAGAGATGATGCCCTTCAAAGCCAAACCTTTTCATAAACTCTATGTGCCTCACAATAACAGCCGGGTACTGTAGGTAAATAAAGCTATATTACATTCCAATATTACCACCCTTGAAGGTTGTGTATTTTTACACTTCTAAAGGCTGAATTTAGTTCACCGGATGAATGATAAAGTAGACCTTTTTACACACGATTGAATCTCTCATCAAAAGAGGTCGAATTATTACTTATTCATTTCAGGATTAGTCTTCCATGTACCTACCGATCTAAAACTGAACAGAAATAATCATAATAAAATTATACTTGTACATAGGTAGCTAAAACATTCAAAAATTAATTTGAATACCTTTTATCGTTTAATTCTCACAATAGCCTTCATAAAGCCTGTCAGCTGAGGATTGAAAAGGTTTTCAAAAGCAATATTTATTTTTCACTGAATTTCATATAAAACTCGAGCGTGAACTGAATTCATTTGCTTATTCAGATATTCATGCATCTCTTTGTTAAAACATGTCTATATGCTTAGGGTGATAGGCAGCCTCCTCTCGTGATTGAAAACTTCTGACATTGGTTTATGGAGAAGCATTCGTATTTGGGCATTTATTTTTTAAAATATTTACTGTTAAATAAATACGGTTAGACGGGTCTTGGCAGGCCACGCAGGAAATGGCGGGATGAACTGGATAGGTATCGTCCAAACTGGAAGGAGGACGCGCGGGCTCGGGAAACATGGTAGGCGTGGAGGGTGGCCTTTGCCCAGGAGTAGGACAGAGCAGACTAGGATAAACAATCAAGTATGTAATATTTTTGGACACCATAAAAGTGACTATCTTAAACATATGTACCTCTTTCAGATAGTGTTAACCGTCAACCGCTTCTTACATCGTATATATAATACTAATAATAAAGCTGAAGATTTCGTTTGTTTGAACACACTAATCCCTGGGAATTCCTGATGGAAACTGAAAACCCAATAACACTGCTCGGCCCCAAGACCCCACCCAAGCACTTGCGACCACGAGATTTCGCTCAATGTAGCATTGAGCGAAATCTCGCCCAGTTACTGGGCAACACGATACCCTTTGGTATCGTGTTGCCCAGTAACTGAGTTGTGAAGGTCAAATAGGCAGTTGCGCCATGTAAAATATTGGTATTCAGCTGCATCCGGTTAGACTGGCAGCCGAACGCAACATAGTTGGAATAAGCTAGGCAGAGGATGGCTGCTTGTAAAAATAAAACAAAACAAAACAAAATCAAAATCTGTTCATCCGTTCGGGAGCTACGATGCTACAGATAGACATACATACACATACACACACACGCGAAGACACGTCAAACTTATAACACCCCGTCGTCGTTTTTGTGTCGGGGGTTAAAAATGTTTCATTATGAATTAGACTTCAAATATAGTTCAGCAATTCAGAACGAGCGAGAACCCCAGCTGGCCTATAAAGTTAAACACACAAGCCCCATTCATTCGCGAGGATTGAACGAAGACACGCTCCGTTTTATTGTACCTCGGAAATATTTCCTATCAGCATTGCACCCTTATTCAATTCCGACTAGAAGATTTGCTAGGTCACAATATATTACGTGCTATAGAAATATTTCGTGAGGTTTTGGAATATTTCAGAGGATTTTGTTAAATTACGGCTGGTTTGAGTTTAAGAATATTTTAGTGCATATTGAAATATTTCATAGTGTGATTTGTATAAATTGTTTTGTATTTTTTGACTATGTGTAATTTGCAAATCTAAATATTGATGTAACAGTACACTATGGCATATTATAATCTAATTATGGAAATCATTTTTGTGAGTCGTATTGTTTAGATTACAGTATAAATCTAAGGTTTCGTAGACTGTAGCGACCGCTGTAAAGCATCCGCAATATACAGTAGAATGACGTCACTGAAACTCAAACATTCAGTCACTTTTGAAAGTAAGCTGCTGTGTTTCCCTTGAGAGCATTTTTTGACACCGTAAAGTCAAACCCGGTGCCGTCATTTTCATGATGCCCGTCACTGCGGCCGCTATGCTGAGGCCATCGCTTACTTAGGAAACCAAAGTTAAAAAAATACGCGTAAGTATATGAATTTCTTTCAGCCAATTAAATTCTGCAACCCTTTATACTGTTCTGAAGATTCCTCGCTTAGTATGACGAAGTGGGCTCTCAAAACCTACCAAACAATAAAACATAATTTCTTTCAGAAAAATTCAATAGAGAAACAATGTCTTCATTTATTGCTCGGTTTTATACTTCGCACGTAGCAAACTGCCCAGCTCGGAACAACATGATTTCATGGTTTATTGTTTCGCTAGTTTGCTTTTGTAATTAAAACCAGTATTCTACTCGAGGACTGTACTTTCTTCACTGTTTTTGAAATGAGTTTTATTTCTTTTTTGCATTTCATTCCGTCGGAGGAAGTGTTTGGAAATGTGAATTGGTATTACGGTGGCTTTATGGAATTCGAATTTATGTATTTCTTGTTTGTTTTGAGAGTATCTTGAGGTGATTGACTTGATCAGAAAAGTTATGTTTGAAAAGAACGGGACAGTAATTAGCCTTATATAGAAATATGAATGAATATTTAGAAGTTACATGCATACAACATCTACTCACGCTTTTTCTCATGGGGGTAGTCAGAAACCACAGAACGTCACCTGCTACGATCCTTACATACTCCTTTTGCTTCGTTTATGTTCATACATATTCTGATTATACACGCACGGTTACGAGTACCGGTTACAAGTACTACCGTGCGCACCTGACCTTTCTGAAGAACATCACCATTAATGTCATCCTTCTAGGGTGTCTCATTCCATTCACATCTGCCTTGTAGATAGGTTTTGTAAAACATAAATAAAATAAAATTAGTTGATTGCTTATTTACTGATAATTATGTAAACTTATTAATATTATAGTGTTTTTTCCTAGGATTACTGATACCGATTTTATTATACCTAATCGCAGTCCATGTGGCACGGTAAGCGTTGAATAATTGATTTGACTCAATATAAAATACACATCCGACTAATGTCTTTGATTAGTTAAGAAAATATTTGAAAATTAAATCCTTAAATTTAACATCAATAGTCAATCATGACACGCCACAAATGCACGTAGCTCCTAACAAAATTAAAATACAAAATCGCAAAAAGTGAAAAACTATGTTCAAATATTATGTGGTCCTCACTTTGTTTATGCTGAAATACGTAGAAAATCAAGAAGAAAAGCTGACGTCAGGGTTGGCTTCGACAACATTGATTTCAGGCAAGTTAAGCCAAGGTCATTCTGACGCTTGCCCCGACGGCTGCGTAAGAGATACAACTATTAATAACGACCTGCTCAGTGACAAGGATGAAACACCAGTTGCAAGAATATGGCGTAGACCTTTAAAAATACCTCCAGATAGCTGTCCGAGGGGATACGTAGAAGTACCCATGTGCATGTATGAGGAAGATAAACCATTGGAGAAAAAGGAGACAGGAGAATTTATGAATAATAAACAGAGAAGAAATCTATATTATGCGTGTCAACAAGGCCAAACTCAGGTCGGCAACGTGTGTTTGAACAAAAAGAAAAGAAGAGACAAGATTTTTGATATTTCGGCCAGAAACCGGGCCGAGTCTGATGGTTTTGTGTTATACTTGTCCAATAAGTTACTACTGTTGGTGGAAAAATAAACGAACAATTACATAGAAACGTGCTTTATAATGTGCTTTATAACGTGCTTAATTACATAGAAACCCGGGTCAAGTTTTATGCTATGAAAATCGTCTCCGCAAAGTGAAGACTCAAAAGACAACAAAATTACTACTCGATTTGCTATGTTATGTGTTAAGTGTAATTGTATATTTATTATGTAGGTACGAAAAAATATTTAAATTGTTCTGCTTATTTCTATTATGAATTCCTAATTTCAAAGTTCCACATTATTTATTTAGTTATTTCAGGCGACGCTGGCCCTTAGATAAATACCTTAACCTAAACATACATACCTTCCTATATACCATATACCTACCTATGCAGTATGAAGGTAATTTTATGCAATACTTAATGCTTAAACGGCTTAAAAAGTGTTTTTAAATAAGAATTACTTTAGGAGACTGTCCTGCATATAGCAATATTCGATATTTACTTTAACGTACTTCGATGGCACCTAAACGACACTAATTATTAGTAATTAGTGTCGTTTAGGTTAGTTATTAATATTTAATTCTACCCAGACTGCTCTAAGTACACTCACTTGAAATTTCGCATACCAGTGTAACACTTTCTAAGTCTCGATACTAATGCACTTTTATTGTTTCAAATTCGAGCGTGATTAGGTTACTTTAACATGTACTACCGTCGACCACATCATCGCTTCATCATCATCATTTCAGCCGAAAGACGTCCACCGCTGGACATAGGCCTCCCCCAAGCACCTCCAATTCGACTGGTTTTGTGCTTCTCGCATCCACCGGGTTCCTGCGGCCTTCACAAGGTCATCGGTCCACCTTTTCGGAGGCCTTCCAATGCTACGTGTTTCGCTTCGCGGTCGCCACTCCATCGGCTATCTGTCCTCCGAGCAATATGCCCTGCCCACTGCCACCTTAGTTTGGCAATTCTTCGGGCTATGTTACTGCTTTGGTTCTCCTACGGATCTCTTCATTTCTGATTCGATCACGCAGGGAAACTCCAAGCATAGCCCAGTCTATTGCCCTTTGGGTGACTTTTAGCCTTCTAATACACGTACATAGCACTGGCAATACGCACTGGTCAAAGACTTTCATCATCGCTTGCGATCAGAAGATAGTGGTCAAACGCGAAACTGTAAAATTATATATAAACAAACGAATACATACCTTCTGGCACAGCCAAGGAAGTAAGCAAGAAGTGCACGCAAGCAGCACCAGTTCCATGGCCCATGAGGGTGACATTCGTAGGATCTCCCCCGAAGACTGCCACATTCTCCTTTATCCAATGCAAGGCCGCTATCTGGTCCATGAGGCCGTAGTTAGCAGGAGAGCGAGGGTACTCGTCTGACCGAGGGTTGAGGAAACCTGCAAAGAAATATTTGATTAGAATCGTGTGGGTTTTAGGATGTACAGCTGTCACAAGCTCCAGGGGGACTAGGGAAACTTCTTCAAGTAAAAGTATCCAAGTCTATTGAATTCTATTTATGTCAAACAATCAAATTTGTTTAGCTGTTTTTGTGATTGAGGCCTTTTGTTTTTAGGATTTGGTAACGTGTCGATGCAAAGATGACATTTCATAGGATCATCAGCAAGATGATAATCAGCAATTCAAACATGGCGTCGAAACCCGATATTTTACAATAACTGTGTTATTTCATATAAAGGTGAATATATCCCGCAACGCGGGGTTATAGTACAGCAAATCCCCAAATATGACCCAACCTGACTCATCTTGCTGTCCTCCCCCCGGGGACGGTCTAAGCTAAGAACCTTACCCCACAGGGGGTGCCCTTAGCGTACAGTCGCTTAGTACTATAGATTCCCTGGCTGGAGGCTTTGAGTCCGCTTATGGCAGCCATAGGATAGTCCAGTCTTAACCGGATTACTATTATTGGTAGTTGACCTTGAGAGGTTATAACTTCTCAAAGTCAACTACTAGATGACATCACAAAAAAAGGCAACAAAATCAGTATAAGCTGACCTCTTAAACATAATGGGGTATATTCATAAGCGTTGCTTAAAGAGACGATTAAACGTCAAAAATGTATGGTTAAACAGTCGCTAATCGTTACTCAACTTTAAGCAACGTTTATGAATAAAACTAAATACATTGAAACTCCGTAATATGCTAGGCCAACTGAAGGTCAAAGTGTTATCAACCTTCGCGGTTTCGCTGGAAACTGAACTACAAATGGTTTTATAATTGCCTGAATTTGAGTTTACTAGGATTCCCTTAACCTTTAATATCGAAAAAATAAATAGAAAACCCCTAATAGTGTATTTATATTTCATAAAATATATCGAATTTGTTACGTAATTTAATCATGTTACAAATACCAACGTTTATATGAAAAAATATATTAAGGTAAATCATTTTGCGCTAACGTTTTTGGTGAAAATCGTTTACAAGCGATGCGATAGTGCGTCACGTAAACTGATTGAATTTTGTGTATCGTATATAAAAAATAAAGCTCGAAAACGTAACGTAAAAATTGGCATTAAAAAAAATCTTAACTAGATTTTTCTAGTTTCTTTCAAAGCGGCTTATGTTTTTTTTTTTTTTTAAATTAAACTGAGTTACTATTACTACCCTATTAGAAATCTGTTAGTGGATTTTTCCAATAAAAAAATACAACATTTTTATATTGCTTTTTGGCACTTAAGGGGGATGCGATAAGATAGCCCGCTAGATTCAAATTTACTTACGTTTTTTGCAATTTGAAGGTCAGTGTCAGGTTGTATGTTGATTAAAATATGATTCGCGGCCGTAACAAATATGGCTTTACAGAATTATATTAATTAGAAACAGTAATACAACTCCTTAATTTAGAATTGGCCTTAAATGTCATGATTTCATGAAATAGTCACTCAATAGGTTAAATTGAACCATGATACGATGATGAGATGTATAGGTGATTTTTGATCATAATTCTGTAAATAAATATGTGTGTGTGTGTATGTGTGTGTTCTGTATGTATTGTTATTATTTATTCTTTTTTTTATAAATATTTGTTACGGCCGCGAATCGTATTTAGTTCAACATGCAACCTGCACCCTAATTGCGTGACACACAATTAATCGGAATCAGAATCATTTTAAAGCAAATTGCTAATCCATTGCTTCATAAGTTCGAAAAATTTGTCTGCTCAACACGTAAATAACGCAACGAATGTTGTTGAACTGTCAAAATGAAACCGATTCCGATTGATCGTGTGTTACGCAATTAGGGTGCTGATACTGACATGCAAATTGCAAAAAAAACGTAAGATTATTTATTTCACGGGTGACGCTTAGACGCTTTCGCCTTAAGAGTTACCCAAAAACGCCCGACATAGTATTATTTCCTTTTGTCTGGTAATATTGCGAAGAGTAGTGACTGTGACTTTTTTTGGGGCTTTTTTTACTTCTGCAATAAGATAATGTAATGTAATCTAAATCACAAACTAAACATCATATACTATATGAGGTCAACTGTAAAATAGTTAGTTTGGAAAAGATTATCACTGGAAGTGCTCTCGATCACAAAAATTATTTCATTGATAGAAAGTTGTATGTTTCAGAGTGCCTTAGCATATGTTGTTATTGTTGTATGGTCGGCGCAGAAGCTAGTAGGCTTATATATAGACTTTTATTTAGCATAAGTTAAAGTTTAGATGTCGGTCGAGATGGGCAGACGACATTGTTCCCATCGCGGGCAAAACTTGGATGAAGCTGGCACAGGAGCGTGGTGATTGGCACAAGAAAAGAGTGGCCTATGCTGGCCTAAGCTGTGAGTGAAGTCGGGCTGTGGATGATAAAACTTTCTCATGTTACTGAGAATCAAACCTAAAGGTTCATTGTTTCTGACCTTGGTCATGACGGTACTGTTAACGAGTGGGGAGAAACCACAAAATCCAAAATAGTATTTTTCACCTAATAAATGATTTCACGAAAAAAAGACTATAAAAGTCATTTCTTTCCCCGTAATGCTTGTTTGTAAGAAATAAGATTTAAAAATTATTTACTCAAAAGAATTTGTTTCTTTAATTAAAATGTAAGTAGTCATTACTTTGTTTGACATTTAAGAGGGCAAAAGTCCTGTCGCGACAGGGAAACATTTAAGAGGCTTTTGTTAAAGTTTAATTTCATAACTTATTTATAATACTTAATTGTTGAATATTACTTTTCATTTTTCTTTGTAGAAGAAAAACAAATCTTATTTATTTACACATTAACATTACAAAGAAAAATATCAATTCTATGATATCAAATTAAATGCTTCTATGGTTTCCTGAAGTAACGGTCGCCGCCACAATACCGGCCGCTGTGACGACTATCATAAAAATTATGGCGCCGGGGTTTGACATTACGGGGTCAAAAACGCTCTCTAGAAAAACACACCAACTTACTTTCATAAACAACGTTTCAGTGAAGCCATTCGAATGTAAATTACGGACGCTATGTTGCGGCCACCGCAGACTTAGGAAAACCCTAGTTTAAATAATAACAGAAGAATTACGGTAGCAGGTCGATATTATAGTAAAATGCTAGCGGCCAGAGTTGGTTATATAATTGATGATATTAATCTGTCCATGAGAGTTGAAATTCGTGAAAATAATGAATTTTCTTCTGGCCATACTGGACCTTTAATGCGATGACAAATCATCGGCCGACACATGTGCAAAGTTGGTCTACGAACTTTTAGTGTTAAACTTATATTTTGTAAGCCTATATTGTGACCCACTGCTGGACAAAGGCCTCCATTTTCCTCTCTTTTCTCCTATTTTGTGCCATCTCTGGTCACGTCAGCGCAGCGCCGCGGCGCCGCAAACAAATTAAACTAAAACATAATTTTGAAAACCATTTGAATAATAATTTAGAGAGTAGTTGTAATAGGTACTATAGTGATGTCGGGAACAAACTCTGGGAACTATACATCTCACCTCAACCCTCCAGATATACTAAACATTACAGTTATTCAACTCCACGACAAAAGCAGTAAGTAGAAACAGTAAATGTTACAAGTGCTCCGAAGGACGGAGCGGTACAAAACTACCAAGTAATTACTTGCTCTAGAAATTAGTCTTTGTTTAAACACTTCAGTTACAAACGTTCAGAGATGCTCAAGTATTTATTGAAATAAATGAGTCCATTCCCAGTTTATCGATCCGTCTGACTTGTCAAGCTGTCCGTTTGTGTAACTTACGTAGATTTCTAGGGATTTTAGTTAGATTTGAGGATAGTTTTGAGAGCTATTTATGGAAATATTATTTGAGTGAATGGATAATATTATCAACTTAAAGATATTGGGTTGAAGAAGGCCTGGGACAAATGGTTCCAAGGCTTGATTATAAATAGTTATAGTTTGAGACTTCAAAGTCGAATAGTACTTGGAAGTTTCAACCAATTTTTGTTTTTTTTGTTTGCCAAGGTTTGTTTTAGTATAGATTTCAACACAAAGGCAGACTTTAAAGCTTCGAATGTCGAAAAAAGTAACTTCAGATCACGTCAGAGTCAATGTCAAATAAAGTTATTTGAAATAGGCCCGTATAGGTAAGGCATATTGGGCGTCAAAATCAAATAATCAATCAACTCAGCCTATCGCAGTCCACTGCTGGACATAGGCCTCTCCCAGGCTGCGCCACCACACCCTGTCCTCCGCCTTCCGCATCCAGTCTATCCAGTCAAAATATATAACAAAACAGAATTGGTTCTAGTTACCCCTTCCAAGAGGTAGCTTCGTATGTTTACATTAATTATATATAAGTATATGTAAAAATTATGTACCTAGAATAAAATTACTAAACTGCCCGCGTTGCGTCATAACACCCTCGTTTTTATTAATATTCGTTATTTTTCGCAAAAACCGGACATGTTTACTCGAACTGTGAAGCATGAACGTTTACTCTAATAAAATATTTGAATAATAAACGTGAAACGGTACACAACACGTATTATTCGTGATGGGAGTTCCGCATCCGTATAGAAGAAAAATAGACACGTGAATACCAACCACGTATAGCTAGTCGTTTAAAACAAATACATAATAATGGTATAACTTTTTTTATTTTTGCTGCGCGGTGTAAATCCTCATAGACTTCCTCCATCGTGGTGGTGACAGAGGGGTATGTATTACCGGCTAAAACTACCGCGGCGTTTCACCTCTGCCTATGGCCGGGGGTGCGGGATTCGCATAAGCATTTACCGCTCCAATAATAGTATGCCTAGACACGTTCTTAGTACTAGTTATGTAAGATACTGTTGATTTCTCGACAGACGTAATGACATCGACTACTAATATGGCAAGTCGAATCGTCAACGCTATCGAGTGGTATAGTTCGCAGAAATCTTTGGATTCTACAAATTCCCAGCTATCAAATTGTTACTAACGGGACCATTTTGTTTGCCTACATTTAAGCAAACGAGTAGGTACAAAATACAAGAAATAGGCCACTAAAAACTTTGGATATAAATATAAAATTGGTAAGGAAAAGGCGCCAGGACAATAACGAAAACTTTATTTACAACTCATAAATCCAAAATATTCCCAATAAACATTTCAACTTTACTGAACCGAAACCGAAAACTTTCTAGTCTGCAACACTAAACTGAACTTGCGTCTTGTTTATTATGTTTGCGCCATAAAATCTACGTAGAAACGATAACCATAACGTTTGAGTTAAACGCCAACAATTACGTTGGCGTTTATCGAGTTAAAATAGATTTTGGCTACAGGACGATACATTGTGGGTGCTGTTGGGGTTAGAATAATATTGAATATTGATGCATTTGAAAATAACTATGTTGATTATTCCTTTTTGAGGTTAAGTTTGGGGCTAAGAAAGAGCTTTCCTAGTTAAAATCTAGTTCGTGTTACTGCTGTTTTCAGTAGTTAAAATGTTATTTTATTAATAGTGTCTGAATGTCGGAATAAACAATGCCAATACAATCAGCTTTTAAGCCAGCTTATTTCAAATTCTTCCCTTGAACGCCTACTACCGTTTTTCCGCGCGTCATCCCTAATTTCTCTCCCCCGTGTGACCCCACCTAAGTTATTTCAGTATTAAGTGGAAATTTTCGCAACAATGTCACAAGTTCCCTTTTTGTGTTGTTCTCTATTACAAAAGCATGCCGGGTGAGGTATGTTGGCTTCGTTTATATTGGTGTTTGCGGAAAAGCGTTTCAAAGCCTTCTATGTTCAGATGTAGGGATTGATGCAAAATCTCGTATACCTACGTAATACCAGAATTTCACGATTCGACTTTTCCTAACTATGTTTGGGTCAGTTTCTAGTTTAACCAGATGTAGCAGAATACTAGTATTTTACATGGAGCAACTGCCTATCTGACCTCCACAACGCAGTTACTGGGTAACACGATACCTCTTTGTAAGATCGGTTGTCTAAATTTTCGTGCTTCTGACTACCCGTAACAACTGTCAAAGTTCTACGAAAGACAACCGAGACCAACGGCTTGACGGGCTTTCCGAGGCACGGTCTTGATATGTAGAGATGGTCATCCATCCACGGACCAACTACGTACCCAGCTTAGCTTAACCTGATCGATTGACCCATGCGGCTGTTATTACTTAGCCACAAGCCCCTCAGTGAGTTTAATTTAATCTTAATATATTTAGTTCGCGGTGTAGGTAGGTACTTTAGTACCTAGTACATGAAAAATATTTTGTATTTCACTTATTTCTAAGTTTTCTTACTTTCATTAGTCTTGGAGACATGTTTCTTATACTATTTAGCTTTTTATTTTCTCTTGTAAAAGAAAATACAATTCTCGCAAGCTTATTCTTTTAATATTTTACGAAAATGAAGTACCTACTACTGAATTTACGTGTCTATTATATTATTATTTAAGTCTAGCCTTAATATTGTGCCACAATGATATTATAAATATTACTAACTTCATTAACGAGGTGTTTATTCAATTAACTCAGACTCAAAGAGATAACTTTAAGTCTCTCGTAAATTATTCGCAAAAATAAAATACATTTTAATATTCATTCTGGATTCGTAGCGAAATTTTTATTAAAATTATTTATTCATAGAATCGCAAAATTAAAAATGTCTGCTGTTTTTATGGCGAATAAAAATAATTTATTTTGGTAGAATGTCCATTGCTTAAAAATATTGTTACCAATCTTGATATTTTACGTCAGTTTTTTTTTATGTTTATAATATATGAAATTACCGATTTTTGATACTGGCTATTGAGAAGATCGATATCTTTCATTCTATTTAGAATTCCAAACTCAACTTAATTTTATAATATAGCATGACATATTTTTTTTTCAAAATCAGTTACTTCGTTCGTTCACTCGTTACTCGTTACTACTTCAATCGTTACTTTTTTTTAAAATCATGTTTTTTGCCATACTGACCAGTGATTGAGCCAAAGAAAATTAAATCTTATTTCAAAACAATAAGACTCAATTTTAAATGCATTAAGTAATATTAGAGTCTACACGGTTTTCTCAATAATAGTTAGCTTTAAAATAATTAAGTTTTGGTCATTGTGTTATGGCTTTAATCTAATACTCTAATTGGAGTATATGAGGTCTTGCGTTAATGGTGTTACATATTGTATAACGAAGGTGCAAAAGGAAAATGAAGAAGGTGAAAGGTGGGGATGCCCAAAGGGTTTAATAGGAGATAAATGTTAGTGTATGGAAGTTTCCAGCCTGTCCCTTGCTGCCCTCTCCCAGCGACACCCTAACCCGAAGTCCGTACCCCATACCCTTATTGTGTAGTCACTTAGTTTTTAAGTTTTTTAAGGCCTTAATTTTATTGAGGCGTCCACAGGCAAGCCCGGTTAAGCAGACGACAATCTCATAGGTTGAACAAAGAGAAAAAAAAAGGGTATGGAAGTTCTTCATGTCTGCCGATGGGAATATCATCGGGCAATAGCATCGGAAATAATTTTGATGGTCCCATGTAATCTAATAAACATAAACGATAAAGATAATGTTTATAAATGTAAGTAAATCCTATCAGAAGGCAACAGTGCTGTGTCTAACAAACTAATCGCTTACAAATTGACGCATAATCAACCTATATGTTCCCAATGCTTTGAGAGATTGTGAGCAGTGGTGGCTCAGTGGTAATGGCAACGATTTACGAGTTGTAGGTCGTTTGTATGAACCCAGGCAGGCGCTTTACTTTGTGTAAATAATTTCATCACCACTGCTACACTAATGCTCTCAAAATGGTGAAGGAAAACATCGTGAGGAAATCGCCACTGTGCCCGCGTGGTAGATTACAGCCCTCTCGAAAAGAGGAAGTCTGTGTCCAGTAAATGCTAAATAAAAAATAATGCTAATAATAAATGCTTTTTCTTTCTTCTTTCTTTCTTTCCAGCAGTGGGAATATTAAACGCTGATTATTGGTTCAAATGCTGAACACACGGGCCTCTATTCTGTGAGTAAACGCATCATAATGAATCATGTTGGAACAGCCCGGAAAAGTCCAAAATAAACATAATGGAGATAGTCCAGAATATTCTCAGTCAAGAATACAACTAACAAATGACAATCGTCTCCTCTAACCTTTATCTCTTTATTGGCCCAACTACACTTAAGATTCTTAAGCACAATCAAAGCACCAGAACGGTTATTGTCTATATTTATCAGCGATATCCTTTTAACAACAAGGTCTTATCAAATTCTCCGCGGCCATGATGGCCCACACAGAAAATAAACTCAGAATAATGCCGAAATAAAGTGGGATTGTCTTGCTAAGTGGAATATTATCCTTTTGAGACAATGATTTTGTGAATAGAATGGTCGTTGAAGAGCTCTTGTTTTCTTAAGTACGTAATGTAAATGTGGAGTTTGCGTAAGTATGTATTTTTAGGGTTAAATAAACGTTCGTTTGAATGTGAGGAAATGTTTTTGGGGGCAGAGGTAAAGGCCAGGTTAGCTTTATATTTCTTCGTGTCAGCGCTTTTGCAGCGTTTGTTTTGTTTGAAAATCCTGGCTGTTTGTGCATGCAAAGAGTGAAATTGCATGGTTTGTTTTGAATGGTATAAGTAAAGTAAAAGTGACGCGTTTCTTTTATTTATTTTTTAGGTTCGCGAATAAATCAACCAAATTATCTTGTTCCTATATATTATTTGCATACATATTGATTACATGTTTAAATATTTTTATAAAAAAACATTTAAAAATATAAAAAATCGTGGTCCATCGGCGGCGTCAGGAACAGGGTCTAAGCTGCCGGTGGTCACGGCTCTAGCGAAAGGAACCTCCTCACTATGCATGCCGTTTCCAGGAGTACTGCTTTCTGAATCAAGCCCTTGACTCAGCCGCGCAATGAGAGCGTCCTGAGGTACTGGTCGAAGCTCTCCGCTAATAGGCCATTTACTATAACGATATTATTACCTAATTTTACAAATAATCCTTTTTAGGGGTTTAAATCCGAATTTCCGTTCAATTAAAATGCAATCTATTAAGGAACAATTAATTTATTATTCAACTACTAAAATTCAAGTTTCACTTTGAAATAATTTAAGTTTTGGTCATTTAAAATTTAAATGAACGAATTGCAACTTGCCCAATCTTGTTCTGAATTAATACATTTTAAGTAAGATAGGTTTACAGCCAGATAGTTTTGCTTGGGAGGAATTTCTTTTAAGAGCTATCTCTTTGGGTTAAATTGGAATGCAATTAGCATTACCGCTTCGTTTTCGCTCGGGAAGATTCGGGATAGCTCGGGAAGTGGGCAGCTTTGATGTAACAATCTTATTCAAGATCCAAATTAACGGAGCGGCGCGGCGCGTCCGTATCTCTTCACGGAGTCACGGAATGAAAATCGTTTTATTCGTTTCGAGAATTCATTTCATTTTGAACCTAGATGTTTTTGAACGTAGTTTTATTGCATTTTGAAATCCAATTAAGGGTTAATTCATTTTTTTGCCTATGTTGAAGTAGTTGGTTTTACGTTTGACAAAACGTTAGAAAAAATATTTTATTTCATTGATCCACATTATTAATTTTGAAAAACAAATAAAAAAATATTTGGACCTCAAGATTTGGAAATGCATGGATGAAAACCTTATTATTATTTATTTACTAGCTTTTTCCAAGGGCTTCGCCCGCGTGGAGGTCGAAAATTATCTCACAGGAACATACTACGGGGATAAAATTATCATATGTATTAATCGAGGATATAAACTATCTGTGTGCAAAATTTCACCCAAATCCGTTCAGTCGTTTTTGCGTGATTGAGTAACTAACATCCAAATATACAAACTTTCACATTTATAACATTCACATTTATAACATTAAAGTAGGCTAGTATGAAGTAGCATAGTAGGACATGCTTACGTCTTACATAAAGGAAACTTTATAGAAACCTCAAACACAAGAGGGCACGAGTGCCCCACTGCTAGACCCAAACGCTACCCTTAACTTACCACAGAGAGGTCCTCTACCCTACTTATTATTCAAACATTTCACTTACCCACAACCTGTACTTAATAGTGTCAACCTTGAGGGCCACGTGAGCATAGCAAGCACAAAGTTGAAAATAGGGCATTTTTTAAGTTTTCTTTGAAAATAAGTGGATATAGACACCCCTGTAGTCCTCGAAAGGGAACCCACATTTTACCAAAAGTATTATTACACATTCGAGGCTATCAGATATCATCAACCCAACATGCTTTCGGGCGGCCCTGGTTGGTTATAAATCTTTATTAATAGTGATTCTGCGTCACTGGTTGATTTCGCATAAAAAAAAAATACCGCTACCACCGTCATAAAATATACCGCTGATTCGAACGCAGATTTCAATTTCGACTTCCAAAATCATTCACGGTGATATCAGAGATAGCAATCGAAAACATAATAATGAGTTCCAAACAGATGATTATCTTAGGGAAAAATATACTAGTTAATTGACTTACCCAAGATTCCGAGCCTGTAGTTGATAGTGACGACGACCAGGCCAGCGTGAGAGGCCAGGACAGTGCCGTCGTAGGGGTTACCAGAGCTCCACTCGTAGCTCTCCCCGTGCACGAAGACTAGAACTGGGTAGCGAGCCACTGCGTCTCTTACACCTGCTAGAAGAATGACAGAGGTTAGAGATGTCGATACAAGAGATACTCTATAGTGGTCAATGTGATCTTGACAATAATAGTTTAAAATAAAAAGTAGAGACAATCTCAAAATGAGAATGGTCGTTTTCTTCCACTGTGTATTTTTTGTTTAAAGATTTTTATATCTCAATATTATCACCTCATTTTGTAAATCATGGATATTTACATGACTGTTGATTTAGATCTCCAAAAAACCTTTAATGTTATAACGACTTGGTAGGTTCTAAATCAAGGCAAATCTATTTCAAAACGTATACTTCTGTGATTTAATTATTATTTCTTAGCAATATACTATGTATTAGCACCATTCCACTTGGAAAAAAATGCTGATTCAACTAACAAAAACAAAGATATTTTCAGATACATAAATTAATACATTCCATAACAGGCCCCCACAAAACAAATAGTACTTAATCAACAATATAGAAAGAACGCTAACAGATAATCACCAAACTTATCCAAAAGAGCAATATAGCCCGGGTCATAACCGAACTAATACGTCGCCCCCACAGAAGGACAGACAAGATATGTTATACCTATATGTTATTTTTATGAGCGTCTAGAAACCAATAAATGTAGTGATGATAGCTTTCAAGGCGATAACAGATAGTGTGGCCATTTTGGTAAAGGCTATCTATAAGTAGCTACTATCTACATAGTTGATAATATTATGTAAGTATTTGTTAAAGAAGGAAAGGTATAATTACGCGTAAATACGCGCAATTTCAATATTGGAAATACGGAATTTTTAATATAGATGTTCACGAAATAATTCCTCTCGACTGAACTAAATTCTAGCTAGACTATATGAATATAAAATCCATTGAACTGGTTATCGAAAACTTGGTCGTTCAAGAGGAAACAGAGAATATGAAAACCGAAAATCAGTCGAAAATGGATCATTATAATAAATTCTCGAGGAGATAATGTACCAAACCTGTCACTAGTTATGCAAAGTTGTGACCTTTTAACCCAACATATTACTTACTGCTCGCCTGAAGCTTGGAATAATGCCAACGCACTTAGTGTTAAAATTTGGCGTTCAGCTTACTCTGCAAAGATAAAATGCTAGGAAACGTACCTACTATAGTTTTAAAGGTCGATAATGTACGAACGGTGGTGCTAAAGGCATAAGTAGGTATAGAAGATTTAAGAGCCACTACACAGGGGCGTAGTGAAAGAATTTCTAACCTAGTTAGCTTATTTTACCCGAATGACCCTATTCGACTTTTTTCTTTATTTTCGTTGCAAAGTTCTTTTGTCAGTTTTGAAGCGGGGGAGATGGAGACGATTATCGACTTTGGGCGTTGGTAATAAGGACTAGTTTGATGTGAGATGAGATGACACAATTAATCGGAGGCGACGAATGTGGGACATGGTAGGGATACTTGCAATGAGTAATAATAGGGGTTCAAGTATGAAATTGCCGTTTTATTGTAATAGGTACTTCGAATTGACATAGAACCTTCATGGTTTGAGATTTTTGAGTGACACTTTTTTCAAACGGTACCTATGAAGTTCTTCTTTTAAAAAATGTGCAACATTCGATTATCGACTTTCAGTTGTTTTTTTTATTCAGGTTAGACAAGAAAAATGGTTATTTCGAAAATTCGAGTAACCGTAAGCGAAAAATGCAATGGCTGACCCCAGGTCAAACGCCGCAACAGTGTCCTAAAGCAAAGCTTACCAATAAAAATATAATGGTAACTGTTTGGTGGTCTCAGCATGGTATTATTCACTATAGCTTTCTCCGATCTGGTCAAACAATAACGGCAGATGTCTACTGTGCCGAACTCCGAACAATTATAGCAAAACTAGCAGTGAAACAGCCCCAACTCATGAATCGATCTTCACCATTATTGCTCCATGATAACGCGAGACCTCATAAAGCATGAGAAACCGTTTTAACTCTACAGGAACTGCAATTAGAAACCATTCGTCACCCTCCGTATTCGCCAGACCTTGCTCCAACGGACTACCATTTTTTTCGTGATTTGGACAATTTTTTACGTGATAAAAAGTTTCCTTCTCAGGAGGCAGTACAAAATGCTTTCACACAGTTTGTCGAATGTAGATCACGAGAGTTTTATCTCAAAGGCATAAATGACCTTCCTATTAGAAGGCAGCAATGTATAAATAATAATGGTAATTTGTTTGATCAAATAAATATGTTAAATTAAAAAAAAAACGAATTTCAATTTTTCAGTACAAATCGGCAATTTCATACTTTAACCCCTAATAGGTACTTTTTAAATAAAGACAAATCTAATTAATCTTCATTTAACTACAAAACTAGTTAAATGAAGATTAATTAGATTTGTCTTGTTAAAGGTCATAATGAGCAAGCAATTCGTTTCTAGGGTTCAACTTTTTTTTTTCTAATAAACCTGCATAATCTTCGTAGTATCTAAGATATTGCTCTATACGAAAACCTTTTACCAAGATCTTTGTCAAAAACTCATTCGCTGTAATCACAGGAAGTTATCTTTTCTTTTTAAGGATAGAGAATCGCTGAAACAGTACCAATCCAAGAAGCATTGTCTGTCCAACAAAAGGACGAAAAAAAAATTTTACCACATAAAAATTCAAACAATTTGAACAATACCGAACACTCACTATCTCGCATCTTTCCATTCAGATTGTCGGATGGAAACAAAAAAAGGATAGCTGTCTATCGGATTCGACGGGAATTTCCAGTGAAGGTTCGAGATATCTCGCCCGTCCTCCCCCCATCCCCCAGTTCGTCTTATCTCAGCCATGATGGATCGGGAAGAAAAGGATAAATCAAGTTTTTGTTGGAAGTTCGATGTGTGGTGCAAGACGGGAGTGAATAACTTAGCTACTATAGTTTTTGTGGACTAACTTAAAAACTGCAAATGGAACTTATAACTAAGAACTGCAGCTGAAATATAATAAAAAAAGGGTGTTTGTCGCTTTCATGACACATGCGCCGTAAGGTGCGTGGGGTATGGCTATCAAGACATACCCAACACATAATTTTTGGATCTGAGAGGCAGTTGGTACCCAAAATACCGGCGTCTCCTTTACCTGCCAGGGTAGCGGGATCGTCCGACCGCTGCCCTGGAACATAAAGGGCTAAGGAAGGAACACGGGTGGGTTTTAGTCAGTAAGAGTCTGACACTCCCTTCCGCTCCACCCAGAGCGGGAGGGGTCATTTGATGATTTCTCATCCTCAAAAAAAAAATATATATAATTATAATAAAAACAACGTCAGACTGCTTGTGGCGACACACAAATTGAAATGAAAGAGTATAATAGAACATCAGAGAATTTCCTGGCGTTTGAATAATCAGTCATTTAGATACTGTGCTTCTTAATAATATGCGTTTGTAAGCTATAGTAAGTAATAAGTATATTATGTTTTAAGTAACCATAAATGTTCCGTTTGTGTTTTATCTGTAAACGCAGTTCAAACACTTACATTCACTTTACCAACAACATTGGCACGAGACCTACCAAACACGTTCAAATCTCACAATGACCATTTAAAACAACACGGACATGCAGCAATTAGCACATCACACACTGTATATGACCAGTTTATTACTTAGAGCATTACATTAGGGACTTTCGTAAGTACTGGCCGGGAACATCGAGGTTATCTTGCAAATCTGCATGGTAATGAGGGTGGAAAGGGATAGGTAAACGTTTGTATGATCCCATCCCATAATGTGTAAAGCTAACGATATTGAAAAAAAATGGTTTATAGTTTAGCAAGCTTCAGAAGAAATTGGGAATTTTGTCAATATGATAAAAAAAAATTAAATTAAAAATTTAAAAAACCCCCGACTACGAGAAACCCTATAAAAAGAAAAAAATAACCTTGAAATTATGACCCTACGTAAGTACGTATGAAATGTTTTGATTAAATGTTGTCCTGTCGGGGGACCGCTCTAATTATTAGCCTAACGTTCTGTTAAAGTTTAAAATAGTAGCGGTCCCCCGACAGGACAATATTTAATCAAAATATTTCATACGTACTTACGTAGGGTCATAATTTCAAGGTTATTTTTTTCTTTTTATAGGGTTTCTCGTAGTCGGGGGTTTTTTAAATTTTTAATTTAATTTTTTATTTCATGCTTTTTGTAGGGACTCCTTATTATTTCTTTTCTTTTATTTTTTTGCGTTTTAAGATTTAGGTAATCTGGTATTTAATCAGGTTTCTTGTAATTCGCCATTTTGTGGTGGTGACCACCTTGGATTTGAAATTTGTCATAGTGTATAGTATTCTACTAGTCAAGCCCTTTCATTTGATACCCATACTGAGGAGGCGTGAAAAAAAAAATGTAATTCGCCATTTTTTGGTGGCGGCCATCTTGGATTTGAAATTTATCATAGTGTATAGTATTCTACTAGTCAAGCCCTTTCATTTGATACCCATATTGAGGGAGTTCTGAAAAAATATGTAATCCGCCATTTTGTAGCGGCGGCCATCTTGGACCGATTTTCATCAAACATAGCTAAGAACACTTCCGACAAATTCACCTTTCAAACAAAAAAAACAAAATTAAAATCGGTTCATCCGTTCGGGAGCTACGATGCCACAGACAGACATACACACACACACACACACCCACACACACAGACACGTCAAACTTATAACACCCCGTCGTTTTTGCGTCGGGGGTTAAAGACTAATTACCCGGTTTCTGATTTGAGAAAAGTAGTAAATCTCAACTGATTATTCTCAAATACATAAGTATGTGCTTAAGTTTTTTGCGTTTCACAAGTTGAAATCGAGTTTTGTCAAACCTTAATCAACTGATCATTTACCTAAGTATTCCTGATCAAAGCTAACACGTTCCAATTTACATTCAAAAACCGGTACTTTTCAAAAGCTCATAATATTAAATCATTTTATTCTTATAAATTTAAAACAGACCTAAAAAGTAAGTTAATTTTAAATAACGGCATTAATTTCAACAAATTCATGTTACTAGAGTTGCTAATGCATATTTTAGCAATTTAATATTTGACGTGTTTGTATGAACGAATCGTGAATGTCAAACTGCAAGCAAGTAAATAAACACAAGTTTTATTGGAATTCTGTTCTGTTAGTATTTTTACTAAAACTACCCATTGTATCAATTAAAATGGATAAAGATAAGAAAAAGAGATCACCTAACTATATTCTAGAGGATAAAGAACACCTTCTTTCAATAATAACAAAGTACGTACATAATAACCTATAATGTTTACCATAATATAATTTTACGTTTCACCAAATTAGTTATTTAGATGTTTGTGATTATTATTGCTTCAGATACCAAAGTGTAATAGAGTGTAAAAGGACAGGGGCTTACTATATGCAGAAGAAACAGGAAGCCTGGAAGTCCATCACTTCGTTCGCGGATCCTGTTGCTTATGCCAGCGACAACGGGGTCGTCAAAATCGAAGATCTGAAACGTCTGATGTCGAATTCTAAGAGCCAGGGGACGGGAAAACATCGTCATGCGCGAGATGATTCGAGACGTTCCAAATCTTTCATTTTTGTAAAAAGTCGGCATGAATCCAGATTCAGTGACTTGATGAGCTCCAAATGAAGTCATCTGAAAAGCACTGTTGTAGGCTCGAATGTTGCTTAAGAAATGGCTGGACTTGGGATGCTCGCCATTCAAAAGAACTCGTAAGATCTCCGGTAGCTCGTGCTTAGAGTTTAGTCGTAACTTTTTAGACGCACAACACTTGGTCTCTCCCTTCCACTTACGCGCGTGACAGTGTGCACACACCTCAGACATGGTGCCAATGGCTCCGTGTTCGATGTAATTAATAAATGGCTTATAGGAAAACACGCTCCTTTCTTTATTGTTCCACGGTTGCTCTTCAGGATCATAAACCATAGACTCAGTATCACATGAGGATGAATTGCGAAGATTGCGACGTATACGGTCTAGATCAATTTGGGCCACACGCTGTTCGACTGACTGACTTGCCCGAATTTCCTGAATCCGCTCACGTTCTTGCGTGGAATGAACAGACACCTCAACACGCATGTCGTGATTTCTTTGACGAGCAAGTACGTTGCGTTGCTCGCGCTGCTCGTCTGTCTCCAAAGACCGAGCTAGAGCATGCTGTGAGCGGTCTGCACTAAGGCGCGTCTCATGCTCTTCAGGATTCTCAAGTGATCGAGATGTGGAAGTGCGACTACGCTGGGAGCTTAAACGCGAGTCTCTCTGCGTGTAAGTCTTCGAAGCGCAAGATACTGCGTGGCGTTCGCGATCGCTTGCTTGGCGTGTATCGCGCTCCTGACTGTTCTCGAGCGACCGAGCAGTCTCAGTGCGGAAAAGCTGTAGACTTAATCTCTGCTCTCTCTCTGTATCCGTTTCGGAAGCGCGAGATAAAGAATGACGCTCTCGGTCACGCGCAAGTCGTATCTCACGCTCCTGACTGCTCTCAAGTGATCGTGCAGTCTCAGAGCGGATATTCTGAAGACTCAACCTCTAATCCCTCTGTGTAACCGTTTCGGATGCGTGAGAAAGAAAGAATGACGATCCCGGTCGATAGCTAAACGCATTTCTCGTTGTTCCACACTTTCCTGAGATCGAGAAGCAGTTCCCTTGCAATTTATAATATTACTGCCCCGCTCCTTTATAAAATTAGCGTGATTATTATGTTCCCAGAGTTAAATTATTATTAACTAAATAAATAACATGTCATTTTGTGCTTTCAATTATTTTGTGCATTCAGATACGAAAAAAACCTTTTAAAATCGATATTGCTTACTTCCCGTAACATACGGCGTGATAGTATGTAGCCTAAAGCCTTCCTTGGTTTACACAGAACATTTTTGCTGAATTTCAATTCAATCTATCCAGTAGTTTTGGCGTGAAGCCGTACCATACACACAGACAAACAGACAAAAATTCTAAAAAGTCACTTTTTGTCATCAGTTACGTTTTTCTAACAAAAGCCACTTATTTTTTCTCGAAAATTCTCAATGTACAGTTTTTCTTTCGTTACTGTTTTATTATATGTACCTATAGATTATAAATACCTACCTATCTGTAATTTTCTATGTAACTGATAAAACTAGGAGTAATTAAAAACATTACAATATAATTTTTTTTTTATTGTTCTTATTACATATTTACACTTTTATTGAGTAAAATAATTTTGTACTATGGATGTTCTAACCGCAAAGTTTTGGGTATTTGACACTTGAGGTAATGGTTCATCACTTTCTTCTTGTACTGTACAACACACGCCGTAATCACCTTCAATATTTTTGGAAATTTTAGTTGCATTCCTGAATGTAGGCATGGAAATCTTCTTTTAAGAACTCCAAAACACCTTTCAATTGTGTTTCGTGATGCTATCTGGGCTTTGTTATAGGCTTCTTGGGATGGAGAGGCAGTGTTCAAAAAGGGTGTAATGAGAAACCTAAGGCATGGGTAACCACTATCTCCGAGAATAAGGTATGACCCAAATCTGCCAACTTCAAATTGAGCTGCAAGTGGTGAGTCATTCCAAATAGTAGAGTCGTGTACGGAGCCTGGCCAACGTGCCAATGACACTAGTTATTTGTAAATTGGCATCACAGATGGCTTGGACATTTATAGAAAAAAAACCTTTTCTGTTCCTATAGAGCTCAGCTCTGCTCCCTCCTGGTGAATTTATTTTTACATGTGTGCAGTCTACAGCACCTATGACTCTAGGGAATCCAGCTATGTCAAAAAATCGTGCCGCCACTGATGGTCTCTCCTGTACAGTGGGCATACGAACATATTGTCGTCTCAATAATGCTATCGCACCAGTCACCCTCTCTACTACGCGACACACCGTCGCCTTGCTCACATTCACGCTGTCCCCCACAACAGCTTGAAAGCTACGAGTCGCGTAAAACCTAAGAGCTATTAGTAGCTGCAACATGGGAGAAATGCAGTCCCGCCGTTGAATACGACAGGTCAGTTTAGGCTTTATTTTGTTAAAAATAAACCTAACCGACTCCTTCGAAAAGCGGAACTGACTCTTAAATTGTTCATCGCTTAGCGTGATGAACAAGTTAGGCCGTTATCCTGCTATTCTTCTACATGGTTGTCTGCGTTGAGGCATCTCCAAAGACGACAGGGAAGTATCGTCGTCACTCATTATGAAGAAATCGCGCACAAAATCATTAGTTTACTATAGCTGATTACAGTTTGAGTAGCCGAAATTGATGTGTCAACTTTCAACTGCTTATCTTGACGTTGATAATGCTTTGAGTATGGTCAAACACGTTTTTCTTAGTTCAAAAACGCAACTGACGACTTTAAGCATGAGTTAAGCATGCTTTCTGTCAAATTTGAGTAAATGATGTTAAATTACTCAAATCTTGATTAGAGTTTAAAAAAACTTAATTCAGAAACGAAAAAATGTTTAAGTTAAACTTAAGTACAGATTAAGACGTTCTCAACTTCAAATTCTCAATTCAGAAACTGGGTATATGCGATGTTTTGTTTCTAAGATGATCAAATTCCAACGACTGCAATTCTCATTTGAATCGATTCCGTGTCGTCATCTACTATTGCTATAATTATGATCGCGTGTGTTAATTGTAATTTATCGCTGTCATCATATTATCTAAGGTATTCACATTCCGTTTACTTTACAACTTACCCGAAACTTCGTCGAAACTCAACCGTATCATCTTCATAATAATTCACCCTTCAAAGTTAAACTACGTCCAAATTGAAACATAATCCTCCATACATCATATCCTCCTCATCGATTGTAATGCAATTCATAAAATCGATGTGTTGTAAGTCAATCCACTCCTGGACATAAATCAAATCCGGAGTTCCGAAGCAATAAATCCGTATTTGGGTCACCATTTACTTGTACCCATCGTGTTTTATTCAGTTGATGATATAAGAAGCGTTCTAATAAAAAACCGTGGAGCGGAGATACGGAGTTTGACGTTGGTATTTAATATTGTTGACTTTTTTTTGTTCGAGCTCTTTATAAAAGGGTTGAGTAAAGTTTTAAGGAGTGGGTGATGCGGAAATTCCAGATGAGTGGTCTTTGAAGCTATACATAGGAAAAAATACTTAACTATGATACGTTACTGGGAGATGTTTCGTGAAAGGTTAAAAATAAAGTCTACCTAAGGGTAGACTTTATTTTTAATCTTTCACAAATTACTATACGAATCTATACGAATTACTATACAGAGACTGCGGTCTCTGTATAGTAATTTCAAGAAAAACTAGTGACTAAGTTATTCCAATTATTTACAATTTATTGCCGTAACAAACTCAGATGGAACAAAATTTTATCTAGACGACCTTCTAGTTTTTGGGAAATTATTGAGAATTAACAAAAGAAAGTCGACTTTTTTCTGTCGGCTCATTCGGCATGTCGGCCATTCATTGCTCAATAGACCAAGACTTTTAAGAAAATCCTGTAACGCTTTTTGTTACGAGCTCCAAAAATCTTGATAAACTTTCTAGTCTCGATCAAACGAGGTTCTCTTGGGAGAAGTATAGAAAACTTTAGCCTACATCCAGACATGAATAAAGAAATATTTATCCACAAAAGTGATCGTTGCGCCGGTTTGGTCCGTTGGGATTTTTTTTCGGTTAAAGCGAGTGAATCTAGGTCTCACGTTGGGGATAAAGTGTGTTAATGTTTACGTGGCAGTTGTTTTAAGATGGCGCGCGTTGGTAGTACGTCATTCATGTTTCTTTTATGTAGAGGGTTCTATATTAATGTAGCGTTATAGTGGAATTTATATGAGTGTGTGTTAGATGTTAACCGAAGATGAATGTTGAGTAATACAAGGCTTTTTAGTTTAGTTATTTATTTCTTATTGTTATTCCTTCCTTATTGTAAATGTGGCTGCTTTTTAAATTTAACTGAGCTATGACTTAGATCTTGGTCTGTATAGATGTGCAAGTTTTTACCAAATAAATAAACATAGTTTTCGATCTTTCTTCACCATTTTGGCTGTAACTGTCCGTGATTTTTATCTATATACATAGGTATAATAATATCGTAGGAAAGTCAAAACTGTACATTGAATATTTTTTTAAAAGAATACTTGGGGCGTGATCTACAATCAATATCGAAGCCAAAAATATAGTTTCTAAAATTTTTGTCTGTTTGTCTGTATGTATGTCCGAGGTAAACTCAAAAAGTACTGCATGGATTTACTTCAAATTTTGCATGAATATCACTAAGAGGTCGGGTCAACATATAGGCTACATATTATCATGCTATTACCTACGGGGGAGGAGCTGTGAATCTTTATTTTTCTTACGCATTCTGTGACAGCGTGTAATCTAACGACGCATATTTAAATGTTGTTTTTGAGTAAGCCATGCTATTATCTAGCTTTAGACTATAAAAACTACGCCATTTAAGTAACTTGGGCAGAGAAACATAGTTTAATGAATGTAAGTAATATAAATACAACTTTAAAGCAGCGCCATCTATGAGATTTCATAAAAATCAAATCAAGTTACATGTTAACACTTTTTGGAAATTAATTATTTATTAGTTATTCTTAAAATTCATAGATGACAATGTGTATTTTCTTCATAAAAGTTATATCGTATAGTTCATTTTGACAAATTCAAGTTCCAACAAAACCCTCAAAATCTTGAGCAGAGTTGAGGAAGACAATTTAAAAAAATGCGGTGTTAAGTAGTTCATTGATGATGATCATTTCTTCATCAATTTCATATTGTTAGTACAAAATAAACATTGACTTAATACTTTTGTTCGCGTTGGGCAAAACCAGGGTTTTTCTTGGATGCTCCTGGTGGAACAGAAAAAACATTTGTTACCACTGGCATACTTGCAGAGGTCAGGATGCAAGGCCAAAATTGCTATTTCTGTAGCGTCGTCGGGAATCGCTGCCACACTGCTTCCGGGTGGCCAGACAGCACATGCCATGTTTAAAATTCCCATTGATTTAGAGATTGCCGAAACGCCTGTTTGTGGTGTGTCACGTAACAGCGATAAGGGACACGTGCTCAAGGATTGCTCTCTGATCGAATGGGATGAGTATACGATGGCCAATAGGAAGGCAGTTGAGGCCGTGGACAGAACCCTGCAGGACATTCGCAAGAAAGAACATTTGATGGGTGGTGTCACAGTTCTGTTCAGTGGCGATTTCCGGCAAACGCTTACCGTGGTGACGCGGGGATCGAGAGCTGACGAGGTGAATACTTCGTTAAAACGATCTTCGTTGTGGTCACGAGTTTGTACGCTGCGCTTGACCATTAATATGAGAGCTCGGCTCAGCGGCAATGCACGTGCTCAAGAATTCTCCGATGTCCTTCTAAGTCTTGGCGAAGGCACTCTTCCAGAAGAGAGAGATGGACAGGTGGTGCTTCCAGAGTCTCTCGGTAGAGTGGTATCCAGCTTAGAAGAACTCATTCGCTGTGTGCACGGGGACATCAGTCGTATACCGCACCAGCAGAATTCATGGGTGTGTGAGCCATTCTCAGCCATTTTGATGCCCAAATATGATCACGCTGCAGCAATTAACGAATGCATTCTCTCGGAAATTGAGGGGAATGAAGTGGTCTACACCTCGATAAACACTGTTGTCGAGCAAGATGACGCCACACATTATCCCGTGGAATTTCTGAACTCCCTGTCAGCAAGTGGACTTCCAGCGTGTACCATCAAGCTGAAGGTCGGTGTTGCGATTATGCTTCTTCGGAACCTATCTCCTTCGAAGTTGTGTAACGGGACCCGCCTTAAAGTCATCTCGCTCCACAGACACCTCATTGAGGCAGAAATTCTTACGGGTTGTGGCATCGGCGAGGCAGTATTTATACCACGCATTCCCCTCATACCTCATAACTTCTCGTTCCAGTTCAAGCGCGTACAGTTCCCCGTGAGTGTTTAATTCGCGATGACCATCAATAAGTCGTAGGGGCAGACACTGAGGGCAGCGGGTGTCGACCTCAGGACGAGTTGCTTCTCACACGGGCAACTGTACGTTGCTTGCTCCCGCGTCACCAGTCCTGACTCTCTTAACATTTTGGCTCCTGGCAGCATAACTACCAACGTAGTTTATAAGGAAGTGTTGTAAGGTATGATACCTTTGTACGTATTTGTATTCTTTTGTGCCCTGGAATGTATTCCTGCATTATTTTCTCTATTTCTTTTAGTCACATCTTATGACTGAACGCAGCAGGATTGCCATATAACTCTCTTCACTTGCTTTGCTTGCAAAAAAAACTTATATTTTAATACTTTTTTAAAAGTTGTTTACATAAAATGCTATAGCGACACTGGCATCTTAGGTATTTTTGGTGCTGTAGAGACTTCACGCAGACGACGTCGCGAGCAGCAGCTAGTAATTAAAAAAGTTAAACAGTTTTATAAAAATCTTGTACCTACAAGTTATTATTAGTCTTCTGCAGCAAACAAACTACAAATACCTTGCTGTATTAATTAATTAATTTGACCCCTTTAATATTATAGGATCAGCTCCAAACTAAAAGTTTCAAGAATGAGAAACTTTCATCGGGTTGTTAATAACACACATTTAATATTAATGTTAAAGTTCATAGTAAATGTCAGATACATTTAGAAAATAACCTTTTAACTCAACAAAGCACGTTACGCTCCCAATATTTCATCTAACGTATCCCTATTATGTTCAAATAGAGTTAACGTTCTTCAATCACTTCCCCACCATTGGCTTTAAATGTTGAGCAATTCACTCGAATCAAAGCTTCATATGATACAACATTTATAAAGAAAATCTTATATCAAAGCAGTATTCAATATCGAGATATATTTAGTCATGAAGCGAAAGAGACTCAAACGAAAAACTGGATTCGTACGTTACGTTGTTGAGTACTTTGTGATGTCGTATTGGTCGATTAGCTTACCCTCATTGATTCTGGCTATGTGATATTTTTTACTCTTAGAGGGTGGAAAGAGTTTAAATAGTATTGACATAATGTTATCATGTAATCGTGTTTAAGGGAAAGGAACAAACACAAGGGCAATACAAGACATTTTGTCTAAAATGAGTTACATACATCATTAGATTCGGAATTTCTTGCTCTATCGATTGGTATAGGTATTTAAAATCTCGATATCTAAAAAAATGTCCCTTAAATTACATAATTATTTTCCGTAGGCCTAGACCATTTTTTTTGGAGAAACTAATTATTAGAAACTGGCTGTATATGGTATTTTAAATTAATATTTTAATAAAAAGTAATGTAAGTCTCTTTACTCACAGTATTTGGTAATTACATAAAAAAAAACGAGTACGTTTTACAACAGGTCACATAAGTTATTGCATAATTTGAAATGTTTTAAGCATTGTCTTATACATTAGTGTTCCGTGAAAAGGTACATATAACATGTAACTTATATTAAGTTGTGCCTCAAATTATCCTAATCATATTGACCCTTACGTTAATATCGAAAGACCAGCCGATCGATTCTCTAAAAATCTCACCGTGAAAAGTTAGGTGAAGTGTCAATAGTGTCAATCCCTAACATTAGTTTTAGTTGGAATTATAGCTCACTCCACGCTCATTTCACCTAAGTTTTCACGGTGATTTGGTTACAGAATCGCACTGCTGTGCAAACTTTGCCGCACTTGAAAAACTGCGAAATTTTCGCACGTTTTTTGGGATTCTCAATAAGTCCCATACAATTTATTTTAATCTTAATCTTAAATTCTAAATAATATATTTTCCTAGACAATTTTTATGAACCGCCCACGAAGCGTTCAAAATGAACAATTCCAACCATAAATAATGTCCTTGTAATGCCTTGTGTGCTTAATAAATATTTACAATATTAATAGTTGTAAATTTTTGGACAGCTGTATCTCAGTAAGTATTGAACATACAGAGCTGATTCTGATCTCAAATTGTAGAAATTTAAGTATACTTTAAAAACGTATACATCTTGTTGGAAAAAAATCGCATAGTTTAGAACTTATATTGAGAATACTAAAAAACGTGCGAAAATTTCGCGGTTTTTCGAGTGCTGCAAAGTTAGCACAGGTCTTTCGAAGCTGCAAACTTGGATATAGTTAGTCCTAATAAATCGCAAAGTAACGCCTAGTTTTGCTTTTTTAATATGTTGTTAGGACCACTCCTAACAACATATTAAAAAAGCAAAACTAGGCGTTACTTTGCGATTTTTAGTGTTAGATAAGCCTGGTCTAAAGGTATAATTCTAAATAGGTTTCACAATGAATATTTGAATCTTCCTTATAAGAGTATAACTAAAGATAGGCTCAATGACACCGACGATGATGAGACTGATAAAAATAATTCAACTCAACTCTCAACTCAAACTATTTATTTCAACTAAACCAATTACAGGCACTTTTGAATTGTCAAGGGTCGGTCAGTTAAAAAGATGAAGCTAGTTGCCCATTCTAAAGCGTAGGTACCTATGGAGAAGAACGGGCAAGATGATAATGACTAATTTTTGAACAGACAGCTGTGCTGCTGGGGAGTTTATTGCGCCACTTCTTCTTCCCAGCGATAGCACTAGGAACTGGTGAAGGGCGGGCGTTTTTGGGGGACTGTCTTTTGTAATTTTGACGTTCGAAAAGTGCTGATTCTCAACCTAATTTGAATAAATGACTTTTGATTTTGATTTTTTGAGACTTTTTCAATTTAAATGTAGGCTTTCTATTAAGGAAGAAGTTAATTTGTTTTTTTGTTTAAAGATTATTATTTATTTATATAAGAAGAGTGATTTGTTGTTTTTTTTTTTTTAATGACAAGTGTATTTTTTCATTTCACAATAAGTCTAATTTTAGTAAGCCAAAATAGCTATTTTTACTGAAATTAAAAAAGAATTTACTTACATAATAATTCATGCGAGTAAATTGCGTTTATAAGAAAGGATTAGTGAGTACAAATATATTTTTTAAATTTGTTAGCAACATAAGCAATAAAGAGTACACCATTAAGACACCTTTCCTTTGAAAAACTCTAAATGTTTCATATTTTTCTCTTCTTCTCACACACTATTGTCTACATTTTTTTTTTACTTCTCCTTTCGCAGGTCTGCTGGAAGAAATTTCTTAAGAAATAAGCAGTACCTTTGTTCTCATATTATGATTATGTTTATTTCCTTTAATAACCCATACATCAATGCTGTTTATTTACATCTAAAATTTTGTTAGCGTATATCACCCTTATTCATTATTATTTACCGTAAGGGACATGCTATCTTTAAAACTATAGGTTTTATTGTTTTTTTGTTATTTTAGTTTCAAAGAATGAAGAAATCTAAGAAATTTTGTTCTCGACACTTTTTACATTAAACATATAATTAAAAAAATAATATAGTCAGATTTGTAAGAAAAATATCTTATTTTTGCTCTCCTGAAAACCTTAGTTTTGTCCCTTACGTTATTTCGTATTTCCAGTATCGATATATCTGTGCGTAACTACCTAGATGAATCCAAGTTGCGGCATAGCAAATAGCAAATAGAGCCTTATACAATATAGTAAGAGCTTGTCAGATCAAATCAGCAATCAGATTTGGGCTTCAAACCATGATGATAAAATCTAAAGGACTCCCGATAATGATGTAAAATAAATACAAATTGATTGTTAAGAACTTAGGCATATGTGTGGGTAAATGTTACGTCAAACGCAAAACGTGTAGCCGCAAAATAATTTACGCCTACACCACAAAATTTCCACGAACCAGAAAAACGTAACAACACTATACATCATTGTAAGTAGATCCCGTGCTTCATAAACCGCCAACACTATCGGTTATCCCTTGATGGATCGCATCGAGGGCATAAATCAACTTTCACGGTATAAATCTATAGCTTCACACGGCTGTCAAATCAATTTTTTGCTATAACCTCGTGGTTAGATTATCTTGTTATTCTATTTTGAGATTAGATTCCCCTAAAGTGGTTGTTTTTGCGAGAAAATAGAGAAGAATTTTGTCGTAACCGTCATCGTGCTGGTAAGTGGGTTTATGTGTAGGTGGTGTTATGTTGAGGTTATTTTTGTGGATACGTGCCTAATGTAATTGTGACAGATCTTCATTAAAATATTGGATTTGTCCTACGCTACGTTGTGCGGGAAAAAAACGTAAATTTTCAATCGCTTCATTTCCATGCTTGAAACTACAGTAAATTGTCGTAGAAATAACGCTTAAAATTAAAGCTTTTTACTAAATGCATATGAAAGTAGATACGTTTCTAATTTCTTTCTTTTTCATTTTTGTCTGTAGGATGTCCGTTTGTCTGTTTATTCCAGTTAATCTCCGGAACGGCTGCATCAATTTTGACAGGACCAGTGGCAGATAGCGGATGTTATGGAGTAACATATAAGCTACTTTTTGTCCCGGTAACATGTTCCCGTGGGATAATTATAATATCCAACATCCACGCGGGCGAAGCCGCAGGCAGAGGTCAGTCATAATTAAAATGATTGTAGGAGTAAATGTTTGCTCTGTATTTACAGTATATATCAGTGCCTGGGCATCCATCAAAACACAAATTTGGAAGATCGTGCGCAATTTACGCGAGATAGAATTTATTCAGCACATTCAAATTGCATGACCACGTTTTGGTCCGCGTAAATTCTGTACCGGAATTATGAACGCTTCGGGTACGAATGCCGTAATACCGTTTAGACTCAAATACCGGAATTTGACGTACCGTAATTCGGAAGTTTTCCGGAACGCACGACGCTAAGGGAAGTATATAAATGCTTAAAATTATCGTTGCCTTTTGGTATTTCATTTTCGGTATTTTAACAAGTTCCTTAGTAGTTTGTCGCAGAATCTTGTGTGATGAATATAGGTAAGTTTTATTTGAATAAGGCTGATTTTTCCATAGCCAGATATAACTTTTATTCGAGGAATAAAATTGACGTTTGACAGCTTTTGTTTGAAATAACTGTCAAAATTTCAAAATTATTCCTCGAATAAAGTAATCACCGACCGATGATTTTTATTCGTGGAATAAAATAGATATCTGACAGTTTTCGTATGGAAGAACTGTTAAAAATTCAAAATTATAATAATAATGTTGGATAGATTATAAGAAGGCCTATGACTCGGTGCCACATACATGGCTCATAAGGGTACTGGTTACTGGATTTGTATAAAGTAGATGCAACTCTGCGTACCTTCTTGATATCGTGTATGGGGCAATGGAGGACGGTCCTTCGCTATCCAGGATGTCGAAATATTCAGAGGAATAGCGAACCGATAAGGATCGAGCGAGGCATATTCCAGGGCGACAGTTTGAGTCCGCTTTGGTTCTGCTTAGCCTGGAATCCTCTAAGCACGCTGCTGGAGGATTCAGGTCTAGGCTATGGGCTGAGGAGAGGTGGTCAGGTTATATCTCACCTCCTCTACATGGATGACCTAAAACTCTTTGCTCCCAACAATTTGCATTCCAGGATGGAATTTGGTGTGGGCAAATGTGCGGTCATGCATGTAAAGCGAGGGGAGATTGTGGAATCCGTGGGAACCCAACTCCCGGATTTCGCAAACCTTAGAGCCCCCTCCGCATCCGAAACCTATAAGTATATGGGTGGACCATGGACCCGATGTAGATCTACTCGTACTAGCGTCCGTAGCCTGGCTGCGTTTCGGTGACCTCTTTGGAGAAACCAAAGGTTTTGTCTGTGCAATTATGGACGAAGTTATGATGACGTACGTTTGTCACAATAAATCTCCGGTAATTGTTACCGGAGATTTATTGTGACAAACGTACATTGTTGACATTTGTCGGGCATGCCACCGGCCGGGAGAATCAATCAGGTATATTATCTCCGGGTGTTCTTGTCTAGCTAACGGAGAGTACTTGCATAGACACATACTTGTAGCCAGGATAATCCATCAGCAACTTGCTCTGAAACAAGATATGTGCCCGACCCAGTTCTCGAAAATGGAAATATCACATTGTACTGGGATCGATCTATCATCACTGACAGGACTATTGTTGCCAATAAGCCTGATATAGTGGTGGTGGATCGTTCAGAGCGGCGCGCAATGATAGTTGACATAACCGTCCCGCATGATGAGAACCACGTGAAAGCCGAGAAAGATAAACAAATCAAGTATCTTGACTTGGCTCGCGAGGTTGTCGACATGTGGAATGTAGACTCAGCAATCATTGTGCCGATAGTCGTGACAGCCAGTGGCTTAATAGGCAGCTGGATCAAGGGCTTGATTCAGAAAGCGGTACTTCTGGACACGGCTCGCATTGTCAGGAAGATTTTCTCTCTGGAGCCCTGACCGCTGGTAGCTTGGACCCTGTTCCCGATACCGGTGGGCTACTATTTTTTATATTTTTATTTTTTTTTATCATTTTGTTTGTAAAAACATTTAAAAATGTAATTTGTAAGCATTTAAATGAAATAAAGGAATAATAACAATCTTTATTGATAATAATTTTCAAGTATTGCAGTACATGGGTATATAATTTATACATGGTAAAATTACAGATTTGCTACAATTGTAGTGCGTGCAGTTCAGTTTACAGTATAACCTGTATGAAGGAGTGACAGTTCCAATCCCCCTTGGATAAAAAAGTATCCTCCGATAAAGTTATGCGTTGGAAAAATCAGCCCTAGTAACGGGTCATCAATTTAAATGCGTGTAGCCTATTTTCTAGTCTAAGAAGTAAAACATTTTTACAAAATACAATATTTAATAATTATCTCAAAATACTCCCTGATTTGCAGGAAGTATTTTGAGATAATTAATTAATAAAAAAAATACTTTCATCAATCAAAATCAAAGGGAAGTATTTTGAGATCATTTATTAATAAAAAAAATAATTTCATCAATCAAAATCACTTTTCATCATTCCTAATATCTACGGTACAAAACATGTCTGCTATACTCATAATAATTTCGCCTCACATCAGCATTATAGACACAGGTAGGCGAACATTTTAGGGAGCGGCATAGAGCGTCATTTACGGTTATTAAAAAGCCAGAAGACTATTTCGGAGTAGGGTCCCGAAACCTCGCACGTACGTGTTCGGAGTTTGGCGCAAAATTTTCCGGGAAATCGCATTTTTGGGGACGAGAAAAATCATCTAAATTTCAATGTAGATCGAAAATTTCACGGTGTATTACATATTAGCTATGTTGTTAGAATTGTAAATGGCAGGATGAAAGGTTAGGTTGCTGAATTTCACGAAAAATAAAATATTTTACGTCGTGAAGGATCTACTAGCGATACTAAATTATTCGTATTTGATTGAGGACTAGAGGTCTATTTATAACATCATACCTGCGGTTATTACAATGGTTTAATAACTGCCTATCTGGCCTCAATAACCCAATTACTGAGTTAAACGATACCCCTTGGTAAGACTGGTTGTCAGATTTTCGGGCATCTACGAATGACAGCCGGGACGTACTTTCCGAGGCACGGACGGTTCTTGGTATGTAAAGGTGGTCACCGATCTACAGACCAACTGCGGCAAGCGTAGCCTAACCTGATCGATCGAACCATGCGGCTGTTATTAAATAAATAAATTCATTTATTTCAGGTACCACATAACCCATATTAGAAAACGATTACAAAATCATAAATTCAAACCTTATTACTTAGCCACCAGCCCCTAAAAATAAGCGCAGGTATAATAATAATGTAATACATGCTACATTATTATTAAAAAAATATCAATGGGCTTCATAAATATATTCAAAAGGTCAATATTATTAGTGCAATGTACATTTATCTATACTAATAATAACGCAAAAAAGTTTGTTTGTTTGAACGCGTTATCTCTGGAGCTACTGGTCGGATTTGAAAAATTCTTCTTGCATTTGTTAGCCCGATTTTTGAGGATGGCTATATATAGGCTATCATCATGCTAGGACCCTTAGGGCCAAGCAAAAGAAACAAGAATGCTAAGCAAAAACGAAGTAATAATGCAGACAGGCGATGTGATGCGAGAGGGTAGGTCTGGAGAACAAGAAATTTCACGCGGATGAACTCCCGGGCAGAAGATAGGACCAAATAAAATTATATTGGTTTTAAAAGACTTTTTCTTGGTTAAAATTTTGAATGCTTGTTAATATAAATAACTTAGGTACATACAATGATTCACTAATGACTCTCAAAGACTTAATCCATATCACATTACCTTCCACACAACAACAGAAATGAAGACAAAAAAGAGACAAACCAAAAGCAAGCTACAAATTCAGGAAAGTCTCGCTAATCGCTCTCCGTTCCAAACTCAGATGCTGCCCAAAAAAACATACCTAGGTGGAAAAAGTATTTCGTATGTGCAGTGCCGTACTACCGTATTTGTGACAAAAGCTGGTGACGTAGTACTTACGGACAGACGGAGGGAATATGCGGCTGCCTCGTAATAAGAGAGAACAAGACGTTTTTTTGGACATAACCACGTGTGTGCCTCTAGTACAACTTTTGTTTGAGAGGGTTCTATTGGAGTGGTCCGGATTAATGTGCAGTCTCGTAATTAGTTAGTAGTTTCAGTAAGGGGTAGTGGCTGGTTTCCGAAAGTTTTCGGGTTAATGACGTGACGAATTGGATCTCGTTTCTAAAGGAGTTGTTGTTTGAATGTGGAATGAAATAAATCTGAAAATGTATGGGAAACCGTTTTCCGCACATTGGATTTGGGCAATGTAAAGCCTGAATTATTCGGCTATCTTCCTTTCTCCTAAATAAAGAAAGCCTAAAACACCAGAATCCGTTTTGCGGATTTGTTTACATACATACTATCATGCGGAGATCCTTAAAAACAAATTAAACCCGAGATTTTATGCTGTTTCTTTTATTGCGCAACTCCAACACGAACCAAAAATCAACGCAGAAACACAACATCATTACCGCCATTCACGTTCCAATTAGTCACATCCGTGGGTTCCGTAATAAAAGACATTTCATTTATTTTTAATACCGGCCCACAGCCATTCAAAAAATATCCCTGTCCAGCCAACTGCTAAAATGAATGTGTACCTCCACAGACAAGGACAAAAGTCTTTTTCAAAATTAGCTCACTGGAGCTTGGGGAGGTTTTTAACTGAAATTATAAATCAAGTTTTTGTTCCCACCCTCAATTTACGAGTGTAATGCTTGCCTGACGAAATTTGGATTAAAATGCCTTGTTTATACATCCCTGTTGCCACTTTGTCGTAACAAAGTAAGAGAATAAATTTATCAGGAATGAGAAAGTGGAGGTTGTTTTGGTGACGACATTTTGATGGCATTCCTTCAGAAATGGGTCACATTTTTCATACTATAGCACTTCTAGCTAGATAGATAGCCGTGAACCAAACGGTAATCAAGGAGAGCTGGCCTTGTATTTATTTACATGTTAATTTTCTTATAAAAGAAACATTACAATGCACGGCGTCTCTAAGCCTGATTATCCCTTTGAATGTTAATAAGTTCTGAGACGCTAATCGGATTTGTAAGCACTCTTTTTATTCATATCTAGACTGTTCGGAAGAGAATAACAACATGGAGCTGCAATACACGCCGAAGACATTAACTGGACTCACCTTGAGCGGGTGCGTAGATGTTCAAATACAAGCAATCTTCAGACTGGTTCGTCAGGAACGGAAGTATCCTTTTTAAATACTCCAGCCGTCCTTTTGATATCCTCTTCAACACAGCGGTCTCATTCCTTATATCGGGAAGCACTTGCGGACATACTGGGCTGAACTCTTCAGCAATTTTGACACCTGACCATTGCGCGCCGGAAACTGGAGGCATGAATCTCAGGGAACCTACTGGAGGCGATGCATAAGGCACGCCCCTAAAGACTTCAACTGGTTCTAAGAACCTAGATTCTGGAGTCACTATAAACCCTCTGAGATCACCATACTTAGTCCTCACTACCCGGGAACTGATGAGCGGTTGCGGCTGTTTGTCATCCATTGTGGTTTCGCCCCTAACGAGCCTAGATGTTAGCACTGGTAGCGTAATGAAGTGTATGATCATCAGAATTAACATGTTTCCGCTTCCACCGCCACCGTCCGAGTAAATGTCCCCGGCCGCTGACTGCTATAAGTCGACCATTTTGCAGTTTTGGTACGGTTCTGTAGATCATTTACTGGTTTATCTGTAACAAAGAAATGTGATGGTCAGTGAACGTGGTACATGGTGGCTTTAGAATTATCGAGGAACAGAAAAATAATACAAAATTGCTGAAGAAATTGAGGTAGCGTTTTATTTTTCAACGATGCTGCGGAAATAAATTTCGTGGATTTTTTATTTTTTTGGTAAACACAAAAAAATCTAGTGTTTACTAAAAATGCCACAAAATTTCAATGACGGTAGTAAAACACGCTACCCAAGTTTGGCGAACATAGAAATACCGGAATATTACTACATCATAACAGATTATCTTGCCGAATTTCATAACACACACAAAACACGGGTTTCTAATAAACAAAACACGCACACATATATGATCGTATATTTCATTACAATCAAATCCAATGAAATGCGAGGTATAACTATAAGTAAACTGATTTATACAGTAGGTCCACTTTGAACAATCATAATTATATATATACACACATACAGGGCCCATTAAATATGTTTATTGCCGTCGACCATTGGTACGCTTAGCGTCTTTCTGAACATGTTAATAATTGCACAGCCTCAAAATTTTACTTTTTTATTGTAACACCATCTCTTTAACTACTGCACACCAAATTACAAACCGAATGAAGTCCAGCACATAAATTTTGCCAAAAACCTAGAGCAATGTAAAGTAATAACGGTATGGGTGTAAACCTGAACTCTATTACTTTATAAAATTCTTATAAAATTCTTTCTTCTCTCTATTACTTTATAAATCTTCTTACCTTTTATTGGCTTTAGCCTGTAACTCATGTCATGGTTAAAAATTACTACCCAGTGCGCATAGGCAGCATAACCGGAACAATTGAAAGACAAAATGACAGATTGTGGAAAGAATTTGGACCTACTTGAAGCAGTTGTGAGGCACAGATAATCCTTAGTTCTTAGTTTTTAATTTTGTTCAAAACTGTTCCTTGCATACTGTTCTGTGCCAAATAAACTGACAAAGTAAAAGACTCGACTGTACTTCGAATGCACTTAATGACAATGAATAGGTTATGCTGTGTATTGTGGATATTACTCTATCTCTCTTACTCATACCGTTGATATTATCAACTGCTTTCCGACTTCTCTTTCTTGCAAAGTTACTAAACCTTCTGTACCTTGTATTTTACAGGTATAAGTCGCTACGTCACGTTCTACTCGCTCGCGGCTCTCATTATTAGAACATGTTCAATCAAAACTGAGGCACGTCTTTTATTATATTCGCCTTAGAATTCGGCTTGATTATACAAAATAGTGTTTAGTTCAATACATTTTGTTTTGTTTTGAGTTTGTGTCAAAATGGAAGCAGCGTTAGATGTTGGCGTTAATGGCAGATATTTGATGACATCATTCAGCTGAATGATGATGTTGATGATAAGTCCAGAGGGCCTAGAAAAGTGACATATTATCAGCGATAACGATGATCTTGTGTATAATACTGCACTGCGATATTTATGCACATGTGATTTGATTCAGCGATCAAATATTACACTATTTGGATGGAAGACATGGATATTACCTGTAAATAATATGTTTTAGTGTTAGGTAATAAATTATGAATAAACTTAAATTTGAAATGGTATATGATTCATTATGATTTCCCTCTCACCAAGAGGAGGCTTGTGTCCCAGCAGTGGGAACATTATAGGCTGATTATGCTAGGCTATGCATTGGTATTTATTATTTTATAAATAATATTTGTTACTGTTAACATGCTTCTAAACAAAATAAAGTAAGTGTAACTTATTATATATCATTAATAAAAATAATTAACGTAAAACGACCCAAAACCGATGTCATAATGGATGTAATTGAGTTATTATCAGTGGGCCTGTTAACAGTCAGAATCAGAAATGAGCAGCATATTTCCGTATTATTTATTAAATAACCAGTAAACTATAATTAGAACATAAATAATTATGAAGTATCCAGTTACCTATGTGAAGTTTCATCGAAGAGACGTTTTCCCAGTTTAATTTATAATGTAGAAAGAATAAATTGACCATCATCTCTATCTATCTATACTCTATACTAATAATAAAGCTGAAGTTTTTTTGTTTGTTTGAACGCGCTAATCTCTTGAACTCCCAGTCGGATTTGAAAAATTATTTTTGCATTTGTTAGCCTAATTCTCGAGGAAGGGAAATTAATATCATGCTACGATCCTCAGGAGCCGATCAAAGAGAAAAAAAAAATCAGAGAGAACGCTAAGCGGAAACGAAGTAATTAATGAAAATGATGCGACAGGATGGGTCGGCGAAACAAGAAATTTTACGTGGAAAAAGACGCGGGGAGCTTGTAATTAATGTTCGAAATTAAAGACGCATGTGAACTTTCAACAATTTCTGTTACAATGAACACACATCCTAGGTAAAAGCACATAATGGATTCAGCACATGACTCTAAACACCCTCACGTAGATAGATTTCATCGGTTATTAAAAAAACAGTCAGCTATTGTATACATTTTGACCGCGTAGGTATTGCACTTTCCTATGAAACAGCAGATTTTTTTTTGATAATCCACAAAAAATTTCTACACTAAGGGGTCTAAAACCATCCCTGGACGGGAGTCAACAGCCGACTCCCGGCCACCGTAGGCGCGGGCTTGCGGGCGGCGAGCAATGGGCAGCTCGCCGCCCGGTAAGGACCCACCCAAAAAAAGGGGTATAAAACCATGTGCTGAATTCATGGTTGCAGATTGCCCGTCGATGTGCCTGCCACACGGTATATTTATAAATCTTTGCCAACCGACCTCATCTAGTTTTAAAACATATTATTGACGTGTAAAAGTGTTTGCAAAACCTACTTACAGAAATAAAATCATTTATAATTTGGGTAAAAATGCCAGAAGCTTCACTAAATCCAGCTCTAGAGCTGAAGTACGTCTTCAAGGCTTTTCTTCAGCAGTCGGAGTTTTTCTCTCATATGGACTCTAGATAAAAATATTACCCAGTCAGAAAGATGAAAACGATACCTTTTCTTCCTCGTGTCGTTAGTTCAACTGTATTTTAGATCTTGCTGTCCCAATACTACGCCACTTTCACGGCGTTGTCTGTAGAAGAAGTAACTCCAAACTGTTAATTTAATGTGGGGGCTACCTCGACAACGGTGATACGGTGTGGATGTGGAGCTATATCGCAAACTATGCTCTCTCTCCTATCCTTCTGAGACCCAAAACATGCAGGCAAAGTGACCTCTGCGCTGCCACCAACGAAGCCGTGGAAAACGATGCTGACCACAAATAGAGACTATTCTTCTACCAACAAAAAACAACAATAAATTTAGTCTTCTTAAATGCAAGCACTATTCAGCTATTCAACCTCCACCACAATATCACTATTCTACCAACCTACTTTCGATCCCCTATTTATCTCCCCACCAAACGTATTTGTTAACCCTATCCATGCTGATCAGATGCCACGTACTCTGAGTTATTGGTACAATAAATACGTTCCAGATAAACAAGCTAGAGCTAAACATGTAAACAATAGTCGTAAAGTGTCCTCTCCCAATGGAATCGCTTCCTTACCGAACATAAAACGCGTGATATGTATTCTTTGAATATTTATAGCAAGTGGACAACCAGATGGATAGTTTGGGTCCCGTAATAAAATTCGGTGTTGAATGATTTATTTTTCGGATCATGTAGTGACGTCGGTTTTCCATGAATGTGGTTGCTAGAAAGTAATGAAAAAAAAAATGTTACATGTTGACAGCTTGCCCCGTGTTAAGCCTGTGAATACACGATCAATGTTAGAAATATCCCGAAAGTCTAACAACCAGTCTTACTACTTTACTGTGTTTCGTTTTTTGTGTTTGTTTTTACTGGTTTTCGTGTTACTTAGTAACTGGAATGTGTAGTCAGATAGGCAGTCGCTCCATATACAATAATGATATTTAGCTCCCGTTAGACAGCTGGAAAACAACCTTCGTACTTACATAATAATATATGTATGTAGGTGGTATAGGACCATGATGATAGTAATGTCCAGCTGATAACATCACCGAGATAAGAACATTGACAAAACACCAAGAAACTGCGAAACGGAAGTTAAGCCCATCTGATACATCGTAAAAATTCTCTCTTCACACAAGATACGTCTAAATCACCAACTTTTTTACCGAAGCGTGATTAAGAAACTCACATTATACGGCCAACAATGTATATTGTAAACACGACCTTACTTCTGAAGCGTATCAGCGGCCATTGTACACGATCGGACAATGCGCCCGGTTTACACCAGCAGATAAGGCGAGAGACACAATGGATGAAACGCGATACAGATGCCTTTAGGGAGGACCCACATACTCTTCATCCGGATTTTTTGTAGTTAAATAAAAATTTGTGATTATTTTTTGACTTGCTCCGTGTTGTTGGTTTCGAGTTATTTGTAGCCGGATGAGATATGTTGATTTTTGTGAGAAGTCAAGTCATATACTTGCATTTCTTGAAACCTTTTGTCGTCCCTGATGTTACCAACCATATATAAATTACGTTGTGGCCAACGGTTACTTTAAATCACAATTATCTACCTAATGTAGGGTTGTTTGTTGTAAAATTAAAGCCCCGTTGAACTTGATGATATTTTATTGGCAACTTAACTTATTTTACGTTACACGTTACAATTTATATATATCATGAGGCAATCCTAAGTGGAGGGATGAAAGGGACTGCGTGGCTATCGCCCTTCAGACCTCCCCTAGCTGGCTAGTTTCCTGAAGACTGCTAGGCTATCGAAGCAGGGAACTAGTCGTACTAAGGATCAGAGCTGGCTGCGTGGCTACCGAGCTCAGAAACCTCTAGCTAGTAAATGACGACTTATTCTTTTTTTTTTATAAATGGCATCTCGTAATTGACCTAGAGAGATCGTGACTACTTAAACGGGCTATCCTGTGGTTGCCTTAAGTAAATTTAAAACCTCCAGCCAGGGCGTAGAACTAATTAAAACTAAGTGACTGCACGCTAAGGGCACCCCCTATGGGGTACGAACTTCGGCTTAGGGCGTCGCTTCAGTAATATGGGACAGGCTGGATCGAATTTTTATTATTTATGCTTTGATAAGCACGGCGTTTCCTAGGACTATCTCTGAGAAGAAAGGCCGAAACGAACTCAGAGGTCACAGTCCGGGATTTAAAGCTACAGGTTTAGCTACGGCGCGGGCTGGCGCTTCAACTTGCGGACGTCGAGAGGGACCTCGGCGGCGAGGTCGGAATGACGGTCTTTTGTATTGGTATACTGTGCTGGTTGCCCTATTCCTCTCTTGGAGGAGGGTTATGGGGTCATCGGGGGTCGGCGAGCTGACCCCATAACCACGACTTATTCGAAGACAGCTCTGCTTGTAAAGGCGGATTGGTTGACATGTGTGCACAATCTCTACACGTAGTCATCTGTAGTGGTGGTGCAGATAACTCGCGGGGTGGCGCTTGCGCAGATTGTTGCACACGAAGATATTAGATGGCGTCACTTGTCTACAGAAATCGTTTGTCACTTTCTTCTAGTTTATGATGCCGCTCATCATAATGCTTTGGATAATTTACACTAGATGGTGCTGTATGTTTGTTATACCAATAATTAAAAGAAACTTGAATTGGCTTTCAGAAAAACGGGAGACAGTAAAAAACAAACAGTTCTTTGATAAATGATTAATGATTTTATTGCTGTAGCTTTAAGTAGGTTTGTACAAACACGTCTCAAATAAATTATGTTTTGAAGCTAGATAAGTTCGGTATTTCCTATGCGACAACTCTGAAAAGAAAGACCGAAACAAACTCAGAGTCACAGTTTTTCTAAATTATACTAAGCAGTATCAATAATATGTATTTCTTAGACTGTTATCTACGGTCCAGTGTTTGTATAAACTTACAGGAATAAAATCATTTATTATGTAACAGCAAACCTGAGTTTAATTAGGAAGCTGTCTGGTCTAGATGGGAAGTAGGAAATTGGTTCACAAAAGCCACATAAGCCATTCCACAGTAGGTCCATACAAACCAAAATGCGGTAACCCGTAAGTATAAAGACACGGTAGGTCCACGCAAGCATAGATGTTGTAAGTCTACACAAGCCAATTCCACAAAAAACAGCTAAGCTTCTGAACGACGGTATTCGCTTGTATTTCGTTATTCGCAATCAAGTTCGGCGGAACGTTTAGCTATCGGAAATACGGTTTTATTGAATGCGACTGGACCGTTTGCGGGCCAGCTTGTGTTTTGTTTGTGTGTAGGTAGATAGTCGTACATTTACAAACATACTTACGTTGAGTATGTACTTTCACACACATTCACTTGCATCGGACATGTCAACTGCTTCATTCGCTTGCATGGCACATGTCAACTGCTTCATTCACTTGTATGGCACATGTCAACTGCTTCATTCACTTGCATGGCACATGTCAACTGCTTCATTCACTTGCATGGCACATGTCAACTGCTTCATTCACTTGCATGGAACATGTCAATTGCTTCATTCGCTTGCATGGCACATGTCAACTGCTTCATTCGCTTGCATGGCACATGTCAACTGCTTCATTCACTTGCATGGCACATGTCAACTGCTTTATTCACTTGCATGGCACATGTCAACTGCTTCATTCACTTGTATGGCACATGTCAACTGCTTCATTCACTTGCATGGCACATGTCAACTGCTTCATTCGCTTGCATGGCACGTGTCAACTGCATCATTCTAGCTTCAAAGATTTACGATGCGATGTCGATAATTTTGATATTTTACCACTAACCACATACCTAATATTTCCACACTGTGTTTTTATGAATATGTTTTTGTTCCCATAATTGTTATTCTCTTACATTAAGCCAACCTATATTTTTTCTGAATATAAATAAATGAATGATGTACGAGTATTCCTTAAAGAGATAAAAGGTCTTAAAACTGTAATTGTCTCAGTCAAAACTGTAATCAGTCTTCCAGAAATGAAACGTAACGAATGACACGGGAAACTGCAGTTAAAATTATTTTAAAATTAACATTATTTTTACAATTTCTTTTTGACATTTAAAGTAGCAAAGTAATATTTCTTTTTACTTTGTCAGCTTAGTCGTGCATGCTGTGGTCATCTAGCTTGCCTTTTATTTATGTCACATGTATTGTCTACTTCGATATCTTTTCTTGAAGATGCTAAATAAATTAACAAACAGTGAAATGATACTTCAAAGGACAAAAAAGAAACAAAAAGCAAAAAAGATCACAAATGTTGACACGTCACAATATTCGTCCGGCACAATTAGTCAGCTCCGCTATCAACATGGCTGACTGACTTGGCTAATCTATTCACCACAACGCTAGCTATTTCCATTTAGCTAATGCCGACACAGGTGGAGTAGAATCCTCTGAGACTAACAGTTGGTTTATAATTCCGAGCTATTTTCGTATGGTTTGTGTTGATAGGTATGAAGTAGAATTCTACAATCCTAAAGGCTAGACTATATAAAGCAGATATAAACATTTCAGCGAGGAAGCTTTAATATATGTCAAAATTAAGTCATTTACCTATTCAAATTAGGCTGAATATCAGCAAGGTTTTTTAACGTGAAAATTACAATAGACAGTCTTCCGAATCGCCAGCCCTTTACCAGTTCCTAGTGCTTTAGCTAGGCATTATTGGCGCATTAAACTTCCCAACAGCACATCTCTCTGTTAAGTTAGAAGAACTTGACATATCGAACTGTCAAAGTCATCCAGTGCTAGATAGGGATGGCGCTATACGCTGTGTCTAGCTCCATCTCTATTTCGCACTAGAAGAAAATTTGCGCTAGAACGAACTTGTGTACTAACATTATGATGATGACCAACCCTGTTGGGCAGTGATTAAGGTCAATGTAAATTGAGGATAATGGTTTGTTTTTGTGTGAAGTAGGCTCTTGAAGCTGTCAAAGGAAACGAAATGTCAACTTTACTTTTTTGCTAAATTGTTTTACTGACTTTACCTACTTAGGTCGAATAAAACTTATATTTGGTGTAAAAATTAAACAGTAATATTTCGATCAATGTGCCTGCAACTAATTGAGGCACTATCAAGCACAATATGAATCATTTTGAAGGATATTGCTAATGGGTAGCGGGATTGTCCGAAAGGGTTGCCGCTGCCCTGGAATATAAAGGGCTAAGGAAGGAACACGGGTGGGTTTTAGTCAGTAAGAGTCTGACACTCCCTTCTGCTCCACCCAGAGCGGGAGGAATCATTTGATGATTTCCCATCCTGAAAAAAAAAGGATATTGCTAATCCATTGCTTCATAAGTTCGAAAAATTTGTCTGCTCACAATGTAAATAACGCAATGAATTTTGTCGAACTGTCAGAATGAAAGCCATTCCTACTGTTAGTGTGTTACACAATCACCGCAGTTCTTCTTCTTCTGAATCGCTCCCTCACTACTGAAAATCGTGACTCCGTTTCAAAATAACTAAATTAACATAACTGGAGATTATCAGCTCCACACTCCCCGTGTGGCGCTGATAGCCTCCAGTTATTATATCGGATATTTAATCCGACCACCTTTTTGGGCTTCAGTCTTTAGGTCTTACGTGCGCTGTCGTGCCTTTTAATGGTCTAATTAATATAAATGATTTGACTTCAATCGAAAACAAATTCTATACTACCCACATGTTTTCAAAAACACATGAAAAATATTGTAATATGGATAAACCTAACGCCAATAACTATAGGGCACAGTCCCAAACTCTAGAGTGTTACTAAATTTATAACAGAAAAACTTATGATTTCTTTGACCCAGATTTTTTTCGCATCGTAATTCTCATAGATATTTTGTGAACATCGACTTAGCTTGTTGACTTCACTTATCTTTTACATCAATAAACATAACCAGTACTAAAGAATATTGGAAAAAGATTTTTCTAAAAATATACCAAAAGCTTCCAAATCATGTTCTAGAGTTATGTTCGTCAGGATAAGGTGACAAATGGCATGTGAAAATGAAGTTTACTTAGTGCTTAGGAGTTAACGATCCTCGATGACTGGTTAGCTAGTTCAGGCATTACGTGGCTTATCTATTATAGTGTCTGGAATATTTAAGGTAGTGTTGCGCATGTCTTTAGCTTTGTTCAAGCAAACCTTTTTCTTGAACGCTGTTTTGACTTATTCTGATGTTTTATGGTGATCGCGTAGATTTACATTTTGACCATTGAACGGGTTTATTCCGATGAATAGAATTGACAAAACGTAATGCGAAAAGAGCGTAAAAAGTTTTTTTTTAAACCATTTTTTATAATTTTCAGCGTCATATCTTCACGATTTTATGTCTGTCTCCTTATCTAATATCTTACCTAAACTACGTTTTTATTTTTCTTGGAACAAAACAAAATTTACATAAAACAGAAATATAAAAAATATATTCTTTGTACAATTTTCTCAGATAATATCGACGCTTTAATATGTCCTTGTAGCATGTTTCGACCCCATAAAACGGCTATATAAGATAGTCCAGGGCTATTCTAGAGGTCAAATAGGACAATCTGTAATAAAATTCTGCCGAATGGCCGTCGACCTTTCAACATGTCTCATGCACTGTGTTGTAAAAGATTGAGTTGGGACGAAGATTTGAATTTCTTTGTTCTAAACAATATGAAAGATTTTACAAAATAAAATAGAGAATTTTATTAGGATTTTAAATGATTGAGTTTGGCTTAAGAATGCAGTACATACCTATTATTTGCCTTCTCAGGCGATAAACAGGGTATTTTAAGCGCTTTCAGTGTATGTCATCCATCAGACAGACAAACAATTTTGACATTACAAACATGTTCGCTTTACGTTTTCTGTACTTGTGATCAGTGTTTAGGATAACATCTTTATACCTCGAGATTGGACGAAAGTGCCACTAACCAGTTATAGGTATATCGCGATTTCATATTTCGGCGATGTCGCCTTCAACATCAAGATCATCCAAAAAAATAGCAGTAAAGTGCGAGTCGGACTCGCACACGAAGGATCCGTACCATTAGATATTATTTAAAACTACATATTTTTTTGTTTTATAGAATAGGGATCCCTTTTAATTTTAACTTTTATTCTTATCATTTCTTGTTATAGCGGCTATAGTAGTAATTCACACTTTATGAAAACTGTAAGTGTCTACCAATTACGGTTCAAAAAATACACTTCTTTGACCTATGGACGGACGGAGTGTCCCTTTGTCACACTTTAGATACGGAACACTATAAAATTCAGGTACATTTTAATTATTTCAGAAATACGATACTGAAACCCATTGCACGTAAAGACAAGATGATAACCTCAAAACAAAACACAAACACTTCGAATAAAAGCACATTGCAAGTCACTTGAGGCACAATATTACGTGGTAACTGCAGCTTTGCAAACGGAGCCAGTTTGCAAGCCAATAGCTGCGAACGTAGTCTGTTTGTGAGCCAATAGCTGCATACCTTAGGGATCTGTTCTCCAATTAAACGCAAGTTGCAGAACAATAAGCAACTGATACGTTTACAGAACTGGGATTCACTTGGAAGCAATGCAATCCATATCTTGGTTAACTACTTTCTGGGGAATAGGGAGTCTGAAGTTTTCAGCGGGTAATGAAATAGGTTGTTTATTAAAACTTGTTTAACGATAGTGTACATACAATAGTGTAAAATAATATTGTAAGGGTAGGCGCTCATGAATATGAACAACTCTTACTAAGGGACCAAGTATGAAATATAAAAAAAAACAGCTAAATCATACATTTTGATTGGAGATTGGGTAGGTAGATATAATTTTTCTGCGGCTCAAAATCTAGAGTAAAATATTAATGGTAGGTAGAAAAGGTAAACTTTATGTCCTTTGAAAGGGAACACTGTCATTTTATAGGTTAGGTTCCTTTATATTGCGAGTAAAACGCCATCTATTAAAATTTATAATACAGTGTGAATAAAAAAAAACCTATTGGGACCCCATTGACATTCTTACGTAATCAGCTTATAATGTTTCCACAGCTGGGACACAGGCCTCTTCTCTGTGAGAAGAAGTGGGCCATAATCCACCACGCGGGCCTAGTGCGGCACCCTAATTGCGTAACACACGATCAATCGGAATCGGTTTCATTTTGACAGTTCAACAACATTCATTGCGTAATTTACGTGTTGAGCAGACAAATTTTTCGAATTTATGAAGCAATGGATTAGCAATTTGCTTCAAAATTATTCTGATTCCGATTGAGTGTGTGTTACGCAAATTAGGGTGCGGTTGGTGGATGTCACATGTCATTGAATTTTTGGTTGACATTGACATTCTTAAAGACTAAAAAAAGATCGAAAAACTAAATCAATAGTACGTATCAATTTTAGTAGAATAAGGAACTCACAATTAGGTTTAAATCATTTATTCTCATAAAGACAAAAACGCCACTCACATGAGAACAGACAAGATACATTCAGTAAAACTTATTTTAGGTAACCGTCACCAAAGTATATGTATAGTATTATAATTATTCTATACTCATTCAGCAGTTCAACTCTCAACCATTTAAGAACATTGGCGGACTTTAGTCAAGGCTGCAGTTTTCAATTATGTGTTTGGATAGCCGAGATTTAAAACTGCTGAGAGAGCTAACATTTTTTATGTAAGTGGGTAGATTATTAAATAGTTGTGCTCCTTCATATGTAATATTTTTTCTTGCGTAGTTAGTGCGTATTCTTGGCAAAACAAGTAGACTTGGTCGACGTAGACTGCGTTTAGTAATTTGAGATTTTTTAGTAAATGATAAGTTAGTGTGGATGGTTCTGTCTATAATTTTTCTAATCAGAACGCAGGTATTATATGTGTAGAGTTGTTTGATATTCATTAGTTTTGTTTCTTTAAAAATTTTACAGGTTGATGTTAGATACGGAATTCCATTTTTCCCACTCAGCACAAAGCGCTATAAAGCGCTGTATTCTAATTCAGCGCTCGTCATTTCACCCTGAGTTCTGATGTCACTAGTACCATTCAATGCGCCTACACGGACCATGAGACTGCAATTTCCCGCCAGACGTGTCCATTCACTCCTATAGTCATTCCTCTAGGGCTATAGTTGCCTGACAAATGACTCGCTTCAATAGCATTAGATATAAGTGAAAAAGATCCAGCTGTATTTGTGCAGAAGATATTAAGGGTTGCTTAGAATGGTCTGGGATTGGACAATGATGTTACTTAGATGCTTGAAGTGAAGTTAGGCACCTTACTATGAAAGAGGTTCTCTTGGTAGGGTGGTCGGTTTTGAGGGCTGTCTTTTGTTATATGAAAACGTATTTAAGTTTGAAAATGTGGGTGTCTTAATAAGATTTGGGCAAACCAGCTCTATTGATGCGTCTTTAGAACACTATACTATGTACTTAATTATGTATAGGTAGACATTGCTAAAGTACCTAGTTGTAAGAAAAACAACTTTCACATTATAAGCACGAAATATATTCACAAAAAAATGACACAAACAGAACATAAAACACACATGTTACAACAAAATAAATTGTGTGTGCACCAACAAAAAAACAAACTACTTAAAACTCACATAAAACATCTCATTCATAACTCCTTTTATTACTGCAAAAACGAGAAACTGCATTACCATAATACCTCCGAGGAAAATTACAACGCGCACTAACAGTTCGCAATGTAGCCTCACCATTGCAGGGTAAGTGACGTTCCTAAAAACTGCTTTTAATTTAAAACCGCAACGTATTGTCCGCTCCAACAGGAAGTGGTCGCGTCGACTCGGTTCTGTTACAGGAAATTGCGGCCCCCACGCCACGACCCGACTCTGACAGTTAAGCTTAGTATGCACGGGCGACGTATCGCGTAATCGCTATGTGCGTTCTGAGGTTGACACACCTGTACCTGCCCCGAATTGATAATGCTTTGATACAGTTTAAAGTGCTTAGTACGTTAAGTACACGACACGTTGTTTAATTTCGTAATGGGGGTTGAGATTAATTGTTTGTCTTAGTGATGAGGACTTTGTTGTTAACAATTTGTCGCGTCTCAAGTTAAATGAGAATTTAGTCTCGTACATTCAAGAATAATATACTGAGATGGCCAAAAGAGCCTGCATTGTTCTTGTGGCTCTTTGTGAAACCTTGTGATTACCCTTCATAGCTCTAGCTGTAGTGTATTTTTATGGGAGGCCATTTCCAGGCTATTGTGCGAGTAATCCCGCTGATCGTGTCAACGTCACAGACATGCGTTCCCACCGCCATGATATGGCACTATGGGAACATTCATTCATTCATTTATTTATTCATAAACAATTTACATTGTGTTGAACATTACATATTAAGTATTAAATAAAATTATCATATGCAGAAACAATACCAAATTAAATGTTAAATAAAATTATCACATTTAAATTCAACATTTTAATTTACTATGACGTTACAAAATTTCGCCGCATTTTGTTGCTTATAAATTGTCCCTAGCCTATAAGTATTACATTACTATGTAAATTATATTAATATCAAAAACTAAATCTTACTGGTTGAATCTTAAACATAACTGGGGAAATGTGGGGATACTAAAGGTACCCCTGGTACCCATTCAGGACACAGGCATACACGGGGAGACAAACGTAATCTTAAGTAATATAAAATATTAAAACCTTCAATAAAGATGGTCTCTATATAAAATCAATTTATTTCTAAAGCACTGACAAGTACAATACAAAGTTAGCAAGACATTATGAAGAAGCCCAGATATTGATTGACAAATCGAAATTAGAAAAGTTTTACAACTCCGTGTCCCTTCAGAACAGCGCAGGCACTTAATTGAGTACCTACCTGTTATAAGCCGGGCTTAATATATTGGAATTCTATATACTGAAACTGGTTGCTATGTGGCCCCAATTATGAAAATAATAGACATTAATTGTGAATAGATTACTATTGGTTATCTGTCAAGTCGGTCTGGTGGTGGAAACCGCTGCTGCTGAGCATGAGATCCTGGGTTTGCTTCCCGGGATGGGCCAAGTGTTATTGGATTTTACATCTGGATTTTCTCTGGAGTTTGGAGTTGGGCCCGGTTGATGGCAATAGACTCGCCGTTTATTACATGGGACTTAAAAATAACTGGTGAAATGTGGGTATACTATAAGACACACCTCTGCTTAACAGGCGTGATGTTATGTTATGTGTTCAACATACTCGCCTGGATTACAGGACAATGTCAATATGACATTTTTATTTTTTCTAAAAATTCTCAGATTGCTGGTTCACTTAGGTATCAGCAAGTATCCATCCAAAATAAGTTATACAAAAACAAGAACACAGTAGTATTGTTTACAAGGATAAAACCCGAATAAAGTAAACAACAAATCAAGTTTTGTCTCTTCTTTGCCGTTTCATGTTTCTGTCTGTTGACTAACGTATCGGTTGTGACTATAAAGAGTATTGTATAACAGTGAAAAAACAACAGAATTGTGTGCGAAATAACCCTTGAAACAAATTCTGTAGTGTTTCAAATTCAAAGTTATTGCTATCGCGAAACAACTCCAAGCGATACGTTGCGAGTGTAAACTAAGCTTTAGAATGGCTGCGCTGTCGTATGCTTAATTAAATTTCGCGAATCGTAACTCTTTTTTAATGGAACAAGTGGTTTTGATTTTTGTTTCTTTTACAATATTGTTTTTTTTACGACGTTTTAGCTTTTATAACGTGATATTTTTGCTCAGAGTTGGTCCCGTAGTAAAGGTTGTTGATCTTTCACCGTACTCGTGCAACCGTGCCGTGTACCTTCATCACCTGAAAGACTGCCAATAAAGTAATAACCACTCTGCAAGTAAAACCACCTACCTCAAAAAACCTCTCATGGGCCCTAGCCCATGAGAGGTGTTTTGAGGTATGAGGCGGGTAGGTGAAATCTTACCACCAAACCATGTCAATATCGTGTCTTGCTTGTTAACGGTAAGGAATCAAAACGACAATCGTACGGACAACATGTATTTTGACAGTTCAAACCACGCCATTGAGTCATAGAGAATACGTTAGTAGCTGATGTCGTGATTAGGTGGGTCGTGGTTTCGACGTCGACGAAGGAATCGTTAAGTAGTCATAGTGAATTAGGGCCCTGTATATACTCGTATATACGTATATTCGGAGTGTCCAAAACGAAAACACAATAAATATTTAATTAAATCCCAGTCACATAGCAACAATGACCACTTAATTCACAAATTATATCAAAACTGGGCAATATACATAAAATATTTAACATCGGACGAACTCACGACAAAGTCGCTTCTAACAAATTAATTAGCAAACTCGTAGTTACGACTTTTACGAGTATTTTACTGTAGCTTGAAAAGTAATCACTCCCAGGGTGGATGGTGTTAAAACATTAAATGATAACTTCATTACTGAGTTATATTTTGAATGGAATAATTAAAAATGTTGGCTTAACGTCACGGCTGAGAATGATAGTCACGCGATGTTACTGCCGCACGTTTTCAGATAGGCGTGACGGGTTCTGTTCTCCGCAATTTTATACCTTATTTTCTGTTAACAAGGTGGGTTTTATCATTTCGTCTTTGGCCCAGGAGTATTCGCTTTTGGGGTAATAACAACATACTTCGATCATTAATTCATTTTCCGTTGTAGTGATTATGGATATATTCCCTCGCGAGTTTGAGGCTTGTTTTCATGTTCGTATCGATTAGAATACGTAGGTCTTTGTGTAAAAGATGCTAACCTATTATTTTACTACTGTATTGAACGAAATATAACATACACATTTATCACAAAAAATATGCACTATTAACCGTAACTACAGTTGCACCAATTGAGAGCAGTGGCAGTCCAATGGTATCGGTTTCGACTTACGAGTTGTAGGTCATGAGTTCGAACCTAGGCAGGCACTTTGTGTAGTTAATTTCATCAGCATTGCTCTCAAAACGGTGAAGGAAAACATCGTGAGGAAACCGGCATGTTCTAGAACCAAAAAATCGATGACATGTAAGATCTACCAACCCGCACTAGGCCCGCGTAGTGGAGCCCACTCCTCACTGTGTCCCAGCATTGAGAGCATTATAGGCTGATTATGTACAGTTGCACCTATACACTAATCAGTAGATCATTTGTAGCTCATCATCATCATCCCTCTCCTGCCCTTATTACAATTTATTTGGGGTCGACATAACATTGTCTTTGTCCTATTAGTCGTCATATTGCTAGGCACCCCCTTCATCAGTATCAATAAGTAAGTTATACCTTTCCTATATCTACTAATGTCCAAATTACTATCACTATTACTATTACTCTATTTTTGCAGATTAAAAAAAATATACAGAGTGTCAGGGACATCGACGCGCAAGCTGTAACCATGAATTTAGCACATGAGTAGACCCATAGCGTCGAAATCGAATTGAGTCGGTTATCAAAAAAAAAAACTTTTGTTTCATAGAAAAGTGCAATACCTACGCGGTCAAAACGTATGGAACAGCGATATTTTTTTTTAGTAACCGACGATAAATTTCGACGCTATGGGGTCTAAACTAATGTGCTGAATTCATGGAAACAGTTTGCGCGTCGATGCCTCTGCCACCCTGTATATTACAATTAAATAATCTTAAAGAAATGGTCTTCAGATCATTTTTATTCTGCATTAAGATACTAGGTAAAACCAGGAACCCCTTCACTGCGAATAAGAAGATTCATCCATCTGATTTAATCCCTTAAGCGTTCACAACAAGTAGGTATCTTTATCTCCAACTACAAGCTCGGAATCATTATTATTTCCCACAATTTTTTTTTATAATTTCGGTGTTGTTTACAAACAAACCTCTGTGTCAAATGAAGAAGTGTTCTTATAAAGGCTCAGTTTTCCGACAAAATGCCTATAAATTACGTACTTAATGAATTTATTTATTTTATAAACATTGACGAAGCAAACAATTTTCCTGTTACGAAATTGGGACGAAATTAATTTTTGCGACAGAATTCTGCGTTACGTAGCTCTTTAAACTTCACCAACCGTATAATGTGCATGTAATCTTACAATATTATAATAGCGTGCTCGCCCCACATTCAAACCGGTAAAGTTTTAAATAATCACCTTTTACATTTTTCATTTTAAATTATGACGTCATACGAAATAAGTCACGGCTTTTTGTTGTATTAAAAGAGGCTATTTTTAGGATTTTAAGGAAACTTAGAATAGTTGCGTTTATGGAATAAAAAAGCTGTTCAAAATAGGTTAGAAAATTAGTAAAATAAGTAAGGAGAAAATTCATATAGGTAGTCACGGGCAAAAGTAGATGCAGCTCAGTACTGACAAACCCTGTATAAGCTGGCCTCGTAATTTTATTGAAACTCCGTACTAGGCTAGGCCAGCTCCAAGTTACCTGCTTAGGGTGCTGCCATCAAATTCAAAATATTTTATTTCTCATAAACCTACACTGGCACTCATGAAGCGTCAAAAGCTAGGTGCACGGTTCCAATTGGTCGTTGGAGAAGATTCAGAAAGAAACTCCACGGTTTTTTTTTATTCATTATTATTAATGTTTTCAAATTACAGTAGGTATGGGAGGACAGCATAGACCTGTCAACAAGTACCAGGTACTTGATAAAATAAAAAATCAAATTGTGGTCAAATGTTTGTACAGGCGCCAGCACATCAAGCTACTACAATCTGTCAAATTTCTTTAATAGATTTTCAACTTTATCGCTAAAGCATAAAGGTTCAAGGTTGATTGGGAAAATTTGCAATTATATATATGCACCAGATTTGAAACCAAAACTAGATCCTATAAAAACGAGAACGCACTTGTATCTACCGTAACCTCTCACCCAAAGCGGTTTTCACTAAGTACAAACGAGTTTAGTGCTCTGTACAAGAAATACTAATTGAGGTCAATTTCATTAGAGAAGTAAATGGTGCCTAATTATTTAACGGGCTGTCTTTTCGGGCGAGCTGTGCTGTTGCTAGGCAACGGGCTGGGCATCTGTTAATAGACTTAACTTTAGGTGGGTAACGAGATTATTTAAGCTGGGTTACGCCATTATTTAAGCTGGGTTATTCTCGGGCTAAAAGGTCACCGAAATACCCTTAATCCCACATTAGAGTAGGACATTCAGGCATCTAAGACGCTTATGGATGACAATAATTGTGTCGGATTTAGTCGTAACTGGCTATTTATGGCTGTTCATATTGCCATAGCATAACATAACCATCCTATAACATTCCCACTGTTGGGACATAGGCCGTCTCTCTGTTAAACGAAATGTGGCATAATCCACCATACAGGCCCAGTGCGATGTCCTCGAATTTTGGTGCTAGGATAGCTTGAGAGCAGCAGTGGCGTTGTCATGTTGAATTGTAATACAAAATCAGTTTCAAAATAATTTTGGCGGTAGATGAATGTTTCTTTCATTGCATCGCTTCTCGTTTTTTTTTTTTTTGTACTGCAAAGCCTTTTAATTATTTTTTTTTTCTATGAAAAAGGAAGAATTCTGCAAACGTCAGTTCTAGATTCATCATAATACCTTTAGCTTAAATAACAAGTAGTGTCTCATGATGATATTAAAAATGTTACAGTTCATGGTAATGCATAAGCCATGATTTTTATCCATAGCAGGTACATAAGCTGTAGACCAGCACCTAATTGCAATCAATCAGTCTCAACCCGAATAATTTTGAAGGATAGTGCTAATCCATTGCTTCGTGTTCTTGTAATTGTCCGCTCAAAGTAAAAGTAAATACGCAATGAACGATGTTCAACTGTCAAAATGAAAGTCATTACTACCTAAAGTGTGCTACGCAATTACACCCCCCCCCCCCACGGTCAACCTTCGCGTCATTAGGTCACTAAAGACACTTTAAAAACCATCACAAAAGAAAAGGCTGTAGATACTCTATACATCCACGCTACGCTACGACTCTACCCCAACATTAAACCAATACTAAGCTGCTACCATAATAGATGGTCGGATCTCAGTCGAGCTGAAAGTCCATTACTCAGTATCGAGTAGTATCGAGTCATTAATCGAGCTGCTGACGATTAACGTTGCGATCGTTAATCAAATGTATTTGGATTCAACCAACTCGCTGCAGTGGCTTTTCGATATATACAATAACAATGTGCTGTTGTGCTGCGTATTATAATGCATTTATGATTTCGGTTGATGGAGACGCCACCTTGCTCACCTTTATGTATTATATTCGATGTAGCTAAACGATTTATGTAGCTAAAAGCTACGATTTTCATATGGTAATACCACCCAAGGACTCCTCAAGAGAGCCTTGACCTAGTGTGGAATTCATAAGCAAAATGCTTCCCTTGTATCTTTTTAAATGTAATCCTAGTTATCAATGTAGACTATAAGAAAATGTAAAGCTCTGCAAATAAACATTACCATTACGTACTGGATTTAAAATTCTAACTAGAGGACCCTAACCTACAAGAACAATTGTAAAGGCTTTTTAATCGACCTTAAGCCTAAGCTAACCTTATTAACACTTTCAGTATTCATTGAATTAAATCGGCGAATGTCATTCAAACTGTCTGAGTCTGTTTTGCGGAGATTTGACGTGCTTGAAAGATAAGTATAATTATTTTAAAAGCAATTAAATACCAATACGCGTTTCTTCTTGTGGGCTTGTGGCTAAGTAATAACAGCCGCACGGGTCGATCGATCAGGTTAAGCTACGCTTGCCGCGGTTGGTCTGTGGATTGGCGACAATCTTCACTACTAAGACCCCTCCGTGCCTCGGAAAGCACATTAAGCCGTTGCTCCCGGCTGTCATTCGTGGATTTCGGCTGTCAGTCGTTACGAGTCGTTAGAAGCCCGAAAGTCTGACAACCAGCCTTATCAAGGGGTATCGTATTACCCAGTAACTGGGATGTGGAGGTCAGATAGGCAGCGGTTCCATGTAAAATACTGGTATTCAGCTGCATCCGGTTAGACTGGAAGCTGACCCTAATATAGTTGGGAAATGACTAGGCAAATGATGACGCGTTTCTTCTTTACTGGCTTAGTAAGATGACATAATTATGTTAGACTAATACATAAGTGACCAAAGTAAAGCTTTAATGCCCTCTGTCATAGGTAATATGGGAAACTAGGTCATTCAAATGTCTCGCTGATCGTGGCGCGTAGGATCATTTAGTTCCCTTCAAAATGGTCGAGCTAAATGGTGCTAATCTATACGTCATGTTTGTAAACAGATAAATTCATGCGTATCGAGTATTAAGCCATAATTTCAACTTGAATGATGAAACCAATATTTTGCATCAATATTTTGATTGAAATGACATTTATGAAATATATCTACAAGGCCACATACGAACAACGCGTCATACTGACGTTACGCAAAATCCTGTATCTCGCAATCAGAGTTTACCGCGCAAATAGCTTATATACAACAGCCCGGCATGATTCATCGGGCAGTTGCTCGCCAGACACGACACCCGTCTGGTCGGAATTCTCCCTTTTCTACAGAGGATGAGTGAACTTCACACCCTGTTCTTCTTAGGTTTCTTCTTTATAGGTTTAATATTGCTAGTAACTAATTGCTTTGAATTTGACTTATTGACGGCCGAACAGGTAAATTTTTTTTTACGTGTTTTCACTTTTATGATACGCACAAAATTTCAAAAACTTGCAGTGCCTAAAGTGACTATGTAAGATTTTGAGTTCAATAGTTAAGTCGGTCAAATCGTACCAATAAATGCAATAAGCTTGCGATCTATATTTTAGGATAACCATTGTCTTTCAAGCGGAAATGTTTAGGTATACATAGTTTCGTACCTACAGATTATGTATACAGCGGGTTTCAGAAATGTGTGGTCAAGTTTAAAGGTGTAAGTACAGACTATCAAACTCAACAACTTTCTTCATGGGAGCAACGTCGTAATAGCAAAAAAAATATCAACCGTCCCTTGCAAAAATTGAATACCTACTCGACCCAAATGTATAGAACGGCTGATAGTTTTTTCGCTATTAACATGTCGGTCTCATAGAGAAAGTAGTTAATTCCTATGCTGTGCGCACAATTTTACGGGTTTTCAAAGCAATGTGTGAATAGGTTATTCGCTAGTCAACATATTCATTACCTACATACATTGAATTGGAAAAGTGACCATTATGGAGTTGGTGCTAAGCCCACACCACCACCCACTGCCCACTGCTCCTTTAATACAGACCACTAAATCAAGCAACGTCTAGAGACGAAAGCACTAATAAAATTCGAGGCGCCAAAAGAGTATTGAGTGCACTTATTCTGTCACTGACCACCATGCAAAGCCGTCAGTTCCCATACGTCATATTGAAACTGTTGGCAATGCCAACTCTAGCAGTCAAAATCAAAAAATATTTATTCAAACTAGGCTGAGAATCAGCACGTTTCGAACGTCGCAAAATTACAAAAGACGGTCCCCCAAAACGCCCGCCATTCACCACTTCCTAGTGCTTTCGCTGGGTAGAAGAAGTGGCCACCGAAGTATCCCAAACAACCATAATAATAAGCATAATCAGCCTGTACTGCTGGATCTCAGGCCTCCTCTGTGAGAGGCAGTGGGACGTAATCCACTACACGAGCCCAGAGAGGGTTGGTTGGTGGGAACCAACCACGCTTAGCGGCTAATCTATTCCCCAAACAACACACAGCATAAATATTACTTAAGCCAATAAATATTCAAAGAACGTCTCCTCATAAACCTCATGCATGATGCTTGTTATCCCCGAAGGCGTAGGTAGAGGTGAAAGTACACCTACATTTTGCTAATAAGTTCGAGCAGACTCCGGGCTCATTACGAAATTCGTAGAGAAAACAGCGATTATAAACACTCTAGTTTATTTTCAACACGCTTTTATTAGCTTTACTTATAACTTACTAACAAACAATGTAATAAAATCTTAGAAGTAAATTTTTTAAATGAAGACACGATTGTAAAATGTATACTGAGAATTTTGCTGTACTTATTATGTCTTTTTTCCTGTATCAACTTTTCTTACGTTTCCATTGTGACTGTAACAGTTACTCAATATCATTTTTATGTGGTTAAAATAATAAACCTAGTCATTTTCATCCAATTATATTAAATTAAATTATGTTATTAAGGTTTCGTTGAGCCATTAGACGAAAAATACTGTCTCATTATGAAAAAATCCACCAAAATGCTTATATGACATAATAAAATGCGACATAATTTCTAACAAAATTTGGTGAAATTAACTGGGCCTTAATGTTTATCCTTCAAATTCCCGATCTGCATCGTTATCAAAATAACCGTTTTTACCCGTTCCTTTTTCTCCCCTGAATACGTTTTTCCAATGTTTCCACTGACGGTACCCTGTAATTGGATCCCGTGCTGTTATTAAAACTTATTAACGTTCGTGTCAATTATAACGAACACACTCGACGAATTTTTAAGCGGATTACTACTTATATGAAACAGAATGTGTTGTCGTAACGAAAAACGGGATTCCGATGATTCTGTTGTGATTGCATGTTAATGAATGTTTTCGGAAATCGTTTTTGTTTAAGTTCATTAAAAATGAAATTGTTAAGTATTTTAAACACTATTGTGTCTGATCATTAATGATTTTATTAAAATAACTTTAAACTTATCACTTAAACTGACAGAATAATAAATTAAAGACTAGGTACCGTTGTTAGTTACATTAAAAAATAAATTTACACTACAGTGAATATATTCACGAAAGTGACACTTTGAACGAAAATCACGCGTCAAATTAATCCTCTCAATGAAAAACATGTTATTAAAGCAAATAACAGGAGTTTTCAATAAATCCGGTGCGAATAAAAAACTTGGGTCGTAAATATTAAATTTTCAAGCCGACGCGAAAATTCTGAAATATCAGGATTTCAGCACATACATTTATAATGAAGTGCAGAAATTCGGCGAAATACCATGGGGATAGAGACGTGCACTCGGTACGGTCAGATAAAATGTGTTTGAGACGCTTTTAGTACAGCTGAAAGCTAAATTTTAGGTTTGTGTCGCTATTTTATGCTTTGAAAACGTTTTAAAAACATTTTAGAGTTTTCAACGCAGAAAATGTTTTAGCGGGATGTTTCCCTAATTAGTTGCCTAAGTGTTTGATATGCGACGATGTCAGTCATTTTAAGCCAAGAGATGAGAGATGACATGAGATTACGTTTAACGTTTCGTCTTTTGTAACTATTTCAATTCCTAAGTTGTTTGAAACATATCGCTTTTAGCATTAAGTTCTGTGTAAACATTAAGTGGGAACTCGTATTAAAGTTAGAGTCAATATTAATTCTCAAGATAAAGTGTGTACTTTAACTAGGATACTATGGAGTGCCAAGTGGCACTCGATGTCTGTTAGTTCGGTATTTAACGACTAGTGAAAGGCAACTAGTACTTGAGATTTTACAGGTCATGTAAATAATTATAATGTTAGAAGCAATTACTAAAGGATAGAAATAGATTTTGACTAGCTTCTTGAATCAACCACGAATCACCATAAATGAATGAATCAATCAATGAAATAACAAACTCGGCATAGCTACGCCCACAGCTAAACATAGGGTTCTTTAAATGTGAGGTCATGGTATTATTTTTGCAATAAAACTTTCTGCAAATTACGTTTTCGTATAAATTCTAATAAATATTCAACATTCTCAATTCACTACCCACGTTTTAAAACTTCCAAGTATTCAATTATTACAGTATCGTACAAAAAACAGGTCATTAAAAACATACATTCGACGAAACACAACAAAAGCGAACCTTACCCTCTTTTGTGTGAATTTTTCCTGAACCGAAACAAAAATTTACAGTCATAATCAGCACTTGATCGTAAGTCGAAAATAATTGCACCCTGACACACGGGCTGACACGTCAACGTGCAGGTTGATTAAAAACGATTAAGGCGAATACCAGCGTGTATTGTTAGTGCACGACAGATCGGGGTCACTGACGTCACACTCGTAGTCCAGTTCCAAACGTGGAATAAGCAATAGAGCGGTTCCAGCACGAGCAGAAATAAACTTTATCTTCTTTGTTTCAGAGTTGGTGTTACTTTGCTAAGTAAAGTAATAAGAATCAGAGCGAATTTACGATATACATATAAAGTGGGAAGGTTGCGGTCGTATTTTTTATAACTTGACAAATACAGACGTTATCGCTCGTAGATCTTGCGTTACGCAAATATTAACAAGCGGTAAGTCTGTTTGTGTTCTTTAACATCTTGCTCCGCATTTTTATAGAACTCGACGAAGGTTTTAGCAGCAATTCTTTTCCTCGCAAATATTTGAATACCGACGATGAAAATGTTACCAATACCACAGTACCTATGCATTTAGTATCACTGGGATTTATCTTTAAGAGAATTATAGTTTCACAGACGAATAATACATCAAGCATTTGTTGAATATCACTGTATTAATCCCTGAATCAATCAACGCGTTGAGAGAATCAATCTATGAGATAATTAACCAGCTAACAAACTAATTAATTTGTGATTAGTCAGTTCGGTTGGTTGAATATTTGATAAATGTATTAATCAATTTACTATAAAACTAATGACGGTTATCAAAATTGTCTCGCGTTCCGAATTTTAATAAGTATCTATTTTGTAATCTGTCAACTGACAGAATATCATGTGAAGTCAGGGGAATTCATTGTTTGTCTAATTCATCATCATCCACAGCCCGACATTACCCACTGCTGGCCTCTCAAGTGCCTCCGCACGCCCCTGTGCCAGCCTCATCCAGGCTCTACCCGCGATGGTAACAATGTCGTCCGCACATCTCGCCGCCGAACGACCGACATTTCGCCTTCCAGTCCTTGGACGCCACTGGCTCACTGCCTTACTCCACTTCACCTTTATTTATCTACAACCATCTTAAATTGACTATAAATTCAAATTACAACCGTCTTTCTTTGATGGTTATAGCTAGAACATGGGACTTGCAGTAGGTACTTCCTGCTGCTTGCTGCCTGGTATTACTTTCCTTTTCCCTTTAATTCATCCAAAGGTTGTTTTTGAAAGATTGCCTGTAGCAATATGACCGCCTATTGCGTCACCCTTTGTAAAATTTCTACACATATATAACGAAGGCAGTTCCATTTCCTCGTTATCAGAGTAGTTGGCCATGATGGATGGGTAACCGAAATAAAAGTCAAAGCACTTAGTACAAACGTCTGTTCAGGCACTACAGTTCAATAATCATAAAAATATCACGAAACTAGGCAGATGCAATCAGATTTTAAAAGGGAAACGCGGTGAATTTACTACAGGGAAGGGCAGCCTCTCGCGATCCCAAAATTGTTTTTCCGTCGACCCTGACGTTTTTCTCGACTCTCACATTTTTCAACAAATGTCAAATGTCAACCGACAAGTGACCGCCGTCAACCCAGTGTTGCCACGTCCTATATTGACCTCACCCGAGCGTACTACTTGACGTCTCCGTTTAGTAATAATTTAGATGCTGATAAAATAATTAAAATAATAATAATAGTTGGCGGATCAGTCTTGACGCTGCGACGTATACTATAAATCTGTAATTCTAATGGTAAACATTAAAGGGGTTAAATATTCTATTCAAATTGGCACAGTGTATCAATTTGATGAAGAATTAATTTCCCTGACTGTACCAATCAATCAAATCAGCCTATCGCAGTCCACTGTTGGACACAGGTCTCTCTCAGGCTGCGCAACAACACGCTTTCCTCCGCCTCCCTCATCTAGTCTGTACCGGCCACCTTTTCGAGGTCGTCGATCCTTCTAGCTAGGGGGCGTGCCACACTACGCTTGCCAATGCGCGGACTAGACGAGGGCTGACTCTACATTCTCCATGAATAAAGCTGTGCACAGACATAATCAAACCTGCTTTTTATTTTTAATCGACTTCAAAAAAGGAGGAGGTTCTCAATTCGACGGTATGTTTTTTTTTTTTGTGTGTTTGTTACGCGATTACTCCGCCAATTGTGGACCGATTTTCAAAATTCTTTTTTGTTCGAAAGGAGATACTTCTGAAGTGGTCCCATAGAAATTTCATCAAAAACGGTTCAGTTCAGTTTGGTTTTTAAACCAAAATTACTGGTAAAAATTACAACTTAAAAGTGAAAAATAAAAACTTTTTTGGAAAAAAACAACCGACCTCCAAAAACGACACTACAAAGTGAAAAATAACATTAATTTCGGAAGTCGGTGTCGTTGGGTTCGCATTTTCGTTGTTTGCCACCGTTTTTTTTCAAAAAGTTTTTTTTTATTTTTTTTATTACTTTTTCTGTTCATTTTGTCAACTTTACTGTGAGGCTGTTTTGTTGCGGTGTGCACACCATTTTTTATCACAACGCGAGAATCTGTCTTCATACAGTTTTATCTACATCTGCGCAGAGTCTTACGCCTAAATAAATCTCACCACGCCTGAACAGAAATAACTCGGTATTGAATTAATTCAAGGGGAACCCACCTTTTCTAAGTTTATGGGCACAATACAATCTAGGCAGGCGGGCATTGATAATTAATAATTTTCCCGTGCCTGTGTTCTATTTCTAAAAACAAAAAGGCTTACTTACGGTAAAATGTTTTTATTAATCTTACTTTGCTGTTTGGAATCTTGTTTATTTTTAAAATCTATTCTAATAATAAAGCTAAAGAGTTTGTTTGAACGCGATCTCTGGAACTAAAAATTTAATTTTTTATTTCATGCTTTTTATAGGGACTCCTTATTATTTATTTTCTTTTATTTTCTTGCGTTTTAAGATTCAGGTAATTTGGTATTTAACCAGGTTTTTTGTAATTCGCCATTTTGTGGTGGTGGCCATCTTGGATTTGAAATTTGTCATAGTGTATAGTATTCTACTAGTCAAGCCCTTTCATTTGATACCCATATTGAGGGAGTTGTGAAAAAATATGTAATCCGCCATTTTGTAGCAGCGGCCATCTTGGACCGATTTTCATCAAACGTATGAATACTTCCGACAAATTCACCTTTCAAACAAAAAAAAACAAAATTAAAATCGGTTCATCCGTTCGGGAGCTACGATGCCACAGACAGACATACACACACACACACAGATACGTCAAACTTATAACAGCCCGTCGTTTTTGCGTCGGGGGTTAAAAAAATATGTTTGCAATTGATAGCCCAATTTGTAAGGAAGGCTATATATAGGTCACATAACATCACGCTACGATCCTTAAGAGCCAAGCAGAAAGAAAAATAGTCAGAAAGAACGTTAAGCGAGAAGGAAGTAATAGCTCGGGTGGGCGATGCGATATTATATCTATTTTATTATTTATATATTACTGTGATTACCCATGACATCACAGCAGGCCCTAACAGAATACTGGTATTCTGATAGGGCCTGCTTTTTTCCATTTATTTTTTAAATGTCGAAATATCATGCTGAGATAGGAGCCTTTTGGCCTCGTATAGGACTTTCTGTTTATTTTTTTTCCTTTTGTTATATAATTTGTTTTATTTTTATTTTTAACTGTGTTTAGTTTAGTTTATGGTCCTGTACGAGTCGCAATAAATTTCTTAAACTTTTTCTTTCTTTCTTTCTTTCGATGCGATGCGATGCGGTGGCACGAGGTTCGAAACACGCAAAAAAAGAAGAGAGCACAACCTAATTCATTCATGTTAATTTAGATATTATCATATAGAATCGTTTCCACAAGTCTGATACGATATTTCAGGTATACATTTGTATCTAGCTGTCGTCAATAACAAAAATAAAATACTTACACAAAAATGGACTGATTCCGAACAACAGCTCACAATGACATAATACTCGATTTATCCGACAAAAAACCACAATAGAAATAGCCGACCGAATTAGTTGGACTATAAACGTCCCAAGTTTATCCGGGTGACATAATCTCACCCGGGTATTGATTTTAATTCGGCCCGGTTTGATCTTCCATACACGGCTGGCGATCCGGTTATTATTAATTGAATTTGTAAAGCCTTCCGGCCTTTGTTGGATCAAATGGGATGAATGAGGCTTTTTTGCAAGAGTTAAGCTAAAATATTCGTTCGAAATAGGTTTGGAAAGGATTTTTTTTTTATTAATATTCTCAATTCTAGTCGGGTTGGGAATTTCGAGGGACATACATAATTCATTTAGGAGTTGTTTCGTTTCCGTTATTAATTAATACACAATGTGAGTATAAATTTATAATCAAAATGGATACGACACAGTGGAATAGGTCCCTTTTAATGTTCATGTAAATTGTTCGAAATACAGAATTGGTTGGTAGCTTAAATTATTTTTCTACTAAAACTTTAACCAGCCTATTGAAATTTAACATACTCGTACAACCACTTCAAAAAGACTAGACTTGGACATTTATTTAGACTTAAAAAAAAAAACTCTACATAGTGAAAATAACTTGACTTTACGTTTTACTTTGTAGTGTTTTTTTTTCTGAAAGTCGGTTATTTTTCACTTGCTTTGTAAACAATAGTGACAGGAAGTATTACATATAAGAGCATCAAGATACACAAAATGGTTTAAATACGTGCTATCGAGGCTAACTCAAAAACTACTAAAGCAAAGTTAATCAAATTCATATAGGACCACTCCTGAGGCATACCATATATTAAAAAATAATTTTTTAAATCAATTTACAATTATCGCGAAACATAAACACAAAAAAAAAATACAGTCGAATTGAGACCCTCCTCCTTTTTGAAGTCTGTTAAAATGATTAACATTAGCAGATCAATAGCCGCTATTGATCCACCTGGGTGGACAACCTATAGAAGATCGAGGGAAGACCTGCCGATCGATTCTGTAAAAATCTCACCGTGAAAAGTTAAATGAAGTGAGCTCAATAGTGTAAATCCCTAGCATTAGTTGGAATTACAGCTCACTCCACGCTCACTTCACCTACGTTTTCACGGTGAGATGGTTACAGAATCGCACTGCTGGATGAGACTCGCGCAGACCAGGGAAGCTTGGCATAAAAGGGTAGAGGCAGACCCATCAGTGGGCGGAACAAGGCTGCCGATGATGATAACACAACAGTGAAACAATCACATAATAGACTAGAAAAAAAAAACCGTTTTGTCTTTTAGTGACAGAATAGTTTTGTGTTGTCAACATATTTTTTTCACACACTTTGACTATGTGACTGTTTTGTTGCAAGTGTGCGTCACATCATTGTTGTCAAAGATAAATAGGCGGACTTATTCTGCACACAGCATAAAGCATAGCATAATTAGCCTATAATGTTCCCACTGCTGGGACACAGGCCTCCTCTCTGTGAAAGGGGCTGGGCTGTAATCCACTACGCGGACTTAGTGCGGGTTGGTAAATGTCACATGTCTTCTAATTTTGATTCTAATATATGCCGGTTTCTTCACAATGTTTTCCTTCGCCGTTTTGAGAGTAGTGGTGATGAATTAGTTTACAGAAAGTAAAGCGCCTGTCAGGGTTCGAACCTACGACCTACAACTCGTAAGTCGCTGTTACCACTGGGCCACCACTGCTTCCGCAGCCTAAGTAAACTCTTCAAATATTGACATCTGAGAAGGTGGAGGTAGGTACCTACCTAACAAGATGTGTTTTCTTTTATTTCCTTACAAAAAAATATATATCCAGTGTCAAATAGAACACGTGCCAGTATCATGTGTCACTCCAGTAATTAGATTGTCGTTCGTATAAAAAATCGCGTGTGACTGTGAGACGCCGATGCTTTGTTCTCCTTACATCCTCCTTTATATTTAGGGTGAAAGATTTTATCAGCTTTGTTCTCAAGTTGGGACAGTAAAATGTAATTGGTTTTTGTACTGTTTTGGTACAATGTGGAATTACAAAGTAAAATTAATCTTTCACTAGATTTCGTCAAGGGTTATTAACACAACATTTTGTTTGAATTCCACTTGACACAATGGCTGTACATTGTTCATATTAGTTAAGTAACGAGCTTTGTTTAAGTTGAGTGGAGTGTAGTGTAGTAGCCCAAAGGTCAGTCAAAACGTGCCGGTTTTTCGTAAAACTAAAAATATCTTGAACTGGAAAAGGTACATACTTTTGAATTGTCAAGGAGTCAGTCAGTCTGAAAGATAAAGCTTGTTGCTCATTCCAAAGCGTAATAGGTTCCTATGGAGAAGAACGGGCAAGAAATTTCAGGGACACTTTTAAATCGAAATATTGGTGTAAAACATTGGTTTCATTATTTATGCTGATATTAAAAATTTAATATGAACGTATGGACGTCATGTTTCTGTTCAAAGATAGTAAGTAACTTTTGTCATTGTTTGTACAGGATTTTGACAGTTAAATAGTAAGTTGTTCACATTTAGGAGACTTTAGCAGCGCGACAGACGCGCGACCGTCGCCCAGTCAGAATTTCCGCGCTGCAGTTTAGATCAGTGTGACGCACTTCATTTCAAAAATAGATTGTTACTCCTGCGTTTGATAGTACTCCAGCTCATCGCCGATCAAGAGCATGCGGCGGCCGCGCTGCTAAAGCCACCTAAATGCACCTAAATGTGAAAGCTGTCTAGGAAGTAACTGAAATCATGTTTTAATTTTAAAGGTGGCTTTTTTAAATTATGAAATATGTCAGATCTTTACCACAATCTCGCCTGGGGGAAAGCGATAGATGAGGTCTATGGTGGTACGAGGAAGCCCAAAAGATTATTCCCTCCCTATTCACTCTTGTTTTGAAGGCAGACAGACGGGTTTCAAACTAAACTCACTGCAAATGTAAATAAGCTTTAACTCTTACAGTATGTTAGTTAATTTTCGTGATCATTTTGCATTCGCCTCATCATGTCTAACATAGTCTTAAGATAATTTATTAGAAAGAAAGAAAATACGTTTATTTGTGGTAAATATGAAGCGTAAAAAGAACACAAAGACAAAGAAAAAAAACAAGTTGGGGTAAAAAACGAACAACAGCAGACACAGTTGGGGTATTACTAACACAATATGTACAAACATACCTAGTCTAGTCCATTTTATTTAATTATTCGATCAGAAACTTGATGCCGTTAAAAAAGAACCTTGAATAAATAAAACCTTCATTAAATAAATCTCTCTAACATTCATTTTTTACAAAACCTTACACAAACACGATCCCTTATTGAAACTGATAATTATTAATTTATTGATAAACCAGCGCTGTGGTCGTGGTATTAATTATGAACTATTTAGATAATAATCCTTGCCTCGTCTGATGCGGGTAATTACCACGCCTATCGAAACGTAATAATATTAACTATAGCTTGTATTTATTGAGTGTCTATCATTTATCTTGCTTGTAGGTATAGGGACAACACACTCATTACTAACACCCTGCTATTAAAGTAATTTTAAGGGGGATGCGCTAAGATAGCCCGTGAAATTCATTTTTTTTTTTAAGTGTTTTGCAATTTGTGGTCAGTGTCAGGTTGTATGTTGATCAACAAATATTTATAAACTAACATTTTCAAAGTACCAATTGACAGTAGCAAAGTACAAAAGCCGGCCAAGTGCGAGTCGGACTCGCGGACGAAGGGTTCCGTACCATTATCTATAAAAATCACGTCTGTTGTATGAGAGCTTAAATATTTATTTTATTTTAATTTTATTATTTATTATTAAAGTAAAAATACAACTGAATATTTTGTGAATATTTCAAGTGCCTAACTGTTGCCATTATTGATATCGAGCAAAAAAGGGCAAAAATGTCGCGTTTGCTGTATGGGAGCCCCCCTTTTTTTTCATGATGGGAAATCATCAAATAACCCCTCCCGCTCTGGGCGGAGCGGGAGGGAGTGTCAGACTCTTACTGACTAAAACCCACCCGTGTTCCTTCTTTAGCCCTTTATGTTCCAGGGCAGCGGTAACCCTTTCGGACGATCCCGCTACCCATGGGAGCCCCCCTTAAATATTTATTTTATTTTGTTCTTAGTATTTGTTGTTATAGCGGCAACAGAAATACATAATTTGTGAAAATTTCAACGGTCTAGCTATCGCGGTTCTTGAGATACAGCCTGGTGACAGACAGACGGACAGATAGCGAAGTCTTTAGTAATAGGGTCCCGTTTTTACCCTATGGGTACGGAACCCTAAAAATGGCTCATATCTATTTCTTACATACATACATAAACTCGCGCCTTCTTCCCTTTGGGGTAGGCAGAAAATACGGAACGCAACCTGGGCCCCAATCTTCTATTACTCCCCGCAAAATGTTACCACGTTCAAACCACGTCAATATCTCTTGTTAACGGCAAGGAATCAAAATGATAACCGTACGGACAACATGTATTTTGACAGCTCAAACCACGACATTGTGTCGTAGAGAATACGTTATTAGCAGATGTTGTGATTATATGTATAAGTACTTGACGTGGTTTCGACGTAAGGAATCATTAAGTAGTCCTGAGTGAAATTAGAGTGAAATTAAATTAGCTAGCGAAACTATATAATGAATTAGGGCCCTGCTTCGATCCTTACATACTCCTTTTACCTCGTTAACGTTCATACATCTGGTCATATACACACGCCGGTTGTGAGTACTGCACACCTGTCCTTTCTGAAGAACATCACCAATGCGGTCCCTACATATTACATCCTCCTAGGACGTCCCCTCTTGGCGTTTCTAATCACATCTGCCTTGTAAATACTATTAATTAGTCGCCTTTCATTCATCCTCTCAACATGACCATACCATCTAAGCATACTCTTTTCAATTTTCGTCAGTACTTACATCTTCTTTACCAAAATATCTTTACAACACGAAATCTTTACTTTATATAGTCCCGAGGTTAGGTCAGAATCAATATTTAATGACTGACTATGCGAACCTAAAGATAGTTTCACACGAGACGCTTTACAGTGAAAAACGTAGAGATCTACATTGGTAGGTTTCTATTGAACATTGTTGAACAGGGTATACAGGGAATAAGAAGATGTAAGAAAGAAAAAATAAAATAAACCACCGACTTCCAAAAAAAAAACACTACAAACTGAAAAATAACTTCAATTTCAGAAATCGGTGTCTTTCGTTTTCTATTTTCGTTTTTTCTCACTCCCTCCTTTTTTAAATGCAGTTAAAAAAAATAGTGGTTCCACCACAAAAAATATTTCAAACCACAATTTTTGTTTGACAGCTAAACTAAAACTAGAGTTTCCTTGTTTTATTCTCAGACGAACAACACAAATGAGAGTTAATCTTAAATTTTATACGTCTTAGATTAATTGTAACTTTAAAACTAATTTCCAGTTGTAAAATTAGTCTATTTTCCGCTTTCCTCATAAGCTTAACATAACATTTTAACAAAATTCCATCTTACAACGAGGATATGAATGTGCCCTTAGTTGGCTTTTGAGACACTTGAATTACAAGTTATGGATGTACAATCAGGGAAATTAATTGATAAACTACTTCAAATTGCCGTGTTGTAGTTATTTAATACATTCAACTGTCAAAGAATGATAAGTAGTTATGATTTGAATATGCGAATAATATTTAAGTTGTTAGTCAATTTGCTTATCAACGAATTTCCTTGACTTTACCTAAGTATAAAAATAACTAGTGTATTTTCATTTTAACTTGCACTTAAGTGTATCCCAAAAACAGCCCATAGGAACATTCAGCGTATCATATTCCCTTTAAGAGGCCAAACGCTAAATAACATCGTTAAATTTTCAATTTCCCCATAGATTCTAATAAACCTATGCTATAAACAAACTGTTTATTGTTTGCCCAGTTACTGTAAACACTAATAAAACATTGTTGTACACTGTACATAGTCTACTGTTAAACGTGCATTACGGCGTGTAAGCGAATTGCTCTAATATCGGTGTGTTCAGTAAAATTGTATGGGTTTGACCAGGTTCTGGCTAAGTTGGACAACTGTTGCTTATATGGCTGTTATGTACATGCTAATGTGACTGTCAAGTAGCACTTCACATGTACTTTCTTACGTTAATAATTTAAAAGCGAAGCTTAACACGTTGACTGCCAGACAGCAGACACAGTATAAAATCTACTTTTGGCGGACACCGTGTGTTCGATATACCTACAACGCCATCAAGCGGCGAATGGCACAAGCATTCTGCGGCGTGAACATCGTGCGCCATCTTTCCTTCTTCCGGTGGGTGGCGGCACCGTCGCAGCCAACTTCACTCTCCATGAAATATCGTTAACTTTGCGTGTCTCTCAACAACATTATTGTAAAACTATTTATAAAAATATACAATTATTCCAAGCAAATAATAAAATCACTTCATTGAAGACATCCTTGCCCTCATCACATAGGGATATAGGGAACGGTCTGAACATTTGGTCCTTGACGAGTCGGATATACGAAGAACCACGCGGCCACGTGGAGCGTCACATCAAAAAGCATTGGAGAAGAGGATTGTTCAGGATTGTCGGCAAGCAGCATCCGGTCAGGTCACAAAACCCATCCTCCTACTCCGTGTCCAACAATTTTACGTTAATATCGTTATTTTACGTTTTAGTTGTTCGTTGTGTTGTGCGGCGCTGCGCCGGGGTGATGCTGAGCGGGACACTGTAAGTACTCACGCTTTCTACAGCCTCCCAAAATGAGTGACGATGAGTGTTTGAAAGTTGCCTCGGTTCAGGATCCCGTTAAAATAAGAGAAAGGTCTAAATCTCCCCGTTTAGGTGTTAGCACTATGACAGATAAACGTGTCGCTGATTTGAAAAAGCAGCGGGGTATGCTAAAAGGCAGACTTACGTTATTTGAGAAATTTATTGCAAAATTAGACAAATTAACATTAAATTCTAATAGCAAAATGGAATTAGATTTACGAATACAGTCAACTTGCACTATTTTTCAAAGTTTTAATGATATTCAAGATGAAATTGAGCAATTAATTGATGATTCCGATTTATCCACTCAATTAGAATACCGCGAATCATTTGAACATCAGTACTTTTCCATCATGGCTGACGCGAAGTGCTTAGTGAATCCTAACAATAGTGAACAAACCCAATCTATTTGTCATCAAGTTTGTAATCCTGTGTCTATTAAGTTGCCAGTAATAAAGCTACCTGCCTTTGATGGGTCATATGATCAATGGTTAGAGTATAGGAACTCGTATCTCACTATGATACACAATCGTGAAGATCTTAACGACATACAGAAGTTTCATTATTTAAAGTCATCTCTTATTGGTTCTGCCTCTCATGTAATTAGTGCGTTAGAATTCACTGCTCCAAACTACTTACACGCATGGGATTTACTAGAAAATAGGTTTCACAACAACCGTTTATTAGTACAAAATCATGTAAAAGCGTTATTTGCTGTTCAGTCACTTCCAAGCGAATCGTATGATCAAATTAGAAAACTGATAGATTCAACATTACGTAATTTGCGAGCACTTAAATCATTAAATGAACCAACCGATGCTTGGGACACGTTAATCGTTTATCTTATTGTTTCTAAGCTCGATCAGTCCACGGAACGCGAGTGGGAAACACATAAAGGTTCCCTTGTGTCTAAAAATGATTCAAATAACATTAAATTGGATGATTTATTAGAATTTCTAAGAAACCGTGCGGATATGTTGGAAATGATAAAGTCAAATAATAATAAAGGTATTTCTTCGTCTAAGCACAATAAAAATGACTCCGTTAAATCGAACTCCAATCAAAACAAAAGATACGCTAATAAATCAAACAACTTAAACTCGCAACCTGTCACACATTCATACGTTAATAATTCAACTCAAAATAAAAATAATTCGGATAATAATAAACAAAGACGTGTTTGTGTTGACTGCGGTGGTGATCATTATTTGTATTCATGTCCGAAATTCTTAAATTTGTCCGTGCAAGATAGATGTGTAATTGTGAAAAATAAAGGGCTTTGTCAAAATTGTCTTCGGACTGATAGTCACTTGCCAAGCGAATGTTCATACGGTCCATGTAAATTTTGCAAAAATAATCATAATACGTTACTTCATAATAATAATACTTCTAGCGAAAGAATAGGTATGGCCGTATCCACGTCTATTTCGCATCCGTTGCCGAGCGTAAACAAATCAGCTGATACGCAAGTACATACCGAGCGTAATGTACTCACGTGCAGTGCCGCGGTACAACCGGTTTTGTTGTCCACGGCACTCATAGATTTTCCTGATTCAAGGAATAATTATCACACAGTTAAAGCACTTCTTGACAACGGAAGTCAGAATTGTTTTATCACAGAATCATTATGTAATCGATTACAGTTACCTATTATACAGTCCACAATTCATATTTCGGGTGTAGGACAAAGTGTATCAAAAAGTTCTCACACCTGCAAAGTAAACATTCGTTCTAAAGTTAATGATTATAATACAAATATTCAATGTTGGGTTCTTCCTCGCATTACATCAAAGATACCCTCGTTAGAAGTTCAATATCAATTTATAGATATACCTAAACATATTTCGCTCGCGGACCCTACGTTTAGCGTTCCGTCGGACATCGATGTACTCTTAGGAGCGGACATATTTTGGGATCTATTAAATAATGATAAAATAAAGCTTAGTAGTGGTCCATATCTGTACGATTCCAAAATAGGATGGATCATCTCTGGCCGTCTTTGTAATAATCATTCGTTTAAACCTGAAAGAGTTCAATGCAATTTCGTTCAGATTGATACTCAATTACAAAAATTCTGGGAGTTAGAAGAATTGTCTGACTTACCTAATGCCATGTCAAAAGATGATCTTTATTGTGAAAAAATATTTACAGAGACTACAAAACGTGATGAACACGGTAGGTTCTCTGTTCGCATTCCTTTAAAGGAGTCACCCGAGTCGTTAGGTGATTCATACAACATGGCTAAGAATCGTTTTTTGTCTCTCGAAAGAAAGTTAGCTCGTTTACCTAACTATAAAAACCTTTACAATGAATTTATTCGCGAATATGAGGCACTTGGTCACATGACCCTAGTTCCATCAAAGGATATTGATGATATATTAAGTAAACCGCATTACATCTTACCTCATCACGGTGTTTACCGGGAGGATAGTGTCACTACAAAACTACGAGTTGTGTTCGACGCGAGCGCGAGCACGTCGAACAACAAATCGTTAAATGATATACAGCATATAGGGCCGCCATTACAAAATGATATTTTTTCCATTTTACTCAGGTTCAGACAGTATAAATACGTGGCTTGCGCGGACATTCAAAAAATGTACCGACAGATTTTAATTCAATCGGATCAACGTAACTTACAAATGATACTATGGCGCGTGAGTCAAGACTTACCTTTACAATTGTTTATTTTAAACACAGTGACGTATGGCACTGCGTCGGCTCCTTTCCTTAGCATGCGATGCTTAAAACAATTGGCATTAGAATCTAATGATGATTTAGTTGCTAGGACGATTAACGAGGACTTTTACGTCGACGATCGTATTACGGGGAGCGATGACCTTGATTCGTTAATGCAGTTATGTAATAAAATCTCCGCGTTATTAAAAGGGGGTTGTTTTCCGTTACATAAGTGGACGTTTAGTCATGACGTGTCTCCTGAGAATTGTAAAGACCTAAACATCGGTGAAAGTCACTTGTCAAAAACGTTAGGGTTAGGTTGGTATACGGAAAGTGATGAGTTTTATTTTACAACAAAATTTTCACATAATGACACAGTAGTTACGAAACGTATAATGTTATCAACCACTGCACAAGTGTATGATCCTTTAGGTTTGCTGGCACCCGCAGTAATTATAGCTAAATCATTGTTACAAAAATTATGGTTAAATAAATTAGATTGGGATGACTTAGTTCCCAAAAACATTGCGACTACGTGGCATAAGTTTCTTGCTGATTTACAACATTTACGCGATATTAAAATACCTCGTTACATATTTAGTGAAAATTATAAAGAACTTCATATATTTGTCGACGCGTCTCAAAATGCCTTCGGAGCGTGCGCGTACGTTAGATCGTGTCTTAATAATTGTAATAGTACCATACCTGTTTCAGTGCGTTTATTATGTGCTAAAAGTAAATTGGCGCCGATAAAGGCAGTTAGCATTCCTAGGCTTGAGCTATGCGGAGCTCTAGTAGGTGCAAAATTATATAATAAAATAAAAAAGTCCTTACGTTTAAATTTCGATAAAGTTTATTTTTGGACTGACTCGACGATTGTGCAAGGGTGGTTGCGTATGTCACCGCATCTACTCAAAACTTTTGTACAAAATCGCGTGGTACAAATAAATGAATTAACATGTGATACTATTTGGCGACATGTCAAGGGCACCGAGAACCCTGCGGACATTATAACGCGAGGTGCTACGTTAGACACTTTAAAGTATGATAAGAATAATACTTGGTGGTGTGGCCCCACGTTTTTACGAGAATCTAATCTCATGTGGCCAAAGACTAATAATAAAGTATCGTCATCCGTTGATTTACCTGAAACTAAATCTGACACTATTAATTTACACTCCATTCAATTAACTCCATTGTTTGATTTTAAACGCTTTTCATCATTTATTCATTTGCAAAGAGTTTGTGCATATCTATTGCGATTTATAGATAATGTACGAGCGGCGACGCGCGGCGGCATGTGTGTGCGTAAAACCGGTCCGTTATCTGTAGAAGAGCTGCAGCGATCGCTTGATACGTTGACGCTAGGGCTTTCAAAATTACGGAAATGTCAATTACGTAACTAATTACGCAACTTTTTTCTCAAATTCCGTAATTACGTAATTTTTCCTATTTTTTTTAATCGACTATGTTTTTGGTAAATATTGTAGATAGAGTATCTACAATTTTTACAATTGTCATTTACTATCTTATATTCAAGGAATTATCAAAATGAAAACAATATTTAAACAAAAAAAATATTTATTCAGGAACAAATCAAACCATATTTTTTCTTCCCGAAGATAATCTTTCTTCTTGAAAGTATGACCTCATAAATGACAAAGCATTTAAAGTTTCTTCACTCAGGGAACTTCTATATTTACTACAAAAAAGGTCGTAGGACTTTTCGCCAGGGACTCCCCGGCACTACCGACTCGCCGAGTTGATAAATTTGAACTCTATTCTGTACGTCTTAGAAATATTTTTTGCAAGATTTGATAAACGATAAAATAAACTGCGGGGAATCACCGTTTGTATGTTTTGATGTACTTATATCGTATAGTGTTGCCACATTATAACTTTAATATGGTACGTATGCTTATTGCTTTTTTATTAGTTGACTATTTTGATTGATTTATGATACCAATAATTACGTAAGTACGGAATTGACATCTTCAGTTACGGAATTGAAAATACTTTAAAATGAGTTCGTAATTACGTAATTGCGTATTTACGTAATTACGTTATGAAAGCCCTACTTGACGCGTTTTGTTCAACAAGAATCGTTTAGTGAGCAATATCACAAACTAAAAAACAATATACCGTTAAATACTGATAATAATACCACAAATAAGTTATTGTATAATAAAATATCGGGTTTAAATATATTCTTAGATAAGTTTTATATAATTCGTATAGGTGGTAGGCTATCTAACGCGGTTGAATTTAATTATGACAAAAAACATCCTATATTGTTAAGTGATAAACATCGTTTCTCAAGGTTGTTGTGTGAATATGAACACAAAAGACTACTTCATGCTGGACCTCAACTTTTAGTATATTCTATGCGTGAAAGGTGGTGGATCTTAGGAGCTCGCAACTTAGCCAGACAGGTAGTACATAATTGTGTCATATGCAAACGCATGAAAGGGAAGACATTGACTCCTCTGATGGGTAACTTACCTTCTGAAAGGTTAGAGCCTAGTTTTCCTTTCATGCAATGCGGTGTAGACTATGCGGGACCACTGTCAATATTGGACCGCAAAGGCAGAGGTGCTAAACTTATTAAAGCATATATTTGTTTATTTGTATGTTTTACGACCAGAGCCATACACTTAGAATTGGTAGGCAGTTTAAGTACACAAGATTATATTTTAGCACTAAAACGCTTCATAGCACGTCGTGGAAAGCCATATCAAATCTTTTCAGACAACGGAAAGAATTTCGTTGGGGCTGAAAAAGAGTTGTCAGTAATTTTTAATAACACTGATGATATTTTAGATTTTCTTAATAATAATCAAATACGTTTAACGTTTATACCTCCTTATAGTCCTCATTTTGGTGGGTTGTGGGAGGCGGGAGTCAAGTCCTGCAAGCATCACTTACGGCGGGTACTGGGCAATGCCAAACTAACACGCGAGGAGTTTGAAACGGTATTAACGCAAATTGAAGCCGTTCTCAACTCACGCCCTTTGTCCCCTCTGTCCTCAGACCCGAACGATTTCCTTCCACTTACTGCAGCACATTTCCTGATCGGCCGACCGCTGACTGCGCCCATCTGCGAGAACCTGACGACGATCGAGCCTACAAGACTGGGACGCTACGACCGTGTGGAGCAACTTAGACAACATTTTTGGCAACGATGGTCGAAAGAGTATGTTTCGGAACTCCAACAACGAACAAGATGGAAGGTAAACAGTGAGGACGTCACACCAAACAGCCTAGTTCTAATCAAAGAAGAGAACGTTCCTCCCCTCAAATGGAAACTGGGTCGAATAACGCAAGTATTCCCCGGAGCTGATGGAATATCCCGTGTAGCTGAAATCCGTACAACCCACGGCACCATACGGCGATCGTTCTCAAAGATCTGCCCGTTACAGTCACCATAATCAAGAAGCTACAGCAATGATTACTTCGTGTTGGAAGACTACATCCTGGTACTTCCAAAGGGGCATGTTCGATATACCTACAACGCCATCAAGCGGCGAATGGCACAAGCATTCTGCGGCGTGAACATCGTGCGCCATCTTTCCTTCTTCCGGTGGGTGGCGGCACCGTCGCAGCCAACTTCACTCTCCACGAAATATCGTTAACTTTGCGTGTCTCTCAACAACATTATTGTAAAACTATTTATAAAAATATACAATTATTCCAAGCAAATAATAAAATCACTTCATTGAAGACATCCTTGCCCTCATCACATAGGGATATAGGGAACGGTCTGAACACCGTGTGACCACGGTGTTAGTCAGACTTAAATGAATTAACATGAACGAAAATGAATTAATGATTGGCTTATTTGTCAGATAGTTTGCAATTTCAAGAACAAAATCTGCACTGTCGGAGTGAAAGTCGATACATTTCATAAATTTTAATTAAAGTCTACATCGCCGCGCTATGTTGACCGCGTCTTTCTTCTAAACTACAAAATCGATTTTGAAGTAGATTTCACCATCATTTAAAGAATTTATTCTGGAAGGGTTATGTCACTATCATCATTATCTGCCCAGCCTTTTCCTAACTATGTTGTGGTCGGTTTCCAGTCTAACCAGATACAGCTGAATACCAGTATTTCACATGGAGCGACTGCCTATCTGACCTCCACAACACAATTACTGGGTAATACGAAAGAAGCTGGGTTATGTTTATAGTAGGTACATTAATATTAAACTTGCATATAATAGAGTGACCTTGATGTTCTGTCAATATTAAAGGAAGCTTGATGTTTTATTAAATTGTAAAAAGTGTGCAAAGATCGTCACTCACTGGACGCCTGAAGGAGGACATCGCCGTCGAGGTAGACCACTGTGAAGGTGGTGTGATGATCTAACGAGGTTTGCAGTGCCAATATGGCCAGAGATTGCTCAAGACAGGGAAGTTTGGAAGGAAAAGAGGGGAAGCCTTTACCCGCAGTGGGACACAATATAGGCTACCGAAAACAAAAGTATGCCAAGCAGGCGTGTGTCGCTGGGTAAGGATGCACTACGTAATGTAATTTTATGTGTACTTGATTTTTGATGTTATTACACTTTTCATGAAAGAGCCTACCATGTTTGAATGATAAAACATAAGCAGAACAAAATTGATTTTCTACATCAAAGAGTCTCTCTGTAGTGAGGGGCCCGTGGCTAAATAATAACAGCCGCACAGGTCGATCGGTCAAGTTAAGCTACGCTTTCCGCGGTTGGTCTGTGGATGGGTGACCATCTTTACATACCGAGACCCCTCCGTGCCTCGGAAAGCACGTTAAGCCGTTGATCCCGGCTGTCATTCGTGGATCTTTGACAGTCGTTACGGGTAGTCAGAAGCCCGAAAGTCTGACATCCAGTCTTACCAAGGGGTATCGTATTACCCAGTAACTGGGTTGTGGAGGTCAGATAGGCAGTCGCTCCATGTAAAATACTGGTATTCAGCTGCATCCGGTTAGACTGGAAGCCGACCCCAACATAGTTGGGAAAAGGCGAGCAGATGATGAGAGTCTCTCTGTAGTCCCAGCAGTAACTGGCTGAATGTTTTGTAATCGTTAAAATGATTTAGAAACGAAACTGAACTGTATATTTAATTTACTTTAAATCCCCAGTACACTAAATCAGGTCTCCTACGGTTTAAGTAAATCTATTTTAGTGGCTAAGTAATTGTTCTAGTTGCTTAAGCCGCCATTTCTTAATTACAGGACCTTTTAAACCGGCCCGAAGGTTCCCTTTTAAGTTCACGACTCTCAAGTTACGTCATGGTTTCTATTGAGAACATTTACATAACATAGCATCATTACGCCTACGTCCCCCAAAGAGTAGGTAGAGATGTAACGGATGTAAAAAGACGCTTAACGAAGCCGAGTCACTTGTTCCTCCTGTTATTGTGATCATGTTTTTGTACTGGACCACGCCTGGGAATTTTCCGATTATGCAGATATTGAAGGTCAAAGTTCCATCTTTTTCGTTTTTATACGATTTTTTTTAAGTGATAAAACATAACTTGAAATACCCTGACAACTCATGTAGCTGCTGTTGCGCTTAAGCATAAGCACAACGTTATGCGTACGTTACATTACGCACTGCCAAAAACGATTTTTCATACCAAAAATAAAAGTTGTTTCCTAGCAATAATTTTTGCTCAATGTTAATTAATTTCATAAACAAATATATGAATGCGTAAATACCAGTCTTGTATATAACACTCATATTCCGCCTGTTGTACAGCGTACCGCTTTAATGGCGTCATTAATTTAACATACGTATACGGTTTCGGGTTTTCGTTTTATAAACATATTTTGATTTCATTAAATATTATTATTTAATTTTGTAAAATAACATCTTGGAGCAATCTGTGCTTAAAATACTGTAGCGCAGGGGCTGCAGTCTCGACATTCATAGCGATCGCATTACGACCGAATTCGGTCGCAAAGTCCCGGATTGACAGGTGTAATGTATGGGGTGACAGGACTTTGCGACCGAATTCGGTCATAAAGCGATCGCTATGAATGTCGAGACTGCAGCCCCAGGGGTAATTTGCCGGGGTCACGGATCATAACATCGTATCAATTAAATTAAAAAGAATAACGTGGAAAGAGTAGGCGAATTGAAGGAAAGAGAGAGCCCTATTTCGGCGAGTAGCGCAGGCGGTAGATTTCAAATTGCCCTACCCGTGTGTAAAACCCAATCCGGATCAAATCCAGGATCCCTTCAGTAGTAGCACTTGAAACCAATGACGCGGTCAAAACTATAATATATATTTAAATGAAGTTAAAACCTCTGTTTTTACGGTGGCCCATTGTTATAGCTTGCTTTCTTTGTTGGAATAGCCATTTCGAAGGGGAAATATTTATATTAATGGACCTCTACCTTTTGGGCACACTATTTTTAAATAACTGTGCCGCTTTTTAACTTTCTGAGCTTTTCTAACAGTTCGTCGCAGTAATTAAGATAGGAAATCCCGGCCAAACGGGTTAGGTTAGGTTAGAAAAGTGACCGACTGCGCGTGAGCTGGGCGAGAAAGAAAAACGAGCGGTGCCACGGCAGCGCATGGCGAGCCCTACATCCAAGCCGCAGTTACTTGGCTATTTAATATTTTGAAAACCCCAAAATATAAATTAATTTTGTTCACAAAATAAAGAGGCACAATCGTTATATTAAAAGGTTTAATAACATTTTTATGAAAGCAATATTTTTTTTTGAAAAAAAACGTTGCCCCACACTAGGTAGGCCATACAAATATTTGTTCCGTGCGGGAATTGAACCCGCGATACGCAGCGCAGCAGTTAATCGCTTAACCACTGCGCCAACCATGCCGTCAAAAAAAAAAGTTTTTTTTTAAAGATTTTTATATGGGACTCATTTCTATTGAATAATATGCCATAATTGTCAAACGCATAGGCTTTTTAGAGGCTTTCTTGTTTGTTTAATTAATATTTGACGACTTCATGGTCCACTGGCTTTTGAGGTTTACGAATTATTCTTGTACATACGAGTACCCAAATATTTGTATTGCCTGTAGGCTATACAAATATGAACGATCGACAATCTTAAGACCTAAGAATCCGTGTGATCATTTTGTTAACTTTTTTGTTTAAGAGGAAGAGGATTGCCATCAGCACATCTAAACTGCGTTCAAGAGTTGTCAGTGTCAATACTCCACAATAATAATGACACTGACAGCTCGTGAACGCGGTTTATAACTAAACCGCGTTCACGAGCTGTCAGTGTCATTGATCATTTGATCATGTTCTGGTTCAATTATGAAATCCGCCTTTATTTTTATCCAATCAATTCTCGAGTTTCACCTTGAGCATGTTAATTAAACAAGCTATTAAGAAAAAATTGCTTTTAAATAAAAATCATTTTTTTCTTAATAATTAATAGGCTCACGTTTGAGTTTACCACCGCTTACTCTAATGTAAATCGGACAAAAAGAACATAATACGCATTTTTTTATTTACAGAGCTTTCAAACCTCATTCTGAAAACCACCCTAAGACCCTGATTCATCGAACACAATATCCCACGACGGTTCACCCACGAATATTTTATATCCGAACAGGGCAGATTAATTCGTAAAGCGGTCGCCCTTCTATGAAACTCAATGAAGGTCCCTTAATTAGAAAACGTCTTAAGGTAGAATTAGATGGGTCCTATTTTTCGGACTGCACCTTGTTAAGGTGAAATGTTTTACCGATAAGATAAGTGGTACTTATGTGAATGTATGGGGATAAAGAAGGGATGCTGCTTTAGAGATGGTAAGGTTGGACTTGTGGTTGAAATTCATTAACAGATAGGACTTTAATGAAGGCAGATTACTTAGATAGACTTACATGGACAAACCCCAAGATGGTAAATAAAATTATTTTGTAGGGTCCGTACTCCAAAGGGTGCCAATGGAGCCCTATTACTAAGACTCTCCTGACCATCCTTCTGTCTGTCACAGGGCTGTGTGAGCTTTTTAAACTGTAATAGGATGATATTCAACCTACCTGTAAGTGTTCACGTTAGGTGTTAACTCATTATTATTTTACGCGAACTGTTGTAAACTAGAAACCAAATCTCGTGAAATAAAATTTGTACATTTGTTACAATGCTACGCTCAACATAGTACGTGTCTCGTAGGCTCGTAGCGGATACCTACGTGCTACGTCGTAGCATTTCGTAGCCGATATGCACGCGCTGAACCGCAATGTAGTCTGTGCCCAAAATTTAGTTCAACCTAAACGTAGTGAGAATTTGTGGAACTGTGTTAAATTTGAGCCTTAACTGTGAACTGCGCTAGTAACTCCTACGGAGCAAGCAGGGTTTAATTAGAAAATGCTTTCTTTTTTGGGGATATATCCATTAATATTCCGACAACAATAGAAATAAAAGTTGCACCGTCTGTACAGTATTTAAACGATACAAGTTATTCGTTGCTTCAATTTTACTTTTGGTATGCCACAGGCATGAAACTTTAAATGGTGTTTTAGGTGAGTTGATCAACAATTATTTTAATTACTGTTATAAATGATTAAGGTACCATAATTTAAACAATTTTCATGACACTCTTGTATATTTTGGAATAATTTAAAGCATAAATAAGTTTTCTATTTAAATATCTACAACTTTACGTGTTTTAATTTGTTTTAAAGTACCTCACTGATTAAATTAAAACCTATAGGTAACCAAAACTGAATTTAATTTAACAAAACTAATCAGGCGACAAAATATTTGTAATTTGAAAACTTTGCCGGAGCCCATCAATTTATGCCAAACAAATTACAAATAATCTAACAATAGAATTAAACAACAATTAAAACGCAATCTAAATTCTAAATAGCTTTATAATTGCCGATGGTATTTTGTTAACAGGCTTCGGTAATCCGAAAACGTTTAGTGTGTTCTGCACGAAGTCTGATCGACTAGAATATCTGAGATAGGCAATGTGGCAATAATACCTGTGTAGGATTATTGAACAAAAATGATTTAATAGGATACAGTAAAACGGGGTGAATAGGGATGCAGGGGTGAATCGGGACGAAACTTCAAAATGGATTTGTACTTTAAAATAATATAGTTTGTTGCTAACAAGGACACTTAATCTTTAATTAATCCATGCGTCATGTTCGTCAACGGGCGCCGTCAGTAGGGACTGGTCATCTCTTTGCTGCCATGGCTTATTTTAATTTAATTTAATATTTGAATTGTTCTTATTTTTATTTTTTTAAACTTTTCATTACGGACGCTTTTAACGTTCTGCATCGTTCTCCGATGCATAATTTCTAACATGAATGATGTAACCAATCATTTGTAACCATATTATATTGATTTAAAAGAGTGTTCATGGAGTTTCTTGCCCGTTCTTCTCTATAGGTACCTACGCTTTGGAATGGGCAACTAGCTACATTTTTCTGACTGACCGACCCCTTGACAATTCAAAAGTGCCTGTAATGGTTTAATTGAAATAAATATTTAGAGTTTGAGTTTGAATTAAAAAGCTGTAAACCAGTAAGTATTTTCTGGCAACGAACTATATTATTTCAACGTTACAACTCATTTTGAAATTTCGTCCCGATTCACCCCTGTATCCCTATTCACCCCGTTTTACGGTACCTTATTTACATTAATAGCTATTTTTATACGACTAACCACTATGCTTCTTATTCCAATTTTCCTGTTCTTATCCTTTATATATTTACTAACCGACTTCAAAAAAGGAGGAGGTTCTCATTTTTTGTGTTTTTTTTTTTAAGCCATATCTCCTTAATATTTCTCTTTTAATGGATAAGTTATGCCTCTGGGGTGGTCCCTTATAAATTTTATTAACTTTGCTTGGATAGTTTTTGAGTTCGCGTCAATAATACGAAGTTTTTCCACGTAGTTTATATTGATGATGTTTTAATAACTTGCTGTCACTGATATTTACATAGCAAGTAGTGTTATATGAATTTGTGTGGGGTGGGTACAACTAAAGAGTGATAAATAAAAACTTTTTTACAAAAAAAAAAACAAACGACTTCCAAAAAAAAAAAACATAACAAAAGTGAAAAATAACTTTAATTTTGGAAGTCGCTGTCAAAAAACAAACTAAAAGTAACTAACCAAACTAACTAAACTACATTGCAGTGTTAGGTATAGTGTGTGTAGGTTAAGTATACTACCGTAGTTGTTAAGAAATATTGTTACTAACATATTTGAATCCTTTGTTACTTGTTATTGAATAGAAATAAATAAGTAAATAGAAAACAAAAACGCGGAAATAACCACACTCACTTGGGACTCGATAATAACAGATTGCAGGTTCTAGTTTATATTCGGAATGGTTTTAGTTAAATATAGCAGTTATGAAAAACAATTTTGAGCAATGGAAAGGTTTTTTTCTGTTTGAATTGTTTACTGTAAGTACAAATACGTTTTCATGTTGTCCTTTCATCTAGTTGTTATTGGTTTTGCGTGTTTGGAGTTAAAATATAAAACTGCACCTCAACTAACTTGGTATATATCTAACAGAATAGTAAACACCAAAAAAAATAGGAATTCTAAAACAGTGATGTCTTTTTCACTTTTTTTTTAGCAGATGTGTGTTGTACGATGTACTATGTACTCTAAAGCCACCATTTACTGGGTACCTCTTTCACTGACTTAAATGTGCACTGAGTATGTCATGCTCACTCAAATGTCTCGCAGATAATGGCACATGTGTTAGGTCATTCGGATCCCGTTATAATGATTGAGCTAAATGTAGCTAATGCTCGTTCTGTTCGTGAAAGGTTGTCGTCTGTTGGGACTGGTCATCTCTTAGGCTTATTATATTTATTGTTTACTACGGACGCTTTTAACGTACACGTCTGTCTAAATCATTCTGTATTTATCATTTATGAAACTTGAATGATGTAACAATATTTTGATTTAAAACGTCATGTGTCATGTGTCCATGGAGTTTCATGCCCATCCTTCTCCATAAGTACTTACTACGCTTTGAAATGGCCAACTAGCCTCATCTTTAAGATCTATTCTATTCTATTCTTTCCGACTGACCGACTCCTTGCCATTTCAGAAATGCGGTGTGGTGTGTAGTTTAATTGAAATAAACGCTATAAGATTGAGTTGAAAATCAACACTCAGCTCAAATATCATCAAAATTCAAAACATGACTTTATCAGCTCAAACATCATTCCACATCCGCAAACCAAACTCTAACCAGATGTAAACGGCGGGTAAATGGCGCATTTGCGCTACCCCCACAAATGCGCCATTTTAGCCGCCACACGACAATTGTGTGGTGGCCATTGTTATGACTATGATATTATAATGTACAGTTGCATTTTGTCGACTCACTGAACAAATTGTATGTGAAATGACAACACCGCTTGGGGCAAACCTGCAATTGAAACATTTGAACGTTTGGAGAACAATGCGTAATTTATTTGTGAATGTACTTGTATGATTTTAATTTATATTTTAGCCTGTAATATTGTTCCATTAAACTGAAAGCAAAAAAAATGGAAAACTATATTCTCTATCACGTGTTGGAGATTTTAAATTAGTCAACGGTTTCTCGAAAGGTTTTTGTTAACTCTAAAATTTAATCCAGTTTAAAAATCATGATAATATAGGCAAGGGAAGGCGATAAGTTTTATTTTCCAGTAATTAGACTTGCAATAATGTTCAAAATTACAGTTCAAGTTCACGTAAAATTCTCACAATGATGGGTTCAAGTGCAGAATGTAGCTAGTTTTTCGTTACTTTGTCCCATATAGTTACCATTCATATCACCAAAATATGGTAAAACCATCGTCCAGCCCCATACATTAACAACCCGCTCACTAGGTCATACTCATATACATAAATAGCAGAAAATATTATCCACCGCGAGGATAACTCAATGCTCGTAAATATCGATTGGCAGGAAACGAGAGAGTAACGATCCGTGGCGTACCATGATTTATGGGCAGCGGCGGATTACAGTTACTAACTGCTAGTAACTGGCAGTAGACATCATTACCTGAACGTTTTGCTATGGTTAGCGGCTTTGGGGCTGCTAATATCGAATTTATTTCGTGAATTGTCAATGTCAAAAACTTGTCACAAATCTAGGGAAATTAGAGGTATTTTTGACAGATTGAGACTGAGATCAGAATGTTCTAAAAATTACGAGAATTAACCCTCAGATATTAAACAAAATCTTCCAATCTAAATGATTAAAAAGAAACTGACAGTCCTATTACTTGATAAGTTTTATTATTCAATTAATGGTTTTTTAAGTTTTAATATTTGACATCGTGTGTTTCCTTACTGCTTGGTTAAATTCTATAATTTTTTACATATTTTTTGACATTTTAATTTGACGTGGTTATTTTTTTATTAAATATTTTTTTCAAGGTTTGCATGCCTAATTTACGGTAGATTGTATTAATTGTGGGATCACAAAGTTTTATAAACACCTTTATTTGATGTATTTACCTACTTTCTAAGCAAACAAACGATTATGATGATGATATGGAGAATATTGTTCAGCATGGGGTAGATATTGGTCCAAAGAGAGAATAAAATGGTTGTGTAGTTGGTAATGGTTAACGGAAAGCCTATATTTAATAATAAGACAATAAAAAAGGAACTTTTTTATTGCAATTTGTTTTCAGGACATTTTCATGAGTGGACGTGATTGAAAATGATTTATGGGCACCGGCGGATTATAGTTACCTACAGGTTAGGCGAATCGTTTTCCTATAAATAGCGATTTATTTTTGAATTTGGTCATGTGAAATACGGGGTTCAGTAATAACAGCCGCACGGGTCAATAGATGAGGTTAAGCTACGCTTGCCGCGGTTGGTCCGTGGATGGGTGACGATCTTTCCATATCAAGGTAAGGAGGGATTCTTTACCTCGAAAATATTATTAAGCCGTTGGTCCCGGCTGTCATTCGTGGATATTTGACAGTCGTCAGAAGCCCGAAAGTCTGACTACCAGTCTTACCAAGGGGTATCGTATTACCCATTTATATCTCTTCATGAAAAATACTGGTATTCAGCTGCATCCGGTTAGACTGGAAGCCGATGCCAACATACTTGGGAAAAGGCTAGATGATGGTCATATGAAATATAATTTTTCCTACTATATGATTTGAATAAGGTTTGGTGATTATAGTAATAAAGAGCGGTCGTTGGATGTATTTTCTTTCTCTTTTTATAATATTTTTTTTACCAGGAATTAGGAGAACTTAAGCAGCAAATGTTATTAAAGAATGGACTCAGTTGCAGGTGTAGAAAAGCATTATAAACATTCATGAGAGATTTGGAAAAACATTACAGCCAGACAACAGCTAAAATGGCGCATTAGATTGGATAACAACGTTAAAATGATTGTCAACAAAAACATTATCACATAAAACGTATCTATAACTAAATAATAAAGTTCACTCAGAGATATTAACTCCCAGAACAATATAACTGACATAAAAACTTATAACTCACTATTAAAACAATAAACTTTCTCAAACTCATTTCGATTACGTCGACAATTTTCTCTTACAAGTGCCAATAACTTACCTACATTTTTAATTTCATTTGCTCAAATGAAAATTCAGGAAATCTATCTACTATTAGTTAGTCTCCCTATTTTTCTCAGAATAAAAATATGATAGAACAGAAATATGGCAGATTTAAGTTGCGTTTACACGGTCATATTTTTATTCTGAAAAAAATAGGGAGACTATTTTTCTCAGAATAAAAATATAAGAGAATAGGAATATGGCAGATTTAAGTTGCGTTTACACGGTCATATTTTTATTCTGAGAAAAATAGGGAGACTATTTTTCTCAGAATAAAAATGTGATAGAATAGGAATATGGCAGAGTTAAGTTGCGTCTACACGTTTCATTTTTTACAGCAATTATTTTAATGCCGGAGGTAGTGTCTCGTGGCTAAATAGTCACAGCCACACGGGTTCGTCGATCAGGTTAAGATATGCTTGCTGCGGTCGGTCTGTGGATGGGCGACCATCTTTAAATACCGTAAATAATAGAGTAATATGGTGCAATTATAATCAAGGTATCTACAGAAACAATTGCAACAATCTTGGGAATACCAAAAAAAAACCTGTCAAGTGCGTGTCGGGCCACGCGCAGTGTAGGGTTCCGTAGTTTTTATAACAGCCAAGTGCGGGTCGTATTCGCTGACTGATAGTTTCGTACCATGCTCTAACTAAAAGCCAAACATGACCCTAATTTGACCTTCTGTACAAATCCTCACCTGATCCGACAATTTTGCACGGAAAGTTTTAATTTTTTTTTTTAACTTTGGTTAAGACTTGTCATAGCCGGTGTAGCAACTGTTTTTTTTTTTTATAAAACTTATTTAGGAATGAAACAATAGCGCGATATAACTGACGCTTAGCGCCAACTATCGACATTTCTATGGAGTTGTTCGAAATTTTCGAGTTTAATACAATTGGTCGATTATTACTCGTAAACTTGTGAATCCCACTTAAGTGTGATAGTTTTCCCAGAGGACACGGTGGAGCATACGGTGGAGGTCTGCCCTGCTTGGGCAGAGCACCACCGTGTCCTCGTAGAGGCGATCGGCAGCGGCGGCGACCTCTCGCGTCCAGCCCTGGTTCAAGCCATGGTCCGGGGCGAGAGGGAGTGGGAGGCAGTCACCTCCTTCTGTGAAGCAGTCATGCTAGCGAAGGAGCTGGCGGGGTGGGTGAGAGAACGCACCTTGCGCACCTCACGCCTCAGCCGCCGCGGGAGACGCTCCGGGCGTCGCGAGCCGGGTGACGACTCCCGGCCACCGTAAGCGCGGGCCTGCGGGTGGTGAGTAATGGGTAACTCACCGTCCGATCAGGACCAGGCCCGTGCCGGACGGCGTGTTTGTGTTCCACGCGCGCCTCAAAGAGATGTCAGCATGAGTGACGGGGCCCCATAGGGCCAAAGCCTGCCAGGGTAGCGGGATTGTCCGAAAGGGTTACCGCTGCCCTGGAACATAAAGGGCTAAGGAAGGAACACGGGTGGGTTTTAGTCAGTAAGAGTCTGACACTCCCTCCTGCTCCACCCAGAGCGGGAGGAGTCATTTGATGATTTCCCATCCTCAAAAAAAAAGTGTGATAGTTTTCCATTAAATTTTGTTATATATAGGTACTACTGTCGGGACATTTGAATTTCTAACTACAACCGTGTTGGTAGAGGGGGGGGGGGGGACACTTGACTCTAACGAAAATTGGTACTTTAAAGCTTGATAAGTCACGAACGGTTCACTTAATCAAAAAACGGTCTTCCCATACCCCTAATATTTTTGAAAGGCCTATCCAACGATATCCCATATTATGGGAAGGACGAAAAAAAAGATTATCATCCCCACTTTAGATGTAGGGGAGGTACCCTAAATACTAGTTTTTTTCAAAATTGTATTTTACCACTTTTTTGGCGTCATTAACGTGTATACTCATGCTCAATTACAACTTTCTAGTACCAATCGTTTTTGAGTGAAACCGCGGACAGACAGACAGACAAACAGACGACATGGCGAAACTATAACGGTTCCTTGTTGACTATGGAACCCTAAAAAGTAGTAATGAAGGTAGTAAAGTAAATTGCTCGGTATTGCATGTACACAATAATTGCCAAGAATTGAAAGGAAGAAAGAAAGAAAATACATTTATTTGCGGCAAACATGACGTATAAAAAAGAACACAAACACAAAAAAAAAAACAAGTTGGGGGTAAACATGCGTCACATCCACGCAAAACGGCCATCGCTCAGCATAATGCTAAGACCCTATACGAGACAGAGCACAGCTGGCATTGACGTGATGACGTCAACCAGTGCAGCATACGATTAGACATAAATGAAAACAGCAATCAAAATATGAAATAAATAATAATATTTGCACAATCTTACCTTTCGTACTTCGCAGATTAACTTTAATATTAATGGCGCCGTTCGACCAACAACAATATAAATAAAATGGATAGGGAAGGGAAATGGATTTTCAAAGTAAGCCGAGCTGCAGTTGTGAAAGCTGTTTGGCGAAGTGTATTTATTTGTGCGGTGCTGTATTGATCATGAATGAGGTTGAAGGCAGTATTGATATAAAAACTTAATAGTAGTGATTTGTTTAGATGCGGTCGAGTACAGTCATAAATGATTTTGATAAAGATGAACCTTTCACAATTCAAATTCTAATTCAAAATATTTATTTGCCAGAAAATACGTTGTTCAACAAGGGAAGATCTTAAAGCCTAAGTGTTATTGTATTCTGCCTGCAAGCAAGCGTGCAAATTACATTCAATAATAAGGTCATTCATTTTCACATCGTACCCAAAACACAAATTGTAAACATTAAATAAATTAAAAACAGACCAAACCAAAATAACATTGATGCATTTCAATACTATTTTGGTTTATTAATATAAATTGTTTAATTATAAAAATTAACAAAAATTTAAAAATAAAATAAAAAAAGTCAATACAATAAATTTAAATGTCAATAATTAAAATTAAAAATCGGACCTCTTTCATTAGTTTTTCCGAAAAATAATATTTTATTTTAACATTCCAATTAAATTGTCGCCGCAGATATGTGCGAAAGAAACGCGGCACCACAACAAAATAGCTTCCGAAAATGGCGGCTGAGCTGAGCTGATGTAATTTAGCACCATGTATCTATCACATAGTTAATTTATGTGTCATGGTTTCATTAATCCATTTTAATTCTTTTACCTATTGTGGTATAGTAATTTTATTTTTAGGTGCATCGTCTTCACATATATTTATATAATTAACGCATGCAAAATATTACGGTGAAGTTTCTTGCTCATTCTTCTAAACTACAAAAAAAACTACCTTTTGGAAGGGGCGACTAGAATCAATTTTATTTTAATTTAATTTTTGACGTTCCAAAGTGCCTTTTATGTGCCTATTTGAAATAAATGATTTGACTTTGACTTTAACGGTGTGTGCGTTAGAACGGGCAGTTTCACTTCTCTTTCGCGTGTCGTACAACGGACAAGTCATGACGGAATTACTGCGCTGCTATGGTTTCGCGGCGGAGATATAATACCCGCCTGAATAATCGCCGTGTACCGCATAGGTAACACTGAAATGGGAAGACAGTGTTCATGACAGCTGATTTTAAATAAAATTGAATTCTGGCGACCCGCCCCTGCTTCATACGGTTTGTATGACTTGAAAAAACATTGCGATTTTTTCATTATATGTATGTAAGTTAAACATTAATGTATTAACTCTAAACTACGGTAGAAACTGCATCAAAGTTCATTGCGTAATTTAGAACAAAGACGATGCTGTCACAAAACAGAGCAAAAATACAGCTGTCTGTGTGACAACGTTTTTGTTCTAACACGAAAGCTCTCTGTACACGAAAAGCGACTTTAATTTATAATATGTATAGATAACATAGATATAGATGAATCAAAGTAAGTAGCAGTAAAAGAGGGAAATAATTGTTTTAGTACTAACTGCGCCCCGCGGCTTAACCCGCATAAGTTTCGATCCTATGAGAATATCGGGATAAAAATTATCTTATGTGTTAATACTAGTTATGAACTATCTAAGTGCAAAATTTCATCCAAATCCGTTCAGTAGTTTTTGCGTGAAAGAGTAACAAATGTCCATCCATCCTCACAAACTTTCGCGTTTATAATATTAGTAGGAAGTAGGATTAAACATAATTATTTTCTCTCCACATACAGAACAGTTACTGCTCAAGTTTACTTTACCACTTAGATTGCTCTCGACAAAAGTAAATAATTTCATCCCATTCAACAATAAGCACAATAGACATTGTCTGCGCTACACAGCTTGCTTTTATAGACTTGGAAGGAAACAAGACAACCTTTTTTTGACTCATTGGCTGCTATCAATATTTTTTTCGTTTATTGTATGTTTTAGTCAAGTTTATGTTTTTGGAACGAAGTTCTAGACGGAAAAAATTAAGACCAAAAGTTGTAACGACACTTTTTGCTATAGTTGTATGCCGTGCGGCGTGCGCGTGTTTCTCTCTCTCTCTCTCTCTCGCTCTCTCTCTCTCTCTCAGTCAGTTATTAAAATATATATGTATAACTTAACTTTCACTAATTAATCGAAAGGAACTTCGTTCCATCCGGGTGTCCCTTGACACCTCTCAAGTTTTTTTTATTGTTTTTTGATGTATGTTGGTTGCATTGGTGAAATTGGCATTTAGTCTTAAACAACACTCACAGGATGACTATAAAAATAAATCACTTAATTCTTCTGTGAAAAAAAAATTAGAAGATGATATGAAGACGTTATGGCTTACGGAGCCGAAACGTGGACACTCACGGTATGCCTGGTCCATAAATTCAAGGTCGCTCAGCGAGCTATGGAACGGGCTGTGCTTGGAGTCTCTCTGAGGGATCTCATCTGCAACGATGTGATCTAGCAGAGAACCGAAGTTACATAATAAGCAAGCTGAAGTGGCAATGGGCCGGCCATATTAGTCGTAGAACCGAAGACCGTTGTGGTAGACGTGTTCTTGAGTGGAGACCGCGAATCGGTAAACGTAAGGTGGACCGCCCTCAGGCTAGATGACGCGACGATCTTCGCAGGATGGATGGTAGCAGCTGGATGAGAGTTGCCGAAAATCGAGCTGAATGGCGTGCAACAGGAGAGGCCTATGTCCAGCAGTGGACTGCTATAGGCTGATGATGACTATGGTGATATGCACACGCCAAAAAAATAAATCGCGATAAACAGCCTCGTACGGGTCTTTTTTCAAGATCATAAAAAGCTAGCAATAAAACAAAAAAGTTAGACCAATCAAAAGAGGTCAAACAAAATTATATGTATAAACTAGCTTCTGTCCGATTTCCTGTTCCTCCGTCCCACCCCGTCGCATAGCATCGCCCGCGCTATAACTTGTTTTTCACGAAGCGTTCTTTCTGACTGTTTTATTTATGCTCAGCTTTTAAGAGTCTTAGCGTGATGTTAGATAGCCTATATCCTTTCTCTAGAAATGCAGTATTAAATGAAAGAAGAATTTTTCAAATCCGACTGGTAGTTCTAGAGATTAGCGCGTTCAAACAAACAAAAAAACTCTTCAGCTTTATCATTTGTAGATAAATGTGCCTACCTAAATAATTCAATTTAATCCTACAAAAGCTCTGAAACACAACGTGTTCATAAAGGAGCCCTGAACCAGAAATAGAAAGGCTTCTTTTTTTCTGATATATTTTTAGTTTGCCCTCGTTGTTTTGGGAATGGCCAGTCACTCTGACGTTTTGCTTTCATTTCTGGGTCAGCAGTGATGAAGTGGTGTGTTAATTTTGGCCGACTGTTTATTTATCTTTGTGTTCGCTTTTGTTGGGAACGTAGGTAGAAAAAAAATCTAACGAGACTTCTTATTTTAGATAAGTTTGAAGCGATAAAGATTGTTTTGAGAAAGTCACACAATATGTCATTTATTACATAAGAGGAAAAACCTTTTTAAAAATTACCAAAAACACTTTGCACGACATATGGGTCGAAACCAGAACACCATGATCAGCAGTCACACTAGACTCACGTGGCAGTCATTATTCTTCTTCTTATTAGAGTGTCGACGGCCATTTTTAGGGTTCCGTAGCCAAATGGCAACGGAACCCTTATGGATTCGTCATGTCTGTCTGTCTGTCTGTCTGTCCGTCCGTATGTCACAGCCGCTTTTTTCCGAAACTATAAGAGCTATACTGTTGAAACTTGGTAAGTAGATGTATTCTGTGAACCGCATTAAGATTTTCACACAAAAATAGAAAAAAAACAATAAATTTTGGGGGTCCCCATACTTAGAACTGAAACTCAAAATTTTTTTTTTTCATCAAACCCATACGTGTGGGGTATCTATGGATAGGTCTTCAAAAATGATATTGAGGTTTCTAATATCATTTTTTTCTAAACTGAATAGTTTGCGCGAGAGACACTTCCAAAGTGGTAAAATGTGTGTCCCCCCCCTGTAACTTCTAAAATAAGAGAATGATAAAACTAAAAAAAATATATGATGTACATTACCATATAAACTTCCACCGAAAATTGGTTTGAACGAGATCTAGTGAATAGTTTTTTTTAATACGTCATAAATCGTAACGTAACGGAACCCTTCATGGGCGAGTCCGACTCGCACTTGGCCGGTTTTTTTTAATTTTGTCCCAAAATTCTGCAGTGTGGAGAGCGTTTGCTGACGCAGCTTAATTACTGTGTGTCCTCACGTGTGCATGTGACAGGACTGTGGTGTAAGATGGGAGGTGAGCCATTTTCTGTGGATAGACACCGCATACACACCGGAGGTCTGAGCCCTCCATCCCGACTTGTGGAGCTTCTCCTTGCTGCGATCTACTTGGGCACGAAGTCTATTTAAGGTTTTCCACGTAGGCCACGGTAACTTATGCCTAGAAGGAAGACTCTCTGATGGTTGAATAAAAAAATCAGGTGGTTTAAGTAGTTCTTTCCAGTGATCACATATTTCCGTGAAGGGGTTGCCTTTAGCTGGACTCATGCACGCAAGAATTTTTTTGTGGTTTTTACGCCTCTGTGTAGCACTGAATCAAAATTGTCGTTATTGAAGACGTTCTTGATAAGTTTCGAAGTCTCTTAAGTTACGTCCAGACAGTGTGTGTGTGGACATGTGCTTCGAATGATAAACCACGCCTGTGACACATGCCCTAGGCTGAGGAATCTGGCATAAAAACAAATGCAATGTATTGCACTGTCTGAATGCATCTTCAGAGATGTGTCGCTGTTCTCTGATTCTAATAAAGACAGTTTCAACCTCTTACTTGAACGAAAACCAAGTAAACTACCGCACGAGTTATTTATGCCACGATGAAAAGATAAAGTAGTGTGAAAACGTGTCGCTCTGCTACACGCGGGGTGTGCCTTGCGGTCGTATCTTAAGCTGACGTCACTCCACATGCCTCACTGTACGAGGAGATTAAGTGTTTCCAAAATTTAATGTAAACGTATTATTTTTGAAGTCTGATATTTTAATCCACTGTCACTTACGCCTCACAATGCCTTACCTCAAATGTTTACCTGTCCTATTTCATTAAAAAACCCACTTTCACTATGTTATTTTTAACATAACATTAGGAAGGAACATTATTTTGATTGATTTTTTCCTTTAAAAATTATGCTGGAATACATGATACGCATGCTTATTAAATTACCTAGCGAATCTCCGCAGACGTGATATCTCAACTAGATTAAACAAAAGAAATTAGTCCGATGATTGTTTTGTGGGGTCATTGACCGCAGTTAGTGTAGTCACTTGAAATATCAGTTTAGAAAATCAGTTTATTGTGTAAACTTCATAGACGTGGTGAGTATCGAAATCTAAATACGACAAATTATAGGAAAACAGATTTTCTCAATTCATACTTCAAGTAACAGGAAAAAATCATCAAATATTTTTTTATTTTATCGTGTTTACTTATCGATACCCATCACATCTACAGAGTTTCCCTAGCTAAATTAATTTAAACCTGTATAGACACAGACAAAAAACAAATGCACGCAGAAATAAAAAAAAACACGGTAGATTTGAGTTAAGCGTTTCTTTATCTTTTATTAATTTCTAAGGTTACCAAGAAACCGGCAGAGATACGAACTTAGCTTTCTCTCCAAACAAACTCGCGTTCTGAACGTATAATCTTCTCCTAAGATCGTACTTTTCTGCTGTTGTTTTAGAAAACTCACAAAACTTATCACAGTGATCTCCTTCTAATGTTTGCGTCATGAAGAACATCCTTAGAATAACAACACTTGTTTAAAATTACTTGTAAAGTTTTTTGTTGACGTTTATAAGTAGTCGTCGTTTTTGAAAACTGACATGACTAAATCGATACACGTGGATATATGTATTCCCACTAATATTATAAACGCGAAAGTTTGTATGGATGGATGTTTGTTACTCTTTTACGCAAAAACTACTGAACAGATTTGGGTGAAATTTGGCATACAGATAGTTTATAACCAGAATTAACGCATAGGATACCCGTTTTATCCCAATATTCTCACGGGATTGAGACTTATACGGGCGAAACCGCGCGGCGCTGCTACTTAATTAATATAACGTTATTACGGTTATGAATAAGGCAAAACGTAATAATGGCCAGTATTATAATAAATATAAGTAAAAGTTAATGGCTCACCTTCAAGTAATTTTTTTAATCGACTTCAAAAATTGGAAGAGGTTATTATGTTCGACTGTTAATGTATGTATATTATTAGTTTTTGTATTTTCATTATCATTTTCGTAACAAAAAAACACTGCAAAGTGAAAAATTACTTTAATTTCTGAAGTCGGTGGCAAGAACTACAAGTACCGTTCGCCAAACACAGACTTGAAACTGAAATTAAAGGTATTTTTCACTTTGTAGCGTTTTATTTGGAACTCGGTTGTTCTTTACTTATGTATTTATTACGAACAACAATTAATAATTTTATAAGTACACCTTATTGAAACTCGAATAAAGTGCGACAGTGCTTATTAATTCCATGCACGAGCTTGACAGTTGTTGCCGGTTAGTCGTAAAAATGTCGCTAGACGCGTGCGCAACATGCACCAATTTTCAAGAAAACAATAGTCATAAAAGAAGCGCTGAAAGTGCTGAGATTTTTAAAATTTTGTTATCGTCCTTTGATTCATCCAATATGGTGCCGAAAAATAATAAAATCATGACACCACTCTTTAAATTAATGTTTGAGAGATTTCGAAGAGTCCGTGCGAATTTACTAAATAATAATACCTATATGAAACATAAAATAAATTAGGAATCATCATTCATAAGTACAGATTTCATACAATCTGTTTGATTCATTAGAGTAATGTTCTTTAGACATGGTAATGAGTATTTACGTAAATTCGTGGGAGTACTAAGGGGCAAATATTCTCGGTATGTCTTTGTAGACGCTAATGTACCTACCTATTTCGGGAATGTGTTTTGGGTTAGCAGATTACTTACTTATAAAATATTATACACTAGCTTAGCCAGCGTGGTATGTCAACAAAATATGTCGGTCCCTTAGTTCAAAATATCCCCATACCAAATTTAATCAAAATAGGTACAGAGACGTTTTGCTAAAAAAAAAAAATCGGTCGGGATTTTTTATTAGTACCTATCGTATTTACTTTCATAATTATGCATTAAGTAAATAGTACATTTAGTAAATATTACAAACCAGAGCGGGTTTAGGTAACATGAGCTGTAAGCCACGCGGTTCTGTTTAAAAATGCACTATTTAAGTCACAGAAAAGCGTGACTTAAGTAGTGCATTGTAATTTGATTATTGTAAGCTTTGGTTATTAGTATAGTTTATTAGTTTAAGTTCTTAACTGTCGCTTTAGGGTAAACCCTGTAATGATAGTGTAAGCTGTTATAAATAAATAAATATTTTTTATTTTCCAACATAAGATTTGTGCTAATTAATTAATTTGAAACGTGTTTCATTACTGTCCATTAGACTAATCGTCCGAAACATAAAAATCTGTGGGAAACAGAATAAAATTAGGCCAAGTGCTTTTGAAATCCTATGGTTTGGTCTCCTTTAGTAGTTAAGTGGAATTCATATATTTAATGAAAAGGTCTAAAACACCGATACTAAGTACCTCTGGAGCTACACGATTACGACGGGGATGGTCCACTCACATCTGTGTGGTTCTTTCCTCAAAAGACCATATCAGATTCTAATCTACATGGTCCTCACAGATCTGACCAAAATTATGTCTGGACTTTAAAAGAGCCAAACCCCCTGAGCCTGTACCTCCTGAGTTTGTTTCGAATATTTCTTCTCAGGGGTACTCAGATAGGTAATGTCGACTCCATCTAGCTTATTTTTTTTTAATATGACGTGTAAAAGAGTTTCCGATATCCTGTTTACAGACAACAATTTTATTTAATATCTACTTCATTGAACTTTTAAGACCTCTTCTAAAAAGATTTCTGTTATTTTATTAATTTGAGCATAATGCGTTATCAATGAATGGGCTTCAAGAAAAAAGATAAACAAAAACAAAAAGATAATTGCCGTAACCAAGTAGCCGACCCTAACATCTAGCAGTAGTGGCTGGGCAGATGATGAGGGTACGCTATGAACGAGTCCAAAGTAAACGTTTCTAGTACAAATATTAATGATTTAATCTTCTATTCTACAGTAAATCAATTCAAAGCAATAAACAAATCAACTAATTCAACTACTAGTCAACTTCAGATTTAATTGCTAAGTCCTCCAAGCTTCAAGTAAACCACTTAAACGACACCAAACCTCCAAAGATTTAAAATACTTTAAGCTTCAATTTCAATTGGCAAACTTTCGAAACTCAAATCCAAAACAATAAACAAAAACTTAATCCAGCGCAAACTATTTTAGGCCATAAATCCTTTGAAAGTAATTTCATGGCTGTGCGCCGTCCCGCGTCAACTGAAACTATCTCGTTAGTTGATATATATTGAGGAAATGAACGCCTTATTGCTTGGCCCCGAGGACGGCACAGATATCAACGTAATTTGAATCTGCTACAACTTCAGCTAATTGATAGAGGTTTGGATTAAATTGATTTCTTGTAGCATCGATTTTGGTTGGAAAGGGCAGTTTCATTTCAAATTGTGTTGACCTTACGTAAAGCGACTTAGAGCCTTTACCCTAGTCTATCAGTCAATTTCACAAACCCAAGCCAATTTTAAGCTTTACTTAATGTCTTGCTGTCTGAGTGATTTCAAGGCCTTCTTCTTCTACGTCGTGTCGATAGGACAGTGTATTAAATTTTGTTGTCCCAAAACTGCAAACGCCACTTCCACGGCATCGTCGGTGGCAGCGCGAAGGTCTCTGTGGCTGCATATTTAGGGCACAGAGGGCACGATACAAGGTGGGACATAGTTTGCCCCACAGCCATACAAAGTACGAGTATATTGTAGTGACAGAAAAGCTTTTTAGAATATTTTAAAGTTAAATGTCGTGTGAAAAGTCTGGGGTTCCTAAATGGGTATTTCTAAAATGGTGTGTTTCTATGCAAGGCGTAACAGAGTAAAGGCAAGTGCTGAAGAGATTTTGTTCATAATTGTCTACTGAATTTTTAATATTATTTCAAAGCTATAACACTCAATTTTAAATGCGTAAAGTAATGTTAGGGTCAACATTATGTTCTTAATAATAATAGTTAGCTTTAAAAAGTAGTTTTGTTCATTGTATTATGCTTTTAACTCATTACTCTAATTGCATGAGGTCTTGCGTTAATTATGTTATATATTGTATAAGCGCTTGAGCCGAAGTCACCTGAGATTGACTAGGCTGATAAGGATATTATCACATTTATGGCCGTTAAAATAGTAGGTCTGTCTGTAAGGTACAGACGCCAGCACATCAAGCTACTACAATCTGTCAAATTTCTTTAATAGATTTTCAACTTTATCTCAATAGTATTAAGGTTCAAGGTTGATTGGGAAAATTTGACAGTTTCGGGTAGCTTGATGTGCTTTTTTTTTTCCCGTTCTGGGTGGAGCAGGAGGGAGTGTCAGACTCTTACTGACTATAACTCACCCGTGTTCCTTCCTTAGCCCTTTATGTTCCAGGGCAGCGGTAACCCTTTCGGACGATCCCGCTAAAATCTATTAAATAAATTTGACAGATTGTAGTAGCTTGATGTGCTGGCGTCTGTACATACACTCGGCTCGTTAAAAAAGAAAATCTAAAACTCTTTGCCAGTCAGTCAGTACTAGTAATTATTTAAAAACATAAATGTGTTTGATACTTACTGCTTGTTTTTAATTCATTTTATTTGTACTTTTGTCGTGCTTGCTACTTAGTTGTTAGTGATCCTAAGATTTCTATTACCTTCTCTGTGTCTACTCGTGAGAACCTGTAATTGGCTCTGTGTCGCTACAATATTGTTATTAATTTGGTTTAGCTGTTGGTTCTCCTACTTTTAAATAAATAAATAAATAAAAAAGTGCACAAGTTTTTACTTCAAAAACGGGTTGCACTCCGGGAGTGCCGGCAGGAAGTGAAAACTTGAATATTAACATTGTGCATTTTTGATATTTTGGCATGCGTCTCTCTCCCTCCGTCTTATGAATTTTCAATCAAGTCACGTGTCCTGACGCGAGCTCCGTCTTACGAATTTTCGATCAGGTCACGTGCCCTGACGCGAGTTTAACATTTTTTACCCATCACAAAAAAAGTGCACAACGCCGCTAAAGAAGTTTTCACTTCAATTAAGTTCGACTTACTTTTTGTTAAAAAATAACCTATAAAAGAAAGTATTTTCTTGCTAGCTATCCCCATTTTGAACTGAAGCCAAATAATGAGAGCAACTGAAATTCTCGGTGCAATTTCTGCGTATTCACTTAGTTACATCTCTGTGCTCGCTGGGGATCAGTTTTAAGCAGCCTAATTAGTCTGAAATTAGTTGCTTAAATTGTAAAAGAAAAGTTAAAGTCTAAATGTATAGTCTTAATCATTCAGCCTATATTGTTCCCACTGCTGGGACACAGGGCTCCTCTCTATGACAGACAGTGGGCCATAATCCAACATGTGGGCCCAGTGCTGGTTTGCTAGGTCTCATAAACTTACTGTGCATAGAAATGTAAAAATAATGCATTACATTTTTAACCGACTTTAAAAAGGAGGTGCTGCAAATATTTTTTTTAGTGTTTAAATTGTGACATTGCTTCTTTTGTTTGTTAAAAATAATAGTGGTACTCTTAAAAGGTAAAATTACTTTTTGACCAGTAATCAAACACATTGCTTAATAAAACACAGATATTAGACCTTAATCACGAGTATAAAATGCGAAGAAAGGAAATTTTTCAAAATGTATGGAGCCCCGGCCAAGTCTTTGTACACCATACTAAAAAATAGGGAAACATAATTAAAACAGTTTTCAATCATCCAAATACTGGAAATTGGCTTTGTTTGGTAGTAAAGCACAAGAATGTATACTTGAAATTGCAACACACAACAAAAACCCGTCATGGCGGTAAGCTGACATGTTGATTGATTATTGACGTTTGATATGTTTATTTCTGTCATAATTACATTGTCAGAGAGAATCACTACGTTACCGTCTTTTTTTCTGACAAGATGTGACAGTAGACGAGTTCACAATCTATGATCAATGGTCGATCTATGGTATACTGTCATTGTTTTTTAACCACAGAGTACCTAAATTGGCGAGACGCCATATTAAAAGTCGATAACAATAATTGATAAATATCAAATGATTACAAGAAAAATATGCATTTATGCAATTTATCTGTATTTTCCCCGAATTCCAGGGATTTTTCTCGATTTTTCTAGGTACTGTACATATATTGGGCCCATTTTGAAACATCTTTTTTGTGGTACAGGCTATTACTAACGATAAAACGAAACTGCAAGGGTCATCCCAGAAAATTAGATATCTGAAGCTTTACTATCACTAATCTTGAAGTAACGTCGCAGATTAAAGTCAATATTTTATTTCATTTGCTTTAATTTATATCACTTCCGTGTTTTCTATCGTTAATTTAATAAAACCAGATAAAATAGTGGTAATTTATTATTTAAAAACGCAAAGAAACGATTTTGTGACTTGGCAGTATGAAGTACCCAAGTCGAATGACACATGTTAAAAATTTAAAAAGTAAGTTTTAAAAAGTTTCGTGACGGAAATTAGCTGAATCTTCTTTAATTTTCCAAAATTTTTGATTAATTAAATACTGTTATAAATACTTTATGCTTGTTTCATTTTCTCGCAATCGCAGTGAAAAGCAGAGTGTTTAACTCGGGCGTAAACGAGCAATTTTACCCCTCGACTTAATTATCGACCCTCGCCTGCGACCTGCGGCTCGCGTTGAAATGGCTTTTTTGATGCACTAGTTGTACAATTTACTATTATTTACCTATTGAAATTAAATAAAAATGTTGTTTAGATTGATTAAATAATAATAATATCCCTGGATATTTCACACAGCGCCATCTGGTCCCAAGCTAAGCAACCTAATGCTTGTGTTATGGTAACAAGATGGCTGATAAACTACTTATATACATTTTTTTTTTGTAAATACATACATATATTATAGATAGAAAAACACCCAGACTCGGAACAAATACATGGTCATACAAATATTTGTTCCGTGCGGGAATCGAACCCGCGACACGCAGCGCAGCAGTCAATCGCTTAACCACTGCGCCAACCGTGCCGTCGAAAATGTCGTTTAGATTGATTAAATAGAGGGGATTAAATCAAGGGGTCCAGCAATAAATATGGTTTATGGAACTATGAAGCCTCGTAACCAACATCATCGCAGTCATTGTACGATTTCTTCGAGCAGTGTTTATTTGTAACGATCTTGTCTGCGTGTGATGATGCGACTTCGTTCTCCATTTCGCTCTGCGATGCTGCCAGTGATGCGGTAACGTGTTCAAAGTCGACTTATAACACTATACGTAGTGCCCAAAGCGATTGCCACAACACGTTGCCGAGAACCAGCTCCCAACATTCCCACGGCTCTGATCATTTCTTCTCGGCTCAAATTACGCCTACTCTCTATTATAACGTTAGTTGGTACGAGTATTGATTCCACTCAGAAGTGTGGCAGAAATATTACTGATTTGGCCTCAAACCCATTGCAGAATTATATTGGAATAGGACTTGAAGATAAAGATAAAGATAAACTTGGCAGAACATTTTCATTTTTTGACTGAAATTCAAAAAATATTCCGTTTCAAATGACGTTATTTACTAAAAAAAAAGTATCCATAAGAGCTGACATACACGGACTGCTTGAAGCAGTCAGCCTGGACTGCTTCAAGCGGCGACTGCATAGTGAATTTCAGTCTTCAACGTACACATCATACACGAAACCGCTCGAGCAGTTGCAACTGCTTCGGGCGGTCGTGCGGTCAAGCAGTCCAGGCATACACTGACTGCTCGAGCTGTCGACTGCTCAGTTACTTTTTCCTCAAAATCCATGTTGCTACTGATTTGAATGATGAACAGTTGGTATCAACTACCCCAGCAGTTATCAATGGCAGCTTCAAGCTGTTGACTATGACTGCAAGAGCGGTGCGTCTATGTTGATCAATCGCTAACTGCTCGAGCAGTCCGTGTCTGCTAAGAGTTTAATGATAAATGATTTTATTTTGTAAGTAGGTTTGTACTAAAAACACTTTTACACGTCAATCATAATTTAAAACTAGATGAGGTCGGCGTTTCCTATCTGACTAGTCTGAGAAGAAAGGCCGAAACAAACTCAGAGGTCACAGTCTCTTTTAAAGTCCAGACATCATCTTTGGCCAGATCATATGAAGACCATGTAGGTCGATGTCTGAGATGGTCTTTTGAGGAAAGAACCACACAGATTGAGAGGACCCGTCCAGTCAGTGCACGCATTTGTCAGAAATTGTGCAGCTCAACTCAAAACTTAAGGAGCTCAACGATTCGACGAACAATACCAAAGAAAGGACATTTGGGTAGGCCACATTAATTACTCAAACTGCCAGACCATGTCAAAAACTAAGAGAACAAAGAGAAAAATAATATAAATAAAATGACCCACGTAGTCTTCACATTCACAATAATTAAAATAATGGAATACTTTACAAAGTAAGCAAATGTCATAGTATATTATGTAAAATTCATTAATGTCAGTGTATATAAAAAAAAACAACAGCAAAACAGAGCAAAAAAATTGGAAACAGCTCAATCCCAAGCCTTTTTGTCCTCGATATAGTTACAAATGTCCATAGTTACAAAAAATATAATTAAAAAAACCAGATATTTAGTAACTAGCAAACACGTGCTTGTTCCCTAGACACTCTGATGCGTATATTTCATGCTTTTTACCTTCTAGAAATAATTACATAACTAGAAAGAAATCTACTTTAACGACTACTTGGTACTTTCTCAAGACTTGATATATTGCTTACAATAAATTCTGGAAAGCACCCATTCGCTTCCTTCATAATAAAACGAACGATACCCATGGCTACGTTATTATAGTGTTTCATTTTCAACACAGATTAACGAAGAAATATGTTTTTCACGAGATTTCCTGTTGTTTTGGAGGCAACATGGGCGATAAAACCAATACAGGAGTGTGGCAATGATGGAGTGTTGAAACGGGTGGGCGTTTCGCCAAACAGCTTTTTTTTTAAGAAGTCAGTTGAAATGAAATGATTTGCGCGTCTCTTTGACATGTTTCTCTAGCAACAATTTTACCCCACTTCCTAACCAAAAGCGACCCGTGCGAGGACACGATAACACGACCATTCGTATCAATTATGAGTATGGTGTACCTACTAATCATCATTATCATTGCAGCCGAAAGTCGTCCACTGCTGGACATAAGCCACTGCACTGCACCGCCACATTGACCAGTTTTGTACCTCTCGTATCCAGTGGATTCCTGCGACCTTCACCAGGTCATCGATCCGTCAACGCCAACGCTACGTCTTCTGGTACGCGTCGCCACACCAGAACCTTTCGGCCACATCGACCATCTGTTCTGCGAGCAATGTGCCCTACTACTTGCTATGTCGGTTACCTTGGTTCTCCTGCGGATCTCATTCTTGATTCGATCACGTAGGGAAACTTCAAGCATAGTCCGCTCCATAACCCTTTAGGTGACTTTCAGTTTTCTAACGAGGCCCTTTGTGGGCGTTTCAGGTCATCACTGGCCACACGCACAGGTAAAAGACTTCCCGTCTTGCGACGAACCTTCTACCGCGACTTAATGGATCGCGCGACTATATCATATTATTCATATAAAAGACTTATGGTTAGGAAGCGGTCTTATGGTATGCTCGTAATTAACTAACGCAATTTATGTATATAATTATTAAATAAGATGCTTAGGTGCATATCTAATTTCATTACTTTTCCAAAATTAGGTAGGTACCTGCCTAATGTTTTACACGAATAAAAATGTTACTCCACTTAGTTTTCCCCAGCTAAAGGTACCACGAAGTTGGACCACATTTGTTTTATTTTCTTACTATTTATTTCTTTCACCTTGGCCTTAAGAGCGAAGCAAAATGTTTATTGCAACTGAGCAATAAACCATGTTGCTGAATTACCTAGTCAGTCCTAAAACTTGTATTTGGCTATAAGGCCAGTGTTCTCCTTTGTATCTATATATATAAAATTCAAAGTCCTGACTGACTGACTGACTGATACTGACTGACTGATTGATATATCAACGCACAGCCTAAACCGCTGGTCCTAGAGACATGAAATTTGGAGGGTGTATTCTTAGTGAAGAGTAGGTATCCACTAAGAAAGGGTTTTTCGAAATTCCACCCCTAAGAGGGTGAAATGGGGCGATTTTGTTTGTATGGAAAATCTTATTCCTTGAATTAATAGACGTGAAACTTGGCACCAATACTAATCTAAGTAAATTATGAAGTTTACCATTTTATGTTTTTCTAAACCATCCCCTAAAAGGGGATTGGGGGGTTTCAAAGTTTGTATGGAAGAACTTTAGCGCGTGGTCCGATTATCTCGAAACTCACTATTTATACCTACGATCGAATGTAAAGAATAATGTGTATCAGGGTTTTTCGAAAATTACCCCTGACGGGCTGACGGCAGGGGTAGTCAATTTTACAGGGGAGAATTTTACTGCATGGCTTGATTAACTCGAAAATTAGTATGAATAATCTTTGAGTCAAGTTATGAATACATCACAAACGATTTTTTTAAATTCCACTCCCGTGGGGGTGAAAAGCGGGGATACAGTTTATAAGAAAAATCTGCTTCATTAGGTTAATAAACTTGAAACCTTTCAAGAATACTCGCCTAAGTAAGTACTAAAGTTTATCACTATAAGTTTTTCAAAACTACCCCTCAAAGGGGGATATAAGGGTATTGAAGTTTGTGTGGAAGCAATTGAATGCACGGTCCGATTAACTCGAAACTCAGTATTAATAGTTCAGACAGAAAATAAATAATAATAAGTATGTAAAGTTGTCGAAAAAAGGGGTAATTCGGTTTTTAAGGGGAGGATTTGAATTTGAAACTGTACGTTACATTTTCACACCTAAACCACTGAATTTCTGATTTGGCAAAGAGATAGATGGCATCCCAGGGAAGGACATACTTTTTATTCTGGTAGCACGTTCCCGTGAGATAATTTCCGACATCCACGCGGGCGAAGCCGCGGGCAGAAGCTAGTTTTATTATAAGTAACTAAATGGTTTTCAAATTATTTCATTTATAAAATTAAAATGTTTGCTCTCATCTCCATACTTAAATGTGGCACACGCCCAGGGCCAAAACTACGTATCAGACAGATCAATGACAACGATGATTGAGAATTCAAAAATGTATGGGACTGACATAAGCTACCGAATAGCTTATATCAATCCTGTTGCAAGTAAACACAAATACGAAACGCTTTGAACGATTGTTCGAAGCAACAAATAATAATATTACTATTATTATTAAATTTATTTCAATAATTACTTACAAGTGTCTTATAGGCTATTTTATTTAGCAATTGTTTTTGTTCGTAACGTTCTGAACGTTACAAACAAAAACAATTGCTTTCGAAATTAGTCCCAACAACCATGTTATTCGTTCATTAACATCTTGTTCAGTCTCAAAACAAGTTTGTCCTAGCACAATATTACTCCATCTGTGACACACAGCAAAACCATAGAATAGTACAGAAGGTTAGCTTCATACAACGAGTGAAAACGCCCGCACACATAGACACGCTTCACATACGGCGAGTGCAAGTGCACTCCCGACTGGCATTCAACCGAGAGCAACATACGTACGTGTGAGTGTATCTTTGTGTGCGTACTATTTTGCTCACTGTATGGAGCCAACCTTTTGTAACTATCTATTTTGTGTCGATACAGTGTAACTTTAGTGGCGATTGAGACCTGTTTCATTTCACGTGAGGGACACAGAAAATGTCAATTGGAATTCGATTTCGACTAGTATTCAGGCACTTGATTAGATCGTCTGATGAAGAGTTGTACTTGAAAAAGATTCGTATTCTGAACTGGATCCCGACTAACCGATGTCATTCAGATGATATTCCTTATAAGTGGATACTTCAATAAAAAAATGTGAGTCGGACTCGAGCACCGAGGGTTCCGTACAAATGTGCAGGTATGTAACTATAAATTTACGGTTTTCGGATTTTTTCCTTTATTTGTGCTACAAGATATTGCTTCTTGCCAAATTTCATGATTCTAGGTGAACGGGAAGTACCCTATAGGTTTTGATTCCCTTGCCAGTGTCAAAATATGCGGCATTAACGCCCGTGTCTTTTGATTGCGTTAACTTAGAAGTTTTATTTCTTCAGTGCTTCAAGGGATTGCAGCCTTTAGTATTTAATATTCATTTCAACTTGATAATTGCACGCGTTCCTGAGAAAAAGGGTCTTGACTGACGGACAGACAGACGGACCACGAGGTGATCTTATAAGGGTTCCGTTTTTTCCTTTGAGGTACGGAACCCTAAAAATAGTTTTAAAAAAATACGATAGAAAAAAAAATGCAACAGGTCTTCCCGTTAACTTAATAAAATCAATAATAAGCGGTACCTACACATTTTTCTTTGTTAGTAAAGCAAATCAAACTCACTTAGACGTAGATCTTCTAGGGATCAAAGTATCTATATGTTACGGTAAGTGTGATTAATTGAAAATTATTAATAATTATCTATCATTATTAATAATTACCTCATGATTTGGTAAATGTGAATATAAAATTGAAATTCATCACTTTTAGCAGTTGTTATTAATAATCGACTACCCTCGTCGATAAAAGTAATCAAATAAAATAAGACTCTAAGTTATTTGTCCAGTAGGTATTTATTTATAATACCACAGTACTGTGATAGGCTAGACGAACCCTTCAAGGTACCGGGGAAATCAAACAACGGTTTATCTCGTTATAATGAATAATTCTTCTCAAAGAATATACATGTCTTTATTTTTTGGCTTGTCAGCCTCATTTCTTCTAAACTTAAATCTTCCTGTTTGTCTCGTCTTTTATGCCAATCACTTATTAACAAACTCGCGGAGGTTCCATGTTAGCACCAAGTAGGCTATAGTTTCTACAGTACTTACAAATACATAACTAAAGGAAACTTATATGCAAAATCGTTTATTCTTTGGTGTTTTGGCTTAATTCAAACAAGAACTGGTAAAATAAAAATTATACAATCATAGTCTTCGTAAAATCAACATTAAAAATTAAAATCTTTCTTCTATTTCTTTGTTCAATAGGTATTTATTCATAATACCTACCGCAATACTTTTAGGCACTGAACTAAAATACTAAATAAACTAAAAGAAAATTAAACAATCATAGACTCATTATAAAATCAACATTAAAATCCTAATTACAATAATTATTATTTGTTTTTGTAAGAAAAACTTTTGTGGCACTTATAAATTGGCATTTACAGCGATTGGAGTTGCACTCGCTAGTACAATTGCAGTATTGAACGCCTTGTCATCCCAAATTTGAGTCTTTGCGGGCACATTCTCGTAGACTGCAAGTTGTATTAGGAACCTCGTCAACAAATTCAAACTTTTCCTTGCAAATTGTAAACTCATTTCGTGAAAACAGTTGATTTGAAACGTCATACTTTGTTCCCAGTATAAGTTATTATCAGTTACAAACATAATAACACCGTTATGTTTAGGCTATCTGCCTCGGTTCGATCTGCTTCTGGTACCCATACCCTCACACTGGCCCCTATTTTTGCAACTGAAAATTATGTGTTGGATCGTTTTAACATTTTTTCAGCTGGCCTCTGTTGCTCGATCGAACAGAAAGACGCATAGAGTATAAACGTTATTTTTTTTTATTGTTACATTTATAGGTGCTAAGGTTACATTATTAATAATCCCCGATAAATGTGAATAATTTCTTACTTTTACCTCGACTTTCGGTAATTATTAATAATGATAGAAAATTATTAATAACTTTCAATTAATCACCATTACCGTAACATATACACCAACTTGCAAAAGGGTTGACCGGACTATTTAGTCCCATAATAGACCTTATGACATGCCCATATAATTAAGTTATATCGAAATATAGTCCCACAAGGCAATATGCAACTAACTCTGAATGAATGAAACCCCCTATTATACACAGGACTAATTAATTACAGTAATGTATAAGTGGCCCTCGAGACAGATAATATGGAGCTAAACATATAGGTAGATACAGATGACGGGCGGCCGCCATACACAAATAGCCGAGAGCCCCATAGGTACAAGTAGTGCGTGGGATGAGTCGGCAGACTGTCCGAGACGCAGACAATATTTATCATTTCGTATTACATATATAGAATGTGAGAGTGACGTTCTTTTTGACAAAAGTAAGGTCGAAATCGCAAATTGTATCAACAATTACGTTGTTTGACGATTTGTAATGCATCAATTTTTTTTATAATTGTTTTGTAAACTGGTAAAAGTCTAAACTCAATTTACTTTAATACGTCTCCAGCGCGAAGCACTGTTTCATTCATAGCCACGATGAATGTAGATTTATTACACTGAAAGGTAAATGGTAAAACAGCAATTCATTTTGTAGTGAATTTCATCTAGATTTTTCATGTCGTAAATGAACTTTCTCTATTCAAAGCCAAAACCCGTCGTCTTTGTGATGAAAAGTAAAAAGTCGTACATTTTAATTCAGTTTGTCGAAATTTTAGGTACCAAAATATTTTGTACCAAGTTGTATTTATGAACGCCGCGTGGTGCCTTAACAGTAAACATTCGTAGAAAAATTATAGGCATGCATAAATGTATATTCAGTCAACCCTAATGTTCATTAAATTCAAAACAATGATTCTTTGGTGATCCTGAACAATTCAAAAACCTCAATTAATTTACCTAAAATATAACGTCTTCAAAATATCAAATAACACAATTAAATTCGTCCAGTGCTAAGCTCCATTGCTTATTATGGTTGTCCACATTTCAATTACGGCCATGTAATCCTATTACTGCTGTAATAATTGAAATGGGCTGCACATTCATCAGTTAAAGCTAGCACAATAACCAGATTACGTGTGTCTTAATATTAACAACTGAGAAAGATGTGGTCGGCTGGCTGTAATTGGGAGAGTGAGTGTGGAAGTAGATTTGCACTGATTTTATGATGTCAACTAGCTACGCCCCGTGTTTTTACCCGCATAAGTTTCGATCCCGTGGGAATATCGGGATAAAAAGTAGCCTATGTATAAATCCAGAATGTCAGCTACGTCCATAACAAATTTCATCAAAATTGGTCCAGCCGTTTGAGCGTGAAAAAGTAACAAACATACGAACACACACACTCACAAACTTTCGCCTTTATAATATTAGTGTGATTGTGAATTCTAAAAGTGCCACCGGCAACTGAAAACTCGTGTGGAAATCGGTTGTCATGGTATGGGTATACGAGTATAATATGGAGGAATGAGGATAATGTCGTGAGGAGAGTTTTGAATAAGAATTTCGATGGCTATAATAATCCTAATAAAACCATCGAAAGGGGGGGGTGAAACAATGGATAGCCCATCGTTTCTTTGGTGTGAATGATGATACATAATATGGTTAGTAAGGGGGTGACTACCGAGATGACCACTAATATAGTAGTATGGAAGTAAAAGACATGTTGCGCCGACCACAAATATATTGGAATAACGGCAGGAGAATGATGATGCTTTTTGATGACGTCATGTTGGATTTTAGACTAAAAATAGTGTTATAATCGGCATCTTTTTTGCTCAGTGATATAAAAGGGTGTATGAAGAGAACTTTCACGAGTGACATATTCTTGTCAGTCACAGTCCATAAACAAATCTTGCTATCTGGCCTACGTTACCAAGATACCAAGAAATCGAGATGGATATCATAATTATTAATTAATATAGCCGGTAAAACAGTGATGCTACGGGTCGAGCGCGCGCAGAGAGCTGTCCTGAAGGTGCTGGCAAGGAAACCGATCCGATACTCGACTTCCTCTCTATATACCCTCTGCCAGGTTCTCACCGTCAGACAGCTATTCATCCTCCAAACTATTCTTCGCAAACACAGCCAGCTTACCTTTGATCCTAAATTCTGTCCTACACGCCGCTCGAATAGGGTTTGTAACACTGTGTCTCGTAGAACCGTAGCTGCAAGTCGACATTTCAAACACATAAGTTCAAAAATCTATAATAAATTGAACAAAAGCTTACACATCTACCCACTAACCAAGAGCAAATGCAAAATGAAACTTGACTCCTGGTTAAAATCGCAAAACTACGATGAAACAGAGACACTCGTGGAAGTGTAAAATACTGACCCCTCCCTCATTATCCCACAAAACCACACATATCACATAACATAACATAACACATACACACAAACAACCCTCGCACACCTCTATAACACTCATCCACACACCCATTCACCTTACACTCAGCGTATAAACTAAGTTAAAATACATCCCAAATCTCTAATGTCCTGTACTGTTTATTTTTGTCTTATTGTTTTTTAATTATTTTTTTTTTTTTTGTTTTATTATAACTAAGTCTAAATTAATTTAATTACCTTTTAAGCACTTTTTGCATGGAACATCATTCCATTCTGTATCTGGAGAAGGGCGTTGTTAGCTGCGCTACAGTTTATACTTTTGCAGCTATCATCGTTTTACTTGTTACTTATTCTTGTATTATTGTATTATTGTTCCAAAATAAACTTTTATTTATTTATTGTTCCAAAATAAACTTTTATTTATTTATTATTTATATTATTCACTTCATCGCGCACAGATTTAGGTATTATTAGAGATGAAACCTCCTAGTTTTCACCAAAAAGCAAACCCACGTATAATAAATAGAAGATATATGGACCGAAGTAAAACAACGCTAGTGTAAAAATATAGGTGATACCCATCTTGCATAAGCACAATAACCTACTTACTTTTAGGAGATACTGAAATATTTTACGACAGATACATATTTCAGTAGTATTAAGCTTCTCTGCAGTGGATGTAAGTAAGCAGCTTATATGGTAGATAATAAAATTAATGGTAATAATACCTCACGCTCTTCTCTCTTAGGAGGATTGCCTAGATTATTTCGTTGCTATTTTACGTGTATTATATATTAATAATTATAAATAGAGATTTGTCAGTGGACAGTAGACGAACAACACAGATTACAACAGTGATCCATTGGATTGCATCCTTATCTGTTGTGAAATACCTCGAGCTTTTGATTCGTACTTGACGTGGTTAATCATCTAAATTAGAATGTCGCAAAGCAAGATATTGGGATGGTGTTAGATTATATTTTAAGAGTGTATTGTGAGATCTGTAGTTTCTAGAAAATAATAAATTTGACACGAACTGAACTCCTTCCAAAACAAATCATTTTGTGGCTGTAAAGTTAATGTTTATGGCAAAAGCTGTATCTTGAAGAATCATGATGTCAAAACACTTGCTGTCTTATTACAAAACAAAATGTAACTATAGTTCTACCCTAAACCTTTAAGCCAGAATTTTTATTATGAACTTTATTTCGATTTAGGCAAAGTTATTAATACTAAAATGACCACTTACTACCGAACTAAGTTCTAAGTTGTAATTTTTGTATAAAAAACTGCATTTCTTTAACTATTAGGTTCTTTATTCAATAATGACTGGCTCTGTGGATTAAACCCAATCTAAAGAAAAACCTTGTTTTGTATTAGTTGAAGTTGATTCAACAAATACGAACTATTACTAAACTATGCCAACCTAACAGTACACCAACCTATTTAGTGACAATCCTATTCAATCGGTAGTATATTAATAAAGCTGAACGTTATGCGCTGTACTGATAACAGATTAATCCCGCATCGGACGTCTGTTCCGCTGTGTAACCAGATATATCATAGCAATGCTCGTCGGATACCGTCAAATCACGATTAACATTTTGTTTGTTAATTTAAGCTAAAATATTTTAGTAGAATTATAGTACCTGGGGAATATTATTGCAACTCATTAATATCAAAGTTATGGGACAATAAACATTGTATGACTTTATTGATATACATATTAACGTAGTTGGTTTATTTGGATGATATATTAGTTATTGTATGAATAATATCAGATTTAAAATGAATGTAGCTAATAAATTAACTTTGTTAAATTAAAAACTAAAACATGTTACATAAATCAAGATTAGAAATGAAGAAGTTTTAACAAAAGCAGGATTTAATCTAACTTTAAAGACGATGCAAGCTCTGTAGATAAAGACTAAAATCTCAACAACAGACATCAAAACCGCAACTTTGCGACTTTATTCGCAAGAAACGAATTACAAGGGGTGAGGGACCATTAATTCTACGTCATTGTTACAGCCCTCTGGGGAGGGCCTCAGGTACTCAAGCACTCTGAACTGAGATGCTGATGAATCAATTACTAGCCATATTACTGAATTCTGATGATGTTACTAAAGGTTTGAGGCTATTTTATTTCTTGAGTATAAAACTAGCATACCGTAAGGAGGAAGTTGACAAAATAGAAGCTTCCGGATGCCCATCAATTTTTTAGGCTTAATTGAGCATTTAGCTTGATTTATCGAATGACCCAGCAACACTACAATTCTACGAAGAAAACTGTATATAAATAAATATTGTACATTCATTTATAATGTAATATAATTTATAGAATAACCGATTATATTGTAGTGGTATTTACCGTTGTAAATACCACTCAGTCAGCTTGACGTCAGTAGGTATGACGCGTTGTTCGCATGTGGCGTTCCACATGCGAACAACGCGTCATACTGACGTCACGCAAATCCTGCATCTCGCAAGCAGAGTTAACCGCGTAACAAGCATATACATATACTCGTACAAACGCCCAGACATGATTCATTGGGCAGTTGCCCGCCAGACACAACACCCGTCTAGTCGAAGGATCCTCCCTTTTCTATGGAGGATGAGTAAACTTTACACCCTGTTCCTCATACCTCTATAATATTAATTCTATGTGATGTATTATAAGTGCCATTTTAAGCGTTGTAATTGGTTCTCCTATACTATAAATATGAACTTAACATGTAGGGGAAAGGCTTCTTTTCAAACAAAAAAGTAATTGATAGGTAAGTTAATGCTAAATAGGTACAAACATATCATAATGGTTGGTATTTCATTAATGAAAAAAGTAAGTATTATACATATATACCAACATAACGTTACATCTTTAAAAAAAATTAAGACATAAATAATTATAACCTAAAGCAAAACTTCCTAAAGGGTAAGAGATAAAATTTGTGTAAAATTTCCAAGGGACTTGGTGTAAGAGTATCAAAGTATTATAAATCTTATCGCCTACTCCCAAGTTTGTTTCTAGATTCCTGGAACTTTATGAAGATTATAAGTGTCAAAGGATGCGAAAGTTATGTCAGTTATTAGATTTAAATAGTATATGGCACTTACCAGTAATATCATTCGCCTTATATTCCCTATCCCATGCAGAAAAATCCATCTTATACCTTGTCAATATCATCAAAGGAACGTCTGTGCAAACTTTCAGCTTTCTAGGTCCAATGGTCTGGACTAGATCGTGATGAATCTGTCAGTGAGTGAGTGAAAGAAGAATTACATTCATATAAATAGCCCAATCAAAATCAATACTAAGCCTTGAAAGTTTACAAGACAAACTCACTAAAATTATAGTAAAATGTTTCGAAAAATGCTACAGTTCAGAACTGACATAACAAAAACTAATTGAAGTAAAAGCTTTCTGTTTTCATTGGCATTCCCTACTTATAAGTTATTGAATGGATCAACTGTTGACCCATGTCAACTTAGCACCGTCCTTTTACATTGTTCCAGTTGACTACCTCCATTGTTGTTGTTATCTAATCCTTTTAATGTATTAGTAGGTAGTGATAATTTCTATAGGCATTTCTAAAAAAAAAATAAATAAAAAACAAATTTGTTATGTCATTCAACTACAATTTCAACAAATTCAACAACAATCAACAGTTTCTTTTGTATATTTTTATTTATTCAGCCTGTAATGCCCTGCCAATCGACACAAAGGTCTCACTCATAGCTTTCCATTGTTCTTTGTGTTTTGCTTTCTCTGGTCACTCGCCCGCATTAGAGTCATATTTTTTACATATTTTGTTTTAGAAGCTAAGTTATTATTCTGCTCACCCCTGCACCCATAACCCACACAAACGATATTCGACACGAAGCCAGCCAAGTGAAGCAGACTATTGACGCGGCGGATGTCTTTAAAACACTCCCCAGCGAATTTTTTGTAGGCTTTTACACAATTTTATTTGTGTTCGCAACCCTCTAGGGACACATGTTTCTCGTTCAAAACAATTACAGTACGCTTAAAGGTAGGAATACCGCTCGAGTTAAAACGTGAAAATGCTTTGTGAGTTTTTTTATTTTTATTTAATTCAAAATACGTATGTAGATGTGTGTGGTGATCTGGAAGTGAACGAAGAGTAATGGGTATGAATTCATGTGTTTTACTGAGAGAGTTTGCCGAGTAGTACTTTTATTATAGACTTGAAACAAAAACGAGAAAAATATGAAAAAAAATTATGTGGTAACCATTAGTGGTTAGCATTAGTATCTAGTCTAAAATCTCTAACTCTGTAATTAATGTTAGTTTAAAACCCTTTCAAGAACGATGTTTGTTTTCCAAAGCTGAAAAACTGTAATTTTAGTGATATAGACAGTATTTTCAGCCCTAATGAAAATTATTCGATAAATATCGAACTGTGCAAGCTGCTTATGGACGCTGATGAGACAAAGTTAAAAAAACCAATTAAAACTGATGGTAATAAAATTATTAACAAATAATTAAAATGCTAATCCATGATGGGTGATGGAAATATAATGGTTATGGTCATGATGACGAATGACATGAAACCAGTAAAACACCTTGTTCATTTCCAGTTATAGTTAGAACAGAAAGTTAAAATCTATGAACACCTTTGGGACCATGTCGGGTCGTCTGGCAAGCTCTTAACGACAGTATCCCTCTTGTCAGTTTGTGTCGCTTGTCGGTCCCTCATTTGTTCAAGTCGGCTAAGTGACGCAAGCATTATAATTTCGTGCCTTAGATCTACCTTCTTGGTCTTCTGATCTTGACTAAGAATACTTTCCTTTGTTACTAGAGAATAGGTTTATTCATAATCAAACTGTGGGAGTCAAACCTGAGAGAATTTGTTTGTATTCTGTTTGAGTAATTTTCTGCTACTTCTTTCTATGTTTTGCAATTTATATCCTTATATATAACCATTGTGCTTATGGCATGAAAACATTTAAGGCGCAATAAAGAATTCTATCGTGGTCATTTTCGTAATTTTTGCCCATAGGCTGCTGGTAAGTTAAAGTTTCTGAAACAAAGTAATAATAGGTGGAAAATGATCCTAAAACACTGGCTATTATTATTACTATTGAGTACATAACTTCACTTGCTTCGTACTCTGGTACAATTTTCTAGCAAGTTGCGTTCTTTATTAAGACGTTTGGTTATTTAATTGACAATGAATACTTTATTTCTCTGAGTGAGTAATTCTATTTATGTATCAAGTTCATCGGTAGTTTCTGTACATATACTTTATTCTTTATGAAGGATAAAACTTTGCATGCATTAGGTTTCTAGTCTTTTGCATGTATTATTTACTTAAGTAAAAATGTAAATTACTCTTACTCACACCTCAAAATGCGTACTGAATTCAGAATTTTAAATCGCACTTACTTTTATTTCGGCTACAATAAAATATTCAGTCTCAGGCTTAAACATTCAGCCAAAAAAGTATCGGTAATGGATGATTTGTTTATGGTTCTATATTATTATTTTTTGTTGTTAGATTGGCACAACTACACTCGAGAGCAATGAATCCGGGTCACTTAAAGAATGTTAAAAATCTCGGAAACTAAAAATGATAGGTTAATGCAATAAATTGTATTTAATAGACAATGTAATACTCCTTAAATGAAAGTAAAAGAAATATGAGTCACCATACATTTTATTAACACAAAATTACATAAAGAAAAAAACTGCTGATCTCTCCTTAAAACAAAAATAGGAAAAATGAAATTTTTGAACTTTATTACGATTTTCTTGAATTTTAATATTTCGTATTGCCTCCTCGTGCTTCCATTACTGCGTTTACGCGGTTTGGCATGCTGTACACTAAGTTCCTTATACGATTTTGGGGAATATTCTCCCATTCCTCTGTGAGAGCAATTTTGAGCTCACGAAGCGTGATTGGGGGAGGGTTTCGTTGTTTTACGCATCTGCCTAGCTCGTCCCAAGCATGCTCGATCGGGTTGATATCCGGGCTGCGCGCTGGCCACTCCATACGAGTAATGTTCATCTCTTGAAGGTAGTCATTCACAATCCTACCTGTATGAGGTCGGGCATTGTCATGCATAAATATAGCATCCTCACCTAAATTGACCATAAATGGACCAACGTGATCATTGAGGATTTCTTCCACATATCTTACGCTAGTTAAAGAGCCGTTTTCTATGATCACCAGCTCTGTGCGACTTTCAGAAGAAATTCCGGCCCACACAAGTACAGACCCACCACCGTAGGCTACTTTTTCTTCGATGCATGCTTGCTTGAATCTTTCCCCTGGTCTTCGATACACTCTGTGTCTTCCATCGTGCTTGTAGAGTATAAATTTTGATTCGTCGGAGAACATAACTTTTGACCAATCTTCAATACTCCAATTTACGTGGCTCTGGGCATATCATAGTCTTGAAATACGATACCCACGCTCCAGTTTAGGGCCGTTTGCAGGTCTAAGGGGTTTTAAGTTAGATTCAGCAAGCCGACGTCTTACTGTCCATGCACTTGGGTTACTTCCTCCGAGGCGTCGAAACTGATTTGTGAGTTCAGTTCCTGTGAGAAAGCGATTTCGAAGCATGGTGTTCACCAAGTATCGGTCTTCTCGTGCTGTGGTACACCTGGTTCTGCCCGTTCCTGGTCTGCGTAGGTTAGAACCAGTTTCTTCGTAACGTCGGAGAACTCTTTGTACTGTTGACAGCGACACACCGACAGTCCTGGCTGTATCGCGCTGACTCCGGCCGGTTTCCAGCATTGTAAGTATTCTGGTGCATTCTTCAGGCGTAAGCGACATAATTTCAACTTGAATAATTAATATAGAGCACTAACAACATGGTTTATGTACCCACATAAATGACAGATTACAAACAAAAGCAAAACCAAATGCTGTAATTTCGTAGTTCCATCTTCGAAAGTGGCCCTTTTTCAAATTTGATTTTTTTATGATATAACTTTACAATAACTAAGAAGTTTTAATACCTTCATTTAAGGAGTATTACATTGTCTATTAAATAAAATTTATTGCATTAACCTAGCATTTTTAGTTTCCGAGATTTTTAGGATTCTTCAAGTGACCCGGATTCATTGCTCTCGAGTGTATTTTCCATTTTGGCGCGGAGTTTGAGTTGCATCTGTTATTTAGATTAAGTACAGTGCTGTTTTTAGTTAGATCATATCTAGAGTGTATTGCGAATTTCATAAAGGACAAAAACATCGAACAAAGAGTTTGCCTTAAATTTTGCATCGCCAATGGAATTTCGTGTTCGGATTCACTGAAAATGTTACAAAAGGCTTACGGTGAATCGACTTTATCAAATACACGTGCTTATGAGTGGTAAAAAACGTTCAAAACCGGTCAGGATTTGATAGAAGATTTGAGCGTGGAACCTAAGATAGAAACACGAAAGACGAACGAACCTAAGATAGAAACAAAAAAGACAGAAAGCACGTTTCGCAGAAAACTTTGTTGATAGAAAACATCGTTCGTAGACATCTCGGTACAAAGGAAGCACGGTTGACAGAGATCACTGTCCTTAAATAGCACTTTTTGCCGGAAACTTTATTCATAGAAACCACTGTTTCCAGATACCTCGGTTCACAGAAAGCGCCTCTGGAGAAGAAACTATTAATATTTATTATATTACTAAATTTCGGTTTACAGATATTCATAATAAAAACACATTTCGACTGCCGCAACAAACACTATCGAAACTTCAAATCACGTACTTCATAGGAGAGCAATTCAAAGTTGTAATTCGATGCAAAAGATTTAGTATTATGAACTTCAGTAAAGTGATGTATGGAATAAACAGTAAATTTTATACGGTTTTTATTTCCTTGATAACAAATTACATATTTCATATAATTTTCTAAATATTTCACTTTCGATAATGTTTTACGCGTATAATAATCAGAATTTCATCGAAAGTGCCAAATTCGATAGTGTTCTTACACATGTGAGTATCGAATATGGTACTTTCGTTACTGTTCTAGGAAAGTTATTACTTATAGAAAGAAAAATGTGCACTTTCGATATCTTGCTTGGCACTCACTTAGGTCTGTGTTCATCCGATTAAATAAATAAAAATGCATTTTTCATTAATAAAAAAAAAAAAAATCAATACCATCATGACGTATCAAAAAACTTAAAGTCGAATTATTTGAGACACGTTTGGTCTTATTCCAATTAAGTGCAATGAAGAAGTTCATTTCACTTAATTGGAATAAGACCAAACGTGCCTATAATGACTATTAAAAACTAATCACGGCCCATTGGGTTTGTAGCGGTATCTACAACGCCACATGCGAACAACGCGTCATACGACGTCACGCAAATCCTGCATCTCGCAAGCAAAGTTTACCGCGCAATTAGCATACATACAAACTTCCCGACATATCAGTCGTTGGGCAATTGCCCGCCAGATTGGTCGGAGGATCCTCCCTTTTCTATAGAGTATGAGTGAACTTTACACCCTGTTCCTCATACCTCTAAAGGTCTATTAAAATCAATGAGATCAGTAAAAATAATATAACTGCTTAACTTACATAATATAACAGTTAAAATAATGAAAACATACTAGTTAGAGAAAATACAAAGTCATTCTGGATCATAATAACAACAAAATCTAAAGGAAATTTCGAATTGAGCATTAAAAATAACAGAAAATAAAAATCAGTCTTAGTCTACCTACAGATAAAGTGATATTCAGCAAGTCATATTTAAAAAAAACTAGATGAGGTCTGCGTTTCCTGTCTGACTACTCCAAGAAGAAAGGCCGAAACAAACTCAGAGGTCACAGTCTGTTTTAAAGTCCTGACATAATCTTGGTCAGATCATGTGAAGACCATGTAGATCAATGTCTGAAATTGTATTTTGAGGAAAGAACCGCACAGATTGAGTGGACCTGTCCAGTCAGTGAACGAACTTGTCAGTAATCGTGCAGCTCAATTCAAACTTAAGGAGCTCAACGATTCGACGAACAATACCAAAGAAAGGACATCTGGGTAGGCCACATAAATACTCAAACTGCCAGACTGTGACTAAAACTGAAAGAACAGAGAGAAAAATATCGAAAATTAAATAACACTGCGCTATCTACATCTCTGTATCTATTTTCCCATCGCAGGCATGCTGGAAGAGATTTCATAAGAAATAAGTATCACCTTTGTACCTATTTTTTCTGTTCTGTTTTTTCTTGTCTGTTTATAATGTGTGTACATAAATGGTTAAATAAATAAATAGAATGACAAAAATGAAACAAACTTGGTGATTGGGATTTGGAATTATCAACAGGCAAAGGAAGGTAGTATTTAGTATACCCTGTCCATTAGATTAACCGTTTTTCGACAGCTGTCTTAGAATGTACATAATTATTCCAGATTACGTAAAAGTTCATTTTAAAATGCGTAATAAAATAAATAAATAAACTGCCTTATTTTATTGAATTATCTTATTTATGGCTTCTTACAGACATTATAATACCGTACGTGTATCAATCAATGTATTGTGTGTTGCTGCAATTACTAATCCATCTGTCAAAAAACGGTTTACCTAATGGACAGGGTGTGTAATTACGCATAGATGGTCCTTCGGTGGTTTTCCTGTTTTTTTTCTACTCTTTTATTTGTTTATGTAGTCCCATTGTTTTGTGTGCTCTGCTAGTTACCAGTACTGTTTAAAATTGTTGTTAGGATATCATCTGTAAATTTGTCTGAACATTTGAGCTCACAGGAACGCGATTGTTTTAAACTGATAGGTGCAATATTCTTTCCACTTTTAGAAACAACGTTTACCGGAATTAGTTAGTAACTTTCTTTGAACATCTGTCCATTGCTCAATGTGTCGCTTTCGTTTTCTACCAGGGTTAGTTTTGTAAGTAGATTTACGTTTACGTGTCGAAGACACATTCGGAGAAATAGGATTTTCATTTTCAGATTCAGTAATCAACGAGTTCACACTCAAAATGTTGCTAAGTTCTTCAGACTGCCCTGTTTCAGTGCAAAAATAATTCTGAGGAGAAGGCGATGGGACAGGCGTAGCTTTCTCACTATCGAGTATAACTGTGCTCCAGTCATTTGGTAGACAGTCATTCTCTTTTTGACATTCCGATTATTATGTTGAATTCACTTGCTTTGATAAGTGAGTCAGTATCTTTGTCACCATCGAACAAATTATTTAGAACCCTCCATTCCTCATCATTAAGTTCGTTAGGTGGCACAGGTGATTCTAAAAAAAAAAACGAATAAAAAACATTATAAAAAGCATAATATTTGTAACATATAAATTAAAAAAAAATACTTTACTAATCGAATCTACCAACCAAATTCATATATAAACGTAAAACAACATCGAATGTGGTAGATTCGATATATTAACTAACCAAAAAAAACATCGAAATTGACAGTTTCGATAGTTACACACCTGTACATATTATAAAAATTATACGGATATTATCGAAACTACCACTTTCGATAAATTTGCAGATGTATTTATCATCACAATGATCGAACATTATCGAAACTACCACTTTCAATAATGTTACTTATTAAATTCGAATTACGGCCACGTGTCCTAATAATAAAGTAAAAGCACTATATTTCAAGTAAAACAAAACAGTACTGTTGTAACAAGCACATTAAAAATACGCAAGAGACAGTTCTATTTCTTGAACTACCATTATTTAGAAAATTTGCACAACTTACCAGAATCATTATTATCGTAGTTTGTTTCATTTGTTGAAATTTCAATGGGTTTGATAAAAATTAACGAGTTACAAATTCTTAAGAATAATAATAACGAAAACTGAACACGAAACGTTACTAATTTATCTAAACAAAACTAACGCAACATCACTCCGTCATATCGCGGCGAACACTGACGGTTCTGGCAGTTTCGGGACGCTCGCGCAACACGCTCGCACGGAACATCATTGTAAGTACCACTTCCAAAGATGTTCGTCGCGCAACATGTTCTGTATCGATTTTGTTCAGTTAAAATCTTCTTTATTAATGAGATTTTAATTATATTTTTTTATGTATCTGATATTGTTTCAAATTCTCTTTTCAATTATGTAAAAAAGCAAAAATCGTTTTTTTGCAGTTTCGATAGTGTTTGTTGCGACAGTCGATTTATTTCATACAAAAATGCCATTTTAATCATTAATGAAGCAAAACGAAATGTTAAAATGTCACATCACACACACACATAAAAATAATCATCACATTATAAAAATAATTATCAAATTGGTTTCCGTAAATACATAATAATTTATTGACATGGTTATAATTACATGAATTAATGGTTTGAATACTATGTAACGTAGCGGCTAACATAACGCGTGTCTGAATCTAAGCCAGAAAACCGAAATTCTTCCTTTGTACCGAGATGTCTACGAACGATGTTTTCTATCCCCACAGTTTTCGGCGAAACGTGCAGTCTAGGAATAGAGATTTCTATTAGCTCTGCTTTCTGGGTGTAGTCATATCGTACAGTCTCAGTCAACATTATCTGACCCACCCTAAAAACAAACAACTTTGGACCCTCTGTTTGTAACATTAAGGTTTAATCAATTTATATGAGCTTAACAGACAAGTGCTCGAGGACTCGATGAACAATACAATAACAATACAGACAAGCAAATTTGATCTTTATAACGTTAGCATTAGGTTATAATGTTATAACTACTTGTTATAATATAATTAGTGTAATAGCTTATTTTAATGATTACGTTCAAGTAATTCTGGTCTCGTGGTGTGTGTATAAGACTGAGAAAATCAAGGTGCGAGATCAAATCCTGCGACGATGATATTGTTTTGCTTTCAATTTAGAATTTATTCCAAAACTATTTCTTGTATTTTAATAAAGAACTATAGACGGATAATCTTCAAATATAAACTTTGTAAAATGGTAATATTTTCGCTTAACTAGTGATAAGTGGGTAGTTGAAAAATAAATATTATTTATTACAAAACTGGTATTCAAATGCTACTAAGGGTATGCAGTGACTACGCTCAAACATCTTTTTACCTTGCCTTACTAAATTTCAAAAACAACGTCTCTTTACCATTTTTATATAGATGAATTTATTATCTACCTCACGAAGCAAATATATTTTTTACTTCGTATCCAATCATTCTTGGTAAATATAAATTCTGTAAACTTAAAGTTTTTCAATTTACCCACCTGTTTACAAGATAAGTTATTACGCGTAAATCATATTGGTCGTTCTTTAATAATGCAAGTAATATTGTAGAAATGAAAACAAATTAAAAAAGAAACTGATAATATAGGTGGACTGTATTTTCGAACCCACATGTTGTTCGTCGCCAATCCAGCATCAAACCGCTAAGCCACAAGAACTTATTGGAAATACGCGAAATTAAAGATTGGGTTGTAATTATGTAGTGTGACATAAGCTTTTCAACTTTAATGTCAACGAGATAATGATTAAAATAGCTTAACAAAATGATATATAATGCCGGTGGCTCCGACAATGTTGGGTGGGTTTACCTTAACGTTACGTGTTAAAGATGAAATTTGCGTGTCTGTATTGATTGTATTTATTCATCGAGTCCTCGAGCATTTGTCTGTTAAGCTCATATAAATTGAATAAACCTTAATGTTACAGGCAGAGGGTCCAAAGTCGTTTGTTTTTAGGGTGGGTCAGATAATGTTGACTGACACTGTACAAGCGTGTTTCTATCTTAGGTTCCACGCTCAGAAGATTTGCCTCGCTCTGGTAGGCCATTAACATCTTCAACTGAAGTTAACATCGAAAAAATTAAGGAAATACTGACTGAAAACCTTTGTTCAAGTTTGAGAGAGATAGCCGCTGAACGTTCTGTGTCCAAAGAAAGAAAGAAAGAAAAAAAGTTTATTCGGACACAGTTCGTGAAATACAAAATATCTGTCTCACGAGTCGATCCGTACCATTTTAAATAATCACTTGGGTATGAAACACGTTGCCGCTCGGCAAGTCCCAAAAGACCTGAATTTTCTACAAAAACTCAATCGCATAAGAGTCGCTGAGGATATGCTAGAAGGAATCAATTCCAACCCAACATTCATAAACTGCATTGTTACTGGGGACGAGACGGTGGTTTACGAGTTTGACATGGAAACTAGTCAACAAGTTTCGGAGTGGCGCCTTGAAGACACTTAAATTATAATCGGACGAGAAGACCGCTGCAGGTATTTAATTTATTTATTTATTGTTTTCTGTTTGTGCTGTATTTACTGGAGTTTTGAATGAATACTTATGGGGGACTATTATTTTTATTTATTTATTTAAACTTCATGTACAATGGCGGTAAATAAGCGGACTTTACGCTAACACGCATTTGCCTTGTAGCGTAAATCTGCTTATGTACCGCTGCTGTAGTTTTTTAATTGCAGAAACCAATGGTACATTGTTACTTTTTGCCGAAAATTCTTCAAAGGGCTGATGGTCAATCGACAGATTATTTTTATTCGTGGAATAAAATTGACGTCTGACAGATTTTGTATGGAAGAACTGTCAAAAAATCAAACTAATTCCTCGGATTAAAATTAAAGAAATCAGGCCGTAGTCGTACACAAGTGTTAGCATTATGCTACCTTGTCTTGTCTTCCAATTTTTGGTGAAGATTTGCCTTATATATGCTTGTACCAAGTGATATTAAACTGAAATACTCATACATATTTGACTCATGGATTTCATCCTCAACTTTACTCAGACCTACACTTAAATCAAGATCCATACTTGACCCTTAGCATATCAATTCCACTTATATTCCGTCAATCGAACCCCGTAAAAATAATGCGAAAATTTGTTGGACCCCCCCCCCCCCGCATCAAACCTGTCTGTATTTACAGAGAATGGGAACACTTATCGCATCGTCGCCCTGCTAATGGACCGTCGGGGCCGGATGTATCGCTTTTAACGCAAATAACCGACGCCCTCGAATCGATTACGACCGCGAAATTGTTGGCAGAAATTCGGACGTCGATTTGTTTGTCTAACAGGTGAGGAGGGCTGGCTGCAGTTTTCGAGTGGTGGTGGTGGTGGTGTTGTAATTGTTTGTGGTTTGAAAACTTGTGCGTTGTTAGGGGTGTTTGTGTTCGTTGCGTCTTTATCTTACATGTGTTTGCATTCAGCAGATATTGAATAAAAACAATGGATAGATGTTTTTAGTTTCAGATTATTTATATGTAGTGATAGTTTTAAATCTTGGTATAAATTAAAATTCTTCTTTAATTATCTTGAGATCATTCTAGACGAATTTTAACTTTTAGGTTTAAACCTGAACTCTGAAAAATCAAATCATTCAGTTTAACTTGTATAATATTTCTTTGAAGGGCGGGCGTTTTTGGGGGACTGTCTTTTGTAATTTTGACGTTCGAAAAGTGCTGATTCTCAGCCTAATTTGAATAAATGACTTTTGATTTTAATTACTGTAATTGGTTTTAAACAGTTTTATTATAAGAAATAATTAAAATAATGTAAAATTTTACTAAATGAAAAATAATACCACAACCTTCGTTATAGTTAATCGTCGTTTCCCAGTACGAGATCAAATGACGTAGTAGTAAAACGCCGATGTTTGGTAGTAAGTAGTAACGCGCTAGATACGAGTAAATATTTGCGTGGAGGTTTTGTACGTTTTGTTACAAGTGATATTCGTTCACTTTGGCACGTATTATTCACTATATATACAGCATTTCAACAAATGTTTTGCGATTGAAAAAGGAGTAAAGTTCGACAGCCATTTTTTTTTTTCTATTTTGCTAAGGTGTCGTCTACCCCACGTGACTATCGCCGCGGTGCCGGCATCTTAGGGTGAATTTCACCTATGAAAACTGAACGTGATTAGCACATCTAAACCGCTTTCAAGAGCTGCCAGGGTCATCATTGTTACGGAAAATTGACACTGACAGCTCGTGATCGCGGTTCGTAGTAACATAAATTAGGTCAGCAGAGGGGTAATTGCGTAACACACTATTATAACAGTAAGAATTGTTTTTGGATAGTTCAGCAACATTCATTGCGTTATTTACGTTGTTGAGTGAACAAATTTTTCGAACATATGAAGCAATGGATTAGCAATATCTTTCTAACTGCCTCATTGTTCTAGTGGTCGCAAGTGTGACTGCTGGGCGTGTGGTCGTAGGTTTGAACCCCCGGTGGCATAATATAATTAAGTTTTTCAACAGGAAATTCTCAGTAACATCTCGTAGCTTGTTTTCGTGAACAGTTAATGGCGTAAATTTAATTCCCTATTACATGGGTCCATGAGTTTACGGGTCGCGTTAAAGTGTGAGTGTGGGTTGAAAAGCAAGTTTAAAAAAACAACACACGTCTATTTGTGACCCGTCCACCATTGTCATGTAAATTATTTATATTAAACCCTTCAAACTCTCTAACTAGATCATCATCCCTTACGTATTTCAAAACACATGCATACATTAAGCTCTTTTTTTTATGGTGAGAGCAAGCAAAAATAGACTCTATTGGGTACTATAATAGAAACCAAAGTTATCAAACAAAAGTCACTCAAGCACCGTGTGCCCGACACATGTGCCGCAAAAGTCACTAGTAGGTACTTGATCAGCAGTTATATATTCCGGTTGAAATATGTACCAAAAATGTTTTGCTGCTTTTGTTAAATTGCAAAAACATGCTATATTGCCTTTATGAGTGGCCATACTTGTTACTTAAACGGGTGTCGTACCGGGGGCAGACAACCCGGCTACCACCTTAGGTACTGTCTAATATACCACGTCATTTATTTATTTTAGGATCTCCAACAAAAAATATACACTAAACATTACATATAATTAATGGACGACAAAGTATTAAGTAGGTGTACTCCTTCAATTACAGGAGACCACAGCATGCACAATAAAATAAACAACTAAGCTACCAAATTAAATACCTAATACATAATAAAATAAAATAAAAAAATTGACAATGGAACATAAAAAACACAACAATTTCTGTAAAATGTTAGGCCAAGGAATAATAAAATACCAAAAATTAATAAAAAAAAAACATTCGTATTACAATAAATTTTTAAGACATTTCTTAATGTTAACGAGAGATTGGCTGAAATCTAAATCTGTAGTTTTAGCCATCATCATCTTGTATTGCCTACAAAGTCTTGGTACAGCGGCGTAATGACCCAGGTTTGTTTTGGAGCCTGGGGTATAAAATGGATTAAAAGTATTAAATCTGGGAATTCGAGTTGGAATTTTAATCCCTAGTGAGCCCAAAAGTTCACTGCAGTCTATCGGTCCTGCGACTAGCTAATGTTTCCATATTAAGTGTCTCAACCTTTCAGTGTAGCTAGTTAGTTGTTTAGATAAGTGATCTCTTTAGCATAGATGGTGAAGGTACCTCTTTTGCACACTCTCTAATCGCTTGGTGTAAACCTCGTAATGCGGATTCCATAGGTACCACTGAACCATAGTCTAAGATTAGACGGACCAGAGTGTTAAACAGTTTTATTTTCGTAGATGCTCTATTAAATTCTTTGCTATAAGGTATTATTAAATAGGGCTTATATTGAATAGGTATAATATGCACTATTCAGGGTGGCAGGGACGTCGACGCAAACTTTTATCATGAATTCAGCACATGATTCTAGCGTAGATATTCCCTAGCGTAGTATTTATTCGGTGGTATCAAAAAAAAGGAAAAGATTGCACTTTTCTTTGAAACAACAGATTTTTTTTTTTCATTTACCTACGCGGCTAATAATTATGTATGTAAGGCTAATTTATCTTTTATCTATAAAAATAATATCCGATCGACTGCACCAAATTGGATTTGTTATTGTCAGGCCAAGGTTTGTATACACAATTGGACCCAGTAGGTGGCGCTGATTTTTCGGGCAGGACGACCTCTGCCGGGTCCGCTAGTTTTAAAAAAATAAACATGTTGCGTGTCAATGTCTTGGCCACCCTGTATACATATTATTATATATTATAATCATTGATCAAATTATATATATTTTTTATGTAATTATTATAATCTTATGTATAAAATTCTCGTGTCACAATGTTAGTTACCATACTCCTCCGAAACGGCTTGACCGATTTTTATGAAATTTTATATGCATATTCAGTAAGTCTGAGAATCGGCTACTATCTATTTTTCATACCCGTAAGTGTGTCTAAAAAAAAAATTGTTGTGGTTGTCCACCCACAACAATTTTTTTTAGTTTTTTTTTTTTATAATGTGGCATTAAAAATACATACAACCCTAAATTGTCACCCTTCTATCATCAACCCCCATTTTTAATCGCGATTTTTATATTATTCTGTTCCATCCACAGATCCGCAAGATGGCAATCGAATATAATAATTCATGTATAGTTCTATCAATCAATCAGCGTTTAACTTATAGGAGTAGGGTAGGAGTAGTATAGGAGTAGGTTAGGAGTAGGGCAGGAGTAGGGTAGGAGTAGGATAGGAGCTAGGAGTAGTGTAAGAGTAGGGTAGGAGTAGGGTATGAGTAGGGTAGGAGTAATGTAGGAGTAGGGTAGGAGTAGGGTAGGGGGTAGGACACCACGCGAATGAAGTAGCGCCGAGCTGCTAGAAATAATTTATATGGCAAAACAACGTTTGACGGCTCAGTTAGTTATATATGTAATTTGCCATACGCCCGATAGAATTTCCCATCGGCAAAATGTCGTTCTTTCAACCCCGATTTAACCCTTTCAGGGATGAATTTTCAATAATCTTTAATGTAATGTCAAGTATGCTTCTATGTAGACCCAGCGGTTGAGGCTGTACGTTGTCTGTAAGTGAATGTATGGATTTAATATTTTACTAAGTAGATTGTTTGTGCTGACATGAGATAAGAAGATATAGGTATAATCGATCTCTTCACTGGTTTACCGTCCTTAGATAGAAAGTTACTCGCACATGACAAAACGTCAGGGTCTATTTTTGCTACATACAAACAGAAATAAATAATACTTATACTAATAAATACAAATAATGCATCGTTTTTACCCGCATCGCTTAATATTCTGCTGTTTCTTGTGTAAAACTTCTGATTTATTTCATTTGGTATGCCAAAGCGACGTCATCGCGGCAGGCCGAGACGAAGATGGCGGGACGAGCTTGACTCCTACTGAAAGGACTGGCCACTCGCGAAAAACAGAATTGTGTGGAAAAGGGGAGGGGAGGCCTTTGCTCTTCAGTGGAACAGATTAGATCAGATAGATTCAAAAAGTATTTAGTCAAAGTAAAAGTATTATTACAATGTTAGTTCTATGATTCGTACTATGTGTAGGAATGTTTTATTTCAAGCTGCGCTTAGTGACACATAATGTTGTTTAAACCTATAATTTATGTTTTCTCTTTAAGGGCAATTTCAGCTAAATTTTGATACCCAGAATATCCAAACCCTGAGAGTAAATTTAAATTTTTTGACGGATTTTCCATAAAAAAACTGGCAGACGTCAATTTAATTCCGCGCATAAAAGATAACTGACTCTCTGAATCTCTGGTCCAGTGAATCGTGATTGTTTAGCGAAATAAATATCTTGAACCGAAGTAAAAATTCAATTAGCTGGAAGTTTTTGTCAAAAGCAAATTACGAGTTTGACTTTTACTTCAAAAGACTCCATGAAATAAGATGTGATTAGATTTGTGTTAAGCTAAACACATACATAGCTATAATATATTAATGGCGACAATATTGTTGGAACATTACCTATGAGCAATTCAATACGGAATTGTCTCTCGAGTTTACATGTAAGTACCTATGTGGTTACAACTTGAGTGAAGTGATGCGTACGAAATCAAAATTAAAAGTTATTTATTCAAATAATGTTCAGAATCTGCACTTTTCGAACATCAAAATTACATAAGACAGTCCCCCAAGACCCTTCACTTCTTTTTCCTTCACTACATAACAGCATTATCTACTTTACTTTCGGTCTGATTGGAAAACTAGGAAAATATTTAATCATGTTGCTGGTGCTGACGCTTACGTATGGAAGTGAATTTCGGGTGTGGCAAAGGAGACACGATAGTAAAATAAATGCGGCGGAACTGCGTTCCTGGGGAAGCAGTTGTCACTGTGAAAGATGGGCCGAGGAATGATAACTCAGGGTTGAGGTTTAAAAGAAGATGAAGTGGCAATAATTGAAAAGAGTATGCTTAGATGGTTTTGTTTTGTTGAGAGGATGAATAAAAAGCGACTAATAAAGGGATATGTAATAGATATGAGTGGAAACGCCGGGAGGGGACGCCCTAGAAAGACATATAGTGACGTTATTTCATATTATTAAACTTATCCCCATTGACGTTTCTTAAAGCTAAAATTTGCAAATCCCCATTAGTTAAAAAATAAAATACAAACAACATATTATTATATAAGAATCACGAAGTCTTTATTTCTAATGGACTTGTTGATTATTTTTATAATCAAACAAATTAAAGTACCTAATAGCTAAATAAATAGCCTAAGTGTAAAATATTTTAGCTAAAAGAAATCACAGTAAACTTTACTACAAATAATCTTCTAGACATCATTGTCAAAAATAGAGTCAGAAGGGTCAGGTGCATAGATGGATGAACGCAAACGAAGCAAGAGGAGTACGTAAGGACCGTAGCAGTTGGCGTTCTGTAATTTCTGCCTGCCCCATGGAAATAAAGAAAGAAAGAAAAAGTATTTATTGCGACTCGCCCAGGAAGATCGAAAACCTAAACTAAACACAATCAGAAATAAAAATAAACAAATATTTAAAAAAAAGTAACAAAAAGAAAAATGAAACAAAAAGTCCTGTACGAGGCCAAAAGGCTCTTATCTCAGCATGATGCTACGACATTTAAAAAATAAATGTCGCAGCGCAGGTATTCTGATAGGGCCCGCTGTGATGTCACGGGCAATTACAGTAATAAATAAGTAAATAATCTATTTTATTATTTAAATATATATAATTGAGAGATGGATGAAATGAAGAGAAGATGTGATTGAATGTGGTGTATGTGTTTTTAACTTGCTGGCCGAAACCCTTCTGACTCGAGCAATTTGCACCATCAATTATATTCAGGTCGAAATTGATGTATTTACATGCCACTGGGTGAATACGCAAAAGTACTATTGTTTACACTGTGTTACAAACAATGATCTTGAGATGTATTTTGAGCTTTAATTTTAATCTTGTGTGTGTGACTTTGCATTTGGTTAAGATTTGTAGTGATATTTGTAAGGCATTTTCACTTGCGATTTGCAAGCCTAGAGTTTTCTTATAACTAAACGTAATAAGTAGTAGACAATGGATAAATAATTTAAATAGGTATTGTCTTTTGGGAAGATCAATTGAACGATAGGTAGATTGTGTGAAAGATTATATCATCGGCTGATATGAGTACATGACGGTGTGACTGTCTGTCACTTGTTCCTATTTAAGAACAAAATATTATATTCATTTTGAAATCGGCATATGGTTTGGGCCTCAAAGGAACATATAAATTATCTATTTAATGGGAAACAATATAGAGTCAATTACCGGCGGACGGTTCGAATGCAATAATTCTACGAATTCCAAAGAATTTTGTGAAATATCCGATTTCCAATTTTAAGAGACAATGCTAGCACTCACATCTGGTAACTATAAAAATGGGTTCGCAACGAAACCCTCGAAACAATTGAGAAATCGTACAAAAAAGGGATGGACGGAGGCTGAGCGTGGTAATTTTGAGGAATTGTGGGGAGACTCATGTAATAAGTCAAGACAGTTGGTGTCAAACCGCTATAGGATACGGACTTCCTAGTCCAGGCTAGTTAAGTTAGGAGATTTAGGGAATGCCAAGAGGCTATATCCGAGTGGGCTATCGCGAAGTAGCGAGTATTAGTTATTAAGTTAAATATGGTTGGGTTGGACCCCAGATTAGGTTCAGCTAGTATTTAAAGTGGTATGTGTGTTTGTTGATGTGACTGGGTGAGTCCTTATTTATAATAATTGTCCTAGGCTCATAGAGTTATTAAAGTTCTTATAACTAATCAGACAGAGAGATGTTGCTGGGGAGTTTGTTGCGCCACTTCTTCTCCCCAGCTTAAAACACTAGGAAGCGGTGAAGGGACGGCGCTTTGGGGCTGTCTAAAGACCTTCAAGAGAGTTGATCTACGACTCTATTAATTAATAATTCTTAATTTTTGACTGTGCTTTATTATCTAGTAAATCCTAGTACTATAATTCTTAAGCGCTGTGTTATTATAATAATAGTGCCTTAAGAGAGATTATTCAAAACTCTATTAAATGATGGTTTTCGAGTTTCGAATCTCAACTCTATTGTTTAGTAATTCTTGAATGTTGTATTCTTTATCTCAGACCAATAATTCGGTAAGACTGACATGAACACGTGTCTTGCAGGTATGCTTGTTGTGCAAAGGGTGAACTTCCAGGGGTTTAGGTGACCACATCTATCTAAGATCCAGTCCAAGGACTGATAGGGACCATGTCTCCTTAAGAGCATGATGCCGATGCAATGCCGCTGGAACTAGCCGCTCCATAGTCAGACAAGGACAGTCGCTTGGTTGCCGCAGGAAAAGCCGCTTCGTCACGTTTATCAGTTCGAAAGAACTGCTAGGGACCATGTCTCCAAAAGAGCATGATGCCGACGCAATGCCGCTGAAAAGCCGCTTGCGTCACTATATGGAAGTGTTGCTCTGAGTACTTTGAGTGTAGATGTGAGGTATCGTGTGAGTAACGACTGATCGCGTATGGGTTACTCACAATTTAATAGTAATAATATAATTTATATCCCTCTATTATTACTAGCTTTCTAAAACCACATTCAATCTATGTTAATAACTATGAATTCCTAAGTTTTATTTAACATTTCTTTCAATCCTTTCCTTGGTTTATCGATGAGACAAGGCATTGGACTTAGAGATGTCAGCAAGATTGACGGGGCCCGATAGGGCCGAAGCCTGCCAGGGCAGCGGTAACCATTTCGGTTACCGTTGCCCTGGAACATAAAGGGCTAAGGAAGGAACACGGGTGGGTTTTAGTCAGTAAGAGTCTGACACTCCCTTCTGCTCCACCCAGAGCGGGAGGGGTCATTTGATGATTTCCCATCCAGAAAAAAAAAAGGCATTGGACTTCTTCATTTTTGGAATTCATTTAATCTATATCGGTAAGAGAGTGTCCAGTCTGGAGCCGAGCTCTACAGAACAGTACGGGGAGGGGTACTGTTCTTCCCCGAAAGGGGAAACCGACCCTTTATTCCTGACATTTCCACATGATTAGGAAAAACGAACATTTTATCAGCCTAGGGTAATTTAGGAACAGTCACAACGGCTATAAGAGATGTAGATATAGAAGAAGGAAATTGTACTTGCACACCACAGACTACCTGCAGCATTGTCTCTCTTTCTCCCTGTAATCTATCTAAAGGTTTTTTTTTATAAAGATCGCTTTTAGCGATAAGTCCGCCCATTTTGTCACCGTATGTAAAATTCATTCATCTACGTCTGCAATTCGTATGGTGTCCATAATAAAAAGTATTGTATTGTCTTCTTCCCTACATCTATTTCAGCCATATCACATGTTTGAAATCTGTCACATCAATGAGGAAGAAGATAAGGGAAGAATGATAATGAAAGCACCATAAGCCTAGTCATAATTTATACTCCTTCCTTCTCACGCATAGAGGTATTCTTAGGTTACAAAGTTTACCCTTTACGACGCGCTCCAATTTAGAACCTTACATAATTACAGGAATCGCTTCCGAAACTTCTTCAAACCGCTGGCTCCCCTCTAAAGATTGAACTGTAATAACGTTTTCAAACCATGCCACGAAACTTAAACAAGTTATCTACACTTCAAACAAGCTTCTATTATATTGTGTCGGAACTCATCACCACAGTATTTGGTGCAACATGAGTGAACAACTTCGTTTCGTGAACTTCTTTGTATTTATGCTGCCTCTTTCTGCGTCCATTACATGATCTTCTTTCGTGTCTAAGCTATTTGGGAAAGATTATTAGCTCATGCCGATCAGCAAACGATTCTGTAACCATATCACCGTGAAAACTTGGGTGAAGTGAGCGTGGAGCGAGCTGAGATTCCAACTAATGCTAGAGATTGACACTATTGACAGCTCACTCTAAGCTCGCTTCATCTAACTTTTCACGGTGAGATTTTTACAGAATCGATCGGCAGTATAGTCTGTACCAAAAGTGAGATGAAAATGTAAACAAATGATTAGAAAACGTACCTACTATTGTAGATCATAAATAGAGGTGCCATTTACAAATTGATTGCTTTCATTTGTTTATTTGAATACTTAAGCCCGTAATTCTTATTTTAAAGGCTGATTATTTAATTCGACGATTAAAATTAAGGTATTTGTCGATTGAATAATCAGCCCTTAATCAACATAAAGATGAGAAATCAGCTCTTAATCAACAACGAGGTAGTCTGATAATGTTTTTTATTTGACAATTGCCTCGGAAAGCACGTTAAGCCGTTGGTCCCGGCTGTCATTCGTGGATCTTTGATAGTGGTTACGGGTGGTCAAAAACCCGAAAGTGACAATCAGTCTTATCAAAGGGTATCGTGTTACCCAGTAACAGGGTTGTGGAGGTCAGGTAAACAGTCGCTTCAAGTAAAATACTGCTATGCAGCTGCATCCGGTTAGACTGGAAGCTGACCCCAACATAGTCGGGAAATGGCTCGGCAGATTGAATCGAGGTTAATTTTATAACCTCAATTTTCGTTGATGATTTTTCAATTATGTAATAATGCTATTCAAACCGTAATTGTAGAAAAAAGTAGTGAGATATAAAGTTAAAACCTTCTAAACACGCATGAATATGTTACTGATGTGTTTTTTATAGAGTGATTGCTTAAGAATTAAACCTGGACTTTCATTGGATACTTTAGGATCAGACTATAGGCTGACTGTCCAGGATGTGGCATCGATTGTGGAGGGTCTTGTCAGTTGTTGTAACTTACAGCTCAGCAATGTGAAAATGTTCCCGAACCTTCATCCGGTACCAACATCAGGAATAGATGTCAACGGGAATGTACGAAAGTGAACGCTTGGCTATATTTTTGAAGTGGGCAACTTTAGTTTATTTGACTGTGTAGGTACCTTCATTATGAGTTCGGTAGAATAAGGCCCACAAACTCCTTAAGGCTGTGCACAGACTGAGTTAAACCATCCTATAAAATACAGACCATGCTTCTATAAAAACAATGACATTTTATTTTATTTTTATTTATTTATAGTTAATTAAAACAGGCCCACAAACTCCTTAAGGCTGTGCACAGACTGAGTTAAACCATCCTATAAAATACAGACCATGCTTCTATAAAAACAATGACATTTTATTTTATTTTTATTTATTTATAGTTAATTAAAACGGTACAACACCAATTACATTCATTAACATAGAGGACAATAGTTAAGTTGATAATAATGTAACTTAAAACTATCATGGAACAGTGGACTCCCTTGCATACATTCTCTCACAGAACACCAGACATATACGCGTAATTTTCATCAACTCAAAGTTGTCAGAATCGTAATTAAAAACTTTCAAAAACTAGTCGCAATCTCATCTCAGCGATAAAAAGAGTCAAAAATGAAGGGGAAATTAGAGGTATTTTTAATAGATTAAGACTGAGATCAGAGGGGCAATTCTCGTAATTTTAAGAATGTTCACAGTCTGATCTCAGTCTCAATCTGTCAAAAATACCTGTAATTTCCCTACATTTTTGACCAGTTTTTAACATTGATTGTCGTTGAGATGAGATTGCGACTAGATTTTGAATGTTTTTAATCATGGGAAAAGGTCTTCAGACTGTGGACGCTCCTAAAATTACGAGAATGGCCGCTCAGTTCTGTCGATGATACAAAATGGTGTTGTTTCATAAATGAGCGTCGTCCAGTACCGGTGGGTCGTCGAAAATAAATACCCCTACATAATACCCGAGTGACGAGAATGAGGCGTCACCCCTTTCAAATAAAGAATGTTATCGTACCGTACCATCGACATTTTAATTACTTTTTAAATTTAAATAGGTTGATTAACTTTCAAAGGAGGGATGATTAATGTTTATTTATGAAGTATGAGGTATAAGTTACTTTACAAGTTTGTGCCTACTATATTAAAAGGATTGATTGCTTTAGGAAACAATTTTTCATACTTAAATGTGGAGCTGTCGTGTGAATTGGTGATTTTGTGGGGCTACCCAGAAAAGTCGCTAATGTCGGACAGCTTAAATGGAGTGTAACCTACATTAGGTTGATAATAGTGGTGTAGCCTTAATGAAGGTACCTACAAAAAATGTATGATTTAAGTTTTGCTTTAAAAAGCTTGTACGTATATTATTTTTTTTATGCAAGAAACAAAATAATTAAATTTTTAATACCTAAAATAGTTTAACACTCGCGGACGTGATGTAAAACTAACAAACTTGATAGACATCCATTGAACCGTGACGTAAATCCTCCATAAATACTCAATTTCAACGAAAAAATCTACGAAACGCCTCGTAGTAGGTATGATTAAATTTATGGATCGTAAAAATTCTTCGCAGAATCTTTATCACCGAGTAGCGAGTTTATATCTATGTCAAACCTCCATAAATCAAGAAAATAAGAAACACGAGGCACAAAAACTTTCTTTATCAAATACACTGAGTATTCCATGACCCTTTTAATATTTCGTTTTTTTTTTTAATTATTACTAGTCTAAATTATATGAAACGTTTTCAAAACTTACCATCGAGATAATCCTAGTACAATCAAACACACAATCGTCAAAAGTCTAAACACACACACTAAACCGGCATACTCCATTGCACTTTTACATACACAGTAACTCACTTATACTACAAATTCGAATTATCGTATACACTACGCGAAGAGTCGGTCGCGCAGAAAACAGTTTCAATAAAATTGGGCAATATTTTTTTACATCAATTTCGGTACACTCACGCGGGATGGGGAACGTGTTATAATTTAAAATATTATTGTTAATTTTTACATCGGTAGTATCGAGGGCGCGGCTATAACGCGGTGCGGCAAGGCGCGCCGCTCCACTGACGGCGTTTGACGGGGACTGGGCACTGCGCATGCCTGCCCGCGCAGCCTCGTCTGAAAAGGGATGAAAATGGCGCGTGCCGATTGTTAGCGAACGGACGCCGAATTGTGACGAATATTTCTCAGCTGCCGTGACGCGGCCCTCGTTAACGGTACCTCCGTAACGTCGTACGGCAATAAATCGCAGTTAATTCTGTTATTGTGTTACGGATTTATGGGTATGTTGGCTTATTTTGAATACGTATTGCTTTATAATGGCGTTGTGTAATCTTATGAGAACACACAACGTTACGTTTTTGCGCGGTAAATTAAAACGCGCCGGTTTCCTCAGACGAAATTTTACCAACGTCGCGGCGATAATTTTACCCAAGATAAAACAGCATAGCAAATTTCCAATCATAAACATTTATGTTTGGAAACTTTACCTTAGCTTCATATAAGTCATATCATATGGTACATAATTTAAAAAAAATATGGTCATCGTGTCTATCCTAAAGAGGCGTGCAAATAGTCCTCCAGTTGAAAATTAGCCACACAAACTATTGTCACTGATCAAAGATTCAATCCGTATTATCCAAATCCCAAGTTCCCCGACCGAACTGAAGACAAATTTCCTTTTACTATCTAATCACATATGTAAATTTGGTTCCACTCCAAATTGCCTTACTGAAAAAGTTTTCGCCTCGAACCCAAAGTCAGCGAAAACCGGAGGCTGTTGACTCTATAGCCGCTCGGCTAAGTTCGGGCGTCTTCGGTTATCATCGGTCGCTCGTAAACGGAACGCTATTTTTATGAGTACACAGTTACATGGTCAGACCACGTTATTTTTACGTTTTAATAAGACTCTATGTTGTTTCTTTCAAGGTTGATTTTCATTTGTGTTGGAGGAAGTCTAGTTGGGAATGAGCAAAGAATCGGACCGTGATAGCCTTTTCTGAATTTTTTCCGGCTATCTTTCTTGGAGTAAAAACATAAACATGTGTGTGCTGTGAAAAAAATGTATTTGTACGCGCTTTTTGGAAGTTTGTATGGAAATGCGTGCTGTACTTTTTATGTTAAGGGTCATTGATGATTTATACAATAGCGAGCTAGGGAAGATACAAAAATCTACGGAATAAACATGACGCTTGGCAAACTTGAACAGGGAGGGAATTCTTTAAAAATATAAATATTTTCTCTGCGTCTAATTGTATAAACCACCCTGTTCAAAAGAAAATATAAATAAATGCATTCATAACTATCCTGAATATACATCTGTTACTTAAAAAATAACTAATGGCTAGACGTGGAATCATATCCACGTCTCGCCGGCCAAGCATTATTCATAATAATTTAAGTACTCAAATAGACGTACTTAAATTATTATGAAAAATGCTTGGCAAAGAGAATAAAGTAAAAACAGTAAAGCAACAAAAACAGTATAATCACACTAATGGGCCGCATTATTAAGAAATGTTTATTTAATACTTTAAAAAGCTTTTATCTTCGACTGTACTTACAATGAACTCGAATAAAATTATTTTAAAAATATATATAAAAATTAATCCTGTACCGAGTTTCACGTGTATTCCGATATTATAAAAAATAATAAATACAAACAACAGAACAATGGAAATGTTTAAAAAAATTGATATAAAAAATTCTGACATTATTTTGACTGTCACACCATAATGGCTACTAACTAACACGGAATTTCAATAAATTAATAGATTCACCTAATAACATGCACACTTGACTACTCTTGAAAATGTTTAAGGAATCAAATTACGTTTAGTTAGTACTTCCTAACAAGAATACTAAATATTATTTTGTCATGTAGTCTTACGAAAAAAAGGTTGGAAATGATGATTTTAAAAAATGATGATGATGTTTAAGAAAAGCGACAGAACTTGAGAGGGAGACAATTCTCATAATTTTAAGAACGTTCACAGTCCAATCTCAGTCTCGATTTGTCAAAAATACCTGTAATATCCCTACATTATTGACAAGTTTTTGACATTGATTGTCGCTGAGATGAGATTGCGACTAGATTTTGAACGTTTTCAATTACGGGAATGAGCTTTCAGGTCCTGATCCAATCTGTTTGCGACCAAAAGAAGAGCAAAGAAAACCAAAATCTTTATAAAAAAAATCTGCACAGCGCTTAAAATAGAAGGGACCTAAGTAAGTATATTTTATTCATAAAACGACTCACGAAAACCTTTTTATACATGGAGATATGAGAAATTAATTATCTTTCTTTACTTCGCTCGAATAGAATTAATTCTATTGTTACCGTCCCTTTAAGGTCTGATCCGGCACGGGAGGAAGCGCAAGATGAATTTATGATAATCTGATTATCTTAAAGTTAAATATGGATTGGGGATCGGCGATTTAATATTATTCATATTGTCCGGTATTTATGCGTAGTTATCGCGTATTTGTATGCTGCTCGGGTAGTGGGGTGGAAATGTGGAGTTTATCTTATGTTTGGTATCTTGGGGTCGTCGGTACAGCCGATTAGTGAAATCACTATGGGTTGTGTGTGTAATACTCTCAACACACATAGTCTGACTGGAGCAATGCCATTCAAGATGAAAGTACGTGGTATGGCTGTGAAAGTCATGTTTTATTTTTCATCAAATTAAAAGAAAAATAATAGAATAGAATAGACATTTGTTTCGCAAATATGGGTAATACATAATAGGTGTTAAAATACATTAAAGCTCATTTAGATTATTATTCATTAAAGATTATTTGACCATTCGACATGCAACATTTATATTATTAACATTAACTTAAGTTTAGCCAAAAGACAGTAGGCCAGATCCATCAATCCAAAGCAATTCAGGCAATTCTTTTGTTTGATAAAAACTCAGTCACACTGTAATACGTTTTATCTATCAAAAATTTATGTAGGTAGTCTAGTTTTAGTCTTAGTGAGCGCTGTTGTTAAGTCTTACCAACCACTTGCCAATTATAGTATAATAATAATCTTTATTCATGAATGATAAATGATTTTATTTTTGTAATTAGGTTTGTACAAACACTTTTACACACCAATCATATTTTAAAACTAGATGAGGTCGGCGTTTCATATCTGACTACTCTGAGAAGAAAGGCCGAAACAAACTCAGACGTCACAGTCTCTTTTAAAGTCCAGACATAATCTTGGTCAGATCATATGAAGACCATGTAGGTCGATGTCTGAGATGGTCTTTTGAGTAAAGAACCACACAGATTGAGAGGACCTGTCCAGTCAGTGCAAACATTTGTCGTAATATATTGTTGAATATAATTATATATGTTTGTTTGTTTGATTGTAAATAATTGGGGTCATAGAGTAAACACTTCTGCGCGCCAAAGTAGTCATAATAGTAGTAATAATTTGGTTACTGTTGCCAAAAAATTTACGCAACGATTTTAGGTACTATAAATTATGAGAAATAACTTTATGTGTTTTTTCTAGAGTACACTGAATCAATAATTCTAGCAATAATTGAATTAAAACTGGTTAACAAGTCTCAAAACTTAAGAATCAACACAACACGTAGTTACTATTAAATCCCATGAGGTGACGGTTCATAAAAATAAACACATTGTTACTTAAATAAACCACTTAACAGCCCTTCAATTTGCAGCCCTCGGGCACTCAACAAAGTTAACGGTAACACTTAAAACTATCCAACGCTTGTCTATTAGACATCACTAAACCGTCCGTAATTAAAAACATTACACAAAATTGTTAACAATTATGTTAACGACTGTAAATGACTGTACCACAAAATAGATTGGTACAGAAGGTTGGCTCCACAAAACAAGCGAAAACGCTCGTACACATAGACACGCTTCACGTACAGTCACGAGCATAAGTATGTAAACAGTAATTGGCTTCCTTTATTTTTTAACGAAATTTGATGTTGCTACGGACATAGTATTTTCGAACCCATAGGGTTTTCCAATGTGTCGTATTTCATTGATGTTTTCGTTATTTCGCACAAAAATCGCTTGTACACTCATACAGCGAGTACTAAGTGTACTCGCAATCACGACTATCCTCTGTTTGAAAAGTATCTGATGAAAATTTAAATAAACAGATCAGAGAAAGTACCAGTAAAATTATATTCAATTACAATTTAATTATGTTATTTAAACAATAATTGATTGATTGATACAAAAATTAAAAGCGTACGTACCCTGTACGTACTCGTCTTAGTGTGCGTGCGACTAGACTTGTTGTATTTGTATGGAGCCAGCCTTCTGTACCTATTTATTTTGTGACTGCACCCTCGAACAATTTTGCCAGAAGTATTTGTGGCACTCAGCGCATAAAACTAATGTGCTTGTCAGTACTCATTTTAGTTTGTACTATAGTTGGTAAGCCCTCTTGAAAATTAAAACTATCAAAGAGAAATAGACTTGAATTCTATGTTATAAGGGGGGGGGGGGGGTATAAAAACAATACATAAATGCAGTTCGGATGGCAATTTCAGATTTTTGAAAGTACATCCGATATATTCTGTAAAAATCTCAGAACTTAAGAGAAGTAAGCGTGAAGTGAACTGTCAATAGTGTCAATCCCTAGCATCCGGTGGAATGACAGCTCACTTCACCTAAGTTTTCACATGAGATTGTTACTGAATAGACCGGAAGGTTTCCAAGCAGGCTTTCAAAATCAAAACAAAAATATTTAATTTCACATAAACCTACATGGGCACTTATGTAACGTCAGAAGCTAGGTGCACGGTTCCATTTGGTCGTGTGTCTTTAGTCTATCACAGCCACATTTACTGAACTAAGACATTTGTTAAGCGTTATGTTGGCTACGCAGTAAGGGGTGTAAGTAAATTGTTAATTTCTGGAACGTTTGACCCAATTCCCAGCTTGCCGGCAGTGGACACAGACTATAATGGACAGACGAGACAAGTTTGACATCAAAAAACATAAGTAACATAATATCAGAGGGGCAATTCTCGTAATCTTAAGAACGTGTGAACGTTCTTAAAATTGACATAATTGAGACTGAGTGATCTCAGTCTCAATTATGTCAATTTTAAAATACCTGTAATTTCTCTACATTTTTGACAAGTTTTTGACATTGGTTTGTCGCTGAGATGAGATTGCGACTAGATTTTGAACGTTTTTAATTACGGGAATTGGCCTTCAGCACCCTAATTGCGTAACACACAATTAATCGGAATCGGTTTCATTTTGACAGTTCAACAACATTCATTGCGTTATTTACGTGTTGAGCAGACAAATTTTTCGAACTTATGAAGCAATGGATTAGCAATTTGCTTCAAAATGATTCAGATTACGATTGATTGTGTGTTACGCAATTAGGGTGCTGGTCCTGATCCAATCTGATTAGACTTAGACAGTATTTACATTGTGATGTATAAGCTACATTGGCTCTTGTCCGGATTTGAACCCACAACCTTGTTCATGAGATGCGAGGCCTTTAACCACTGGGCCATCACAACTTTCAGTAAACAAGCGTAGTGACAATTATAGAACTAACGACTAGGTACAATAGACTTGAACCTTCTCCCTTGTGACTTAATCTATGTTCCTTAGCACAGCTTTCATGCACTGCTTGACTTATGATTTATTTTGCAAATACGTTACTATTGTAACTGCGAACTGTTAGCTTGTTTTGTTCGTATTTATGACATCATGACACACGTGGTGCAATCTACGAAGTGGCACTCGTTTTATATTATAATATATGGAGTTAGATAATAATGCCATCTAGAAGTTGCAGCAAAATGTAAGTTCTAGATGGAGAAGAGAACATCATTCCAAAAATCATCACCATCATCATCATTTCAGCTGAAAGACTTCCACTGCTGGACATAGACCTTAGACTCCCCCAAGTACCTCCACTTCAATCGGTTCGGACCGAAAGACGTACCGTTGGAAGGCCTCCCATAAGGTGGACTGAATGATGCCCTGGTAAAGGCCGCAGGAATTCACTGGATGCGAGGATTCCAAAAATAACAAAATCTATTATATACCTTGTGCAAGGTGGCTGATTGATGCAAGTGTCATTGCGGGCATTGTTATCTATTATTGCCACTTAATTCCATCTGAAAATATACTTAGGTACACATAACAGTGTCTTGAGTTATATCTCTACACCAAACATCAGTCAGAAGCCTGACCGGTAGTTTTATAACCGATGACATCAACCTCAGTGATTTGATATCTGTCAGCACAAAGGATACGCTGCACCGATGTTATCGACAGACTGGTACGATAACTCCATGTAAATTTTCAGAAATAACACGAGCCTCATATACCTAGTGCATAAGCTTGGGGTTCACCAACTAATCTAAACATTGATTTGGTAATGAGTCTATAATTGTTTCAGTATGTGTTTTAATAAATATGGAGTGCTTTTTTTCGCACACCATCGCTTTTCCAACGCACTTAGAGGTAAGGTAAACAAAAAGGTTTGTTTATCTTGTTTGCATGCGAATATCGAGAAATAACGAGAGAAACGAAATGCTAAGCAACTGCTTACAAATTAAGTATAAAAAGCCGGCCGTGTAACTCAGACTCGCAGACAAAGAGTTCCGTACCACCAAACAATGTATGTCATTAAACATTTTTTTAAACACGTTTCTTGACCCCCTTCAATTTTTAACTTTATTTTATTTTTATTACTTAATTTTGTTGTTATAGCAGCATTATAGAAATACACACTCTGTGAAAATTTCAACTAATAATTTTATCTAGCTCTACGGTTCATGAGATATAGCCCGCTGACACACAGACGGACGGTTGGAGGGACGGAAAGAGGAGGCTTAGTAATAGGGTGCCGTTGACAACCTTAAGGTACGGATTACGGAACCCTAAAAATTTATGAAATGTTTTATTGAACTGTGGATCTTGTGGATTTAAGTAGCCAGATAATAACCATCATTGTAATAATCGTTTTGTAAATCTGAAACGCAACTTACCAATCAATTATAAAGCATTTTATACAACATGTTAAAAAAACCTGTTCGATCCGTGAGGGTGTTGTAAAGACTCGTGCTAAGAGTATTTAAGTGGTAATTTTCAGAAAAATTAAAAATTATCACGCATTTTTTTTTAACTGGCGAATTTTACCTTGGCAAACGAGGGGCGCGGGCGGCCGTCGTGTTGCGGGTGTCTGCAAGTCATAACTTAACCCCCCCCATCCTACCTCCCCCTCGTCCTCTGTTAAAAAGTTGCTAATGAAATTGGGGTAATTTTGGTAATTAAAACGTAAAATTTAAACAGCAATTACCTTTTTCTTTTTGAACATTTTTTATTACTTTTTAGTAACGTTATTGTAGTACCTATGTGCTCAATTAGGTCAATTATGGACAGGGTTTTTATCTGACATTGATATATACGGTATAAAATAATAATAATATCCCTGGACATTTCAAAATGCACCAATAATACTATTTGGTCAGCTGTTGTGTCAGATTTTTATATATGTACTAGCTGCGCCTCGCGGTTTCACCCGCAAAAAATTCGATCCCGTGGGAATATCGGGATAAAAATAGATAGATAGATAGTTACCTACATGTTAATCCTGGTTATAAACTATCTGTGTGCCAAATTTCATCCAAATCCGTTCAGTAGTTTTGGCGTGAAAGGGTAACAAACGTCCATCCATCCATACAAACTTTCGCGTTTATAATATTAGTAGGAAGTAGTATGCATTGTATGTGGCTAAATAATAACAGCCGCACAGATCGATCGATCAGGTTAAGTTACGCTTGCCGCGGTTGTTCCGTCGATGGGTGATCATTTTACATATTAAGACCCCTCCGTACTTCGGAAAGTACATTAATATGTTGGTCTTTGCTGTCATGCGTAGATCCTTGGCAGTCGTTACGGGTCGTCTGAAGCCCGAAAGTCTGACAAGCAGTCTTACTAAGGGGCATCGTATTACCCAGTAACTAGGTTGTTGAGGTCAGATAGGCAGTCGCTCTGTGTAAAATACTGATATTCAGCTGCATCCGGTGAGACTGGAAGCCGACCCTACCATAGTTTGGAAAAAGCTAGGCAGATAATGCAAATGATGTATGTATCGTATTGTAACACAAACTCCTCAAGATTATCAATTCTCTCAGTCAATAAGATGTAAACAGAGCTGGTCGGGATTCCCCAAAGCGCTGGCTAACATTACAGACCAGCCGCAATCATTTGAATAGAGACGATACACTGTGGCACGGCTGCATATCCTGCTGCCTCGAGGCTTTATAAGCCTTGGTGCAAGGCATAAACTTATACTGAGGCGGACAGTAAAAGTAATATCAACAACTTGTGACCCGCCCTTACTTCAAACGGTTTTTAGAACTTGAAAAAACATCGAGATATCTTTAGTATAAATGTAAGTATACACCGTAAAAATTTTGATCGTTTTAAAGTTTTAATCCTTAAAAGGGGTCATTGTACTCATCTTTATGAACAACTTTTACTACGGGACCAACTCTTAAATCGTGAAAAAAAGTCAGTTGATCTATACGTTATGTCGAGTTATGCAAACATAAATCTGTGGATCAACTGATTTTTTTAGTAAAAGTTGTTCATAAAGATGAGTACAATAATAATATAATAATAATAATAATAAACAGAATAGCTAATAGCTCTCAAACACAGTCTCATACAAAACACTAACACTCCCTACTATAAGTACGCGCCGCAAACTATCCTAGAAAATGACACACATAAATTGTATTACGATCGTGCCATACTTACAGATAAGACCATCCATTATAATAGACCAGACATAACCTTACAGGATAAAATTAGAAAAATCACTTACCTTATAGATATTGCAGTTCCCAACACCCATAACCTACAAAAAACAATTGCTGAAAAAATAAGTAAATACGCTGAGCTTAAAGAAGAAGTTACAAGAATTTGGAGACAAGATAAAGTTTATGTTGTTCCTGTCGTTCTCTCCACGACAGGTGTTATCCCCAACCATCTCCTCCGTAGCCTGAAATTAATAGATCTAGAAGAATCCCTTTACATCAATCTGCAGAAAGCAGCTATCCTAAACACACGCAGAATCGTTAGGAAATTCATGCAGTTAGACGAAAGTATACTATTACCATAAATTCACCACACGCTGCATTTACTTGGCTTTGGCCCGTAAATGTGGCTAAAACCAGCCTTAGTGCTGAGAAAAAGAACACCCCCGATAATAATAATAATATCCTTGGACATTTCACACAGCGCCATCTAGTCCCAAGCTAAGCAACCTAATGCTTGTGTTATGGTAACAAGATGGCTGATAAACTACTTATATACTTTTTTTTTTTTGTAAATACATACATATTATAGATAGAAAAACACCCAGACTCGGAACAAATACATGTAGGTCATACAAATATTTGTTCCGTGCGGGAATCGAACCCGCGACACGCAGCGCAGCAGTCAGTCGCTTAACCACTGCGCCAACCGTGCCGTCAATGACCCCTTTTAAGGATTAAAACGATCAACATGTAACGGTTTATAGTAACATACACATGGTGAAAATCGCATGAAAATCCGTTGCGTAGTTTGGAAGAATAACGCGGTCACACGAAAAGCGACTGCAATTTACTATAATTAGGTATGTATATGAATAAAATAGATATCTACATATTCTTCATGAACGAATTTCGGTCACAACTTACAGCGGTCAATTTCAACGGAGACTAGCTAACTAAGCAGGAGATGATTTATACACAATTGTGCGCAACACAGATGCATTCTCTCTTTCCTTATTTTGATAATCCGATCAAACGGCAATCCGACACGACGTGAATAGAGATTAGAAACAGGAGAGTAGCTAGGTACTCTTTGAGGCACGAGGCTGTAACACAGCAGTGCTCTCTACGCTAGGCTGCTCTAGGTAACCTTTTCTTTTCAGAACCAAGGATCCGCATCCGGAATCTCATAACCCCCAGGCACAAGACCTGACCAGCGAGCCATCTAAAGATTTTTGAAGAAGTCGTCGTGATTTCCTATTCTGTACGGTTCTAATTTCAGAGATTATAATAGAAATACGTACTTTTTAAGGCAATTTTAAATATTACGAGTTAAAGATGAAGGGCTCGTGCCAAAATAATAACAGCCGCACGGGTTGGTTGAAGAATAAGTTACGGTTTCCGCGGTCGATCTGTGGATGGGTGACCATCCATTACATATCAAGACCACTCCGTGCCTTGGAAACCACATTAAGCCATTTTTAGACATTCGTTACGGGTAGTCAGAAGCCCAAAAGTCTGACAACCAGTCTCACCAAGGGGTATCGTGTTTGCCAGTTACTGGGTTGTGGAGATTAGATAGGTAATCGCTCCATTTAAAATACTGGTATTCAGCTGCATCCGGTTAGACTGGAAGCCGACCCCAACATAGTTGGGAAAAGGCAAATGGATTTAACAAGTTAACAATAAGGGGAACTATAAAGTAATGAGGAAACCTGAAATACAAATACTTACTGACTGGCGCAGCCTTGTTGGTCATATTAATTGGTCGACCTGCTCGTTATTCCGCTTTTTATTGGACCATTCAAAGCCAATCTTGATAGCAACCTAGGTAATAAAGTTTTAACCTCGGCTAAAACTGCAAATCCCATAGGATCAAAATCTCATTGAAACTCGACTAAAATGTGAATTTTATAGTGTTCCGTTTCAACTGAACTTTTTCATTGTTTTACAATTCTCATTTACTATTGGGAATTGGATTTTTCAAAGCCCCTTACAAATCATTTTAATTTTAATTCAAACATTCAAAGGGAACTGTTGAAAAATCTTAGTTTTTATTGAAAATTATTTATTTAAGGACTTTGGAAGACATAGCTAAATACAATAGTGGTAAATAACAGTATGATAATCTGACAGCCAATTACAGGTCTTCACGTCTAGAGCTTGACTGGTATAAAAGTACTGTGGAACAAAATATAGGTACAAACTGCAAATATTGCAAAAAAAAAAAATGTAAAATAAAAATTTGCAAGTAGATCATCACCTAAAATATGTAAAAACTAATATAATTGCGGCAGGTTATTTCCCATTAAACCAAGATGTTAAAAATTCAATGTAAAATATAAAAAAAAGTCGGAAGAATTCAATCTTTAAAGAAATTCATTGCTAAACACTTTTTTGCCGAGGTCACACTCGTTTTAAAAAGATTAAAGTCGAACTGTTTGCACACCTTATTAAAATACCTACTTATACGCACAACTTACGAATTTTGTCTTTATAATACAATAGAAGCGAAGCCAAAACTGTACATGGAATATTTAAAAAAGTAATTGCTAAGAGGTGTAGGAACGAGTCTGATGAGAATAAAGATTTTGAAATGTTTATCCGTTTGTCTGTTTGTCTGAATATATGTTCCGGATTGGCGCAAAAACGGCTAAACAAATTTAAATGTAGCACAAATTTTAAAATAGTTTTTAACCATTTTTTGTTTTTTTTTTTTTCGTGGAGAAGTTCTCATGGACCGATACCCTCCGTCTGGGAAGAACGGGGCGTTATGTCGGACTCCTACCGACTAAAACCCCACGGTTCCTCCTGGTACCATGAGTCGGGGGCCCGGGAGATATTTGTACATTCGCCGCACCCCGGACTGGTATCAGCCCGCCATGTGGGCCCTAGCACCAAGTGCGGCCGATCCCACAACCGCACGTCCTTCCATTAAGGCGCGCATACTGCGTGCCACCTCTTTGAGCCTGACTGCTTGAGCGACGACACAGCCCCAATTTTGGCACCCGCAGGCCCCTCCTCATGGTGGCCGGAGATTATTAAGCGTCCTTCGACACCCGGCTGCTCTTCTGGTGAGAGTGGAATAAGAGGTATGCTCTCTCTCCCTCTCCGCCGCCTCCTTTGCATACATCGCCTCCTCGCAAAAAAAGGCCACAGCATCCCATGCGTTTTCGCTTCTGACCATGGACTGAACCACGGCCGGAAGTGAAAGATCACCGCACCAAGTTTCGCGACGAGGGCACAGCGCTGTTGGGCCAAAGCTGAGCACTCCTCTAGCGTATGTTGCGCCGTGTCCTCGTGGCAGTTCACAAAGAGATGACAAGCGGGCGTCCGCTCCCGAACTATGCGACGCAGGTATTTCCCAAAATATGCGTGTCCAGTGCTTACTGGACACGCATGTTTACACAGGCGGCTGACACAGGTGCTTACCTGTGTCAGCCGGAAATTAACGGCGCTATGCTGCCTCTCCAGCCATTCCTCCATATAGTTTATAACCTAAATTAACCCAAAGGGTTCCTTTAATCCCGGTAGTACATTCCCGTGATATTTTTTTCCGAGCAGCCGCGTGCAAGAGCTAACATATATGCAAGTCCGAGATCCATGCGAGCGCAGCGGCGTGCAAGAGCTAATATCTACATAAACAGGGCAAAACAAAAACAGTTTTCTATTTTTTTTTTCTTTTGTCTAGCACTAAGGCATAGATTTTAATTACAATTACTTTTTTTTTTAAATACTCCATGTACCGTTTTGACTACGTTACTATTTTATCATTATGTATGTAAATATACAGTGGCCTCCGAAAGTTAGTTGACATTTTTCTTTTTTGACTTAAAATTCTATTGATCCAAATGTTTGAACTGCGTTAGACATCATCATCATCATCAGACTATAGCAGTCCACTGCTGGACATAAGCCTCTCCTATTACATGCCATTCAACTCGAAACATAAATAAAAAACATAACATATCCTAAAAACCTAACATATCCCTTAGCAGTACCTGATTATTTTTTATTTTAAATCATAATGTGGCATCATAGATAACGTGGGAAAATTGACAACTAACTTTTGGAGGCCACCACGAGGCAACTGTAGATCGCTGTAAAAAAAGAATATTACATCACTCCGTTTCAAATCAAAACAATAATAAACTTAACGTAACCTTAAGAAAACTGATTGCACAAGCAAAGGAACCTATTCGGTTCGCTAACACGAAGCCCCAAGTAAACAGTTCATGGTTACTGCTTATAATAGGCAGTTAGTATTCTAGTCTGAGCGCCTTGGAGACTTGCTATAACAACTAGTACTATTTAGACGGTAAATATTAACGACTGCTTTAGTTTCGGGTAGGATTTGAGAATGCTGACTAAATAACATCACGCCTGGGATTCCCATAAGGTGGAGGCAGAAGTGTACCTCCGTAGGTACATGCCATGTAATAGGAAATTAAATAAAAATTATAAATAAAAATAAATATAAAAAAAAAAAATGCCAAATTATTATGCCTTATACATAAAGTATTCGTATTAAATGTATTTTCTTTCTTTCCATGTAATAGGGGGCGAACCTATTGGCATTTGCTGGGCACAAATCCGGAGTCCAGGCTGCTAATGAGAAAGCCCTTATTCAAAATCAGCCTATAATGTTCTCACTCCTGGGACAGGAGCCTCCTCTCTTCGAGAGGGAGCCAACTCGGGCTGTAATCCACCACGCAGGCCCAGTGCTGGTTGGTAAAGGTCACATGTCTTCGAATTTTTGGTTCTCGAACATTCCGTAACGATGTTTTCCTTCGCCGTTTTGAGAGCAGAGGTGGTGAAATTATTTACACAAAGTAAAGCGCCTGGTTGGGTTCGAACCCACGACTTACAACTCGTAAGTTTGGGCCTTTACCACTGGGCCACCACTGCTGTCGAGAATGTCCTTATAGAAAATACTAATAACCCCAGAACTCAGGACCTCATACCCAGCATCAGCGTTTGCACGTTGTTTGCTTGGACCACTAGACCAACGAGTTAGTCTTCGCATTTTTCTGACTAATACTGGTATTATTTTAATAGGTAGCTGCGCCCCGCGGTTTCACCCGCATGAGTTTCGATCCCGTGGAAATATCGGGATTTTTTTTTTTTTTTTATCTTTTGTTTTAGGGACTTTTGTTCTTGTAAGAACATGTCAGCCCCGTTGAGTCACATCTAATTACATCTAATACAACATCATAAACAACATGGTTTCAGTACAAGGTAAAGGTATCGATACCAAGACTTCACTGACGCGTGAACATCTTAAATAAAGTGGCGGCAGCAAGTGACGTAGGATTTGCTAGAACTGGTGTAAATGTACCAACATCCATTATATTCAGTTTAAATTCACGCATCAGTAATTCCCTGTCTCTCTTATATTTTACACAGTATAACAGTAGGTGATGTACATCATCCAACACCCCACATACCTCACAATTGGGGGAATTAACTTTTCTCATCAGATATCCAAATCTTAGTGGGATAATGTCCTGATCGTAACCTATTTGCTATGACTATAACATTCCTACCAACTTTATGATTGACAAACCATGGTATTCGAGGCGGTAAATATCGGGATAAAAAGTATCCTATATGTTAATCCTGGTTATAAACTATCTGTGTGCCAAATCTCATCCTAATCCGTTCAGTAGTTTTTGAGTGAAAGAGTAACAAACATCCATCCATCCATCCATCCATACAAACTTTCGCGTTTATAATATTAGTAGGATAAGTAGGATTGTACCATGTTTTATCTGAACTGAATAAAGTTTTCACTATCATTTATCTTCGTTTACCATTCGAAAATGTATTTTATTTATTTCTGTAAATTAAAATACCCATTAATTTCATGGCTAATTCTTTTTAATTAAGTATTTACTGTTATTTGGCTGAAACGTATACGATGACTCTTGTATACCCATAAATAATTAAGAATTAACTTCATAGCTTTAGGTCCTCTAATATGATTAACTGGCAACCCGTCCTTTTCAAACCTTTGCACAGGTGCAATGGGGACGTGTCAAAACAACGAGATTTACATACTAAGTTAAATATAGGTAAACGGTATACACAAACCTTTCGGTATAAATTGTCTAAATGATGGTGAAAATCGCACCAAAATCTATTGTGTAGTTTAGAAGATCGAAGCGGTCACACAGACAGAAAGTTACTTTGTTTTATATGTATGTACGTTCGCCAATGGAGATAAGTAATCAAAGTCGTCGAATATAGTTGAAGTTTAGTGAGAAACCGATGGATGGTTTTGAATGAAATTTTATTTGATAAAATGAACTGATTGTTTTCTACTTAAAGAATTAAATTTTATTCTAAAACATCCATCGGTTAATAATTGTGTAGAAATAATAATGCCAACGACACACATAATAACACATGAACAAAGTGCTTATATCATCATATCAGACTCTAAGAAAGTGGAACGGACTTGTGTAAAATACAATAAATACTATTCTAAGTTTTAAAATAATTATCACATAATAAATTAAGTTAAATTAAAATTGCTTATCAGTCTTATAGGCTAGATTGTAATTAATTATTAAGAACCTGGTTCTTTTTAATAAAGGATAATTTTTTTTAAAAATTTTTTCTCTTTGTATATATGTTTTTCCGGTCACTGTTGTTTATATAGCAAGTAGTGAGTGGTATACGAATTTGTACGACAGCTAAAAAGTCTAAACCGACTTCTAAAAATAATCTGCCTAGCCTTTTTTATTAGGGTTCCGTAGCCAAATGGCAACGGAACCCTTATGGATTCGTCATGTCTGTCTGTCTGTCTGTCTGTCCGTCCGTATGTCACAGCCGCTTTTTTCCGAAACTATAAGAGCTATACTGTTGAAACTTGGTAAGTAGATGTATTCTGTGAACCGCATTAAGATTTTCACACAAAAATAGAAAAAAAATAATAAATTTTGGGGGTCCCCATACTTAGAACTGAAACTCAAAATTTTTTTTTTCATCAAACCCATACGTGTGGGGTATCTATGGATAGGTCTTCAAAAATGATATTGAGGTTTCTAATATCATTTTTTTCTAAACTGAATAGTTTGCGCGAGAGACACTTCCAAAGTGGTAAAATGTGTGTCCCCCCCCTGTAACTTCTAAAATAAGAGAATGATAAAACTAAAAAAAATATATGATATACATTACCATATAAACTTCCACCGAAAATTGGTTTGAACGAGATCTAGTGAGTAGTTTTTTTTTAATACGTCATAAATCGTAACGTAACGGAACCCTTCATGGGCGAGTCCGACTCGCACTTGGCCGGTTTTTTTATTTATTTCAGGCGACGCCGGCCCATAGATAAGTATACATATTTTTACTATAAAACTTCACTTCACTAACTTGTTCTTGAGCTGTTCTGTGGTACTTGTCCGTGGAAGCAACGGAACACCACGTCCTGCTTTTTCTCAACTGTGTTGGGCTCGGCTCCCAGACTAACCGGATGCAGCTGAGCAGGTACCAGTATTTTACATGGACTGACTGCCTATCTGACCTCCAAACCCAGTTGCTGGGTAAAACGAAACCCCTTGGTAAGACTGGTTGTCTTTCGGGTTTCTGTTGATCCATAATGACTGTCAAAGATCCATGAATAATAGCCAGGATCAACAGCGTAACGTGCTTACCGAGGCACGAAAGAGAGAAAGAAAAGAGAAGCACGCTTGTAAAGATGGTCACTCATCCACGAACTAACCGCGGCAAGTGTAGCTTTACCAGATCGATCAACCCGTGCGGCTGTTTTTACTTAGCCACAAGCCCAAAAAACACTACATTCACATTGTAGATTTTTTACAAACAAGCATTTTGCCGCAGTGTATCGATAAAAAACTTATAATAATAATAAGGCGAGTTTAGTAGAGATTGGTCCTTGGCAGCTTTGGACAGAGAGAGGTCGAGAGTAGGGAGGTCTTTGCCCAACAGTGGGGTATTTAAAATAATAAATATTTTATTTCAGATCCATAGTGTGTTGTTAGTAAAAGTCTTCATCTAAAGTTAGTAAAAACCACACACTTGTATGCACAAAAATTGAAACGACTGACACCAACGTGTGCAACCGAATCCATTGAGCCAGCATGGGGCTGTCCCACCTAGCACACAATACACTCAGGATGCTGTGGGAGCCAGCCCGTATTCTACCGAGAATAAAGCGCACCGTTTCCGTATAATGGCATGAAAACCATCAACCCTGGCCTCGGTGAACATCCCGGAAGCACTACAAAAGCGAGGTAGACTCTACAGCATCCTGAATACATTGTTATACTGGACAATAACAACAATAACATAGCTAATAACAACAATAATTAGGAGCGCGCCATGTTAGGCCTATCATTGAAAGACCGAGTCTGTAACTCAGAGATCCGACATATAACAAAGGTTCATGACGTCAAACTATGGGTAGCGGCTTTGAAATGGAGGTGGGCAATTGGCCGGACGTGTGGAGGAGCAGGGTTCTAACAGATTAATTTCTGAGAGACGGTAGTTGAAGCGTTGGTAGACCAACTGCCAGGTGAATGAACGACCTACAGAAGATCACATGGAAGTTTTGTATGAGACTCGCACAGACCGTGAGAGTAGTAGACAACAAACAAAGCACCTAAGGCCTATTCAAATTTACGTTTCCGATTGATAATATTTAAGGTAAACAAATATCAACTTTATTTCAGTAGTAATTAAGTTGATTTCAAAGTTACTAGCATTGTTTAAAAAGTCTTAAATGTTTGAAGTGGTAGAGTAAACTGAACTTTTTTCTCTAGGAATTCAAGTTATTTTTTCAATAACTCATAGTTGTTTACATGTTTGGCAAGTAAATTGCGAACGCAGATTACATATACTTCATACAGTTAACACCATGGATCAAAATAAATAAACAAAGGCAAGCAAACTTATCAGCGCTCTCCAAGCTGTACAATGAATGTCTTGTGCAAATATTTAATTAAATAACATTACATCCGTTCTTTCTAGGACACGTTACACTCGAATCATAAATAATAAACGAGATATAATGTTGATGCCTTAAATTAGACTAATTTATACGACAACATTTGTTATGGGAAGCGAAAACCTGGTCGATGTGGCAATGCTTGAAATAGCCTAAGCGTTGTTCCAACAGCCTGCCATGGGCATAGGCTGGACATATGCGTGGTCCTATATCCGGCAGTAGACGTCTATCGACTGAATTTTGATCCTGCACAAAATGTCTGCCTTGCAAGTTTGTCGAAAGCTTTGAGTTTCGGTTTAAAGAAGTTTATTTCTCAAAAAAGAACATACATAGTTCACTTAAATATGAGAAACTTAACGAAAGTAAAATGTTATTGCATTAATTATTAAACATAGTTGTCGTTCGATCTGTCGTACATACAGTGGTAGTCTTTTGTTATTGCTGGTTGGCCAAATACAACTTTACTCTATTTTTAAAAATGTTCATTGATGAGCAGTCTCTTATTTCTTTAGGCAACTTATTATAAAGCTGCGCTCCCTCAAACTGTATGGTTCTCCTTCCGTACAAAGTTCTAACCGAAGGCAGTTCTATACTATCCCTATTCCTAGCGTAGTAGTGGTAAGTTTTCCGTTTGAAAGTGATTTGAGAGTGTATTTTGTTAGTTAGAATTTTCTTTATTAGTATGCATGTGTGGTATGTATATAATGTATTTAGATTAAATAATTTAGTTTTAGTGTAAAGTTCTTTTGTAGGTGTTAAGTAATTGTAATTAAACAGAGTTTTGATTGCTTTGTTTTGCGTTACTTGTAGGTCATGAAGATGTGTAATAGCGGCCTGTCCCCATACTTGTATTAGATAGTCCAGGTGCGGTTTGATGAGAGTATTATAAATGGTGTAGCGTAATTGAAATGGCACACATTTACTGATATTTCGCAGAGCTCCAGTCAACGGGATTAATTTGCCTCTTACGTAATCAATGTGAGGTCTGAATGACAATCTACTGTCCAAGATCAGGCCTAAATACTTCTCATGGTTTGATCTTGATAACTGTTGGCCATCTACCGTAAGATGAGGGAAAGCAGGAATCTTTTTGTTCTTAGGGGAAAATATTATGTATGCGGTTTTGTTAACATTAATAGTCAGTAAGTTTTGCTTGAGCCACGCATTTAAGACATGCAGGTCCTGTTGTGCTTCAGTAATAACACTAAGTATGGAGTGACCAAAATAAAAAAGACACGTGTCATCTGCGTACAGTGATATATGACCCGCCAACCCAACATTACTTATATTATTTATATAAATTAAGAAAAGCAGTGGCCCTAAAACCGATCCCTGTGGAACTCCGCACACTACTGCAGCTGCTGTACTTTCAAAGTGGTTAATTTTTACTATCTGCTGTCTGTTTGCAAGATAAGATTCGAATATTTTGTAGGCTTTGGCAGTGATTCCAATGCTATTTAGCTTTTCTAATAGTATAGAATGACTTATAGTATCGAAAGCTTTCTTAAGATCAATAAAAATACCTAGAACTAGTTGCTTTTTATCAATATTATTTTTAATTTTAGTTACTAAATCTATTGTTGCAGCAAGTGTATTAGAATGTGGTCTGAATCCGTATTGATGTTCATATAGAAAGTCTATTTCGTTTAAGTAATCAGATAGGCGTGCAAACAATACCTTTTCAAATATTTTTGAAATTACAGGCAATACTGAAATAGGCCGGTAGTTGCCGGGATCGGTTTTAGTTCCAGCTTTGTAAATAGGGGTCACCTTGGCTATCTTAAGGCTGTCTGGGAAAACACCTTCATTAAGGCAATCATTAATACAGTTTGCAAGATTATTTGCAATTTGGTTTCCAATACACTTCAGAGTCTTTGTGGTTATACCGTCTATGCCACAACTGGTATTATTATCTAGGTTATCTATAATTTTTTTGATTTCGGCTGTTGAACAAGGGCGAAGTTCCGATAGGTTAGTGTCTTGACTATTCTTAACTTTGTGTATAGTATTTGTGTGTGTGGTGTTAGGTTGGTTTGGTTGTATTTTACTGGCTAATATAGAACCAATTGTAGCAAAGTAATGATTAAAACTGTTACAAATTTCTGTACCATTTGATATCACAGTATTACCTACAATTATCTTTGGGGGAGCACAGTCACATGTAATTTTATTTTTAGCAAGAGTGTTTATTAACTTCCACATCTTCTTGGGGTTTTTTTTGCATTTATCAAAAGCATCATAATAATATTTCTTCTTTTCTATGCCAATTGTCTTTTTCACTTTTTCCTTTGCAGTTGTTAACTTTGATTTCAATTGTTCATTCCTGGGATCCCTTAGATAATCATGCCATAGTTGATTTCTTTCGGTAATGTTGCTAATTATAATTTTATTAATCCAGTCCTTCTGGGGTAGATTAAGGATTTTAGTTTTTGAAATTTTAGCATCTTCGATTTGCTTTTTGATGTATTTTTCAAGTGTGTGATAGCTACTGTCTACTTCTGGTAGATTTTCCTTTTGTATATTGCTAATAAGTACCTTATAGTTGATTGCTTGATATTGTTTCTTATGTATTAATGATTGTTTATGCTTCTTTATTCCTATGTATATTTGCTTGTGGTCAGATAAAGTAGACTCAACTAATGCCATGTGTATGCTGGAATCGTGAATATTTGTAGTCACATGATCGATTATGCTTTTCGTATTAACTGTTTGTCGAGTTGCGTATTGTTCGTGTGTGTTGTTTATAATCGAGTAGCCTGATTCCTGTATCATGTTCCTATAGTCTGTGGTTTTACGTTCACTTTGCAGTAAATCTATGTTGAAGTCACCGAATACAATTGTTTTTTGCCTCGTTCTTTCTAACAACGTTGAGTACGTTTGTTGGAATAGTTTTATGTTTGTATTAGGTGGTTTATAGATGATGCCAACGGTCAGTGACAGTTTCTCCAGATGTATAAATAGAAAATTGTTACCATGTACGTAGCGATCTTCTTTAATGTTAAACTTGATATTTTTGTGTACATACATAGACACACCACCACCAACACCATCTGTTCGAATATTGTAGACATGTGTATAATTCGGTATATCGAGCAGTTCAGCTTCTGTTTTGTTTTTTATCCACGTTTCGGTGAGTAAGATAATGTGTATTGATTGATTAAATGACTTAAGTATGCATTTCAATTCGTCTAGTTTGCCCGTTTTAACTAAGCTTCGAACATTGGCATAAAATAGTCTCAAAGACGAGGCAGACGTGCGTATAGCCTGGTAAGTATATACATGCTGGTAGGTAATGCTTTCAAATCCTGGGGTATCGATGTTAATTGGCCGGAAAGTAGGACTCATTGTTAGTTTTTTGACGTAATCTTAGTAATTTTCGGTGTTCCTTTGTCATACTTAATGATCAAATCTAGCTCACCATTTTCCTTTCGACGCGCTAACTCTTCACGAAGATCTTTCAGAAGTCTCATTTGCATAGGTGTTTGGTCCGAGTATATACGTACACTTTCATTGATGAGCTTCGATTTGTTCCGTAGTATATGCAAAACAGTGTCTTTATTCTCGAAACACACCTTAAGATGCCGGTTTTTCTCAGAGTTATATTTGCCGAGCCGCATACATTTTATAGGTGTGGGACAATCCTCATAGAAGCTTTTAATCAGGGTATGTATTTGTTTATTGTCATACTCACGTCTTATATCCAAGTTTTTGTTGTTAATTTCGGGTATTCCGATAATTATAATGTTTTGTTGCCGCTGCGCTCGGTCTTGGAATTCTAAGGCCATGACTTCATATTCGCGATGCGGCGAATTTGTAAGCGCAGGGTTTGGTTGTGTTTTAAGGTTTGTCAGGTCATTTTCGAGGGTTTTTATTTGGCCTTCCAGATTGCAGTTTTGAATTTTTAGGTTTTCTAATTCTATTTTCATTTTATTTTGTTCTGAGTTCAGGGTGTCTGTTGAGCATTTTATTGTTTTTAACTCATTTTTTACCTCAGTTATTTCTTGAGATAGCCTGTTCGAATTTTCACTCTGCTTTTGGCTGAAATCCTTCAGGAACTTCATAATCTCAGTCCGAAATTCCGTTATTTCCTCTCTGATTCCCAACTCCAATTCAGGGCGCTTCCTTTTATATCTGTTAGATACATACTGATCTTCTGTTTGGAGGGCAAGCAAATCGGGCGACGAACTGCTCCCGCCACCGCTTATGGTAGAACCGCTAGGCGGTGTTCGTTGTGGCTTCATCCTTAACCCTTATCGGTGCGGTGACGTAGTTGTCGGTCAACGTCGCACAAAACGATGTGAGTGAGTAGGTAAGCAATTGACGGATCTCCCGTTTACTCGCAGCTTACTTGGTGCAATAGATGTTGAGGTAGTTCACTGTGATTTGAGTTCTATCAGAAATACTCGAAGTAACACTTTAGCTTGCAACTATTTTAATAAGTTATTTAAATTGGTAAGAAAAAAGTTGTACACGTCTATCCACTACGACAGCCGAACGTACGTTTTTGCATTTGAGCATATCAGCCTTCTTTGTTGTATTGTTTTAAGTATTTTTGATTCTTTTATATTTTATAACTTACTAGCGGACCCGGCAGAGGTCGTCCTGCCCGAAAAATCAACGCCACCTACCGGGTCCAATTGTTTATACAAACCTTGTTCTGACAATAACAAACACAAAAAAAAAGAATTATCCAATTTGGTGCAGTCGATCGGAAGTTATCTGGCTACATACATTTCGGTGATACATTTTTATTTATATACTAGCTGACCCGACAAACGTTGTTTTGCCATATAAATTATTTCTAGCTGTCCGGTGCTACTTCGTTCGCGTGGTGTCCTACCCCTACCCTACTCCTACCCTACTCCTACCCTACTCCTACTCTACTCCTACCCTACCCTACTCCAACACTACTCCTACCCTACTCCTACCCTACTTCTACCCTACCCCTACCCTACTCCTACCCTACTTCTACCCTACTCCTAACCTACCCTACCCTACTCCTACCCTACTTCTACCCTACCCCTACCCTACTCCTACCCTACTTCTACCCTACTCCTAACCTACCCTTCCCTACTCCTACCCTACTTCTACCCTACCCCTACCCTACTCCTACCCTACTTCTACCCTACTCCTAACCTACCCTACCCTACTCCTACCCTACTTCTACCATACCCCTACCCTACTACTACACTACTCCTACCCTACTCCTACCCTACTTCTACCCTACTTCTAACCAACCCTACCCTACTCCTACCCTACTTCTACCCTACCGCTACCCTACTCCTACCCTACTTCTACCCTACTCCTAACCTACCCTACCCTACTCCTACCCTACTTCTATCCTACCCCTACCCTACTCCTACCCTACTTCTACCCTACTCCTAACCTACTCCTACCCTACTCCTAACCTACTCCTACTCTATGCAAAACCCTTAATTTAATACGTGCTTCAATTCGAGTGGACCCGATTCTACCGTACCGAAGGGACGATCGTCAAATGTTTGACAGGAAAGTAGGTAGAACAGTTTATATGGGAAAATGAAATTGTTGTTTTTACTATCTTCCTCGTAATTTTTCCATATTTTCTCACCGTTTAAACCTTCCCTGAACTACGACAAACATTTCAAAACCAAAATCAGCTAAATCGGCCCAGCCGTTCTCGAGTTTTAGTGAGACTAACGAACAGCAATTGATTTTTATATACACTCGAGAGCAATGAATCCGGGTCACTTGAAGAATCCTAAAAATCTCGGAAACTAAAAATGCTAGGTTAATGCAATAAATTGTATTTAATAGACAATGTAATACTCCTTAAATGAAGGTATTAAAACTTCTTAGTTATTGTAAAGTTATATCATAAAAAAATCAAATTTGAAAAAGGGCCACTTTCGAAGATGGAACTACGAAATTACAGCATTTGGTTTTGCTTTTGTTTGTAATCTGTCATTTATGTGGGTACATAAACCATGTTGATAGTGCTCTATATTCATTATTCAAGCTGAAATTATGTCGCTTACGCCTGAAGAATGCACCAGAATACTTACAATGCTGGAAACCGGCCGGAGTCAGCGCGATACAGCCAGGACTGTCGGTGTGTCGCTGTCAACAGTACAAAGAGTTCTCCGACGTTACGAAGAAACTGGTTCTAACCTACGCAGAGCAGGAACGGGCAGAACCAGGTGTACCACAGCACGAGAAGACCAATACTTGGTGAACACCATGCTTCGAAATCGCTTTCTCACAGGAACTGAACTCACAAATCAGTTTTGACGCCTCGGAGGAAGTAACCCAAGTGCATGGACAGTAAGACGTCGGCTTGCTGAATCTAACTTAAAACCCCTTAGACCTGCAAACGGCCCTAAACTGGAGCGTGGGCATCGTATTTCAAGACTAAGATATGCCCAGAGCCACGTAAATTGGAGTATTGAAGATTGGTCAAAAGTTATGTTCTCCGACGAATCAAAATTTATGCTCTACAAGCACGATGGAAGACACAGAGTGTATCGAAGACCAGGGGAAAGATTCAAGCAAGCATGCATCGAAGAAAAAGTAGCCTACGGTGGTGGGTCTGTACTTGTGTGGGCCGGAATTTCTTCTGAAAGTCGCACAGATCTGGTGATCATAGAAAACGGCTCTTTAACTAGCGTAAGATATGTGGAAGAAATCCTCAATTATCACGTTGGTCCATTTATGGTCAATTTAGGTGAGGATGCTATATTTATGCATGACAATGCCCGACCTCATACAGGTAGGATTGTGAATGACTACCTTCAAGAGATGAACATTACTCGTATGGAGTGACCAGCGCGCAGCCCGGATATCAACCCGATCGAGCATGCTTGGGACGAGCTAGGCAGATGCGTAAAACAACGAAACCCTCCCCCAATCACGATTCGTGAGCTCAAAATTGCTCTCACAGAGGAATGGGAGACTATTCCCCAAAATCGTATAAGGAACTTGGTGTACAGCATGCCAAACCGCGTAAACGCAGTAATGGAAGCACGAGGAGGCAATACGAAGTATTAAAATTCAAGAAAATCGTAATAAAGTTCAAAAATTTCATGTTTCCTATTTTTGTTTTAAGGAGAGATCAGCAGTTTTTTCTTTATGTAATTTTGTGTTAATAAAATGTATGGTGACTCATATTTTTTTTACTTTCATTTAAGGAGTATTACATTGTCTATTAAATACAATTTATTGCATTAACCTATCATTTTTAGTTTCCGAGATTTTTAACATTCTTTAAGTGACCCGGATTCATTGCTCTCGAGTGTATATAGATTTATAGATATGTAATTCAACTAACGGGGCTTGTGGGTAAGTAATAACTGCCGCACGGGTCGATCGGTCAGGTTAAGCTACGCTTGCCGCGGATGGTCCGTGGATGGGTGACCATCTTTACATATCAAGACACCTCCGTGCCTTGGAAAGCACGATAAGCCGTTGGTCCCGACTGCTATTCGTGGATCTTTGGCAGTCATTACGGGTCGTCAGAAGCCCGTTATGGTTATGGAGATCAGAAAGGCAGTCGCTTCATGTAAAATACTGGTATTCAGCTCCAGTTAGACTGGAAGCCAACCCCAACATAGTTGGGAAAAGGCTAGGCAGGTGATGATGATGATGTAATTCAACTAAAGGTATCTCGTACGTACCTAGTATTAAGTGACGAATTCACAATTCCTAAAACTGTGTGTGATTTTTGTTTGTGTGTCTTAGTGAATAAATCATTGAAATGCCCTAAGAATAAATAAATACAGAAACATATCCATCCTTTACATATCATATTATCCTTTATCTCATTTCTACGATCCTAGGTCAGAACGTGTCCCCAAAACGAATTAAACAATTAATTGGACCTTTGTGAGAGCTCAAAAGAACCGTAGGAGCGGCTCCTTTCTGAAGAGCGCACTCCTCACAGATTTTTATGTGAATAGCTTTAATTTTAATATTCGTGCTTGATGTTTAAGGGTTTTTAGTAGTGAAAGGTCACGTTCATAAATGGAGTAGGTTGAATGTATTCGTCAAATTCAAGGAGGTAACCATGATTTTCGACACGAGTCAATAATAAAATAAGTAGGTATTTTTTTTTCTAATTTTCAGAATTCGGCATGTGTGGGATATGCATTTTAAACCGCAGCCTGTGTGGGACCGCACTGTAACTGCGCTTTTACACACACATAAAAACGCGGCCGCTTATACGATACCATAACGTGATTTTGAAAGTGGTGTATTCTGAAGTACTGTTATACTTAAATAACTAAAAAAACAATTTTGTATTCATTATTTACCAGGGATCGTAATTTTATTTGATTATTTATGTCTTTGATAACAGCCTCCTGAAATTTGACGAGGATGCAAAACAACAGCTTGTATAGGTATGTTTGTAGGTTTTGTAAGAACACTTCTCAAAGATCATTGGGCACCATTGTATGGAAACTATACCCGCGTTTTAAAGAAATAAAATAGGGGAGCATAGACAAATTAATGTCTCTAGTTTACGATAGTATGCAGGGTTCCATTAGGTAGGTACGTACTGTATGTTAGCCCAAAAAAATAAGTGTATTTTTTCCCAATGTCTATATTTTTTTAACAACAATTAACTTCTTAATCACGCATTACTATTAACTTTTTATTATTTTGCGCCATTAATTATTACTGTTAACTAAACATTTTTAAATTGGGAAAAATAAAAAATACTTTTTTAACACGTTTGATGCGGCAAGCTCCTGACAGAGTTTGCTCAATTAGTTATAGACAAGATTACGTCTAATGACTTTTCTCGAACTGAAGCTACGATCTTCGACTTAAGTAAAAAACCGGCAAGCGCGAGTCGGACTCGCGCACAGAGGGTTCCGTGCAAATTTATAGGTATGTAACTAAAAATTTAGTACATACCTATAAATTTTTGGTTTTCGCAATTATATTTGGTTTTCGCAATTTTTCCTTTATCTGTGCTATAAGACACAACGTACCAAATTTCAAGATTCAGAGTTCACGGGAAGTACCCTGTAGGTTTTGATTCCCTTGCGAGTGTCGAAAATTTGCGGAAATTTGCGGCAAAAACGGCTGTTCTTTTGATTTCGTTTGCTTAGAAGTTTGATTTTTTCACAGCTTTAAGGGTCAGTAGACCGGAGTATTTGGTATAAATTCCAGCTTGATATCTCCACGCATTCCTGAGAAAAAGGGTCTTGACAGACAGACATACGGACGGACGGACGGACGACAAAGTGATCCTATAAGGGTTCCGTTTTTTCTTTCGAGGTATGGAACCCTAAAAACAATTATTTTGACCTCGTACTCAAAGAAAGAAAGAATGAAAAATAGGTTTGTTTGTCACATAAACACCTGCACATAAAAAAAAGATATATTACCTCGAATAAAAAGAACATACATAACTATAATTACGAGCACAGTACAGAAATAGGTAGCTGCACTTCGTGACTGTAACAAGAAGGATTCACCATGATTTTTAGTGGTCACCCGAAAGCTACTAACTACATACTTCAAGTTCTACAATAAAGTCATCAAATTATTGTTTTATATATCAAAACTTATCACGCTTGTCGAGTTTCGCTAACTAATTTTATTCGATACTGTATTTAAAATACGTAAATCATACTACCTAACCATTTCCCAGTCCAGCCCCAGCAGTCTCGACATTTATAGCGATCGCTTTACGACCGAATTCGGTCGCAAAGTCCCGGATTGACAGGTGTAATGTATGGAGTGACAGGACGTTGCGACCGAATTCGGTCGTAAAGCGATCGCTATGAATATCGAGACTGTTGGGGCTGTAAGTCATAGTTATGAAGTTATGAGTAACGGCTATAAACTGTACCAGCAGTGCGATTCTGTAACCATCTCACCGTGTAAACTTAGGTGAAGTGAACGTGGAGTGAACTGTCATTCCAAATAATGCTAGGGATTGACACTACTGACAACTCACATCAAGCTCACTTCACTTGAGTTTTCACGGTAAGATTTTTACAGAATCGACCGGCTGTATGCGGGCAGTGAAATTATAAAATGATAAAGATCATAATGTATTTTAAATGATAAAAATGATAATGAGTGTGCAATGTAGAAACAGTGATACGGGATATCTAACCTATAACTACACATTACATATATTAATTGAAATCGCTTTTCGTGTCTTTCTGTGTAACGGCGCTATTCTTATAAACTACGTAATGAATTTTGATGCGGTTTTCACTATCATTCATGCTGCGGTTACATTGCATTGTCGCGATAAGGCGAACAAACTTCTCACGCTCTCTCTGGCACACCACTCGACGTCTCGCTGTAAGAATAGAGCGCGCGAAGTGTAGTTTTCTTTATCGCGGCAATGTAGCCTCAGCATTAAATCATTTATTCTGAAAAATTAATGTATACAGGGTGGCGATTAGGTTATCACATTAAATTGTACAGCAGGTATTACAAGTTGCTAGCAGTCCGTTAAAATAATAAAATAAATAATTTTACTAAAATTAAAAAAATGCATTTTTCAAACAAAATAAATGGAGTTATAGTTGGTAAAAAATAAATCATCCTTTATAATATTAGTTTACTGACCTGTAAAAGCGGCAACGCCGCAGCGTCGCGCCGGCGGAGCACGCGCCGTACCTACGCGAGGTACGAGTACGAGTACCTACTTGTGGATGTAGGCACGCGCGCGTGGTGCGTGCGACAGTAATTCAACATTTTCACAGCATACTTACGATATTGTTTTATGAAATAATCACAAATTAACTTTAAAAATCTCCACTTAAATGCAATCAATTATTACGTATTTTAATTTTTACGTTTTCAAAATGTCCACCGTTCTTCTGTACACACAAATGACATTTCGGACTCTTCAGAGTAGGCTTCGCGGCTAAAATTTTTAAATTGTCGAAAGCCCCAATTATTCGAGATTTTAAATCGTCCATAGTCGTCACTTCAACCTCATTCTTTAAATGTCCATTGCCCGAACTCCAAATCATATCGGTGTACTCCGGCGATGCGAAATTGATTCGAGGTATCTTGTTGGAAACAATAACACAATGAAAATAGCTACCTAACAATAATTATTATTTAAGCATTTGATTTCGCATAAACTGTCACACACACCACCTTCACTAACCTATCCTATTCCTATTACTAAAATAAAGTTAACACAAAACAATGTCCACAAAATAAAAACAATAACAATACTACGAAGGGCGCGTGCGCCAATCGTCAACTATTCCTCAAGGATTTTGGCGGCGGACTATGTGACTCATTCGTCGCACGCGCCAAAGAAATGCCTACAAGCACACCCCCGTACCCCGTAGCATTTCGGGCATAGAAATTTATACCTTAAGTCGTCAACCGTAAGAATATTTTTGCATATTTTTTTCATACCTCTCATGCGATCCCTTTTCATCTTTTAATTTTGCGCACAAAAAACGCCTTCAACTATTAGCCGTAAGAAGGCGGTAAGGACATTTTTCGCTTGAATTTTTTACGTTTCTTGTAATAATAGTTTGTAAAATGGTAGTTTAGTAGTGCTTGTAGGTAATTCGGAATGGCAACGTTTGAAGTTTTGAACTATCTTCACCGGCCACGGGTCTTTGACCTACTTTTATTGGTCAGCTGATTATGTTTATGCAATACATGATGTTGTGAAATATTAAAATGAAAAAAAGGGTCCTGCGGCTATAATATTGTTTATTATTAAATTATTTTAATTGAATATGATAAAATACCTAATATAGAGTACGTGGTTTCAATTAATGTGATAACCTAATCGCCACCCTGTATAGTAGAGTAATATTAAAATTACATAAATAATAATAAAATCTCTCAGATTGGGTTCCGAACAACAGGAACCCAGGTAGGCTCAGAAGGAGATAGCGTCACGAGTTAGACTCCTACCTAAAGGATAGGGATTAAATTGTAAAACTGAAAAAAAAAGGTTTTTTTTTTTAAGATGGCCTTTGTCCTTCAGTGAGACATAATAACCTCATATTAATAATAAATAAAAAGAAATCTGGAAGTGGTACAAAACTAGAAGAAAAACAAGAGATAGAGAATAGAGTTTGCATCTCAATTCGCGCCAGCAATGCCACTATAATAATTCCTATAGTAGCATTATAATCTACTTATAAGTAGAATCACATAGAAACAACACTGGACATTATAGTGACCTTATTCGCTATAATAATTATGTATATGAAACGCATGTATAATTTATAATCTATCTCGCTCACGGCGCGTTGCGTAGCGGCACTCGTGTATCGACGCTATAATCATGCATTGTAAACGTGCATAGAGACTCGTCGCAACCGACACGACGCATCGAAGTGACAGTGATGAGATGATCTAGAATATTCTGTTCGAGTTGATGGTGTTATCTTGAATCAGTTTTAAGACGTATTATTAGTAAGTGTTAATAAAAATCTTGATTAATATCGCGTGACTTCGGACAAGTTTAACACTAAGTGTGACGTAATAATTTATACATGCCCGCTTTTTGCCAAGGACCGATTAAGTTGGCAGCAAGTCCATTTATATATAGTTGTTATAATGTTAATATTGTTGATGTCAATATAAGTATTTTCGAACTAAACAGACAGCTGTGCTGCTGGGGAGTTTGTTGTGCCACTTCTTCTTCCCAGCGAAAGCACTAGAAAGTGGTGAAGGGCAGGCGTTTTGGGGGACTCTTTTTTGTAAGTTTTACGTTCAAAAAGTGCTGATTCTCAGCCTAATTTTAATAAATGACTTTTGATTTAGGTTCGCAAGGCGCGCCACGCGTGACGCACTACTGCGCGCATCTCAGAATTTGATGTGAAGACGATATCTGCAGAATTTTTGTGTTTGTACCTCATCCGAATGCACCAGAAACTTGTTTCGTTTACCTATTGTTTCTGTGGATGTTATTCATCTAATCTCTTTCCTATTTTGTTTTGCAATTGTAGGATTTTTTTATAAAGTGTTTAAAAAAAAAAGTGTTTTAAAATGGTAATACTTTATCTCACGATGTTATAGTGTCTCCCTTCAATCGTGTTCATGTATAGGTAATAAACAGTCATTGTTTATCCTTCTCAGACTTCCTATTGCTATGCGGTACAGGTGGCAATGACACAGTGGCTAAAATTTTGACTAGAAAATGAAATGAAAGGCAAAAAAGCCGTTTGCCAGAAATTATTCGCTTTTTGACTGTTGGCCACAAATGTACAGGTATTGAATTCGATTTTCTCGGCGGGAAATAACAAGCACTGAGTGAATAATAATAAAATATTAAGGTTTTTTTTTATTAATTTTCTGGCTTCAAGAAAGCTGTCTATGTTTGCAGCGCGCTGCAAAAAAACCTCTCAGCTGAACTGACAACCGAGAAAAAACATATATAGCATCCACTACGGGATCGCTGTAATACACTGGGTGATGAAATACGAGTAAACGTGGTTTGAAACACACTTAGTATCCATCCATAGGATTTTGTACAATGATATTCCGCCAAATCCACTCCAAAGTCATTTTTCATCAACTATTTTACACATAACTAGCTTCTGCCTGCGACTCCGTTCGCGTGAAATTTCTTGTTCCCCCGACTCACTTTGTCGTATCGTATCGCCTGTCCATTTATTACTTTTTTTTTCTTTTTGCTCGGCTCCTTTAGCCATCCTTAAGAATTGGGCTATCAAAGGCAAAAATATTTTTTCACATCCAAGTGGTGTATACATATAGATGATATACATATATTATAATATGGCACTCTGACATTCTGTTTTTTTTTTTTTTAATAAATATAAAAATTATACCACAATAAGAAAATAATGTCTCGAAATGTCATCTAAAAACATTTTTTAAAGTTCAACAAACTCTCAAGGATTAAAAAATATCTTCACAGCCGCCAAAACGGAAATTATCAAGATTAGCTATCTTGATAGTAATTTCCGTTTTGTCGGCTCATATGAAAAGAAAAATAAAAAATAACTTTAAGTTTAAGGAACGTCAAAACTATGAATAAAATAAAAAATAAAAGTCCAATTCCGTGGATTGAAACATTTGATTTTATGGAATTGATTGTCATAAAGGAAAATAATAGTATTACAAAAAAGCTTTCTGAAATGACCCTATTAGCTGTACAATGGAACCAATATCTGAAACCAGAGGCTGTACAGGTACCGCAACAACAATTAACGCTGTGTTTCGGACAAGGCCAAGAAGATTCGGAACATTATAAAACAATTACGTAATTCATAGCGCTACAAACAAAACCCGTGTGTCTCATCTCCAATTTATCAGATAATGTCCTCTGCGTTAGTAGGCACTTCCATGGTACCAAGGATACGCAATTGTTCATCAAAGTATTCAAGGAATGTCAGACAAAGTAGACTTTGTCTGACGTTCCTTAAATATTTTGATGAACAATTGAACAATTTATGAATGATAACAACGTCTATATTTTATGTATTACAGAACATCACTGGCTAGAAAATCAACCGCCCATATTTAATTTCAATAATTACAACCTAGGTAGTTCGTTCAGAGGAAGAGGTGGGTCGCGGTGGTTATTTAATAGTAATTAGAAAAAAAAAAAATTGTTTTGAAGACCGCACAGATATTGTTAGCCTCTCTATTGAAAATACTGTTGAAATAGTCTGTGTAGAGTTGACGGACCTTGTTGTATTGTGTTTATCGGAGATTAGAATATGATGACTTTGAACCCGTAATGGATAAATTTCTGCAAAAGATTTGCCTACTAAATAAAAATATAATTGTATCTGGTGATTTCAATGGGGTCTGGGGTCAATGTTAATTTGTTTGGAAATCCTTCAAAGTCTAATATTAAAAAGTTATTTAAATCATATAATCTTAACTATCTGTTTTTAGAGACTACTAGAATAGCAGAAAATGAAGCAGCTACTTGCATAGATAATATATATATGAACATTGTACCTGAAAGTAAACATATAATAAGAGAATTGGATTCAGATCACTTCGGGCAGTCGATAACATTTCTTACCGGAAGCAAAAACGTGGTGAAAAACGATAACACTGTAAATATAAAGAATACTTTGGTTTACTGGAAGACGGATAGCTTCTAAAAAAAACTTATACGTCAATTCCCTTATGTGTGTACGAACAATGACCCTAACAAGTTTTATCATAGCTTTTATTACATGTTTTGTACCGAAATAAATTCAAGTGTATTTCTGGCTCATTTAATGATACTGAAACCCTCAATGAAAAGATATGGAATTCTAAAATTATAAAACGACTTACAGAATTTCAGGTAGTATTCACCGTCACTCTATCGACAGCAAAATAATTGCGCCAAACTCAAAAATTTGAACAGCATTGGAACATTTTTTGATGACATTCCAATTCCGCGCCCTAATATGTTTTATAATAAATTAAGTTTCAGTCACGTAACTGCCGAAGATATTGTTATAAGTTTTAATAAACTTCACAATACAATGAACTCTGGACTGGTTCTAAACTAGAACCTATTATTGGCGAAGTAGCACTCAGATTAGCTTCATTTTTACGACGAGTGTATTAACCGTGGTATATTTCCTGACTTAATGAAATACAAAACGATGGAATTGTTATTCAAATCAAAAAGCACGTCTGACCCCAACATGTATAGACCTGTTGTTGTGCTACCCTTATTTGTTTTCTTTGAAACACTAATACTTGATCAGCTGCAATACTACTTTGACAAAAATAAATTGTTACCAACTTTTGGTCAATCAACTCCTGATGCTAGTACCAGGCTGTTAATGAATAATATTTTTGATGCCTGGAAGGCTAAGCATAATGCTTTAGGTATTTTATTCAAGTTTTTAAAGGCGGCTGATCATGATACATTGGTTATAAAATTGCGTCGCTATGGCGTTAGTGACAAAGCACTGGATTTGCTTATTTCTTATTTGGGTAAAAATAACCAGACACTAGACATGAGCGGCAACATATATAGGTATAATTTTATTCTTGGCTCAAACTTATATCATGTTTATATTAACGACTTAGCTTGTCTCATCGAAAAAATAAATAATAAAAATAATCGAGACATAGTGTTATATGCCTATGAAATGTCACTCTTAGTTAAACTTAAAAGGAAGACGCAACTTACAGCCGGTATGAATACTACTCTCTCTGAAGTAGTGGCTTGTTTAATAATAATAACTTTAAGCTGAACTAAAATAATATTAAATGTATTCGATTTGTGACACAGCCAGAGGAATCTTGTGTACTAGAAGAAACAATTTCTAGAGACACGGTTAAATTTTTGGACATAACGCTATATTCCAAAATGCTGTGGGGCGCACATTTAATCAATTTGTCGAACAAACTTATTGTTGCGGTTTGCATGATATATAAGGTACGCCAATCCAATCGACGGCGTAGAAACAGCCAAATCAATGTATTTCAATCTTTTCCATAGTGCAATGGCATACGGCATTTTGCGTGGGGACATGTTGCAACTGCAATTAAAACTATTATCGAGTTGCAGAAAAGAGCGGTTAACGCAATTTATGAACTTGATCCTGGGCAGAATAAACGAAAGAATTTTAAAAATCTCAAAATTCTGACAGTCACTTGTCAATATATTTATGAAAACCTTATTTATATTAAAGAGAATATTCCCCTCTTTTGTAAGAACAGTGACAACCAATAGCTTCTATACAAATAAATAAGAAATGAGGACAAACTTGACATACCACGGTCAAGGCTAGAAAGAACCAAGAAATCGTTTCGGTGCCAAAGTGTTGAGTTCTATAATAAAATTCCAAGCGATATTCAAAAATTGTGTTTTACAAAATTTGAAGCTCGTGTAAAGAAACAACTGTGCAAAAAGGCATATAACTCAGTAGAAAATTACATAGACGACAATAATACTTGGGCTTAATCTCACGCATTACTGTCGTCAATATACATTCGAGAGCAATGTTCACATAAAGATACCAGAGAATCTATATTTTGATTAGTTTATATACTTTATATACGAGCTCCGAACGGAAATAGTCGACAGCTGCACGTCGTGACTGTGACAATAAGGCTTTCGCTCATCAGCATGCTGTGCTGTGGGGGATTCCCAACACAGCACTGATTTACAGTGGTCATCCGCAAATGAGGTTTAAATATTTGAACAGATTAAACATATAATTAGTAAAGTAAAGTATAATAAAATAAATCGTTCTAAGAATATCCTACTAATATTATAAAGGTGAAAGTTTGTATGGATGGATGTTTGTTACTCTTTCACGTAAAAACTACTGATAGGTTTTGGATGAAATTTGGCACAAAGACGGTTTGTAACTAGAATTAAAATATAGGATACTTTTTATCCCGATATTTCCATGAACAATTAGCGATGAGGAACGTGTAAATCGATATTCATAACCGAGATATTGATTATAGACTTAGAGTGCTTACATAAAGCAGCGGTTTTTGGTAGAGATCGCTGCAGGTTGATCTACGGAAAGAAACGGTCACAATAGTTTTACCTGATTTTTTATGTGTGAGCGCATAAGTTAATACGGGGATATTTTAGGAGCAACGATCGGTACCGCGTTGTCTTTACCGGAAACCCGCGTCTTTCTGTAAGCACCCTTAGACATGGGGATAATGTATCGATGTATTTTATTACGGTTTACGGTTTTAGACATTTATTTTCTCAAAAGATTTACAATCACTTACAGAGAAAATAAAATATTATAATTAAAAATACCAACTACTTACCCATTGCCATTCAGCTCTTTCACAGAATCATGCATTGACATGCATTCATTGACATTTCATTACTACATTTGGCCGTCCTGCTCTCGTGTCTGTCCAAATTGAGTTTCATTTTAAGTACTTACGACGCTACTATTTTAAACTAATAATTAGAGCGGGTCCCCCGACGGGACGACATTTAATCAAAAAATTTCATACGTACTTACGTAGAGTCATAATTTCAAGGTTTTTTTTTTTTATTTTTATAGGGTTTTTCAATAGTTTTTTTTTTTAAATTATTTTAGGCGTTTTACATTCATACTATTTTACAGTTATTTTGTGTCGGGAGTTTTTTTTTTAATTTTAATTTATTTTTTTATTTCATGCTTTTTGTAGGGATTTCTTATTATTTCATTTCTTTTATTTTCTTGCGTTTTAAGATTCAGGTAATTTGGTGTTTAATCAGGTTTTTTGTAATTCGCCATTTTGTGGTGGCGGCCATCTTGGATTTGAAATTTATCATAGTGTACAGTATTCTACTAGTCAAACCCTTTCATTTGATACTCATATTGAGGGAGTTGTGAAAAAATATGTAATCCGCCATATTTTTGTGCGGCCATCTTGGACCGATTTTCATCAAACATAGCTAAGATCACTCCCGACAAATTCACCTTGCCAATAAAAAAAACAAAATCAAAATCAATCCATCCGTTCGGGAGCTACGATGCCACAGACAGACATACACACACACACACACACACAGAGAGAGAGAGACACGTCCAACTTATAACACCCCGTCGTTTTTGCGGCGGGGGTTAAAAAATTGACCAAATGATAATGTGCGTACTAAAATCATTCCAAATATTGCATTGGTATAAAAAAGTTACTAAAATTGGTTTGGATAATGAAATTTTGTCAAAATAATTATGGCAAAACGGCAGGTTCCCAAAAAAAAACCGTATCTACAATGACAACCGAAATTTGCATTACCATTGTACAAGTTGCTAACATTACTTTTTCATTAAATACATTACTTACTTGAAGCATACTCTAAAATACCGACGTAATCTGACTCCACAAAGGTGTCGACATGTAACATAGATTTAAGTTACCAGTCACCCTCTGTGGCGTGTAACTTAAACCTTTAACTTAGCGTTGAGACTAGTAATTTTCTACATGAACCACCACGCCTCCGCCTCGATAAATATCTAAATTTCAATCCTAGACTGGCTTTTAACGCGACTTTGCTCGGTTTAGTATAGATATTGATAGTCCTTTGCTTTTTAAAAACATAAGACCTCCTTAAAACGTTTATAAATATGATTCTAACGCAGTTTATTGATAATAGCAAAAACTACTTTTCCATGTTTTCAAGTGAATACGCTAAATTGTGGATAGGTTTTTGAAAACGGACAAAGCTTGTTAATATCTTAAAAATCCATTATTTATACATGAAAGAAGAAAAGAACTGGGCGCCAAATCCCAACTTCACTAGGTATACTATCATAAGTAGGTTTTATGTAAATTAGGGTGTTGCTATTGCAAATATTTCGTGATTGTTTAGGTTTTACACTGTCCTAAGTACATTTTTGTCTTAATTAATTAATGTTGGGTTTTTTAAGACAAGCTGTCATGTAAAGTGAAGTGAAAAAAAAAAATTCTGAATAAGTTTAAGTAAATCAATATCCTATTAGTCCTACTAATATTATAAACGTGAAAGTTTGTATGGATGGATGGATGTTTGTTACTCTTTCACGCTAAAACTACTGAACGGATTTGGATGAAATTTGGCACACAGATAGTTTATAACTAGGATACTATAGGATACTTTTTATCCCAATATTCCCACGGGATCGATCGAATTTGTCAGGAGTATAGAAAAGGACATAAGGTAGCTTTCATCCGGAAAAATTACTATTCCCGAGGAAAAGAACAATAACTTTCGACGGTCATATTTGCTTTAGGACGATAGCGCAATGTGTCCCGGAATCATGATCGAAATATGACCTGACTTTCTGAGCAATATTCTAACAAAAAGTACTAGGCTTGCATGAATTCACGATACTATTTTAATCTCTGCTTTTAATAGGATTTGGATGAAAATTGGCACACAGATAGTTTATTATAACCTGGATTAACACATAGGATACTTTTTATCCCGGTAATAGGTTTCCGTGGCATAATTTCTTACCTCCACGCGGATGAAGCCGCGTGCAAAAGCTAGTAATAATAAAACAAAATATTTTGCTGCTCAACAACATGATGAGCTAATGTCGTGGGGAAAGTTGCGCTGTCACGCGCCAACCCTCTGCATGCATCAGAATTATTAGCCTTATATAATATTTACTCGTATAACGCTAGGACATGGATATTGTGATGGCTCAGAGTTTGAGGGGTACGCTTCTCAAACACGGGGTTGTGAGTTTAAACCTACCAAAAACAATGAGACTTTTTTCAGTATCATTAGATTAACTTACTGGAGTCATGAGGAACACTTGATTTGATAATATTGCCTGAAAATGCCCACCAGCTCTGAACAACCATAGTTATTACTGCTTGTTTCTTTTCTGTTTAAAGAGTGTTTGCCCAGCTGTGAAAAAAATATAAACCTCTGGTAAAGTTATTATAGTTATTTATTTGTTTTTTTTTTTTGTAGTTTATTTGATTCCGAAAAAAGGCAAAAAATGCATAAAATTAAAGAAAAATAGGTAAAGAAAACTCTGCTACATTCTTTGAATTTTGAACTTTCTAACCCAATTGGCTTCAGATTACATCAAATACACAATACAGTCGGTATGCATTTAAGCGGAAATTGCAGAGTTATTTTCGAAACAAAAGGTGTAGAGTCATCTCAACACTTCTCTCCTTTGATTTAGTATATTATATATATTTATTCATTTATTTAAGGACTATGGAAGACTTACAGCTAAATACAATAGTGATAAATAACAGTATGATAATCTGACAGCCAATTACAGATCTTCACGTCAAGAGCTTGTCTGGTATAAAAGTACTGTGGTACAAAACATGCAAACTGCAAATATTGCCAAAAAAAACATATAAAAATAAAAATTTGCAAGTAGATCATCACATAAAATATGTAAAAACGAATAAAATATAATACAATTGCGGCAGGTTATTTCCCATCAAACCAAGATGTTAAAAATTCAATTTAAAAAATATAAAGAAAACAAAGTCTGAAGAATTCAATCTTTAAATAAAATCATTGCTAAACACTTTTTTGCCGTTTTAAAAAGATCAAAGTCGAACTGCTTGCACACCTTATTAAAATACCTACATACTTACACGCACAACGTACGAATTTTGACTGTAGTTGCAAATAGCACCCGTAACGGTGGATTGAACCGTTTGGATTTACTTGGAACTTTGAAGTAGAGAGTTGACAAAATATCAGAACAATTATGTTACCTCGAACCGTCTTCAACAAAAATATACAGTCAGAGATCTCACGTCGATATACTCAATGGTAAGGTATGATATTTTTTACAGAGATTGAGATGGTTAACTGACTGATACGGTACCCTCTGGTGAAAGCGTAAAAAATTTATAAATCTTTTTGTACGCGATATATATATATATATATATATCTATATATTTGTGATAGCATGGACTAAATATTTCATATGCGTATTCCAAATGGGGTCTAACAAAGGTGCAGTATAGGATTTTTAATGTTTTACATGCGTGAAACACTTGGATAATCTCATTCTGAAACCAACGGATTTTGAGGCTTTAGCGACGATGGTTTCAACATGCGTATCAAAAATAAGTTTGGAATCGTGATAAACCCCCAGATCACGAATAGTATCCGTCCACGGGAATACGTTACAACTGAGTATTTTTTAGGGTTGAGATAAAGCTTACTTTTTTGGCAGTATACTTCAAGATACTGTAAGTCAGTTTGAAATGCTGTCATGTCCGCTGTCGATGATATGGTAGTGTAAATTTAGATGAGTATATATTATAGTAGTATTATAAGTATATAATATAGTAAAAGTATGTATGTGTATATAACCTATTTATGTATTTGTGTGACTAGATTTAAGAGCTTTTTTATCTTTGTTCCTCTCAGCCAAACCTGCTATCTAATCTCTTCACCACCCTTGGTTGACTGGTAGAGAATGCTTAAAGCATTAAGTCCGCCTTTGTACCTTTTTGTCCGAAAATTTTAAATAAATAAATAAACACAAACTAATTATTAAAGTTTACTATAACAGAACCGTTTGTTCAAGGTGACGGTTAAACAGTTAAGGTCGGTCATCTAAGCATAGCCAAGAATGATTACACCTGCGGTCTCACTAACATTAATTAATGCCGTGCAAAAACGGTGACTTATTGGGCAAAGGTCAAGGTCAAATGGCCCGTCCTTTAAACGAATGTTCTATTTAACATCAAGTTTTTGGCGTTTTTATATGTGAAGTCTAGCAAATAAAAAAAAAAATGATGAAGTTATAATTTACTTCGTAAATTTTTCGTTATGTCTGAGAATTTTGAAGTTTTATTGCCGGCCATCGGATCCGAAAAGGTTTTATGTACTTTAAAAATAACCTACTGGCAATGTTACCTCCTCGGTAACCTCGCTAACTTGAAACACCAGACCAGACCAGACTAGGCTAAATATAACGATATTCATATTTTGCATAATGTATGATGTTGGACATCCGAGGGGCAATTTTCGTAATTTTAAGAACGTTCACAGTCTGAGGGGCAATTCTCGTGATTTTAAGACCGTTCACAGTCTGATCTCATTCTCAATCTATCAAAAAATACTTCTAATTTTCCTACATTTTGACTAGTTTTTGACATTTGTTTGTCGCTGAGATGAGACTGCGACTAGATTTTGAACGTTTTAAATTACGAGAATTGACCTTTGATCTCAGTCTCAATCTGTCAAAAATACCTCTAATATCCATAGATTTTGACAAGTTTTTGACATTGATTGTCACTGTAATGAGATTGCGACTAGATTTTGAACGTTGTTAATTACGAGAATTGGCCTTCTGCAAGGTGATGCAAATAGACAGAAGTAGATATTTGTCATTCATCCAGCTGCAGCTCGGTCACGTCCACCATCAGCATTCTTGAACGGCGCGTTGAGCGATTTTTGGTAGGATATCTACTATACTATCTATATGCGTTTGCGTCACCGACATGCTTATGTATAGCTATGAGTATGTTGTGTTACGCTTGGCCTGCAGTGATAGCATACAATGTTTAAATTTTAATTTTAATTTTTGATCCTACAATTAATTTAAATCCACTGTTACTTCTGTTTTAAGGTCTTTACTTCTGTCGGCGGTCACAATGACTGTCTATGTTTTTTCATACACTTCCATGCCATGTTGTGTCACTGACTAAACAAAAGCCAACGACTATATGGAAAGCTTCCTAAAGTAATATCAACACTTATTTGTTTCTACACGATTTCCAATAAACAGCTTCTAACCCTCTCTGACCTTGACCTTGAGTTGCCCTGTCATAAAAATTGTATCATTAGTTAAAAAGGAGAAATGTTTTCCTATAACAGCCACTATTACCGATGCCGTCAGCCCCGGTTCCACGGGTAAAACGTTTCCCGCCGCTTTTAAGGCAATTGTTAAGGAATTGAAGTTGACAGGTCCATTATAAGCTTTCAATGTTGTTAGGCGACTAGGGAGTTTGAATAAAACAATATTTTGTACTTATTTATTTGTTTTGGACATTTGTCATTTAGTTGTTGCCAATAGCTAAAATAAAAACCGGTTCAGTATTTGCGCAAAAGTGTGACATATGAAGTTGTTTTTTAAGAGAAAATGGTGGATCTTTTTCATGTCTTTTTACTTTGTAAAATCAGATATATTATTTATCTCTTCTGAATATGCGACATTTATAAGAACTTGAGGATACTAGTTATAAATAACTGTTACTATTTTACATCTTTACTATGTACAATCTTGATTGTAAACTAAATCATCACCTTACAAAGTATGTATTTTATATGGGCTAAAAAGTGAGAATTGAGAAATGTTCTTTCCTGCTGAGTTTCAATATTCACTCAAGTATATCGTGTGTATATCAATAGGTACATACCGAAGTATATCAACCATCACGTTTCCCCCGACCCGTTATTTTCAAGAACCATTCACTTATTTTGCTGATTGCAACAAATTCGTTTCAAGTTTTCATATAAAATACACGTTTAACGAGCTCTTCAACGCTTTTGAGTATGTTTTATCGAAATTCAGCATAATGCCGTATGGTTTTTACTACCTTGACTTTTTTATAATGATTCGTGTTCCGGTTTTTCCCGCCTTCTGAAGGAAGGATGGAATAGAATACTCTTTATTATATACACCATAAATATTGCAGATATAAATGTAGAAATTTTACATAGGGTGTCACAATGGGCAGTCTTATCGCTAAAAGTGATTTTTAAAGACGATTCAACGACGCTAACAATTTTGATGTTCTTTTTCTGTTAAAGGATTATCGTAATATGAACATATTTTTTAATTGAACACAAATGTTTTTTTCGATATTGCCCAAAAGTCCGACAACTAATCTTACTGAATGGTAACGTGAAACCTAGTAATCGGGTTGTCGAGGTCGCATAGGCAGCTGATCCTTGTAAAAACAGGTGGTCAGCTTCCAGTCTAACCAGACGCAGTCTTACTTCCCTGTAATGGTCTTAATAGGCTTGAGTAAATTGAAGGATTTAATTGCGTCGCTTGCATAGCCCTATGTAAGCGACGCAACTAGTATAAGAACTTTTTGCTATATACTTTTTAAAGAATGTCAAATAGTTTTCTTCTTTTAGCCGTCAAATGGCCTTACTTTTGGTCAAGAAGGACAATAAGCACTGAAGACGAGGCGGTATGGTCCAAGACCTTAGCCTGCCCGAGAAGGGCGAAGGAAAAAAAAAATTTTACCCGTCGAATCGATGTGACCTTTTTTATCTGTTTGTCATCGTCGTTGAAAACCCAATGTATTATGTTTTACAAGCTTTTATTTAACTTGCAATGTTTATGTTATTTTTGTTATTAAAATTTGTTTATTCGCTTTCGCTATAAATCCGTCATTTTCTTTCACATCGAGCATCCGGTTATACTGGAAACCGACCCGAACATAGTTAAGAAAAGCCTAGGCAGATGATGATGACTAGAAATTATATTATTATTGAACATACGCTGCTTTATGGTAAATTATTTTCAGTTAGAAACTTTACATCTACCAGCAAAGTGTGTGAAGTGAGTACAGTAATTACATTAAAGTAGGCCGTACGTTCTTCGTAAATTCATCAGCAGCTTTTACTCGTCTATTACCTGTACCATTACGGCATGGAAGTGGCTGTGTGTGATTAATGGGCTACGCAAGAAGTAGTTAATGTTGGTTTTTATTACTGTATGAAACATTTAGGACATGCTTCACTTACGCTTGTATCGATCGGCGTGAAGTGAAACTTTTCGTGCTTTTGTACGTATAGTCAGGGATATTAATTGTTAAGCAAGTTAAGTATAGGCTGATTACGGCCTATAACGTTCCCACTGCTGGGACACAGTTCTCCTCTCTGTGAGAAGGAATGGGCCATAATCCACCACGCGGGCCCAGTGCGGGTTGGTAGATGTCACATGTCTTCGAATTTTTGGTTCTAGGACATGCCGGTGTCCTCACGATGTTTTCCTTTACTGTTTTTGAGAGCAATGGTGATGAAATACATTACACAAAGTAAAGCGCCTGTCTGGGTTCGAACCCACGACCTGCAACTCGTAAGTTACCACTGGACCACCACTGCTCTCAAGCTCTAAGCAAGTTAGAAATAGAAAGTATTTATTGTCCAGGTAATACTGTAAGCGGGTTCACAGGTTAACAGCAAGTTAAGACGACATGAGAAGCTTAAAAAAGTACCTACAGCTAGGTTACAATATGGTATTTGTTAGTGAGTTGACACCCTACATCGATTTGCTGTATTAAAGGTATTTCATTCAACAGTCAAAGAATGACAGTTGTGTCTTTGAATAAAAGGACAGTATTGAAGTTCGTAGTCAATTTTCTTAGCAATTTATTTCCCTGAATTAACTTCAACAAGCAGGTACACGGACTTCTGTTTTGGGTTGAGTGGGAATCGATAAGGAAGAAGAAGGAATAATAATAATAATAATAATGTATCTACTTATCACCTGAGGGGCAATTCTCGTAATGATCTCAGTCTCAATCTGTCAAAAATACCTCTAACTTCCCTATATTTTGACAAGTTTTTGACATTTGTTTGTCGCTGAGATGAGACTGCGATTAGATTTTGAACGAATGACGAGAATTGGCCTTCTGATATTGACATTTATTTTATGTGTCATGTATTGTGTACATCTATTGTTGGAGATACTAAATAAATAAATTATTGGTTTTAAAAATCCTATCAGTACCTAAGATAATAATAATTGCATCGTTCAATTTGTAAAATATAAATAAACCACAGGAAAGATTGGTGATAAACAAACTATAACTGATAAAAATGAAGAAGATAGAAATGTTCTTTAAAACCCTTCCAAAAAAAAACCATTTCTTTTTTATTTGTGCGAAACGACCCGTGGTCTTAATATTTTTTAAGAAAAGCTTAAAAATATTAAGATCACTGGTACATTCATCAGCTGATATACAAGATGTAACAGAATAAACGCAAGTCCGGAAAGTAGTTTGTTCATAGAACAGAAGCGATCTCAGTAACTTTTAAAATAGGTACATCTTTCAAAATTTATGTATTTTGCCATTCTGAACGCCGATTGAGCCAAAGAAAATTAAATCTTATTTCAAGGAAATGAGACTCAATTTTAAATGCGTAAAGCAATGCTAGGGTCAACACGATTTTCTTAATAAAAATTATAAGCTTTAAATAAATTAAGTTTTTGATATTGTATTGTGTTTTTAACTCAATACTCTAATTGGGGTGTATAAGGTCTTGCGTTATTGATGTTTCACATACGAGTATGTCCGCAATCAGGACCAAATAAAACAAGGATGACATAAAACACAGCTTACGAACAAAACCCGGGATCTTTCAGCTCCAAATGAATCCGATCCTTGAATAATTCACCTATATTCCAAAGACGAATCAATCTCTTCATTCCTGATTCGGAAACTTCGATTATTCTCTCCAAAACTTCATACAATTGGAGTCGAACATCGCATTATACACCTACATTCTAGAAACACGACCCTGCTTCGCACGAACTCGATCTAATCATGTGACGACATGGAAGAACACCGCGATTTCTATGCTATACACACACAGTTACATTCATAAACTCACACCTTTTCCCATGGGGGTTGGTAGAAACTGCAGAACGCCTACTACCTTACCTACTACGATCTATGCTATCGATGTCTACACTATATTTTTTGGATTTGGGGGAGACCTTTGCCCAGCAGAGGGACGAGAAAAGCTAACAAAAAAAAAAAAACTTTCCGGAATAAATTCTCAGTGATGATGAAATCGATAAAATTGATTTTGTTTTTTACAAGAACTAAATGCACAGACAGACACGAAAAGCGACTTTGTCTTATACTAAGACTAGCTTCTGCCTGCGACTTCGTTCGCGTGGAAGTCGTAAGATACACTGTGCCTTTACTAAAATAACAGCCACATTTTTATTAAATTCCCCGTCACTATTACTTTGTTTTTGCTTAGCGTTCTTTCTGGGGTTTTATTTTGGTTGACTCTGGTGCCCTAGCATGATGTTAGATAGCCTATAGCCTTCCTCAAAAATTAGGCTATCAAATGAAATAATTTTTCAAATCCGACTGGTAGTTCCAGATATTAACGCGTTCAAACAAACTCTTCAGCTTTATTATTAGATATAGATAGAGATATCAAGCTTTGCAACTAACATGAAAAGTCCAATAAAAACTATCTAAGAGTGTTCAGTTTGCTAGAAACCAGCTAATTCATCATTGTCGCCGCAAACGGTGCTAGAAAAACTACCTAATGACCTGCCAGGGTTTTTGTACCTCATGAAGTAGTAGGACAAACTGACAGACGGAAAGGTCGTGAGGACTGACTTTTGTGCACGTTATACCGTTTTGTTCTTAAGGGATTTCGGTGTGATGTTGATGGACTGATTGGCAAGATGGCTTCCACACGAGATTAAAAAAGTGGCCAAGTGCGAGTCGGACTCGCTACGAAGGTTACCGTACCATCGTACAATGTTTAACACAACATAATATATGTTACTACACGTTTCTTGTATGGGACCCCCTTTCATTTTTATTATTTGTTGTTATAGCGGCTTGTGGCTAAGTAATAACAGCCACACTCGATCCACAATCGATCAGGTTAAGCTACGCTTGCCACGGTTGGTCCGTGGATGGATGACCATCTTCATATACCAAGACCCCTCCGTGCCGTGGAAAGGGAAAGCACGTTAAGCTGTTGGTCCCGGCTGTCATTCGTGGATCTTTGCCAGTCGTTATGGGTAGTCAGAAGCCCGAAAGTCTTACAACCAGTTTTATCAAATCGTATTACCCAGTAACTGCGTTATGGAGGTCAGATAGGCAGTCGCTCCATGTATAATACTGTTATTCAGCTGCATCCGGTTAGACTGGAAGCCGACCCCAACATAGTTGCGAAAAGCAAGCAAATTACCTAAGACATAGCCGAGGATATGTAGTTGAAAGCAGTCATTTGTTTCAACTTTTCTGTCCGAAGGTTCAATTTAGACTGGCTTACGTCGCATCGTGTGGCCAGGCAAAAGTGTCAACATTATTTTTTCTACGCTTGACTACGAGTCTTTTAACTAAGTGTATCTTATGTTTTATTTTTTTATTATTATTATTTTTTATTATTATTTTTTTATTTGTAACTGTGCGTTCTGTTTGTGCAGAATAAAATATTTTTCTTTCTTTCTTTTCTTTCACGTTGCGATGTCGTGTCGTATATTTATGTTATATATTTATTTAAACTTTTCGCACAAAAAGGCACAAAGGCGGACTTAATGTCCTAGGCATTGTGTTACTTATTATTTTATTTCATAAATAACTTTAGCTACCTAACATTTTCTTATAAAATCTATGGAGAAAATTTCTACTTAGATAGTCTCTTCACTCTACTGAGAAAGAAAATGGACCAACGTAAATTGATTAACATAAAAAAATATTTGGAAAAGGTTACAAAAGTTAGTTAACTTTTTTTGTTTCCTTCACATTTTGTCCGGGGTAAACAAACTGCTTAGTGCCTTGAAATTGCCTTTTTAAGTTACGTAGATATAGCGAAAAATCGGCCAAATGCGTGTCGAACTTTCATTACCCTAGGTGCTCCTAACTGCTACAGAACTACCTAGTTTTCTTCATTTTATTTGCTGAACTAATAATTTTATATGGCTCATAATAATCATGAGCGGTGAAAAGTATGCGGCGGATATAAAAGTGAAATGACATTAGGAGTTGTTTTATAATGTTTTATTTTATGCGTTAGCGTTAATACAGAGTGAAATCAATTCATGGGCATCCTTTTAAGGGGTCATTGTAATCATCATTATGAACAACTTTTACTATGGGACCAAACCTGAAATCGCGAACATAAATGTAGGGAACAGCTGATTTTTTTTTCGCGATTTCAGGTTTGGTCCCATAGTAAAAGTTGTTCATAATGATGAGTACAACGACCCCTTAAAAGGATGCCCATGAATTTAATTTCATCCTGTGTAATGTTTATACTGCGCCGTCTGAGCTGAAATCAAAATGGCGGTGATCTCGTGTGACCTATTGTCCTGTCCGTACCTTAAGGAAATATTTCAGAAATAGCATAGCAAAAAGTACTACTAATTAAATTATTGAAATACCAATTATAAAAATCAAAACCTGAAAACAATGATATCAATTAGAAAATACAACACAAAGCACTACATTCAGAAAATAGAAAATTACGACGATGGCGTCATAATTTCTGCCCACCCTAATTTCCTCCAAAGTAACTTCCACCCAATTTCGCAGCGGATAATCCCGAAATTGACCTTTGTTTGTTATTTACCGATTTACTATGAATCAAATTTTCAAGTTGTATCAAGCAGAAAAGTCAATATAGAGTTTAATCTTCGAAATAACCCGGAGCGCGTTGCGGGTTGTTGAGCAACCTTCTTCTGTGGTTAGTTTCTCGAAAGTCAATGTTTATCGTTACCTAACTTAACGCTGTGTTTGTTTGCATTATTATAAGTTGTGGTTATTTTAGGAATCTCTTATCTTTACTAACATTGTAAAGAGATAAACGGGATTGAAGATTTTTATATGGAGGCATACCTACTGTCGCGCCATTTTGATTTTTTTTATGTTTTCTGTTTGCATTGATGTCAGCTGTCGATTTATATGGGAACTATGCGTGGCCGCCATTTTGAAAAAAAAAAAAAACAAAATGGCGGACAGGTAGGTATGTCACGGACCTTCAAAGCCCTTTGTGAATAAGTATGTAGAGAGTAATCTTCGGAACTGCTGATCCGAGTGTCACTTATTTATGAAACTGCTGATTTTTTTCTCTTGATAACTGACGAAACATTTCTACGCTACCCCGTCTAGAATGATATTATTCTGAATTCAGGGTTACACTTTGCGCACTGATTAATACGTTTGCTGTATAGGTACTAACTAACAAAAATGCTGTAGATAACAACTTCTTATACCATAAAAAATTATGGCTTCGAATGTTATCTATTACATTTTCAGTATAATTACGAGTAATTAGTCTGTGTTGTTTCAGCTCTCAAATTTAATCTGAGAGACATTTTCTAAAGACTAAACAATTTGCAAAAATTAAGTAGAAGATCTCAGCTACATACTAATTCTCCAAGAACTCCTGAGCTCCCGTAAATTGCAAAAGGCACTAACGACCAATAATCTGCTCTCTGTTAAGAAGACGGTTTAAATTTCCAAAGATTTGCGGCCAAGGATCTGAAGTAATGAAGAACGACTTACAACTCTGTTCCAAATGGAATAGTCTTGTTCGGTACCCTTCGATTTTTCTATATATAATTTTCTTTGCATTCCGTGGAAATGGCGCTGTTGGCTAAGGTCTTATCGTAAATAAGTTATCGCTCGTGAAGTATGAGCCCAGTGTTTCTTTGTTTAGCCGGAGTTACAGGAAATCATTGCGGGATCGGAAATTCTTGACCTAATTTATGTTTTGGTTTTAGATGATTAGGGTTCGGCTTTTGAATTTCATTGTTTACGTAACACACGCTGAGGTTGGAGAGATGAAATAAAATGTAGATGGGATTGCTGGTTTTATAACAATCTTTAAGTTATGGAACTTAAAAACGAAATCTGATAAAAATATGTTTGTAAGTGATGAATTTCAATATCGAGAAGTATTTTTGCAAAAAATGGAAAGTTATAACCAACCGCTTTAATTACCATGAAAAATTATAGACATGAATATGAGAAATCGTAAATATGAGAAGTCCTTCAACAACACAACAAAATGAGTCGAATAAAGTCGTCACATGTAGACCGTATCATGGTTTCAACTACAAACAGACGGTCGATTCTGTAAAAAGCTCATCGTGAAAACTCAAGTGAAGTGAGCTTGATGTGAGTTGTCAGTAGTGTCAATCCCTAGCATTATTCGGAATGACAGCTCACTCCACGCTCACTGCACCTAAGTTTTCACGGTGAGATGGTTACAGAATCGCACTGCTGAAACCTACTTGAACCGTTGCTTCACCTGTCGATTCGTTAACATTTATGTAGGTACATTCGAGTGAGCAAGCTAATACCACTTAAGCAATATTACCTACAGTCTATAATCTAACGCGTTATTGCCATGCTTGGCTTCAGCAGGTGCATTAGTTTACCGGCTGCCGTACTAATTACTCCTTTGGAGAAGGATATTACTGCCAATATAAGTGGTTCTATAGCTGGTGGAGTTATGTAAATTAGTAATATCGGAAGCTTCTGAGCCAACGGAGAAATTTCATAAAGACTTTTGTGATTATTATTATTATTCAGCTGCATCCGGTTAGACTGAAAGCCGACCCCAACACAGTTGGGAAAAGGCTAGGCAGATGATGATGTTGTGATTGAACTGAGATTTATGAAGTAGGTTTTGTTTTAACTGAGTTCTGAGCTAAGTAGGTAATTGATTTATTAGGTCTACCTAGAACTTGTGCATAAAATAGTATTTCCCTAAAATTGGCCTCAGTCTCCCGTAAACAATATAAAAGTTATTATGTGATAGCACAAATAACAAAGGCTTGACAAAAAAAAAAATCGATTTGAACTAAGCGACTACAAAGCGAAAAATAATGCCAGTGTCGGAAGTCGCTTTTGTTTTTTGTAACTATCACCAACTTCCGAATATCAACTTATTTTTCACTTTTTCTTTTGTGGTAGTTAGTTGTACCTACATGGATTTATGTGGGGTACCAAACTTCATGTAGTTACAACTACTTACTATGCGAAGATAACAACATCATGAACATAGACGAACTGGATTAAAAACCTATGAAGAAGCTAACTGAAAACTAACGCTATAATCTAACTGAAAATAATTAAAAAACTACTCAAACAAAGTTACTAAAACTGATATGATACCATCGCGGCTTCGTTCACTAAATGATGAATAATCAAAAATCGGTGTTGTCTCATGATTTAAAAAAATCGCCGAATGCATAACTTGCTCCTTTTTAGGGTTCCGTAGCCAAATGGCAACGGAACCCTTATGGATTCGTCATGTCTGTCTGTCTGTCTGTCTGTCCGTCCGTATGTCACAGCCGCTTTTTTCCGAAACTATAAGAGCTATACTGTTGAAATTTGGTAAGTAGATGTAGTCTGTGAACCGCATTAAGATTTTCACACAAAAATAGAAAAAAAAACAATAAATTTTGGGGGTCCCCATACTTAGAACTGAAACTCAAAATTTTTTTTTTCTTCAAACCCTTACGTGTGGGGTATCTATGGATAGGTCTTCAAAAATGGTATTGAGGTTTAATATCATTTTTTTCTAAACTGAATAGTTTGCGCAAGAGACACTTCCAAAGTGGTAAAATGTGTGTCCCCCCCCCCCCCCCTGTAACTTCTAAAATAAGAGAATGATAAAACTAAAAAAAATATATGATGTACATTACCATATAAACTTCCACCGAAAATTGGTTTGAACGAGATCTAGTGAGTAGTTTTTTTTTAATACGTCATAAATCGTAACGTAACGGAACCCTTCATGGGCGAGTCCGACTCGCACTTGGCCGGTTTTTTAAGTCAGATATAAATAATAAAACTTGCGAGACTTGTAATGTTAGTACAGTTCCTCCTAAACATAAATAGAAACAATCTTAGCGAAAAAAAAACCGGTCAAGTACGTGTCGGGCCACGCGCAGTGTAGGGTTCCGTATTTTTTATAACAGCCACTTGCGGGTCATATTCGCTGACTGATAGTTTCGTACCATGCTCTAACTAAAAGCCAAAAATGACTACCTACCTAATTTGACTTCCTATACAAATCCTCACCTGATCCGACAATTTTGCACGCAAAGTTTAATTTTTTTTTTTGAGATTTGGGTATTCTTGTCATAGCCGGTGTAGCAATTGTTTTTTTTTTATAAAACTTGTTTAGGAATGAAACAATAGCGCGATACAACTGACGCTTAGCGCCATCTATCGACATTTCTATGGAGTTGTTCGAAATTTTCGAGTCTAATAAAATTAGTCGACTATTACTCATAAACTTGTAAAGCCCACTTAAGTGTGATAGTTTTCCTTTAAACTTCGTTATATATAGGTACTACTGCCGTGAAATTTGAATTTCTAACTACAACCGTTTAGTTGGTAGAGGGGGGGACACTTGACTGTAACGAAAATGGTACTTTAAAGCTTGATAAGTCACGAACGGGTTACTTAATCAAAAACGATCTTCCCAAACCCCTAATATTTTTGAAAGACCTATCCAACGATATCCCACACTATGGGAAGGACGAAAAAAAAAAACTTGATAAGTGTCAAAGGATACCCGGATGGAACGAAGTTCCTTTCGATTAATTAGTGAAGGAATTGTAATAAAACGACGTAACGTAACGTATTAATTAACGTAATTGTAATAATAATAAATAATAGAAAGACGAAACGATAATAACTGGCTTGCTTTCTATAAGAGAGAGAGAGACAGACAGAGAAACACGCACATGACGCACGGCTTACAACTATAGCAAAAAGTGTTGTTACAACTTTTGGTCTTAATTTTTTCCGTCTAGCCCCCTTACGCAACGCGCGATAAGGAACTTCGTTCCAAAAATTATCATCCCCACTTTAGATGTAGGTAAAATGTTATTTTACCACTTTTTCAGCGTCATTATCGTGTATACTCATGCCAAATTACAATTTTCTAGTACCAATAGTTTTTGAGCTAAACCGGGACAGACGGACAGACAGACAGACAGACAACATGGCGAAACTATAAGGGTTCCTTGTTGACTACGGAACCTTTACAATAATTATTAAAACAATGAGACAAAAAACCTAATATACCTACATATGTATAACTAAAATTATAACTGGTCAGTTCTTCGGGACTTTAGAATTTTGGCGTGGCCTGGAATATAACTCTATTACTTCCTACGAAAACTGTTCTAACTGCTGACTAATGTACAATAGTCTCCACACTTCCAGGGTCCATAATATCAACTGACCAAATTAACAGGGAGCCAAAAATTAAGGCTCCCCAAACTCCTCCCATCTAAATGGTTTCTAGGACCAAATGAGAGATGGGCGGAACCGGTGTCTTGCCCAGAAGTTTTATTGCTGGCTCCGGGGAAAATCCGGTTTTAAACGGTTTTAATCGAGTGTAATTGTGTGTGTAGGTACGTGCTGCTATGTACCTATCTGTAGGGACGGGAATAATAACATACTGTGAACGAATATTTAAACTATAAACTACAAGTGCTATATGGCTTATCTGTTAATAATGTATACAGAAACTATATACAGGCTGTATCAGAAATTATATTTGAAAATTCATACATATTATCAAACCCTCATAACATTAGATAAAGTAAAGAGGATGATTAGATATAGTGAACAGGCTTTATTAGTGGTTGTAGTGGCAATCGTATCAGTTGAGTTGTTGGTTAGAGTGGTGGTGGAGAGTTTTGAGTATGAATTTTAATATTAAGGTCACATCGCCACTTTCCCAACTCCGGGCGGCTGCTTAGTGTCTACTAGTTTAAGTAAAGAAACACTCAACAAATTTTTAGACCCAACCAGGATGGATGCAGGATTGATAGACGGACCCTTTTAAGCTTGGCCTCTAGACAAATGAGGTTATGCCACAAGTACTGTTTTAGTAAATAAAGGCTGTAACTAGCCCCATCACATAGCCGTCAACTTCGCATTTTATGCTTCAAACTAAGTAACATTGCACAAAAATTATTTCTGGCGACGACTTTTATTTATGTTGTGAAAAATCGCTGCTTTTAGCAGCAGCATATATAGTGATTTTGGTTGCGTACAGTTAAGCAACATGGTAGAAAAAGTTTGAACTATGGTTTTCAATATCTCCATAACCAGAAGGTTCCCTGGTACGATCCGGTACAATAGACAAATCATAATGAAAGGGCCTGACTGTCGGATTCGTTAAGCGTCTTTTTACAACCGTTATTTAAAATGAAAAAACTGTTTCAAACTCAAACTCTTTATTGTACACTGTTAGATGTCACTGTGTATTTATTTTACTATCACAATAACATTTTTATACTAGGTACATTTTTAATTTTAATTTGTTTTATCTAATTTATGTGTTGAGGTTGTATTTATATTGTATTTATTCGTTTGTATGTACTGATGTGTGATGTTTTGAATTTATGATTTTGTAATCGTTTTCTAATATGGGTTATGTGGTACCCGAAATAAATGAATTTAATTATTTATTTATACAACTTCCTGACATGAGCCGTCGTCGGCTCTATCGGTGCCTGGGGGACACCAGTCTCCAGAAATAACCCCACCTCGTCGATTTTGAGGAATGTGATCCTGCTGGTCATCGCTGTCGTGATCCTGGCAGTAGATACTCCCTATGTTGACTATCAAAACAAGAAGAACAAGTAAATTCAACAGCCTCATTTTCTTTTTTTCTTCTTATTTTTGCTCTTCAATAGATGCTTGTGACTCTTGAAGACCACTGACGATTTGATAGTTGAGTATGTTAATTTATATAAGTTCAGTCTATATCAAACTAAATCAATTAGTTACAATTTATGCAATTTGAATATTTTTTAGGGCTCCGTTCCTCAAAAGGAAATACTGAACCCTTTTGAGATCACTTCGTTGTCCGTATGTCTGTCCGTGAGTCGAGACCTTTTTTCTCAGAAACGCGTGGAGTTATCAAGTTGAAATTAATATCAAATACACAGGGCTGCAATTCCACGAAGCAATGAAAAATCAAACTTCTAAGTCAACGCAATCAAAAGATACGGGCGTTTATGTTCCGAAATCAAAACCTATAGGGTACTTCCCGTTGACCTAGAATCATGAAATTTGGCAAGAAGCAATGTCATATAGCACAAGTAAAGGACAATATTCGAGAACTGTAAATTTGTACTTACATTACAAAAAAAAAAAAAATTGTACGGAGCCCTCGGTGCGCGAGTCCGACTTGCACTTGACCGGTTTGTTTTATAATCATTTGCTTCTAGTACGAATCAATTTATGAATTTTTCACGTATGTGATTGGATCGTTAAGTTCATTATTCAAGAATTGGAGCATTCTGGCTTCATTGCTCAACATCAGGCGAGTTTGCGGCCAAACGCGAGCTGCGAGAAAGTATAGTTCTGTATTGTTATCACTAGTTATTGAATTAATTTCATATATTATATTTATCGTAGAATTTAACAAATCATCTTATGGAATCATCGCCATCTTTCAACAACCCAACACTCAACACAACACACAACAACACAACACAACAACAACACACAACACAACACAATAACACACCAACACAACCTACACCAACACACCCACCCCCCGCCCCCCACCCCGGCCTCCGCGCCCCGCCCACCAACACTCATTATAATTAGTATTCCCATCCCGTAACATAGCAAGATCCGGCCCAGTCCTCACCAGGTGCCCGACGTGGCGGCCCGCAATTACTCTCTCAAAGAGCTTGCCAACCTCGTCGAGCAGCATTATGGGCCGGTATGCGGACGGAGAATCCGCAGGGCGCCCTGGCTTCTAAATGAGGACCAGCTTCCCCGTCTTGCAACGGAGTGGAAACTGGCCTCTCTCCATGCATGCGCTTAAGGTCGCCTCCAGTCGAGGCCCGAGAGCCCTAGAGGCCAGGACCCAGGCTTTACCCGGCAAGCCGTCGGGTCCTGGGGCGGTGTTTTTGGCCTTCAGCCTGCCTACCGCCGCTCTCAGATCTACCCCGGTCACTTCAGAGGTGTCGTCGTCGTCGTCCGCGTGGTCCGCTTCGGGCACCGCAAGTGGCGGAGCCATAGGCGGGGGAGTATGCTCCCCCCGTGAAGGGAACAGAGCGCTCACCACCTCCTTCACCAGCTGAGGGCGGAAATTCTGAGTCAGCGGGGGGGCCCAGGTGCGGAGTTTATTCCGCACCATTTTGTAAGGGCGCCCCCATGGATCTCTGTTCAGAGTCTCCAGCATCTCCTCGCGGGCCGTATCCTTGGCCCGCTGGACAGCCTCTCGGAGGGCGGTCTTCGCCGCTCTGTACCCCTCGTACAGCTCCGCCTCTGTGGCTTCCGCATCCGCAGGGCGGATGCGGCGCCTGCGTTGCCTGGTGTACTGGTGTCGCGCGTCGACGCAGGCCTTGCGCAACGCCTCCACCTCCTGCGACCACCAGTACACCCGACGTCGGGCGCATCCTGGCCGGACTCGGGGTATTGCCACGTCACAAATCTCGGACATGGCCCCCCGGAACCACTCCGCCTCATCGTCGATGTTAGCAGGCCTGTCCGGTGAAAACACCCAGGCCTGCACGATCGAGGCTTCCAGGAGGAGCTCCCGGTCCAGCTGCTTCAGCGCCCACCGCGGACCACTCAGGGCCTGTTGGACCAGCGCGCTAGAGGTCTGGGTGGAGACATCAAATCGGATATACCGATGATCGGAGTAGGTCTCCACCTCCTCCATGACGTGCCAGTCAATAACACGCTGTGACAGAGCGGGGCTGGCGAACGTGATGTCCACTACCGACTCGCCCCGCATCCGCACACACGTAGGGACAGAACCCCGATTCACGGTGACCAGGTTTCCAGAGCCCAGTTCTCCACCATCCTGCCCCGCACATCCGTGCAACGGGAACCCCAGGCCACATTCTTGGCGTTGAAGTCCCCGAGCACTAGCACGGAGAAAGGATGGCTTCTGGCGACACTCAACTCTGTTAAAGAGTTCTGGAACTCGGCGAGAGTTCGGCTCGGAGAGAAGTAGACTCCCACTACCACAATCCCTCCGAACCGTGCTGCAACGGTTTTAATCGAGTGTAATTGTGTGTGTAGGTACGTGCTGCTATGCACCTGTTTTTCTGTAGGGACGGGAATAATAACATACTGTGAACGAATATTAAAACTATAAACTACAAGTGCTATATGGCTTATCTATTAATAATGTATACATAAACTTTATACAGGCTGTATCAGAAATTATATTTGAAAATTCATACATATTATCAAACCCTCATAACATTAGATAAAGTAAAGAGGATGAATAGATATAGTGAGCAGGCCTTATTAGTGGTTCTAGTGGCAATCGTATCAGTTGAGTTGTTGGTTAGAGTGGTGGTGGAGAGTTTTGAGTATGAATGTTAATATTAAGGTCACATCGCCACTTTCCCAACTCTGGGCGGCTGCTTAGTGTCTACTAGTTTGAGTAAAGAAACACTCAACAAATTTTTAGACCCAACCCTGGGATGGATGCAGGATTGATAGACGGACCCTTTTAAGCTTGGCCTCTAGACAAATGAGGCTATGCCACAAGTACTGTTTTAGTGAACAAAGGCTGTAACTAGCCCCATCACATAGCCGTCAACTTCGCATTTTATGCTTCAAACTAAGTAACATTGCAAAAAAAATATTGCTGGGGACGACCTTTATTTATGTTATCAAAAATCGCCGATTTTAGCAGCAGCATATCGAGTGATTTTGGTTGCGTACAGTTAAGCAACATGGTAGAAAAAGTTTGAACTATGGTTTTCAATATCTCCATAACCAGAAGGTTCCCTGGTACGATCCTGTACAACAGACAAATCATAATGACAGGGCCTGACTGTCGGATTCGTTAAGCGTCTTTTTACAACCGTTATTTAAAATGAAAGAACTGTTTCAAGCTCAAACTCTTTATTGTACACTATTCGATATCACTGTGTATTTATTCTACTATCACAATATCATTTTTATACTAGGTACATTTTTAATTTTAATTTGTTTTATCTAATTTATGTGTTGAGGTTGTATTTATTCGTTTGTATGTACTGATGTGTGATGTTTTGAATTTATGATTTTGTAATCGTTTTCTAATATGGGTTATGTGGTACCCGAAATAAATGAATTTAATTATTTATTTATACAACTTCCTGACATGAGCCGTCGTCGGCTCTATCGGTGCCTGGGGGACACCAGTCTCCAGCAATAACCATACTTCGTCGATTATGAGGAATGTGATCCTGCTGGTCATCGCTGTCGTGATCCTGGCAGTAGATGCTCCCTATGTTGACTATCAAAACAAGAAGAACAAGTAAATTCAACAGCCTCATTTTCTTTTTTTCTTCTTATTTTTGCTCTTCAATAGATGCTTGTGACTCTTGAAGACCACTGACGATTTGATAGTCGAGTATGTTAATTTATATAAGTTCAGTCTATATCAAACTAAATCAATTAGTTACAATTTATGCAATTTGAATATTTTTTAGGGCTCCGTTCCTCAAAAGGAAATACTGAACCCTTTTGAGATCACTTCGTTGTCCGTATGTCTGTCCGTCTGTCTGTCCGTCAGTCTGTCCGTCAGTCGAGACCTTTTTTTCTCAGAAACGCTTGAAGTTATCAAGTTGAAATTAATATTAAATATACAGGGCTGCAATTCTACGAAGCAATGAAAAAATTAAACTTTGAAGTCAACGCAATCAAAAGATGCGGGCGTTTATGTTCCGAAATCAAAAACTATAGGGTACTTCCCGTTGACCTAGAATTATGAAATTTGGCAAGAAGCACTGTCATATAGCACAAGTAAAGGAAAATATTATATATACATTACAAAAAAAAAAAAATTGTACGGAGCCCTCGGTGCGCGAGTCCGACTTGCACTTGACCGGTTTGTTTTATAATCATTTGCTTCTAGTACGAATCAATTTATGAATTTTTCACGTATGTGATTGGATCGTTAAGTTCATTATTCAAGAATTGGAGCATTCTGGCTTCATTGCTCAACATCAGGCGAGTTTGCGGCCAAACGCGAGCTGCGAGAAAGTATAGTTCTGTATTGTTATCACTAGTTATTGAATTCATTTCATATATTATATTTATCGTAGAATTTAACAAATCATCTTATGGAATCATCGCCATCTTTCAACAACCCAACACTCAACACAACACACAACAACACAACACAACAACAACACACAACACAACACAATAACACACCAACACAACCTACACCAACACACCCACCCCCCGCCCCCCACCCCGGCCTCCGCGCCCCGCCCACCAACACTCATTATAATTAGTATTCCCATCCCGTAACATAGCAAGATCCGGCCCAGTCCTCACCAGGTGCCCGACGTGGCGGCCCGCAATTACTCTCTCAAAGAGCTTGCCAACCTCGTCGAGCAGCACTATGGGCCGGTATGCGGACGGAGAGTCCGCAGGGCGCCCTGGCTTCTGAATGAGGACCAACTTCCCCGTCTTCCAACGGAGTGGAAACTGGCCTCTCTGCATGCATGCGCTTAAGAGCGCCTCCAGTCGAGGCCCGAGAGCCCTAGAGGCCAGGACCCAGGCTTTACCCGGCAAGCCGTCGGGTCCTGCGGCGGTGTTTTTGGCCTTCAGCCTGCCTACCGCCGCTCTCAGATCTACCCCAGTCACTTCAGGGGTGTCGTCGTCGTCGTCCGCGTGGTCCGCTTTGGGCACCGCAAGTGGCGGAGCCATAGGCGGGGGAGTATGCTGCCCCCGTGAAGGGAACAGAGCGCTCACCACCTTCTTTACCAGCTGAGGGCGGAGACTCTGAGTCAGCGGGGGGGCCCAGGTGCGGAGTTTATTCCGCACCATTTTGTAAGGGCGCCCCCATGGATCTCTGTTCAGAGTCTCCAGCATCTCCTCGCGGGCCGTATCCTTGGCCCGCTGGACAGCCTCTCGGAGGGCGGTCTTCACCGCTCTGTACCCCTCGTACAGCTCCGCCTTTGTGGCTTCCGCATCCGGAGGGCGGATGCGGAGCCTGCGGTGCCTGGTGTACCGGTGTCGCGCGTCGACGCACGCCTTGCGCAACGCCTCCACCTCCTGCGACCACCAGTACACCCGACGTCGGGAGCGTCCTGGCCGGACTCGGGGCATTGCCACGTCACAAATCTCGGACATGGCCTCCCGGAACCACTCCGCCTCATCGTCGATGTTAGCAGGCTTGTCCGGTGAAAACACCCAGGCCTGCACGATCGAGGCTTCCAGGAGGAGCTCCCGGTCCAGCTGCTTCAGCGCCCACCGCGGACCACTCGGGGCCCGTTGGACCAGCGCGCTAGAGGTCTGGGTGGAGACATCAAATCGGATATACCGATGATCGGAGTAGGTCTCCACCTCCTCCATGACGCGCCAGTCAATAACACGCTGTGACAGAGCGGGGCTGGCGAACGTGATGTCCACTACCGACTCGCCCCGCATCCGCACACACGTAGGGACAGAACCCCGATTCACGGTGACCAGGTTTCCAGAGCCCAGTCCTCCACCATCCTGCCCCGCACATCCGTGCAACGGGAACCCCAGGCCACATTCTTGGCGTTGAAGTCCCCGAGCACTAGCACTGAGAAAGGATGGCTTCAGGCGACGACGACACTCAACTCTGTTAAAGAGTTCTGGAACTCGGCGAGAGTTCGGCTCGGAGAGAAGTAGACTCCCACTACCACAATCTCTCCGAACCGTGCTGCGACGGCTTTAATCGAGTGTAATTGTGTGTGTAGGTACGTGCTGCTATGAACCTGTTTTTCTGTAGGGACGGGAATAATAACATACTGTGAACGAATATTTAAACTATAAACTACAAGTGCTATATGGCTTATCTATTAATAATGTATACAGAAACTATATACAGGCTGTATCAGAAATTATATTTGAAAATTCATACATATTATCAAACCCTCATAACATTAGATAAAGTAAAGAGGATCATTAGATATAGTGAACAGGCTTTATTAGTGGTTGTAGTGGCAATCGTATCAGTTGAGTTGTTGATTGGAGTGGTGGTGGAGAGTTTTGAGTATGAATGTTAATATTAAGGTCACATTGCCACTTTCCCAACTCTGGGCGGCTGCTTAGTGTCTACTAGTTTGAGTAAAGAAACACTCAACAAATTTTTAGACCCAACCCTGGGATGGATGCAGGATTGATAGACGGACCCTTTTAAGCTTGGCCTCTAGACAAATGAGGCTATGCCACAAGTACTATTTTAGTAAATAAAGGCGGTAACTAGCCCCATTATAGCCATCTCTCTCGCATTTTATGCTTCAAACTAAGTAACATTGCACAAAAATTATTGCTGGGGACGACCTTTATTTATGTTATCAAAAATCGCTGATTTTAGCAGCAGCATATCGAGTGATTTTGGTTGCGTACAGTTAAGCAACATGGTAGAAAAAGTTTGAACTATGGTTTTCAATATCTCCATAACCAGAAGGTTCCCTGGTACGATCCTGTACAACAGACAAATCATAATGACAGGGCCTGACTGTCGGATTCGTTAAGCGTCTTTTTACAACCGTTATTTAAAATGAAAGAAGTGTTTCAAGCTCAAACTCTTTATTGTACACTATCAGATGTCACTGTGCATTTATTCTACTATCACAATATCATTTTTACACTGGGTACATTTTTAATTTGTTTTATCTAATTTATGTGTTGAGGTTGTATTTATTCGTTTGTATGTACTGATGTGTGATGTTTTGAATTTATGATTTTGTGATCGTTTTCTAATATGGGTTATGTGTTACCTGAAATAAATGAATGTATTTATACAACTTCTTGACATGAGCCGTCGTCGGCTCTATCGGTGCCTGGGGGACACCAGTCTCCAGCAATAACCAGACTTCGTCGATTATGAGGAATGTGATCCTGCTGGTCATCGCTGTCGTGATCCTGGCAGTAGATGCTCCCTATGTTGACTATCAAAACAAGAAGAACAAGTAAATTCAACAGCCTCATTTTCTTTTTTTCTTCTTATTTTTGCTCTTCAATAGATCCTTGTGACTCTTGAAGACCACTGACGATTTGATAGTTGAGTATGTTAATTTATATAAGTTCAGTCTATATCAAACTAAATCAATTAGTTACAATTTATGCAACTTGAATATTTTTTAGGGCTCCGTTCTTCAAAAGGAAATACCGAACCCTTTTGAGATCACTTCGTGGTCCGTATGTCTGTCCGTCTGTCTGTCCGTCAGTCGAGACCTTTTTTCTCAGAAACGCGTGGAGTTATTAAGTTGAAATTAATATCAAATACACAGGGCTGCAATTCCACGAAGCAATGAAAAATCAAACTTCTAAGTCAACGCAATCAAAAGATACGGGCGTTTATGTTCCGAAATCAAAACCTATAGGGTACTTCCCGTTGACCTAGAATCATGAAATTTGGCAAGAAGCAATGTCATATAGCACAAGTAAAGGACAATATTCGAAAACCGTAAATTTGTACTTACATTACAAAAAAAAAAAAATTGTACGGAGCCCTCGGTGCGCGAGTCCGACTTGCACTTGACCGGTTTGTTTTATAATAATTTGCTTCTAGCACGAATCAATTTATGAAATTTTCACGTATGGGATTGGATCGTTAAGTTCATTATTCAAGAATTGGAGCATTCATTGCTCAACATCAGGTGAGGTAGCGGCCAAACGCGAGCTGCGAGAAAGTATAGTTCTGAGGCCTTACCACGAGCTCTTAACGCGATCCAGTTTAGGCTGTTGGAAAGAGACAGAGCTATACAAGTCGTCTAGCGCCATCTCGATCCCTGAGCGTAAATTGAATCGCGTTAAGAGCTCGTGGTAAGGCCTCTGTATTGTTATCACTAGTTATTGACTTCATTCCATATATTATATTTATCGTAAAATTTAACAAATCATCTTATGGAATCATCGCCATCTTTCAACAACCCAACACACAACAACACAACACAACACAACGACAACACACAACACAACACACAATAACACACCAACACACCCACCCCCCGCCCCCCACCCCGGCCTCCGCGCCCTGCCCACCAACACTCATTATCATTAGTATTCCCATCCCGTAACATATGTATGAGGTTTTCGTTAAAAAAAAATTGAAAGGTGTTAAACATTATTAATTTAACTCTAAATACCCCGACAACTCCTGTGCCGTTGCATGCACCGAAAAGCATTGCGTGCTATATTTTGCGTCCGTAACATTGCGCGCTGCTAAAAGCAGCGATTTTTCACACAATAAGTAAAAATATTTGTGCAATGTTACTTAGTTTGATATACAAAATGCGAAGTTGACGGCTATGTGATGGATCTTGTCACACCCTGCTTTTTCTACAACAGTACTTGTGGGACAGCTGTTCCACAAGTACTGTCAACACATCTTTAGACCCAACCCTGGGATGGAAGCAGGATTGATAGACAAATGAGATGATTTGTCTAGATGATAAAGATGTGTTGAGTGTTTCTTTACTTAAACTAGTAGACACTAAGCAGCCGCCCGGAGCTGGGAAGGTGGCGATGTGACTCCCCTATGCCTTAGCGAGCAGCCGTCAACTTTAACTAGCATTCATACTCAAAAGTCTCCACCACCACTCCAACCAACAACTCAACTGAACTCTCTGCACCATGCTACAGACATCTCGGCATCACGGCCTCTGGCCAACTGTCAGACTCCTCATATAACAAACTTATTTTGAACTTTACCTTACTACGTTAGCCACATGCCCCTCTTGCCTTGCTCGTAAAATTTAACTCATGCCATGCCATTATGCTCATGTCAGCTGTATGCAATTTTATCTTTAAAACCAACACGCATAATTACAATTGTCACCTCAAGTAATACATTTACGTTTAATTTTTTCTGAAATAATGCCGAGCTCCCAAATTAAATTCCGCTATACAACAAATAATGACATAGCGTAATTTCGATATTATAATTACGGAACGAATTAATGTCGCACTGTAGCGTCAACGTAAATTAATACATCATATTTGCCTCTTTGAGTTTTACCACAAAATAAGATTTGTATAAAGACCAGTCTTTAAGAGGGATGCACTAGATAGCCCGCGAAATTCATATTATCTAACGTTTATTACAATTTTTGACACGTTACGTTGATACAGCTTAAACGAGCTGTATCAACGTAACGTGTCAAAAATTGTAATATATACTGTGAAAATAACTAAAATAAAAGTCTATTTTAGTTATTTTCACAGTGTTATTTACCAGCTAGGTGCCAGAGTTTCTCTAAGAGATTTTTTTAAAGATATATGTATTGTTACGATTGCATCACAATTCATCTTCGCCAACATCTTATATATTAGGCAAAATTTACATTTGTACTCTAAAAACAGTGATATTCACAGTGTTAACACTAGAAATAAGGACAAACTACGTGCCCCCTTTCACCGGCTTCATAAGGTTCATAACTCATTTGTTGGGCTTGGTATAGCCTTTTATAACAAGATAACCTCTTCTTTGCTAGACTTGCCTTTTAATGCGTTTAAAGCTCAAATAAAATCCAGCCTTTGTTCAAAGGCTTACTATTCCATTAACGACTACTTACACGATAAGAGTGGTCGCCCTAATTAACTCAAGACAATGTTCATGTTCTTTCTCCAGAATTAGCCGTGTTTTGATAGATAATGTAAAATTAGATGGAATAGTCGAAATAGTAAATTACATATATTGCATCAGATATTGAGCTATTAATTGGAAAAACAATGATTAATAGTAACAATGTTAGTTTAGTCACTTCTGCTTCTTCTGTACGTTTTATTCCAAGTGAAATTATACTGGATATATTTACGGATATAAAATGACATGCAGCGGACTTTATTGAAAAGTTTCCAGTTTATATAAAGTATAATGTTATAATACCAAAGCAAAATCAATTATATATAGAAGTTTATGTTGACTGCAGACAAAACATTGGAAAAGAGCACACATTTGTATGGATGCAGCTAGGTAATTTAACGTATTTAATACCTTCAGCTATTATTAATTCAAACCATTCTTATTTAAAAGTTGTAAACCTAGGTCATGCTGATGTCGTTTGGGAATCTCATAGTTTAATAGCTAGAGCGGAGTTGGTAACAATGTCAGCATTTAGTAGTGAGTCTAGAGTATTAGCGCTAGATAGTCCAGACACGGATAATATACAAATTAGCTTAACAGATATTGATAAGGGCCACCTTAGTGATAATGAAAGCAAACAATTACTAGAGCTTCTAAATAAGTATGCTCACTCATTTGCCAGAAGTACTAAAGATTTAGGTTGTACTGATCTTATAAGGATGCATATTCGTACAATGAATAACCAGCCTGTTTGTTGCAAGCCCTATAGATTGTCGCATAAAGAAAATGAAATTGTTAATGGAAAAATTAAAGATTCATTAGAAGCAGGTATCATTAAAGAGTCAATGTCTGATTACGCTAGTCCAGTGGTACTGGTTAAGAAAAAGGGTGGCGATTACAGGCTTTGTGTTGATTATAGGGCATTAAATGCTAGTACTGTGAAAGATAGGTATCCTTTACCGCATATCGAAGATCAGGTTAGTAACTTATCAGGCAAGTTCTATTTCACCACCCTTAACCTTGCACAAGGGTACCGCTACGTACTTAGGCCATGAGATTTCAGCTGGGACAATACAACCAGGCGAAATGAAAATAAAATGTGTCGCAGAATATAATAGGCCGCGGAATGTACATGAGATTAGGCAATTTATCGGATTGACGTCATATTTTAGAAAATTTATTCAAAATGTTGCCCAAATGGCTCGCCTCTTAACAGAACTCACGAAAAAGGATGTCAAGTGGCATTGGGGTTCTGATCAAGAAAATGCATTCCAAGGCCTGAAGCAGTGTCTAATTGTAAGGCCAGTTTTAGCTATTTACAACTCTGATCCAAATACTGAATTGCACACAGATGCCAGCAAAATAGGCTTAGATGGGATCCTTATGCAATATCAAACAGATAATAGATAAAAACCAATTGCTTATTTTAGTAGGGTGACAAGTAATGAAGAAAAGCACTACCATAGTTACGAGCTTGAAATGCTCGCTGTCGTTGAATCACTTAAACGATTTCGAATATATTTAATGGGGATTAAAGTTAAAGTCATTACAGACTGCTCAGCCTTAAGAACAACTCTTGTAAAACGAGATTTAATACCGCGAATAGCTCGTTGGTGGCTCACAATACAAAAATTTGATCTTGAGATTGAAAATAGGCCAGGGGAACGCATGAGGCACGTAGATGCGTTAAGTAGGAATCCCGCGACTAATGTAATACTTATGATTGAAAATTCCGATTGGTTAATAAATAACGTTTTGTATATTATCATCTTGTATGTGTAGGGACACATACAAGATGATAATATACAAAACGTTATTTCTAGACTTCGTGATAACTCCGATTCTTTATCTGCAATTTATAAAATAAAAGATAATATACTACTCTATAGCAAAACTGTTGCTGAAGAGTGGTTTGTCATCTCTAAGTTAGCTAAATACGGTTTATTACAAAAACTTCATGATCAGATAGGCTACCCCGGTTTTGGAAAATGTGAAAATTCTATTAAGGCTCAATTTTGGTTCGAAGGCATCATACGAAAATATATATTGTGTATACTACATGTATACACAATATATATTTTACATATACATGTTTACAATGTGCGTTTAATAAGGGCAACTATGGTAGGTTAGAGGGTGAATTATATCGAATTAATAAGCCAGCCATACCTATGCAAACGTTCCACGTTGACCATTTAGGTCCTTTTGCCAAAACTCGTAAAGAAAATACTTATATCTTAGTGGTTAGCGACGCTTTTACTAAAATTGTATTTGCCCGACCAGCTAAAAATTGTAGTTCAATAGAAACCATTCGATTATTCAAAGAAATTACTATGCAGTTTGGCTATCCAGTTAGAATAATAACAGACCGAGGAAAGGTTTTTTACGAGTAGATACTTCAAAGAATTTTCCCAGGAAAACCAAATCAAATATATATTGTACGAGGGGTGCGGGGAGAATTGCGACGCACCAGCCAGCCGCGGGCCATCACACCAGTTAGCTGTTGCACGCCTGCACGTACGGCTGCACTTGCACGTTCTTCTAGCATACCTACTCATCTCATTCCCAAACCAACAAACAACTGTTTCTGCAGTCCACTCACTCATTTTTCTCAGTGACCAGTTTAAAAATGCCGCCACTTGGAACATTTGTTTTCATGGATCTTGCAATTAGTCAACGTCATCCAACAAGGATTCTTGATATCAGTCTGTTAGCTGTACCCCTGAGATATTATGTTGGCCTCGAGAACTTAGAGGAACCTGAAGACCAGCTGATACTACACATGAGGGATGAAGGCGAGCCTAGCCGAGATATTTACAATCAAATTAATGCTTTTATAAGCCGACAGACGCAACCAGTGTGCTTAATCTCACATAACGGAAACGCATTTGATTTTCTCATACTCAGGTATTGGTTTCTAGACATAAATGTTAGGTTATCAGAAGATGTTATGTGTGCCGATAGCCTTTTGGCTATTTATGATATGCATAATTTAGAATCTTGGGGAGTTCTTTTTGGAAATGCTGTAAGACGAACATTTTTTGAAGGTAACCCAAGACCGAATGTTTCATTGCAACTAGACAGTATTTATGTTCGAATTATGGGACAGCGTCCATTAACTCCGCACGCTCCTGGAGAAAGTAACAAAATGGCTGCTAAAATATCAATTCATTTCGGCAGAAGATTTTTAGACTGGGTGGAACAAAATCAAAGATACTTTGCTACGGTTGAATAACCTTTTCTGTGAAGACAAGAAGTTGTGACTCGTTAACCAAGCCAAATAATTATTTTACAATCATTGTTATTGAGTCAACAATAGGGAAGCTAAAGCTAGCTAAAGCAAGCTAGGAAAAGTTGGGGCCTGAACATCGATGAAAAACACCTGAGCCATCTCCGCTTGGCCGATGACTTGGTACTCCTATCAGAATCGAGCACAGAACTCCAACTTATAATTCGATCACTAAATATGGCTAGTAAAGAAGTAGGCTTAGAAATGAACATGGCAAAAATAATGCTTATGACAAACAGCACGGAAAAAACTATAGCAATTGAAAATGAAAAACTAAACTATACGAAAAAATACATATATTTAGGAAAACAAATTAGCTTGGACAGAAGAAGTAATGAACTGGAAATAGAGAGACGAATACAACTCACCTGAAACAAATATTAAAGCCTTGAGATCTTTAAAAGCAATATGACAATAAAAATTAAAATTAGAATTTCTGTCTGTTGCCGTGCCTAACATATGCGTGTCAAACCTGGATATACACTTCCAAAACCAAAACTAAAACTATCAATGCCAGCGTGGACTAGAGCATAGTATGCTAAAAATTAGAAAAATACAAAAGATGCGACACACCAAAATCAGAAGCATATCAACAGTCACGGATGCTCTAAAACATGCTAAAAAGGTTCAAATAGAAGTGGGCGGGACACGTAGCGAGACTAAGAGACGACAGATGGTCCATAAGAGTTACATCGTGGAAAGGACCAGTAGGGAAACGCCAAGAAGGTAGACCGCACACGAGATGGGAAGACGAGATAAGAGAAACGGCCGGCCCATCTTGGATGCAGAAGGCACAGGACAGAACCAAATGGAATTCTTTGAAGGCCTTCATCTAAAGAGGGGTTCTTGCAACTAGCAACATACAAAAATACTTTTTAATGCAGTAGATAAGCAGGAAAAAAAAATCTTTATTTAAGTAAAAATATCATTATATTTAATTGCAAGAAATAAAAGGCTTTTTATTTTATTTATTATTATTATGGATCCAAAAGTGATTTAAATTAATTAGATACACCAAACCCTAAAAACAATATCAATAAAGATTACAAAACTAAAATGGCAAATTCTAATCATCAGATTTACTGTGCTGTGCTGAGTTTACGAACTGTTCTGTGTTGAGGACTGTATTTTTTCTACTTAATAATAGTGCTTCAACGATATTTTTCTAAAAACTTTAATACTTTTTTTAAATCTATGTCTCTCGTCCTTTTCATCACAGAAAAGACTAGAAATTTCTCATAAAAGGGACGAAATACACAAAAACACCACATCTCCGTGTAGGAGCGCCAACAATTGTGTCCTTTCGTTCAGGTCTGTGCCTGGAGGCGTCTCATTCAGTCTCCCTCCGTTCATATAACATGCATTATGTGTGCTGACATTCCTGCAACACAAAGAATTGCTTCGAAGACACCGTGGGCAGTGTTGCTACATTGTCGGTATTTTTTCAAGATTTTGATCGCCATTATGTTAAAAAAGCCCTTCCTCTCTCCTTAAACATCACCATTTTCTTTGCTCCTGTTTCATGTTTATTATTATTGATAATAAATTCATCATCTGCCTAGCCTTTTCCCAACTATGTTGGGGTCGGCTTCCAGTCTAACCGGATGCAGCTGAATACCACTATTTTTATTATTTATTTAGATTATTGATAATAAATTATTATTATTATTTATTTAGATTACTATAATATGCTACATGGATGTATGATACTTTATGTATGTATTTATTGTATTATGTAAATGGTACACCACAGACTAGCTACAGTATTTGTCTCTCCTTCCACTTTTTAATCCATCCAAAGATTGTCTTTAAAACATCGCTCGATAAGACCGCTCATTGTGTCACCCTTTGTAATTTTTTTATATTTATAAGATAAGATATTTATTTTTTGTAAAACCATGAGTACTACAATAGTCATTAGTCTTAAAATAACATTCGAGAACAGGATCAACATGTTTTACTTTTTATGGCGTACAAGAATAATATTTTTTGGTCAAGTTGACCATTATTTACCATTATAATTAAAATAATATGTCTGTAATTTATATGGTGTACATAATAAAGAGTATCCTATTCTATTCTATGTTCGGTCAGGGAAATTTACCTACATATTGAAAAAGTTAACAGACGTTTAATTGTCAAAAATATATTACGTTTTAATCGTGAACAAAAAAAAAAATCAGTTGATCCATAGATTTATTGTTCGCATAACTCGACATAATGTATGGATCAACTATTTTTTTTTCACGATTTCAGGGTTGGTCCCGTAGTAAAAGTCGTTCATAATAATAAATAAAACGACCCCTTTTAAGGATTAAAACGTTCAAAATTTAACGGTGTACTTATACAATATTCATTAATGTCAAAGTGTATAAAAAAAAAAACAACTACAAAAGAGAATAAAAAATGAAAGCATTCAATAACTATGTAAAAGTTGGAAGCAGCTCAATCCCAAGCCTTTTAATTGTCCTCGATAAAAATCATCCGTTTGAATCACAGCGCGAGAAATAACACAGTTTTTACCGTATGAAAATGATGAATCAACGTTGTGGGGACGGTGACGTTTTAACATAAATCATGATAAAAGGCTTTGAGAAACCATTTATTTTTATTTTTACTTATAACAGGTTGGGTCAAGTTCTGTGTGTAAAGGTTAGTGTTGGTTTAAAATCTAAGTAATCGCAAGATAATTCTGAGGGCTTAAAGAAAGGACAGGAATTACAAACAATTATGAGTCGGAATTGAATACGAAGGGTTCCGTACCACCATACAAAATTGAACACTACATATTAAAAGAAAAACACAATTTTCATATATGGGATTGTTATGTTGGCCAGAATACTATCTATGCGTCATGTAGGGACTGGTCAACTCTTTGCTACCATGGTTTATTTTGATTTAATTTAATATTTGAATTGTTTTTTTTATCTTTTCATCGTTCTCACATGCATAATTTTGAACATGAATGATGTAACCAATACTTTGTAACAATATTATTATGATTTAAAAGACTGTCCATGAAGTTTCTTGCCCGTTCTTCTCCATAGGTACCTACTACGCCTTGGAATGGGCAACTAGCTTCATCTTTTTGACTGACCGACCTTGACAATTCAAAAGTGCCTGTAATTGGTTTATTTGAAATAAATAGTTTGAGTTTGAGTTTATGGAAGTCTAGAATAGCCCTCTGAGGTAACCGCGGGAGGAATCAAACAACTATATGAATCCTTTTAGATTATATTGGCAGAATATCTTTACATATTTCTGACTAAATTGCAACTGACTATTCTAAACAAAAATCCAAATTAAAATATTTGACACTAGCTTGAACGTTCGAATGCAACCCGCGCTAAATTTTAGCCGACCTGCACTACATAAGGTTGCCTTTGGCAGTCAAACCTCTACAGTACACACTCTGTGAAAATTTCAAGTGTCTACGTGTTAGGGATCAAAAGATGTATCTTTTACAGGGCTGTAGCCCTGTGACAGACAGACGGATGGATGGCGGAGCCTTAGTACTTTTACTAAGGCTCCCCTTGGCACCCTTTGGGTACGGAACCCCAAAAAGGTAAAAAATCTGAGTTAGTTAAAAAAAAGAGTAACAACGATTCAAAATTGTTATTTTGTCCCAAAACCACAGCAACAGCTCTTTAACACAAACTGCACCTCAAAAAATAACATTAACAAAGATACGACCACATAACTGCATCTACACATAACATCACGACTTCCAACTCCACTAGAAACCCAAACTTAATTCAAAAACCCAACTTTAATGTACCGAACGAAGTCGTTGTTAAGATTAAAAGCGGAAACTTGAGTATGTATAGAACGCACGCTTCAAGGCACCTGTCGCACCGCCGACAAGGAAGCCGAGTAAAAGATATACTTATATATATTTATAGTTGATCGTTGACTGTTCTGTTGGGAGCACAGTGCCAGTGCCCAGTGGTAACGGCTACGACCTATTTGTTGTGGGTTCGAACCCATAAAGGCGCTTTACTTTGTGTACATTATTTCATCACCACTGGTCTCAAAACGATGAATGAAAACATCGTGAGGAAATTATGATATGTCCTAGAACCAGAAATTCGAAGACATATGACATCTACCAGTCCGACCTGGGCCAGCGTGGTGGTTACGGCCCACTCTCACTCACTGAGTGGAGGCCTGTGTCATTATAACCTGTTTATGCTATATGCTGACTGTTCGTACCACAGGCGAGTACTCGTTTGTCGCTGCGATAAGAGCTTTCAAAGAGAGTACTAGCTTAACGACACTCGCTGAGAGACTCACGCTTGGTACAGACGCCAGCACATCAAGCTACAACAATTTCTCATAGATTTTCAGCTTTACAGCTAAAGCATTAGGTTCAAGGTTGATTGGGAAAATTGGTCTGTTTCGGGTAGCTTGATGTGCTGGCGTCTACATACCAGCGAGTAATCACTCGTTGCCATCGTGGACTCACTGATCGTTGCTCGTTAACTCGTTTTTAACCGACTTCTAACAAAGGAGGAGGTTCTCAATTCGGATGTTTGTGTTTTTTCGCACATAACTCAGTCGCTTGCCAACCGATTTGAAAAATTCTTCTTGTTGGAAAGGGTATACTTCCCAAATGGTCCCATTGAAATTTCGACAAGATCTGGTGATGAGTTTCGAAGACAGACAACGGAACTCTTCAATAAATGCCAGCAAATCAACGGCTATTGCTGCTATCGCTTATGTATGTATTGTTTACGCAATCACACAACATAACGTCACACCTGTACCCTCTAAAGGGGTACGCAGATGTGTTCAGTATACCACGGTTCACCCTCATTTCTGTCAAAGTTGTTATTGGGGTACCTCTAATCTTGTAAGTATATACGAATTTGTGTGGGGTAGGTAGTTCATATGCAATATTTTTTTTGTTATTAAAAGAACAATTGTTCAATAAATCTTTAAGAAACAAAATCGAACATCCTGTTTGCACTCGGGCAGTTTCTGAGAATAGGCTTCGTACACAGCGCGCCAACAATACGTATGGTGAGTGAACTACCGATTATATTATACCGAGATTTAGTAATAGTCTACCCTCAGAAATAAATAAATGTATTACACATAAAAATATCAAATGTAAACTTAAGCAATATTACTTAAGTATTATGTAGGAATGATTGTAACTGCGAGTATTTAAAGACCTAAAAATGTTATTAATTGTATGGACAATGACGCATACTTATAAAATGCTTCATTGTATAGTTTGATATTGAGTGAGATAGACTCGTGATAGCACAAGTTTAAACCTTAGTGATTTTTGTTTGCTATTTTTTATGAATAATCCTGCATTCTTTTTTATAAATGATACATAAATTTAAAAAAAAGGTAGATACAACTAAAAAGTGAAAAATAAAAACTTAAAAAAAAACACTACAAAGAGAAAAATAACTTTAACCCTAGCTCACTAACCTTATTTTCGAGTAACGCTGTAACTAACCTTTCGTCTCTGAGACTACGAAGAAAAAAAACCTTACTTTTAAAAACCTGTTTAATTTTCTTAAATCAAATTAAAGTTCACTGTAATTAAGCTCTTAAAGTATCATATAATAATAAAAAAAATAGAAATATCCTAATCAGTGCAGGAATTACACATAGAAACTGTATGTTCGCCACAAATGGCCCTCTTGCAGCCCTTGCAAAAGTATTTGGTCATACGACGTTTTTTCGCTGGGCAATAACTGCAAATTTTTTGGTTTCTTGGTTGTTCTTGACTGGACTGTTCCTCAGAAACATCATTTTTTAGAATTTCGCCGATAATTTGCTTCAAATTACGCTGCAGTCACAGTGTTATATCGCTCACGAAGCCAAGGTGCCATAAGTTCATCTGTCATTGCTAAGGCAAAATCCCTTTTTTTATAGGTTTTTTATTATTACGGATCTCGTTTGATACGTTCAGGGCATAGGCATTAATTATATATATATGTTTAGTATACCGTAAAACAAGCACAGCGGCCATCGGTTGGTTTTACGGCTTGTGCTCATAATTGAGCACATCTGGTCCACTGTATCGACTGCTTCTTTTGTTGAATTGTAAAATTCAATAATTTCCGGTTTTTTGAGCTGTTGCTAATATCAGGTTGGTCATGAGTCGTAGATACAAGGTATACGACTTTATTTGATTTTGGTTTGTATGAGTCTGAAGCTTCTTCCTCACTTTCCTCAGAAGGGACATATATTTCCATCTCAACATTAGTCTCTTCCTCAGAATCGGATGAATGAGGTTCATTGTCGGGTAATGATTCGGTCTCCGATTCAGCTAACCATTGCACAATTTTGCCTTCTACGCTTCTCAAATCCATCTAAAATAGATGGATTTGAGAATAAATAAAATTAAGACAAGAAAAATACACAAAAATATTGTAAAACTCAGTATAAAATATAAAAAAAAAACAACATAGGTTAATAGAGTTCACGTCATAAAACCATAACAGTAATTATTCATTGGTAAATAATGAAAGTTATTAACTTTTCTAACAAATAAAAACATAAACAGAAGCATAAAAGTATGTACAACTTTACTAAAAAAACTTACAGCATTACTAACCTTTCGTCTGTGAGACGACAATCACGCGATATATGTCAACCTAATTATCGTGCATCTGCAATGAGTCCTTGCGGGTCACTAATTTCACTATCCAGGAAGGTACTAAAAGAGTGCGAGGCGGGGGGCCACGGGAAGTTGGCGAAATGGCGAAAGCGCTAGGTGCGCGTCGTCTATTATACGAATGGTTAGTGATCTAGGGTTAATTTCGGAGGTCGGTGTCAAAAAACAAAAATGCGGAACCAGCGACACCGACTTCCGAAATTATTAAAGTTATTTTTCTCTTTGTAGTGTTTTTTTTTGGAAGTCGGTTGTTTTTTTTTTAGTTGCTAACTCTACTCGCTTCTCGGTAGGACAGTAGCATGCTCTATTATGATTTTTCATTTTTTAAGTACAACGCCATCTACTAACGCGATGGGCAACAAAATCTCAAATGAGCGAGCGAGGCGGTAAGGCACTCACTTTCTGAATGAATCACCCGCCGGATGCAAATGCAGTTTTCATAATTTTCTCGTTTTACTTACCGGCTGTATTTTTTTTTTGGTATGATTTTTTACCTGTTGAATTTCCAAGTTTTTCCTGTCATTACCTTTTTTCCTGAAATATATCGTATTTGGTACATTACGTATGTGCCCGTTTGGTAATTCTATCTGAGAGAAGCGCGCCTCGTTTGATGTGTAATCGTTCATATTTTCCTGGAAATACGCAAGCCTTTAGGAAGATATTATTACCGTTTATTCGAGTTGGAACGTTTTGGATGGGGAGGGAAAAAGGTGATGTGAACTGCTTGATATCAAATAAATCATGTAACATGATTTTGTGTAATGTTGTGCAAGAAAGTTTTTTTTTATTTTTTATTCTGTACAAAAAGACTGACATAACAAGATGGACATTAAATACACACGCTAATACAAACTAGCCAAACGCCCCGTATTCAGCAAACACATGTAAATATTTAATTTCTAAAACATCAGAATTATAAAAGAACTTACCGCGTCATTTTCCACTCCAGCGAATAAAATTACTTCATGTGAAATGAAATTATTAACAAAAAAAAATAACAGAACGAACGCTGTAAATAGAACGGTCCATGATGATTGTACAAAAAAGGAAAACTATTACTGATGATACTATTGTATTTAAAAGACCGGCAAACGCTTAAGCCCACACCAAATAAAAAAGAAATAGCAAAACCAGAAACGAGAACAGTGTCCAAAATTAAAAAAAAAAATCATATCACATGCAAACCAAAATTAATCAAAATTAAACTGTGACAAAAACAAATAAAGTTACGGTATCACAATATCGCCGTATTATTACTCGCGTTTTGAATGCAATTCTCGTCAGACGATGTAATATAATGTGTCCCAGTGTACACTACATCAACATTGAAAATTGCTGCATTTCGTTTTTATAATATAAAGGTAGGGTACTTTTACATTATGTATGAGATATATATTGACAAAGGAGAGAGCTCGTGATCAAATAATAACAGCCATTCCAGTAGATCAAAAGCTTCAAAATAATACAGGGTGGCAGGGACATCGACGTGCAACTTGTTACCATGGATTCAACAAATGATTCTAAACACCCTCACGTCGATAGATTTAATCGGTTATTTAAAAAAAGTTAGCTGTTCTATACATTTTTATATACCGCGTAGGTATTGCATTTTCCTATGAAACAGTAGATATTTTTTTTGGTAACCGACAAAAAATTTAAGGGGTCTAAAACCATGTGCTGAATTCATGGTTACAGGTTGCGTGTCAATGTGCCTGCCACCCTGTATATCGACACCCCTTCTTGCCTTGAAAATAATCTCAAGGCGTCGTTCCCGGCTGTCATTCGTAGATCTTTGACTGCCGTAACGGGTAGTGGAAGCTCAAAAAGTCTGTTAAGAGCGCGTATAAAGCAAAATTACCAATCTTATATTTGATTTCACATGAAAAATTCCGGACCAAATCTTAAAATAAAAATGTATGAATAACTACATGATATTTCCGAGGGTTCACTTTGATCAAAAACATGAAATAATAACATTTCCTCGATAGAAAAAAATCACGAAGTAACCTCTAATTCTCATATTTTTCCGTTTTGTACTCAATACGATAATGCTTATTGCGACAAAAATTTGATAATTAATTATATTTATACAAGAGTAAAGGCTGTGTTTTTTTTTTCAGGATGGGAAATCATCAAATGACCCCTCCTGCCCTGGGTGGAGCGGAGGGAGTGTCAGACTCTTACTGACTAAAACCCACCCGTGTTCCTTCCTTAGCCCTTTATGTTCCAGGGCAGCGGTAACCCTTTCGGACGATCCCGCTACCCTGGCAGACTTAGGCATTTTATGTAATTCCTGTTAGTTTTGGATTTATTACGATATAACAGTTTTGGCGCATACTACGTTTTTTTTTCTGTACTAAAATTTTACTGGCTTTAGACGCGCTCTTAAACCATTTTTATCAAGGGATACCTCTCTCTCAGTTTTACCCAGTAACTGGATTGTGGAGGCCAGACAGGCAGTAACTTTGGTAAAATACTGGTATTCAGCTGCATACAGTTAGACTAGAAGCCTATCATCTGGTTAGACTGGAAGCCTAGAAACGTATAGTTGGAAAAAGGCTAGGCATATTTTTTAATATTGTCAGCGGATATTACTGTGAGCATTGTTATCATGTAATGTAAGGGTCATGTATGTGATGTGGTGATTCCTTATAAATAGTAAGACCATACGCTTTTGTCTTTTTATAACGATAAAGTGTATTTTTTTGCTGTAATACTATACCACACACTCCTATAGTAAGTCAATTAAACATTAATTACAATATAATATCGTGTGATGCCACCTCGTAATTGTCAAACTATTTTGCACCATGAACAGTGTAAACTATTAACGATCACCCTGAATTGAATTGTCACAGGCACTACACGACTAACTGGACAGCAAAATATTTCAGAGAGCTTGTTCTCTTTGCCACATATCAGTTAAAAACAATGCTGCATTTATGATATCCAGTTGAATAATACAGCGTTGCGACATGTAAAAGATAGCACAATAAAATCTACCAAAATTCTATAATACATTTTAACTAACAGACAACCCACAGCCTAAACCGCAAAGTCTAGAAGCATGACATTTTGCGCAAGAGTTCTTTTTATAGCGAAATTTAGCAGTAAGGCAAGATTTTTTTAAATTTCTTTTCTAAAGCGACATCGTACCTACCTAAAATAAAAACCTACATAAAAAAAAACAAAACTTTTAGCTACTGGACTACACTAACCTTAGTTATGTATTTATTCACAAAGTGAACAATGTATATTTTTTTTAGAATATATAAAGAATATTCAAACCCAAAGGGGCTAAATAATTGAAAGTTCGACTGGGAATCTCAATGGGCAAACAACTTGTATGAAATAAATTGCAAGGTGAAAAAACTCCTGCCTTTTTTAGTGTATTATAAATATTTTATTAGCTCTTAGAAAGATGAGAAACTTCAGACTTCTACTTACGACAAAACAAAGTCGTATTCAACTCTGGAGCTCTTGCTCCAAAAATGAACCTTTACTTTATATAGTAAAATTCAATACAAATTCTGATTGAAGCAGTGAAACAGGTTCAAGTTAGCAGTTTGACTTTTAGTTCCGTTACCATTTCTTTGAATTTTGTTAGTAACTCTGAAGTCTTGTTTTGAATTTCAGAAGGCCAATTCTCGTAATTATAAACGTTCAAAACTAGTCGCAATCTCATCTCAGCGACTGTCAATGTCAAAAATGTAGGGAAATTAGAGATAATTTTGACAGATTGAGACTGAGATCAGACTGTGAACGTTCTTAAAATTACGAGAATTGCCCCTGTGTTCAGTTCTAGAATTTGTAAGAATATAGGAAAATATTCATTTGTTTCATTATAAGTCAATCCTAGGTAGATAAAAACATAAGTGGCGATACACACGGGATGTAAAAAGACGCTTAATGTAGCCAAGAGTCACTTGTACTGCCCGTCAAAGGTTGAACTGCTAGTACCCATTTATTAAAAAAAGAAAGTCTTCGCACAACACGCTGCAAGCATCCGAGCGTGGCAGACTATTTACGGACAGTTTGCAACTTGTGTGTTTTGAACTAGTCTTAGCTGCTGTTTGCATTGGGATTACCCCAATACGATAGATACAACGTCTATTAATAAGTCGGCGAAACATTGTTGGCGAAAGTGGATATGGAAGTAAAAACATGCACAAATAAACGAAAAATATAGGAATGAAAGGTAAGCGTTAGTCGATAATAACATCATTTAATTTTGCAGAAGAAAAACTCATCGTGGATTCTATGTGAGTTTTCACATGTAAGAATCCATGATGAGTTTTTTTTTAACCTACCCTTTTTTAATACACCCAAAAATCAAACTGCAATTTACTTCAACATCGTCATCGTCATCGTCTCCGTCTTTTCGTCGTCTTACGACTACGACGCATTCACCAGTGGTAGCATCTCTTTCCGTGCCGGGGGGACAGCCTGCTTTGAAGACATCTGGATCTGCATCTCGTCGCATCCCGAGAAAAGATCGGCGAGAATTTTTTTCTCTCACGACTACTACACATCTGTCAGTGGTAGCATCTCTTTCTGTGCCAGGGGGACAGCCTGCTTTGAATGCATCTGGATCTGCATGGCGTCGTCTCACGACTACTACACATTCACCAGTGGTAGCATCTCTTTCCGTGCCGGGGGGACAGCCTGCTTTGAAGACATCTGGATCTGCATCTCGTCGCATCCCGAGAAAAGATCGGCGAGAATTTTTTTCTCTCACGACTACTACACATCTGTCAGTGGTAGCATCTCTTTCTGTGCCAGGGGGACAGCCTGCTTTGAATGCATCTGGATCTGCATGGCGTCGTCTCACGACTACTACACATTCGCCAGTGGTAGCATCTCTTTCCGTGCCGGGGGGACAGCCTGCTTTGAAGACATCTGGATCTGCATCTCGTCGCATCCCGAGAAAAGATCGGCGAGAATTTTTTTCTCTCACGACTACTACACATCTGTCAGTGGTAGCATCTCTTTCTGTGCCAGGGGGACAGCCTGCTTTGAATGCATCTGGATCTGCATGGCGTCGTCTCACGACTACTACACATTCGCCAGTGGTAGCATCTCTTTCCGTGCCGGGGGGACAGCCTGCTTTGAAGACATCTGGATCTGCATCTCGTCGCATCCCGAGAAAAGATCGGCGAGAATTTTTTTCTCTCACGACTACTACACATCTGTCAGTGGTAGCATCTCTTTCTGTGCCAGGGGGACAGCCTGCTTTGAATGCATCTGGATCTGCATGGCGTCGTCTCACGACTACTACACATTCGCCAGTGGTAGCATCTCTTTCTGTGCCAGGGGGACAGCCTGCTTTGAATACATCTGGATCTGCATCTCGTCGTCTCACGACTACTACACATTCGCCAGTGGTAGCATCTCTTTCCGTGCCGGGGGGACAGCCTGCTTTGAAGACATCTGGATCTGCATCGCGTCTATAAAATCTTTGTGCTGGTAAAAAGTCATTTCCTTCTTCGTCACGGTCTTTTTGACATTTTATTTCACTCACGCATATCAATAAAACCAGGAAAACGATTAACTTGAACATTTTCCTTTGGTCTTTAAGCTTTTTTGATTAGCACTGAATCACTGCTAGTTTGTATGCTTATTTATACACAGTAAGTAAGAAAAATTAGTTGGTTATACCAATCAGTTTTAGTTTGTGTCTCTAAATTGAGATTTCTATGCTTATTATTATAATTACTCGAATTTCGCTCGTTAGAGCAACGCAAATCAATTTATCAACATTTGATGTATCTAATTGTACCGTTATACCAATTTCCACGAAATAGTGTCTTGTAATAGACCAGTTATAAATAAATAAATAAAATAGCGTTTATTTCTGTTTCTTTCCTTACAATTAATACATGCCTACTTACTAAAACTAAATTGATTTAATCGATTCTAACTTTCATTTGAATGATGGGCAAGTGGATGTTTGTGTGGAACAGCTTGTCTGTCGACAAAGGCCTCCTCTAAAAATTTCCACGTATTCCTGTCTCGGGCTAAACGGGTCCATACCGGACCAGCTATTTTCCTGACTTCCCATCTTTTGGTTTGTCTGCTTCTATTTCTTTTGCTATCTCTTGGATACCATTCTGTTACTGAATTTGTCCATTTCTCTTCGTTCTATTTCTTTATTCATGCAAACATCTGTATATATAAGTTGGCCCAAATATATTTATATTCATTTACATATTCTATTTGTTCATTATTTACTGTTATTTATTCGTTGGGTACTGTTTGTTGGGAATTCGTCATAATTTTGGTTTTACTTAGGTTCATTGTCAGGCCGGCCTTAACACTTTCATCGGATAGTTGCTGCAACATTAGACCCAGAGTTTCTGCGTCCTCTGAGAACAAAATCAAATCATCCGCGAAGCGTAAATGGTTGAGATTTTCGCCATTTATGTTGAGGCCATGTTTGGTCCAGTTTAGATTCCTGAAGACCATCTCCAGCACTGCTGAAAATAATTTAGGTGATATAGAATCTCCTTGGCGTACACCTCGTTTAATAGGAATTTCGTTACCCATAGATTTAAGTTTAACTTGTGCTGTGCTCACTGTGTATACGTTTATAATTATTCGTATGTATTTTGCTTGCACCCCTTGCCTTTTTAGAGCGTCCTATATATACTCATGTTCCAATCAAACGCTTTGTTAAAGTCAACAAACCCTATATAATACGTTTTATTATATTCTCTATATTTCTGTAGAATTTTTCTCGAGAGTGTATATTATATGATCTAGTTGAGAATTTGCTTCTGAAACCAGCTTGTTGCTTAGGTTGGTTTTCATCTAGTGTATTGGTAATTCTGTTTAGTATGATTTTTGAAAATATTTTATAATTATTGGATCCTAAACTGATCGGTCTGTAGTTTCCTATATCGCCCTTGTCTCCCTTCTTATATAGCAGTATGATTGTCGATTTAGTCCAGTCTTCCGGGATGGTTTCCGTTTCGAGGATTTCATTGTCCAAATCTGTAAGTCTTGGTGCTATCACTGGTAACGTAGTTTTTAGTAGTTCATTTGTGACTAAATCTGATACAGGTGCCTCATCTAGTTTTTGTGTTTCGATAGATTTGATTGTTTCTTCCTTTAGAATTGGTTTAATCTCCTCTTTATGTACTGAATTATATTAATTTATTACTTGTACCCCTTTACGACTTTGGTTTATATTTTGGTAGAATTCCGCAGCAATTCTTAGTATTTCTGGTCTTTCCACTACCTTTCTTTTTCATATTTGGAATTCAGTCTTTTTTGTAATTCTTTTTTTTAGCCCCTTTTTTATTCCTCCTGTTTTTTCTATATGTTTTCTTAATGTTGTTAACCTTTATGTTTTCCGTTCTTTTCTAAGTTGTTTGCTAATCTTTTTGCTTATTTCTGCTATCTTTTGGCCATTATTATTTTTTTTTTTCCTTTTTGTATAAGTTCTTTCTGTTCTTGTAATAATTGCTTACTTTTAAATGATATCGCTGTCTTACTAGTCATGTTAACTTTTTAGTTCCGTTTTTTATTGTTTGAGCAATCTGATGTATTTTTCTTGAGTCGATATACATTCTTTTTCCTAACCTAGCAAGGATATTTCGAGGTTTTTCAGAAGTAAATCAGTGCTACCGGTGCATGTGATGGCTTTCATACTGGTGTGAAATTGTCGTGCTCTTTTAGCACGTGTCCCTGATTTGCTCTAACTATTCTATGATCTGAGTTAAAATTAAACTTGCTTTTAAAATAGACAAATCTTCAAAAATTTTTACATTGTTAGACATAATATAGTCGATCTCGTTTTCATACCGGCCATTAGGAGAGATCCATGTCCATTTCTTTGATGGTTTCTTTTTCTAAAAGCTGTTTAGGATGTTTAATTTATTTTCAATTGCAAAGGATACTAGTCGTGAGCCGTTCTTACTTCTATTGCCAAATCCATGAATTCCTATGGTATATTCTTCTCCACTTTTCTATTTGCCAATGTGCATTAAAGTCGCCCATAACTATTATGTTTTAGGATGCTGTTGCAATGGTGGATTGTAGGTCTTCGTAGAATTTTTCGATTTTTGTTATATTTTCTTTTCTATTTGATTCGGTAGGCGAATATGCCTGGATTTTAGACCATACTTGTTCTTCCTCTCCATCTACAGGTAATTGAATGTTTAGAAGTGCAATCCGTTCTGAAATCCCTCTTAGTTCTTGTATGTTTTTGGCAAGGTTTCTTTTAACCATGAATCCGACTGCGTATAATCCGGCCGTCTCCCCAATATGGTGTAGTATGTATTTTCCATGGTCTTTTATTATTTCCCCAAATTTTCTCACTTTACTAATACCAATCCCATTTTATTTCATCCAATGCTAATTCCAGTTCTTGCAGTTTTTCCATTTTCGTTGGTTCCTAGCGATCGACAGTTTATAGTTGCTATATGTATATCGTTATATTTCTTTTTTCCTGTTATTTTTTATCTTTAGAGACTTGTGGTCATTTTCCCCCACGAGGACCAGTCGGCTTAGGGGAGGTTGGTGGTTCCTAGTTATTTGGTTGTCTATATTTTGTTGTCTATATTTAAATAAATAATAATAAAAATCTTTATTTATCTCCACAAATTACATATGAACGTGAACGTGAGTCACAGCTAGACACAGACATTTTGGCAAAGTGTGTAATTTGTGGGAGATCTGGAGTCTAAAATAAGCCTAGGCCTGTATTTTAGACCTCCAGGCCCCCCATTAAATTATGTTGCTCAGACTATGGACGTCGTGGGTAAGCAGATATGTGAGTGGATGAATGAGCTAAATGTGCAAGCTTGCGCATGTGTGCTTATGCGTGTGTATGTGTATGAGTGTACGTGTATGTGTGTATACGTGTGTGTATGTACGTGTGTCAGTTTGAAATACATCACCAAATTACACTTATGTATATATATATATATAAATGTATGTTTGTATGTATTAATATATGTTGTTGTTGAATAGTTTAGTAACTTTGCTTGAATCCTTTTTTATTAATACACTTGGACATGATGTTATAAAACTTCGCGTGACTGTTGTTTACATGAGACTTGTTTACATGACAAGTAGTCGTATATGAATTGGTGAGGGGTGGGTACCACAGCTAATGAGCGAAAAATAAAATACTTACAAAAAAAAGCCACCGTCTTTCAGAGAAAAAAAAAACTACAAGGTGAAAAATAACTTTAGTTAGAGAAGTCAAATGTAAAATTAAAATATTGCATCGAAAATTCTTCCGTATTGCTGTCGACTGGCAGCGCGTCCAAATGAATGACATTATTGCCACTTTGAATGGTAATGCTTAGCTTCAGGCCAAGTTAAAAATCTGCCCCTTGGTCACAGAGTGTCAAGCAACCGTTTGGTGATTTCTTTAAAAAGATGATTCTTTAGATAGAGATGACCGAGCGAGGTTGTTATATTTACGCCTGAGGTTTTCTGCTGCTGCAGCGGCAGCTCAACACGCTAAGCTAAATTACGCATTAGTATCTTGTACACTTTGCAACATTCTTAGCGACGGATATTTAACGTTGTGTTTGTAACGAGCGAAACCCATACACCAAAAGATTGCCGTTACATGAGCGCATGTGTCAAAAGTCCTTGCTGCAATTTTACAAGTGCAATAATATCTAAAGATATGATCATCACTACTGTCACTAAAATGTTTTTCATTAAATGATACCCATAAATAATAAATCGCAGCATTTGGAACCTAGGTGCGACTTTTACTCGAATGAATCTTGGTTTACTGTAATTTCGATCTATTTAAAAAAAATTCGCTCATCCTCATTTTGCGCTGCTTCGTCGCTTATATGCCAAGTGAACTGTCTTGTATATTACCGGGCGATAAGTAAACCTGATAGGATCCAAAAGTGAAATTCTTTAAAAATTTAATATCTTAACTACATATTGGGTAACCCTTCGGGGATTGCAGGCGTTATGCTGTTTTTTTTTCACCCGGTAGATTCAAGATTCTTTATTTGTGGTATAAATATGATTGTCTGTTGTATCTTGAGCAGCCAGCCGCCTAGCAGATATTTTTACTAATGGCTTGAGCGGCATAACTTACCTGTTCAAGAAAAGAAAAGGAACTATTTTACTTCACTATCGATTATCAATCACGGTCTGATCCCATTATTTGAGTACCTACATTACAATTGTTATGTGGATAACCATATTTCAGTTGCACCCTTATTTTGTATTTTTCTTACAATGTACCTGAAAAAATCTAATAACAGTTTGCAAAACGTTAAGCCATTGACCCTGCGCCTGATCTCTCTCCGGTCGGTGTTGGATTGCCGCCCCATCGGATTATGAGGTAAAGGAAGGGTGAGTGCACCTGTGTCTGCGACTCTGCGTACAGTGCGTACGTACTTGTGCACTATAATATCTTCCGCTTAGATGGCTAGACTCTGCTAAGATTGGCTGCCATGGACTAAATTTATTCTAGAGGACTACTACAATATCTACCTATCCATCCTAACCTAACATATCTTTAGAATGTCCTTGTTCAAGTTTAGCCTGACTCACTCCAAATAAATTTCAAACTAATGTCGCACACTATAAACATTAAATCATTAACCCAATTGGCAATTCAGCTTTAATCTTTGCAAATCCAGCGCCATATTATGCGACAAGCTTATTAAAATCCCTGGGAACCTTAAGCAGTTTCATTAAAACTAATATCTTGTCCCGGCTCAAGTGTTTCTTTTGAGAATTTATTATTAAAGAAGGACATCTTTTAACTATGTTATTTGACTTCTTATTAATAAATTGGTTGACTTTACTACTACTTTATTATTGGTATTTCATTTGGATGATGAGACAACCTAACTTTTCCAGAGACACTCTCATTTCACTCACCTCTTGTAAAGTCTCAATGGCCTAAGACAATAGAGCTGAGACATTCTGGCTACTCATTGGTGATAAGAGATTATAACTCTTATTACCAATGCGTAGTTTATAACTTTGGTTGCTTTAGGCTATCATCCACGACGCTATCCAAAAATAACCACTTTTAGATAGCTTCTTGGATGAAAAGCCTAAAGCAACCAAACTCAATCTTGTAAACATGTCAGTGATGTAGCATTCAATGTCGGCTATACAATCCTTTTAAGTCATTTCATCTCTGATATTGCATCACTGTCAAAATGACAGTGAATTTTATTGTGGATACAATCAGAGGGACAATTCTTGTAATTTTAAGAACGTTTTACACAGTTTGATCTCAGTCTCAATCTGTCAAAAATATCTCTGATTTTCCTACATTTTTGACAAGTTTTTTACATTGATTGTCGCTGAGATGAGATTGCGACTAGATTTTGAATGTTTTTAATTACGGTAATTGGCCTTCTGGTTGCTGTTGGGTTTCTATTACTGACAAGTCTAGTAACACACTTCCAAATCACAGTGATTTCTATTTTGGTTACAATAAGGTTGCCGTTGGGTTGCTGCTGTACGATGTCAAATAACTGATAAAGGACTGTACTTTCCATTTATGCAACTTTCAATTAAAATAAATCAATTTAATTGAAACAAGTATGTATGTTCTATGTTACGGGTTTGGTTTCCGCACTTAGTCCTTCAGGTGGACCATTGTGCGTGGCAACAACAAACAAATATGTATATAAGGATGGGAAATCATCAAATGACTCCTCCCGCTCCGGGTGGAGCAGGAGGGAGTGTCAGACTCTAACTGACTAAAACCCACCCGTGTTCCTTCCTTAGCCCTTTATGTTCCAGGGCAGCGGTAACCCTTTCGGACGATCCCGCTACCCTGGCAGGATTTATATACTACCTTTAGTAATAATAGTCTTGCATAATATTATTATGCTCTTAAGTAACAACACACACTGTAGTTTATTAGATACATGCATATGCTAATTGAACTGAGCGATAGCTTCATTGAGGACGCCTGTGTTTGTATAAGCGAATGGAATGACCGTTTGTACGGCTGGAATGAGGACAGGGCTGTCCAAATACATTTAGGAAATATATCTACTATTCCTGGTTCCCCAATGATTCCCTTTAGAGGTAGAAATACAACAATCTAAAAATAAATCCAAGAGAACATGGCAGGTAATTAATCTGACAAAATACAACATCCCCAAACAACAAATTGAAAAACTTAAAGCTGGTAATCAAATTATATACCAACCTTTGGATATTGTTAATGAATTTAATGACTTTTAGTAGACAGAATACATCTAAGAATAGACGCAGAATTTAAGCCAAAGCAGTGTAGCAGTGTAGGTATTGATGGAATTGCTATAAAGGTACTGAAGTCAGTGTTAGCTAAGATATGCAAATCACTTATTAACCTTAGTATTTTTACGGGTGTACATCCAGAAGCTTTAAAAACATCTATAATTAAACCTTCATTTAAGAAAGAAGAAATGGAATTGATGGAATGTTACAGACCCATTTCATTCATACTGGTTATTTCAAAGATATTTGAGAAATACAAAAGAGTTATATAACTAAATTGAAAAAATATATATATACTTTGTGAAGAACAAAAAGGATTTACGAGTAGACAGAAACATTAATATGGCAATTTATGACTTTTTGTATACTATTATTAGAAATATGGATAAACTTTCCACCATACGTGTATGTGCCATATTTTGTGATATGACTTAGGCGTTTGATTATGTAAGGTTAAAGAAATTTATTTCTCAATAAGAAATTACAAAGATTTCATTTACTTGAGAACATTTTCAAACTTAAATATATTATAAAAACTTTGACACGCAAACTAAGCAGCTATTGTTTTTCTTTACAACAAAATCACTCACACAACAACATTTCAGCTTGCATACAAATAACATTAACGAATACAACACTTAAAACTTTTTAATCTACCCGCAAAAAAAATAATTACCGTGGTCGCAAATATTCATAGTAGATAAGGAATGCGAACCCGGTGCCACAACAAAGCAACGCAACAGTAGAGCAAGTCTATTTATGGGAGTAGTGTTTGATCATTTAGAATATGATTTTTTAATTTAGTTTTGAAAATATTAAACGAGTTCGCATTCTTTACCTCTTTAGGTAGTTTATTATATTGTTGTACTCCCGCAAAAATAATTGTTGTCTCGCCATTGACTGTTCGCACTCGCGGTAGCAAAATGTGATCCTTCCTACGACTACTACGATTATGTACTTGTTGTATTTTAGTGAATTGTATTTGTGTATTATGTCCATTATAATACTTTACTAAATAAATAGAAGTCTATGGCGTTACAGGTAACGTGCTCGAACTTATAAAATCGTATTTAGAAAACAGAACGGAAATAATCGAAATCAGTCCAGTTTATCTTGGGGATCATCCTTGAGCTGCCAACAACAATGAGCTGAGTCTTCGATGGGTTAACCGGCAACCCGTGCGCCTCACTCCACTCACAGATTGAAACCATATCCTTATTGATGATATGAACAGCATCAGCCAAATTTTACTTTAGATTAAAATGAATTAAAAGGTAAATCTAGAAAAGAAGAGGGAAGCTTGTTGTAAAACGTTATAAAAATGAGTTATGACCCTTATGAAACCGGTGAAAGGGTGCACGTAGTTTGGCCTTGCTTCTAGTGTGTATAATATGATAATATCACTGATTTAGTTCCCTTAACGGAACAATTGGATTCATCAGACTCTGATAAATTGATTTGAACCGATTTACTACAGTCACCAGCATAATGAAAATATTGTTGAAGAAATCATTACTTACCACTGAAGCAAATTAAAATAAAACGTGTGCGGTCGGGAGATCCCTGTCAGGAACGAAGTTCCTTGTGCGATACTTGCACACAAACACACTCGTATATAATAGAAAGATACAGAGAGAGAAAGTGTTTTCAGTGTGTTAAGTTTTCATTTTGACCTCGATATCAGCTTGAGCATCGTCGAAAACTATGAAAACGACACGCATGACGAAAAATTTAAAACAAAATGTGCAGTCGCAAGGAGCTAAATGAACACATGTGCCACCATTGGCGAGACATTAGAGTTACCATAACCAGTCATAGGAATAGGTAATGCCTATTTGCCTAAACTTCGAAGAACAGAGACAAGAAACGGAGACTTCCTTAGGACAAATTTTTTTCCGGGACATCTGTCCCGAAATTCGGGACAACACTTTTAAATACATTAAAAAAATATGTTATTTGGAATAAGTAATTCGTCTATATTTACCTAAAGTTTGCGACTAGACATAACATTTATAATTTATAACTCCATATTAATAACGTTATTATTATGGAGTTATAAATTATAAATGTATATATAGACGAATTACTTATTCCAAATAACATATTTTTTTAATGTATTTAAAAGTGTTGTCCCGAATTTCGGGACGACGTCCCGGAAAAAATTTAGTCCTAAGGAAGTCTCCGTTTCTTGTCTCTGTTCTTCGAAGTTTAGTCAAATAGGCACTACCTATTCCTATCACTGACCATAACACAATCTCAGCCTCCAAGGCACAATCAAGTCAATGAAAGGCGTACCTACCCAGTAAATGATAGCTTTATAGTATGAGACAAGACTGACACGGAGACGGACGGTTTGATGGACATGTGCTATGCAATTATACAATACTAAGAGATTGAATTTATACAATGCAGAGATAGTTTTTGAAATGTTCATCAGCTCCAACAGAATTTTCAAATGCTAATAAATTAGTTTATGCGTCCTTGTGGGGCAGGACTAGCGTTGAGACAAGCATTTTTATCAGTGATGTAATCCACCAACTACATAGTTTGCGTTTTATACAAGAATTAAATTTCGTTTTATTCAGATGAAGTATGTGGGTTGTTTGAAAAGTAGCGTTAACAAGACAGTATTTCTTTGGAATTGATATAACGGTACAATTAAGTACGTCAAACGTTGAAAAAATAATTTGCACTGTTTTAGTGCTCTAACGAGCAAAATTCGAGTAGTTATGTTAATAATAGAAATCACAATCTATAGGAACTGATTGGTGTAACGAACTGATTTACCTTACTGACTTTGTATAAATAAGCATACGAGGCATGCAAATAATAACTGTCAGTCATTCAGTGCTAATCAAAAAAGCTTAAAGACGAAAGCAAAATGTTCAAGTTAATCGTTTTCCTGGTTTCATTGATATGCGTGAGTGAAATAAAATGTCAAAAAGACCGTGACGAAGAAGGAAATGACTTTTTACCAGCACAAAGATTTTATAGACGCGATGCAGATCCAGATGTCTTCAAAGCAGGCTGTCCCCCCGGCACAGAAAGAGATGCTACCACTGGTGAATGTGTAGTAGTCGTGAGACGACGCCATGCAGATCCAGATGCATTCAAAGCAGGCTGTCCCCCTGGCACAGAAAGAGATGCTACCACTGACAGATGTGTAGTAGTCGTGAGAGAAAAAAATTCTCGCCGATCTTTTCTCGGGATGCGACGAGATGCAGATCCAGATGTCTTCAAAGCAGGCTGTCCCCCTGGCACGGAAAGAGATGCTACCACTGGTGAATGCGTCGTCGTAGTACGAAGAAGTTTTCTAAGTTTCAGAAACGATGTCTATGGATGGCCAAAAGGCTCTACAAATGGTCAACTTACACACAAAGACATTGGCATTTGAAGAGTATCTGTGAATATACTGAATTGCATTCATAAAATATACATCTTCATCACCAATCTTTATTATTTTAACCCACGCCTTTAGTGTTGAGATAAACGTGTTAAACTCTTGTAAATGGAAAACACCTCTGCTTACCTCTTCGGTAATTGTAGTGGTGTAGTTTATAATAATCATGTGTATAATACTAGAGAATGATGTAAAGCATTAAAATTTTAATCACCACAAAGTTCTTATTATATTTTCCTTATTTTCTATCGTCTCCTATATCTTGACATATAATAATGTTCTATTACCTACACATAATAAATCTGTAGACGAGGAGTTTCTGAACATTAAAAATATTTAAAAAATAATAGTTGGGGTGCTGAAGGATAATCAACAGGTGCCATTTCATTAAATTTGGAATTTTTATCTGTTTGGATGTGAGAGATGAGATAACTGTTTGAACAGGTTCCACGTAAAAAGTACCAAACCAATATGGGTAATTTTTATATTCAAATATAAAATAGAACTCGGAGTAGTGATTAGCTTTTGTTTCATCGCAATCGCTTCACTATATCAAAAGATATATTCAACTAGCGGACCCGGCAGACGTCGTCTTGCCCAAAAAAGCACCGCCACCTACCGGGCCCAATTGTATACAAACCTATCCAATTTGGTGCACGATCGGAAGTTATGCGCGTACATACATTTCCGTGATTCATTTTTATTTATATAGATTTAAAGTATTCTAGAACAACTTTCCATTACGTAATGTGGAAACACGTAACGACATCTATTGGCGCGATATAGTATTAACGAAAACATGTTGTGATATAAATAACATTATTACGTGATTAACACACACACACACACACACAAAAAACATACCGCTACCGCTTATTATACCTGTTACAAAAAATATATCACAACAGTACAGCAGCCATTCGCATAAATATCACCGGGCCATCCTTTCCAATTAAACGAGGAGTCAAGCAAAGTGACCCAAACTCTATAAAGCGACGCTAGAAGAGGTTTTCCAGAAATTAAATCCGAACTGGTAGGACAATATGACAAAGACGACAATACCCTTGTATTGTCGTCTTGTCACGTTGTCCTCTTTTCTTCTTCAGCAGTTGAGCTAGGCCAAAAGCTCAACCCCCCCGGTGGGTTCCCGCATTGTCAAGGCGGGGGGGCTCAGTAGCCGTGGTATGGGGTACCACGGTGAAGCTAAGAGGAACCCCAGCGGGGGCCGCTCGTCAAGGCTTTGCGGCTTAGCCCATGACGTAGCGGCCAGCGGGTAGGTTGCGGTGCCGCTTGGGCGACATTGCTACCTACCCGAGGCGGGCCGCGATGTCCCCCGTGTGGGAGACATCGCGTCTGAGGATTGGAGGCCGCGGCGGGAGAGGAGTGCCGGTGTGCGGTGCGCCGCTCTCCCTACCTTCCGTGGCCTTGACGGGGCCACCACCGTTTGATGGCGGACGCGGTGGGGCCGCAGGGGAAGAGGAGTGTCGGTGTTACGTTGCCGCTCTCCCTATCCTCTGCGGCCGTAGCCCCCCAACGCGGGGGGCATGCGGGGCCTGCCTAATAGGCGGGCGTGGAGGCCAGCAGGCAACGGGTGCGGGGGCACCGTTGCCTGCATTGCACAGGCCTCCACCAGTGTGGGATGGGAATGGCCTTGGCCAGGTGTTCGCGGCCATTCACGTAGCCCCCCAACCTGGGGGGCATGTGGGTCCCGCCATAACATCTTGGTGGGCATGCGCCGGGAGGGCTATGGAAGTAAAGGCTATGCCGGTTTTCCATGGCCCTCCCATCACGGCGATGTGGGAACACCGCTGAGTTTTAGTGGGTATACTGTCATTCCGACAGGGAGTGCCACATACTGCGTCTCGCCCCCGCGAGACGGGGATGCATAAAGCATTTCTCAACGCGAAAAAAAAAAGAAAAAAAAAAGGCCAAATGCTCAAACAACATCTCGAAAACAACGCTGATGAAAAACAGCACCGAACGCAACGTAGAAATTGGGGGTGTGTAGGTTGAATATGTCCATGAGTACATTTACCTCGGCCAAATAGTATCCTTCCAGGCGAGACTGGACAAAGAAGTCGTTCGACGCACAGAAAACGCCTGGAAGAACTATTTGGTCGATGAAACATCTTATGAAAGGAACTCTCCCGCTTTTACTAATACGAAAGCTCATGGACATGTGCATTCTTCCCACCTTCACCTACGGAGCTCAAACATGGTCTCTAACAAAACGTCAAAAGTCCGCACTTGGAGTCCGCCAACGGGCTATGGAACGAAGTATACTAGGGGTTAAACTCACAGACCGCATTAAGAACTCTATATTTCGTTCCAAAACACAAATAGCGGACGCCGGCTGTGCGTCCGCTCCTGGACTAAAGTGGAACTGGGCTGGCCATATCTGTCGCATGTCGGAGCAACAATATGCAAAAGCTACCAGTCAGTGGATCCCAAATGGCAGGAAACGACCGTACGGCAGGCCAGAAAGAGATGGCGGTATGAACTGGACTCCTTCTTAAATGATTGGCCCACAATCGCAGTAGACCGGGAGATGTGGAAGGAGGGAGGGAGGCCTTTGTCCTGCAAGGGGACAACACAGGCTTATAATAATATAAAATAATAATGTGAATAATCACGACACAAACGCTTACGTAATGATAATAATTATAAGGTTTTAAAAATCGCTTTCCATGATTGATGGTTGGTTGAAATAAAAAGTGAGGCTAATGTAAGATAATAATAATGATGTGGTGTTCTGAGTGATAAAGATTGCAATGAAAGATACGAACGAGAAACGAACGGGTTCCGAGCTAACCACTTTGTTCGATATATAACGTTGAACAAATGTTGTCATATTCTGAATCGCAATTAGAAGTTATTTTACGGAGCTTGCGGTAGGAGTAAAATGGGAGAAATCTTCACGTAACTAAAAAGCGTTATGGGTATAACGCTTTTTAGTTCACAGTTTAAAGTCACATGGAGGGGGTCCTCCATATGACTTTTCATTTATCTAATAGATAGAGACAGAGAGAGATAGTTTACATGGCTTTTGTGGGTATTGGAGCCAATAGTGAGGTCAAAATGAAAATCCAAGATGGCAACTGCAATTCGTTTTTGTTCTTTTTCTACATGTAGCAAACAATAAACGTACCTATCTATCTGAATTTGTTTTTTTTTTTAAGTTTTCGTCATGTGTGCCGTTTTGATGGTTTCCGAGGATGCTGAAGCCGACAGTTAGGTCAAAAAAACATTACAAAGAGAAAAATAACTTTAATTTCGGAAGTCGGTGTCGCTGGTTCCGCATTTTCGTTTTTTGACACCGACTTCCGAAATTAAAGTTATTTTTCTCTTTGTAGTGTTTTTTTTTTTTGTAAAAAAGTTTTTATTTTTCACTTTTTACCTACCTACCCCACACAAATTCGTATATACTTACAAGATTAGAGGTACCCCAATAACAGTTTTGACAGAAATGAGGGTATACCGTGGTATACTGAACACATCTGCGTACCCCTTTAGAGGGTACAAGCGTGACGTTATGTTGTGTGATTGCGTAAACAATACATACATAAGCGATAGCAGCAATAGCCGTTGATTTGCTGGCATTTATTGAAGAGTTCCGTTGTCTGTCTCCGAAACTCATCATCAGATCTTGTCGAAATTTTACCATTTGGGAAGTATACCCTTTCCAACAAAAAAAGAATTATTCAAATCGGTTGGCAAGCGACGGAGTTATGCGCGAACAAACATAAAAAAAAAATACAAACATCCGAATTGAGAACCGGAGGAGGTTCTCAATTCGGAAGTTTGTATTTTTTTCTTTTTAGAAGTCGGTTAAAAAGAAAATCCAGGAAGGCGGTTGCAAAAAAAAAAAACAATTTTTTCTTCAAGGGTAGTTTTAGAGGGCGGCCTGTGTCGAATATAACCAGAATAAATGGGGTGCTTTTCACACGGGCAACCTTTAGTAGGAGCTCTTTCTAGGGACAAGCAACCTCTCTAACATCGTTTACAGATAAGCATTTTCTTGGTTACATAAGCTTTTAATTTTAACTTTCATAGTTTTTTGTTATTTTTCTCGAAATTTTTTAACCTTCTTCACCATGATAACGGTTCAGCATACTCCGCCAGACGGGCAGTTGATTTATTGAGTAGGTTCGCCAGATGCACACCCAAGTAACACTGCCATGTCATAAAAATGTATTGTAGGTTATGTATATCACTGAGACAATAACTAAGTTCTTGGCCATTGTCTTGGTTAAAACCATATCCACCCTGAAGTTATCTTAAGGCTACCTATCAAGTAGCGGGATTGTCCGAAAGGGTTACCGCTGCCCTGGAACATAAAGGGCTAAGGAAGGAACACGGGTGGGTTTTAGTCAGTAAGAGTCTGACACTCCCTTCTGCTCCACCCAGAGCGGGAGGGGTCATTTGATGATTTCCCATCCTCAAAAAAAAAAAAAAAAAAAAAAAAAAAGGCTACCTATCAAGAGAGAGTTAAGCACATGTGGGCATAGGTTTACAGAATATGTTAAGAAAGACTTCAAACTACTTTTCAGATAAACTTTAGTACGATTAAGTAGTAACACCATTGATGCATTCTTCCTTTTATCTTCAAGATACCTCGACGCTATAATAAAGGCATAATATTGGTATGTAAGATATCTGTGATACCAAGCTAATAATTTCTAAATTTACCGCAGAGAAGAAGTCAAGACTTACAAAAAACTAACTTCAAACTTTCTACTAATTTCAGATAATTATACTTTAAATAAAATGGTGGAATGATTTTACAACTTAATATTCTAAAACAGATGCAAAATGAAATTGTCCTCTAATAATTAAGACCTATTTTATAGTGTAGTGTGTTATAGTGTTGTAATCTTACAGATTAAATTCAAATTCACAACAATTTATAGTGTCAAATGAACAGGCATTTTTATAAAACCGATGGGCTTCTAAAATTACAAATTAAGTTATGTTTAGCACAAAAAATAAAAAAAATATATGATATTTTTATGATTATTTTTTTCCGAATTTTACAATATTCAATACTTATGTGTGTTATATTTCGTGATACGTTGTAAAATTGTGTTAAATAAAAAACAGAGCCTAAAATGACGAAACACAAAATAATGTTCATACCTAACACAGCTCAAAATGGCGTTAAATCCATATATTATTATCTGAACTAATAACGAGTAAGGAAAATAATGGTTTTAGTAAGTCAGAGTTAGGAACGAATTAAGTGATTTGGCTTCATTTATAGATTTTCTTCATAATTCAATTAAGTACTCGTATTAACTATTTCTTTATAAATTCTTTGTTCAGAAAGTATTATGCTTTATTGTAGCATTTATCAGGGACATACCTTCTTGAGATTTAGTTTATACTTAATGGATTTTGACATTTGAAAAGTTGTTTTTCGTCATTTTTTGACATCCACGCGAACGAAGTCGCGGTCACAGTTAGTTGTAACTAAAATGCTAAAGAATCCCGGCATTCCGCTCTGTCAAACTATAATCCACCTACCTAAACAACCTAATGAAAGATTCTTTACCGGAGATTTAACACTACAGAAAAGAGCGGAAGAAAGAAAAAAATTGGTTTATTTGTCACAGAAACATGTACATACAAAAAGATAATTCTAATATGTAATAAGAAAAAATAAAAATATATCTATAATCACGAGCACAAAGGAGAAATAGTCGACGGCTGCAGCTTCCACTCAGCATTAAAATCACAGAGGCATTAAAATCTTAACTTGTCTATACAGGAGGTCATCAAATGTCCGTCGTTTATTTTGACCTTAATTCGTAACGACAAGCTAAGACGAATATACTTCTGGAAACTCTTAATTTGTATGGAGTAAATTCGAAATTTCTTTGGCAGTTTTGACGTTTCTTGTTTTGATATCTGTGTGGATTACTTTACTAGCGACTGCGTTATCCGTTTCTTTAGGAAGGCTCAATCAATGTAACCTCTAGACTGTGATGCATGGATGGTTTTCTTTGGATATGGACGCTATTGATAGTCTACAATGCTTAGTACTTACGTCGACAAATCTTACACAGGTTTAAAAATGTGTTTTACACACAGCCTCTCATCATCGTTCAACTAATCCATAAGGGGACCACCACACATTCGTATCTGCTGCCAAACCCAAAATAACAAAGCCCACATAAACGCTTAGCAAAGCGACTCGTTCAACGTTACAGCCGTTTGCACCCCAGCGCGCCGCTCGCAAACATCGCGTTTGTTTCTTTGGCATAATTAACAATTAGGTAATTCGAGCTCACAGTGGGCTGTAGTGTAGTTGTCGCGAGCATGCCTGTGCCTAGCTCGGCCGAGGACACATTGTTCTACGTGATTTCCCAAGGGGAACTTATACTTATGCTAATGCGATTTAATTTTCAAGTTATGTGATGAGATGATGTAATGTTATGCGATGAGATAATTTTATTAACGCGAGAGGGAGTGGGCTATAATCCACCACGCGGGCCAAATGCGGGTTGGTAGATGTCACATGTCTTAGAATTTTTGGTTCTAGGACATGCCGGTTTCCTTACGGTGTTTTCCTTCACCGTTTTGAGAGCATTATGGTGATGGAATTATTTACACAAAGTAAAGTGCCTGCCTGGGTTCGAACCTACGACCTACAACTCGTAAGTCGCAGCCGTTACCACTGGGCCACCAGTGCTCTCAGCCATTTCATTATAGTTTGACCAAAACCCCGCCTTCGGTATGTGCGCGGCGAGACGGGGGGGCAGTGCAGGCCGTTCATTCGACATCGCTCACGGCGTCCCGCCCCCCGCCTCGCCGCGCATTCGTAAGGCGCGGTACAGCAGTTTCGGTCAAACTATATGTACTACTAGCTTCTGCCCGCGGCTTCGCCCGCGTGGATGTCGGAAATTATCCCACGGGAACGTGCTAACAGGATAAAATGTATGTGCTTCCCCAGGATGCCATCTATCTCGTGGGCCCTTTGTGGCTAATTACAATAGAAAACCAATTGTGTCTCATTAGTGGTGATTAAGAGGGTACCTATATGATATCCTCACCTAAGTACCTACATAATAAAAAAAAAACTCAATAACAGAAAATAAAATACCTACCTACCTAAATAAACCTATTTCTGATGATAACTAAACTCAATAAATAAGCAAAATCCCTAAAAACTAATATCTATACGAATGACTAATCTTACCTAACAGTATTATAAAATAACCTACGGTCACTACGTACACTATCAAATATACTACCTATACTTTAAAATTAAAATCTATACCTACGACTTATAAAAATAAACCTAAATAACTCTAAAAACTAATAGAAATAAAAAAGGTCGCACTGAAAAACACGGTTTAGAATTGCAAGTAGCAGTTAAAATAAGAACGAACGCTCGCCACTCAACGTCCGTACAAATCAAAGTTCAAAAAATATCCTTATTATACGGTAGCGATCCGTGGCGGCCGCGCGCCACGCGTGTGCTGCGAACGGTGCAAGCCAAATTCAACCTTCAGCACTACATTTAGAGCATAACTTTAGTGAACTGCACTGCGGGTAACGTAACCTACGACAAACTTATTATTTGCGGTTGGTACAGTAATCGGGTCTAGGGATCGAACCGCAAAATTAAGTTTGTTTTTTATTGTATATACTTTTCCGGGATAAAAAGTACCCAGTGTGGTGCCCAGGATATTAAAGAATAATTATACCAAGTTTCATCGTAATCGAATCGGTAGTTTTTGCGTGATGCCTGAACAAACAGACAGACAGACAAAAATTTTTTTAATCACATTTTTGGGTTCGGTGTCGGTCTAGTAACACCCCCTGTCATTTATTTTTTTGATATTTTCAATGTACAGAATTTTCACTTCTACAGATTTATTATAAGTAATATAGATTATTTAATTGAAACAAAAAATCTTCGTTTGTCTCTCGTTTGCGCCTCTGATGGTATCACTGACCAGATTCTGAGACCCCTTCAGTAAGTAATTTTACTTTACCTGCAATCAAATGCTTGATAAAATGAAATTGGATTAAAGATACAATTGCATACAATAAAGTATGAAAAATTGATTCGTGCTTACTGTTCTAACGAGAGCGTTCTTCACTTGAATAATAATAATTATTATTATTAAAGAAATAAGCATTACTGAAACAAATTCAAATAGTTGCTTAGTAAAATGTAACGAACTGATTTAATTTTAAATGGGTACTCGAATGGTATAAATATACAACACCATCATCAAATCATCAGTGATCTTCACGAATAACAAGGAACTATTAAATCGCTGTTAGTAGAAACTGAAAATGTTGAAGTTACTTGTTCTTCTTGTTTTAGTAGTCAACATGGGGAGTATCGACTGTCAGGATTACAACGGTGATGACCAGTCAGACTACATTTCTCACAGGCGCGTGGTTCCACAAGAAGAAGTTCCGTGGTGTCACGAAGAAGAATGTAATGAAGAAGAAGAACCTAAACCTGAAAAGAGACTTCCTGAATTATTCACTGGCGGTTGTCCTCCGGGTACTGTGAGATTCGGCGATGCTTGCGTGGAAAAAGATAAATAGAACGGCTCTCCATAACTGTGAATCACTTATCTGTATTTATTTAATTGGAATATAAAACAAGTGTTTTAAAAAATATACATTTTGTTGTTTTCCCCTCCTTATAACCTCTTTATTTTTTGGAATCGGTTTAAACATGTAATCTGTAACTTACTTATTCAGTAAGACACCTGTGCCGATTCATTTATACATCAAACATAACTGTTATTAAAATTCTCTCTCTCTCTCTGTTAGTGGTACTCTACGTGTGTGTATCATAAAAAATGACTCTTAAAACCAGTCAAAGCAAAAACAAAAAGTCATATTTAATGCCATTACATTCGAATTTCATAATGACTAAGTTGTCAGTTAATTATTGATAATCCAGTCCAATCCATAAAAGTAATTCAAGTATTCATCGGCCCTGTGGGTGCCACTGCTTACCCCTTCGGGAAATACAGGCGTGATCTCATGACCGCGGAACGTTTTTTTATCATCTCCGCATATTACAAGAACGTTGCAAGAGCGACTGCTGCATGGAGTTTTTTTAACGTCCTCAGTTTCTACTTAGAGCATTCCAAAAATTTAATGAAAGTGTGTCAGTTAAACGTTTGGTTTTGTAAGAAAATAATGGCAGATAGGTTTAATATGTTTTTTTTTGGATCATTGAGTATATCAGATTACCTTTATAATATTGGTTACAAATCGAATTATTGACAAGTGTTACTCTTTTGTCTTGATAGATATTGACAGTCTCTTTGTTTTTCTAGTCACAAGCGCAAATGCTGCGCGTGGGTTTAATCCCATTCGAGGACACATAATTAGGTTCTAGTTTCATGCAGATGCGTCGACCGCGTACTCTCTCGACGAGCGCATGTAGTCACGACACGGGGTATGGATACCTTTACATACTACAGGTTTTATTTATAAAAAGTTAAAATAGGCTTATTAGCTTGTTATAATGAGAATCCCGAAAAGCATTATTCATAAACGTTCAATAACGCTAAAAAGCTTTGTAAGTATTCAATAGCGGCTTCGTAACTTAAAACAGGGTGGATCCTACTATAAACCTTAAATAAATAGAAATATGGCCGACTAATGTGCAACAGCTGTTTTTTTTTCGAACCGTCCGTTTTATGGTTAGTTGGTTGAAGCTGTTATTTGCAAGGAGCTGGGAAGTAGAGATACAATTTTATAATTTTTGTTTGTGTGATGATGATGCTATGGGAGATATTCATGGGTTGTCTCAACCAACTGTGAGTCGCATTTATGCCAGAGTAGCCCGCGTGATTGTTAGCCACTCTGATACCTACATAAAAATGCCAGAGTCCGTGGCAGAACAGCAAAGAGTTATGAGGGATTTTTTAGAAATAAGAGATTTTATTTTTTGGTTTTCCATTTTTATTTCTATTCTATAATGTATTACTCCTCACAAGAATACAATGCAATGCAGTTTTACACGTGAACGAAACACAAGAAGTCAAGCTCTCCAAATGTCACAAGTGACATTTTCGTCTTTTTTTTATGCGTTTTTTGGCCGTGGACACCAGATGTTATGGCATTTATTCTATGGATTCATCAGAACGACAACTTAATCACGTTAAAACGTCTTGTAGCGACATAGCTATGACGGGTTTATTGAATGTTTATGAATAGAGAATTTTATAATAGGTTTATTAGTTCTAATGAGCATTTTAACTAATGAGGATTTTAGGGGATTTTTATGAATAAGGCCGTAAATGTTTTATTTCTTTTCCTTTTATTGTGTATAACTACTTTTCTTCGAGTAAATCATTATTATTATTATAACGCTGTATTTCACCAAAAACGAATCTATACATATAAAATTCAAAGTCCTGACTGACTGACTGACTGACTGACTGATAGATCAACGCACAGCCTAAACCGCTGGTCCTAGAGACATGAAATTTGGAGGATGTGTTCTTCGTGAAGTGTAGGCATCCACTAAGAAAGGGTTTTTCGAAATTCCACCCCTAAGAGGGTGAAAAGGGGGGAATTCGTTAGTATGAAAAATCTTATTCCTTGAGTAAATAAACTTGAAACTTGGCACGAATACTTATCTAAATAAATTATGAAGATTGTCAGTTTTTTTTTCTTCTAAACTACCCCCTAATAAGGGATTGGGGGGTTTCAAAGTTTGTATGGAAGAATTTTAGCGCGCAGTCCGATTTACTCGAAACTGTGTTTATACCTAATATTGAAAGTAAAGAATAATGTGTACCAAAGTTTTTTGAAAATCTACCCCTGACGGGCTGAAATGGGGTAGTCAATTTTTCAGGGGAAGATTTTACTGCATGGCTTGATTAACTCACAAATTAGTATAAATAATCTTTGAGTCAAGTTATGAATTTTCAAAAGATTTTTTTTAAATTCCACCCCTGTGGGGGTGAAAAGCGGGGATACAGTTTATATGAAAAATCTTCTTCATTAGGTTAATAAACTTGAAACTTTTCAAGAATACTCGCCTAAGTAAGTAATAAAGTTTATCATTATAAGTTTTTCAAAACTACCCCTCAAAGGGGGATATAGGGGTGTTGAAGTTTGTTTGGAATAATTTGAATGCGCAGTCCGATTACCTCGAAACTCAGTGTTTATACTTAAGACCAAAAATAAAGAGTAACATAATTCAGGGTTTTTCGAAAATCTACCCCTAACGTGTTGAAAAGGGGTTGTTAATTTTACAAGGGAGGATTATAATGCGTGGCTTGATTAACTCGAAAATGGTATAAATAATCTTTGAATCAAGTTATGAATAATCCCAAACGATTTTTTCAAAATTCCACCCCTGTGGGGGTGAAAAGCGGGGGATACAGTTTATATGAAAAATTTTATTCATTTAGTTAATAAACTTGAAACTTGGCAAGAATACTTGCCTAACTAAGTAATAAAGTTTATCATTATAAGTTTTTCAAAACTACCCCTCAAAGGGGGATATAGAGGTGTGAAGTTTGTGTGGAAGAAATTGAATGCGCGGTCCGAGTAACTCGAAACTCAGTATTGATAGTTTTGACAGAAAATAATTAATAATAAGTATGTAAAGTTGTCGAAAATTTACCACTGACGGGACAAAAAGGAGTGATTCAGTTTTTCAGGGGAGGATTTGATTTTGAAACTGTATGTTACATTTTCACGCCTAAACCACTGAACTTCTGATTTGGCGTAGAGATAGATGGCATCCTGGGGAAGCACATACATTTTATCCTGTTAGCACGTTCCCGTGGGATAATTTCCGACATCCACGCGGGCGAAGCCGCGGGCAGAAGCTAGTATAATAATATATAACGGAGAACCGGGACCGTTCGGATTTTTAGAAATCGTGACGACAACACAGTTGACTTCACCGTCTCCGCCGCTAGGCTCACTCATTGTAAAAATGAAAACACCCAATATATCTACTCACTTTTATTCTTATCACTAGTAAACACAATAAAGAAAGCCTTAAAACCTAAATTAATCATAGAAATCGTACTAACAAGATACTCTAGTGAAAAACCATGTTTTCACAAAATTCTCCTTGCAAATATGACCTCCTATGAACAACCATTATGGCGCCGTCGTTGCGAAGTATTACACGTATTTATTTAAAAATTGCAGGTAACATTAATTAGAGTAACAAACTATAATTTGCTAATTCGCTTTACTATTTTTAGCAGTCGATTTTAACATTGAATTAATTCTTTATTGCTTAAAACATTTAAACATCTTTTAAACACGCGCCATGTTTTTCCGCTTGACCAATAGTAATTCAACCAACTGTTTCCATTAAACAAAAATTAACCAAAACCATTATTAAACTAGCGCATGTCGCTTATTAATCAGGAAATGAATTTAGCAATTAAACTTAGGTTTGAATAAACCTTCAGTTATGATATGCTATTATAGTAACCAGAAATCATACCATGGCTTTTTACATTGAAAAGTAGCAAACTCAATACAACAATCAAATATAACTTATTTAAACCTATCCAGTTATATTTAACTGTTAAGTTTGAACTTAAAGTTAATATTTTAAAAGTTTAAGTTAGCCTTGCGTCGACATATACGTACGTTAAAAGATCTGAATATATATTATGATAATATTCAAAAACATTTTCTTTTTATTATTTATTGCGGCATGCAGCTGAGATGAGAATGTGAGAATGCTCAGAGGGAGAGAAAGAGGGAGAGTGTGGTGTTACACGAATGGATAGAATAAGAAATGAGAATATAAAAGGAAGTCTGAAAGTGGCACCGGTAACTGAAAAGTTGTGTGTGTGGGAATCGGTTGCCATGATATGGGAATGTCATACGGAGGATTGAGGAAAATGTCGTGAGGAAAGTTTTAAGTATGAATGTCGATGGCTACAAGAGTAGGGGAAGACCAGAGGAACGATGGATGGACTGTTTGAATGATTATATGGTTAGAAAGGGGGTGACTGTCGAGGTGGTGGCTAATAGAGGAGTATGGAAGAGAAAGACATGTTGCGTCGACCTCAAATAAATTGGGATATGTTCAGAAGAATGATGAGGAGGAGCTATTTATTATTTCACTAAATAAATCAAATCGAAAGAACTGTTTCTATTTTTCTTTTGGAACGCAAATATTGCCCACTTTCGTAGTACCTGGACGACAAACGACAGGCATAGCAGATCTTTTAAAGACTTTCCCACATTCACCGGATGCGCTGTGTCTGTGGGTGCCGGGAGGACACCAGTCTGCTGGCAGAACCGCGCGCCTGTCAGGAATGTAGTCTTGCTGGTCATCGCTGTCGTGCTCCTGACAGTCGATACCCCACATGTTGACTACTACAACAAGAAGAACTAGTAACTTCAACATTCCCAGTTTCTACTAACAACGTTTCAATAACAACTAATATAATTCTGTGACTCTTGAAGATCACTGACGATTCAGTGGTGGTGTTACATATTTATATAGTTTGGGTGCCCATTTAAAATTAATCAATTCGTTACAATATAATTCACAATTGTTTGATTTAATTTCTGTCGTCGAGGTGGAGGAACATTGACGCGAAATTGTCTATCTACGACAGTCAAATAAACATTGATAAAAACTGAAAAATTGTGTTCATCATCGTTTATTTATTTCAGACCATAAAATCCAATTCGTTAGTACTTACATACGCAACTTAAATACTAGTGTTAGTACATCTATAATAACTGTTAGTTACATACAAAGGTCTTATAACTATGTTAGTATTACACTACAGACTAAGGTTTTCTTAAAAGGTATTTTAAAGTTATCGTTTTGTATTGAAAATATGACAACAATAGTGGGTATCAGAATCTGTGTCAAACTCCTTGTAAAATCAAGAACAACTTTTTTTTATTTTTGACTAGCTTCTGCCTGCAACTTTAAGTGAATGTTGCAAGACACCACAATATACTAAAACAAATTGCCATTAAAATAAAGTTGATATTTGTTTAACTTGAAATAAAGTCAATTTGAAACAAATAAAATTTGAATATACTCGTATATCAGTATCTGACAACAGTCGAATTATTCCATACTTAACTGGGCTAAATAGGGAATGAATACAAGTAAGTATAGCAGATAGTTATAGATTTAACCTAAGGAGCTAAGAAGTCAAACATGACAGTAAATAATATAAAACGTCTATTTTAGTCAACTTTCAACAAAGCAAATAGCTTAAAGGTTCAGTTCCCATCCCAATAATAAATTGATTCATTGTGCTTCTTTTTTTTAACCGACTTCAAAAAAGGAGGAGGTTCTCAATTCGACGGTACGTTTTTTTTTTCTTTTTTTTCTGTGTTTGTTACGCCATTACTCCGTCAATTGTGGACCGATTTTCAAAATTCTTTTTTTGTTCGAAAGGAGATACTTCTGAAGTGGTCCCATAGAAATTTCATCAAAAACGGTTCAGTAGTTGGGTTTTTAAACCAAAATTACTGGTAAAAATTACAACTTAAAAGTGAAAAATAAAAACTTTTGCAAAAAAAAACAACCGACTTCCAAAAACGACACTACAAAGTGAAAAATAACTTTAATTTCGGAAGTCGGTGGCAATCAACAAAAATGCGAACCCAACGACAACGACTTCCGAAATTAAAGTTATTTTTCACTTTGTATTTTTTCTTTTTGATACTATAATACTTATGATAGATCGTAGAACGTACTCAGAAAAACCAAAATTTCAGGCCTCTTCTGTCATCTTTGGTTCAATAAAATAAGTATTTATGGTTAGGTGACTGTTTATCAGAAACGCCGTGTTTGCAATTTACTGTTATAATATTATTTTAGTGATAGCTGTTCGTCAGGAATAATCTGTAAGAATGCATCAGTCACTGTATCAGTGGTGTGAAATTAGGTAATCAGGAACGTAGCGTTCATGAAGTCACTAAAAACGAAAAACTTCGCAAGCAATGGGAAATTACTACTGAAGGCCGTGGGCCCCAGACCTCAAGACCAGTCTCATATTTTAGCTGTTGAGACCAAAACTATAAACGTAGTGTTACGAGCTTCGGGTTCGTGACAATAAAAACTGCCGATATAAATTACCCAAAAGTTACACTTTAATTAATCAACACTAACAACAATTCAAAACACTCTAATTATAAAACACAATCGCTATTTAGTCGCACTTGAAGATCGCTTTCGATGTATTCGCTTTGATCGTAGAACCAAGTCTGACTGCTCGCGGCTAATCCCGGCCTTATATAGTGCCGCAGATAGTTCCAGAACCTTCTATCGTAGAAACATCTAGAATGTTCGAGTACATACCGGCCCCGACTGACCAGATGTCGATAGTTCTAGTTAGTTCTAGCTTCGATATATCTACTCGTCAATAGATGGCGCTGACGGATGGTGTGACTATTAGTTCTACTATTCCACAATAGATGGCGCCAGTTAGTTCTGCCAATCCACAATAGATGTCGCCAGTGGTAACTAATGTCACCGTGTATCAGGCATTAATTGTGGCGCGTAACAGTAGTATAAAGGAAACTTTTATAAAAATGTGGCTGTTATTTTGGTAAATTATGGTATCTTAAGACTTCCACACGAATGAAGTCGCAGGAAGAAGCTAGTATATAAATAATGTATCTTACGTTAAACGGTCGGAACAAAATATATTAAGTCAAGATTAAAACCATGTAGGTACATTTTTAAAACAGTTCTTTAATATTTCACCAAAACGACGTCAAATTGAAAATTTCATTTTAGTAGAAACTCCTATCCTCCGGAGCACAAACAATGTCAACTCTCATATTATTGCTTGGAGGACAACCGGCAGAAAAAACATCTCTTCTAAAAATTACACTGGCCAGCAAAAATAGCCTATTCCTCTCGCAGTACCCGGAGGACAATCGTCAGCCGAATCATATCTCCTAAAAATTATCTTACATTCGCCGGTGGCACCATCTCTTTTCGTGCCAGGGGGACACCAGTCTCCTTTCATAAAGTCGCGTCTGAGAGGAATGTAGTCTTGCTGGTCATCGCCATCGTGATCCTGACAGTCGATACCCCACATGTTGACTACTACAACAAGAAGAACAAGTAACTTCAACATTCTCAGTTTCTACTAGTAGCGTTTCTAATGGTTCGTAAAGATCACTGACGATCTGATGGCAGTTTTGCTTATTTATATAATAGTACCCATTTAAAATGAAATCAATTCGTTACATTATAATTTGTTAATGTAATGTAAATTCGTTACAAATTACTGATAAACGATTGAATCGAATCGACTCTGCCTAAATAAATAATTTACATAATAACACGGGCACGCACAGGCCCAGTGCGGGTTGGTAGATGTCATATGTCTTTGAATGTTTTGTTCTAGGACATGCCAGTTTCCTCACGATGTTTTCCTTCACCGTTTCGAGAGCACTGGTGACGAAATTATTTACACAAAGTAAAGTGCCTGCCTGGGTTCGTACCTACGACCTTCACTCGTAAGTCGCAGCCGTTACCACTGGGCCATCAGCCATTTCATTAGGTACCATTATTTAATTGAAACAAAAAATCTTCGTTTGTCTCGCGTTTGCGCCTCTGGTGGTATCACTGACCAGATTCTGAGACCCCTTCAGTAAATAATTTTATTTTACCTGCAATCAAATGCTTGATAATTAAATTGGAGTAAAGATACAATTGCATACAATAAAGTATGAAAAATTGATTCGTGCTTACTGTTCTAACGAGAGCATTCTTGGCTTGATTATTAATAACACTGGTCTGCAACAAAATCCTCCATCAAAAAATTTTGTTATAAATATGAAGATTTTGATGTGCTGAATCTGTTTCCGGTGGCGAATTTCTTCCATCAAGTCTAGATTTTTCAAAATGATTTTTTTTTTTCAAAAAAATAGTCAGGTTTTTTTAATTTGTTTTATGTGTTACTATTATGAACAATGTATATCCATACGAAATAAGTTTTTGCTAGTCGTAAGAAAAAGAATAAAAGTGCCGAAGGTGATTTCCATGGCAGTATATACGCGCCTGCGCACAATTCATTGAGACTTTACAACAGTTAGTTGAAAACTTGCCTTTTAATTGTTTACGTTCTCAGTTCTGCATCAAATACTTTAGTAAGTTTTGCACAAAATTCATACTAAGTATATATATATATATGTGCATATTTATAAGTATTTTATGTGTAGTTAATATTAAATTAAAAACGTTAAGAATTTTCTTGGTAATACAAAAGCTGACCACTACCGTCAAATCATTCGAGAGCTTCTTTCTGCTTATAAAGCTTTAGGATGCAATATGTCACTCAAAATTCATTTCTTGGACTCACATTTAGATTTCTTTCCGGAAAATCTCGGTGCCGTATCAGACGAGCATGGTGAAAGGTTTCATCAGGATATTATGCACATTTAAATATGCTACAATGGAAAATGGTCAGCAGCAATGCTTGCTGATTGTTGTTGATCGATTCGCCGAGAAACTACAATGGAAACAATGAAACGACAAAAAAAAAAACAAAATAACTTGAATTATATTACCATACTGAGATAAATATACTGATATTTCTAAAACTTATAAATGTAAAATTAGCGTATTTCGCTGTAAAACTTAGACCATAGCCTTTTTTTACTTTTTTGTAATTGTTGTTACTTTAATAATATTATCATTTTTTAATTAAATTGACATTATATTTAAAATCTATCTGCTGTATTTATTTGCATGTTAAATTTCGTCTTTAGAGCCCCGAATATGATGTTATTATGCATGAAAACATTGAGGAGAGAATTTTTTTTTTTTTTGCTGACCAGTGTAATTATTATCATTATAGAAATAAGCATTACTGAAATAAATTCAAATAGTTGCTTAGTAAAATGTAACGAACTGATTTAATTTTAAACGGGTACTCGAATGGTATAAATATACAACACCATCATCAAATCGTCAGTGATCTTCAAGAATCACAAGAAACTATTAAATCGTTTTTAGTAGAAACTGAAATGTTGAAGTTACTTGTTCTTCTTGTTGTAGTAGTCAGCATGGGAAGTATCGACTGTCAGGATTACAACGGTGATGACCAGCCAGACTACATTCCTCACAGGCGCGTGGTTCCACAAGAAGAAGTTCCGTGGTGTCACGAAGAAGAATGTAATGAAGAAGAAAAACCTAAACCTGATAGAAGAATTGTTGCCTTCACTGGCAGATGTCCCCCGGGTACTGTGAAAGTTGGCAACAGTTGCAGGCTGGCAGAAGATAAATAAAACGGCTCTCCATAACTGTAAATCACTTATCTATATTTATTTAATTGGAGAATAAAACAAGTGTTTAAAAAAATATACATTTTGTTGTTTTCACCTCCTTATAACCTCTTTATTTTTTGGAATCGGTTTAAACATGTAATCTGTTAATTACTTATTTAGTAAGACACCTGTGCCGATTCATTTATACATCAAACATAACTGTTAATAAAATTCTGTCTCTCTCTCTCTCTCTCTCTATTAGTGGTTCTCTACGTGTGTGTATCATAAAAAATGACTCTTAAAACCAGTCAAAGCAAAAACAAAAAGTCATATTTAATGCCATTACATTCAAATTTCGTAATGACTAAGTTGTCAGTTAATTATTGACAATTCAGTCCAACCCATAAAAGTAATTCAAGTATTCATCGGCCCTGTGGGTGCCACTGCTTACTCCTTCGGGAAATACAGGCGTGATGTCATGACCGCGGAACGTTTTTTTATCATCTCCGCATATTATAAGAACGTCGCATGAGCGACTGCTGCATGGAGTTTCTTTAACGTCCTCAGTTTCTACTTAGAGCATTCCAAAAATTTAATGAAAGTGTGTCAGTTAAACGTTTGGTTTTGTAAGAAAATAATGGCAGATAGGTTTAATATGTTTTTGTTGGGATTCTGCCGTTTTGCCGAAAAGATTTTGCCAACATTTCACTACCCAAACAAATTTTAGCAACCTTTTTTATATCAATGCAATGTTTGGAGTGATTTTAGTACGCACATTTTCATTTGCTCAAATTTTTACTTGGCAGAATATTATCAAGGTTAATGTCATTTAGGCATTTGATCTTTAATCAAATGATTTTTTACAGCAAACAATCTTTAGACAGTGAACGTTTGGTCAATTGATTTGCTATATAAAAAATATAAAGGCAAAAATAAGATTTTTTGGGAATTATATAATTAAAAAATGCAATTTTATTTTAATATAATCATTTATTTAATACAAACAAGGAAAAATTTAAAATTTAAAAAACCCCCGACACAAAAAAAAACTATTGTAAAAATAGCCACAAATAGAACAAAAAAGGTATAAACGTGAAACCCCATAAAAAGAAAAAAATAACCTTGAAATTATGACCTTACGTAAGTACGTATGAAATTTTTTCATTAAACGTTGTTTTTTGTTTTTGTTGTTGTTGTTGTTTGTTGTGTTGTTGTGTCTGTTGTGTTGTGTGTTTTGTTGTGTTGTTAATGTTGTGTGTAATGTTGTGTTGTGTTGTGTGTGTGTTGTGTTGTGTGTTGTGTTGTTGTTGTGTTGTGTTGTTGTGTTGTGTTATTGTTGTGTGTTGTGTTGTGTGTTGTTGTTGTGTCAGTGTGTTGTGTTGTGATGTTGTGTTGTTGTGTTGTGTTGTGTTATTGTTGTGTGTTGTGTTGTGTGTTGTTGTTGTGTCAGTGTGTTGTGATGTTGTGTTGTTGTGTTTTTGTGTTGTTGTTGTTGTGTTTTTTGTTGTGTGTTGTTGTTGCTGTTTTTATTTCATGCTTTTTGTAGGGACTCCTTATTATTTCATTTCTTTTATCTTCTTGCGTTTTAAGATTCGGGTTATTTGGTGTTTTCAGGTTTTTTATAATTCGCCATTTTGTGGTAGTGGCCGTCATCATAGTGTATAGTATTCAGTAGAATACTATACACTATGATGACGGCCCTTTCATTTGATACCCATATTGTGGGAGTCGTGAAAAAATACGTAACCCGCCATTTTGTGGGGGCGGCCATGTTGGATTTGAAATTTGTCATAGTGTATAGTATTCTACTAGTCAAGCCCTTTCATTTGATACCCATACTGAGGGAGGTGTTAAAAATATGTAATCTGCCATTTTGTTGCGGCGGCCATATTGGACCGATTTTGATCAAACATATCTAATAATACCCCCGACAAATTCACCTTTCAAATAAAAAAAAAACAAAATTAAAATCGGTTTATTCGTTCGGGAGCTACGATGCCACAGACTGCACACACACACACACACACACACACACACCCCCCCCACACACACACACACACACGTCACACACACACACACACACACAGAAACGTCAAACTTATAACACCTCGTCGTTTTTGCGTCGTGGGTTAAAAAAAGAGATTATTGTTAGCAGGCTATCAAGAACCGAACTAGTTAGACGAGGTTAATTTAAAAAAAAAAAGGTTAGGTAAGGTTAGGTTAAAACTGTGACCTCCAACGAAGCGAGCGGTGCCGCGGTAGCGGCTGGCGAGTACCAGAAACGACTAGATTGAATATAAAAACCGGCCAAGTGCGAGTCGGACTCGCCCATGAAGAGTTCCGTTACGTTACGATTTATGACGTATTAAAAAAAAACTACTCACTAGATCTCGTTCAAACCAATTTTCGGTGGAAGTTTATATGGTAATGTACATCATATATTTTTTTTAGTTTTATCATTCTCTTATTTTAGAAGTTACAGGGGGGGGGGGACACATTTTACCACTTTGGAAGTGTCTCTCGCGCAAACTATTCAGTTAAGAAAAAAATCACATTAGAAACCTCAATATCATTTTTGAAGACCTATCCATAGATACCCCACACGTATGGGTTTGATGAAAAAAAAATTTTGAGTTTCAGTTCTAAGTATGGGGACCCCCAAAATTTATTGTTTTTTTTCTATTTTTGTGTGAAAATCTTAATGCGGTTCACAGAATACATCTACTTACCAAGTTTCAACAGTATAGCTCTTATAGTTTCGGAAAAAAGCGGCTGTGACATACGGACGGACAGACAGACAGACAGACAGACATGACGAATCCATAAGGGTTCCGTTGCCATTTGACTACGGAACCCTAAAAAAGAGATTATTATTAGCAGGCTGTCGAGAACCGAACTAAGTTACACGAGGTTATTTTTTTTTTTAAATGCTTAGGCTAATCTTTAGTTAAAACTGGACCTCCTAAACGATTTTGACGCCAGAAACGACTAGATGATATAGAAAAAAAAAAATAAGGAAAAAAACAGGCTACCCGAGACTGAACTAGTTAGATTATAACAATTGACTGAATGGAAATGGTAAATTGAAAACTGACGATACTAAATATTTGGCAAATTTTATTTTGCGTAAAATGAGTTATTCCAACTGAAATATTTGACTACATAAAAATTGGTAATAGTACTAGCTGGTAAACAAGTCATTGTTTAAACGTTCACTTGCCAAATATTAGGTTTGCGTTACAATTATTTGTGAACAGTTTTTTGATAAGTAATAATTTGGCAAATGAAATTATGCGGAAAATATTTTGGGAAGTGATAGTTTGCAAAATATATTAAGTTAAGATTAAAACCATATAATTATATTTTTTAAAACATTATTTATTATTTCACAAAAGACGCCAAATTGAAAATTTTATTTTAGTAGAGTCTCCTCCTATCCTCTTGAGCGCAAACAATGCCAACTCTCACAGTGCCTGATATCTTCTAAAAACTTCCTTACAACGACCGGTGCCAAAATCTCTTTTCGTGCCAGGGGGACACCAGTCTCCTTTCAAAAAGTCGCGTCTGAGAGGAATGTAGTCTTGCTGGTCATCACCGTTATAATCCTGACAGTCGATACCCCACATGTTGACTACTACAACAAGAAGAACAAGTAACTTCAACATTCTCAGTTTCTACTACTAGCGCTTCAAATGGTTCGTCACTCACAAATCACTGACGATTTGATGACAGTTTTGCTTATTTATATAAGAGTACCCATTTAAAATTAAATGAATTCGTTACAATTATAATGCAATGCAATTATAATGTAATCAATTGTTTGCATTATAATTGTAACGAATTCATTTAATTTTAAATGGGTACTCTTATATATAAATAAGCAAAACTGCCATCAGATCGTCAGTGATCTTTACGAACCATTTGAAACGCTACTAGTAGAAACTGAGAATGTTGAAGTTACTTGTTCTTCTTGTTGTAGTAGTCAACATGTGGGGTATTGACTGTCAGGATACTCAGGATTACAATGGTGATGACCAGCAAGACTACCTTCCTCACAGACGCGATGCTTTTAGTGGAAACTGGTGTCCTCCTGGCACACTAAGAGATGCGCGCACCGGCCATTGTAAGGAAGTTTTTAGAAGATATCAGGCACTGTGAGAGTTGGCATTGTTTGCGCTCCAGAGGATAGGAGGAGACTCTACTAAAATAAAATTTTCAATTTGGCGTCTTTTGTGAAATAATAAATAATGTTTAAAAAAATATAATTATATGGTTTTAATCTTAACTTAATATATTTTGCAAATTATCACTTCCCAAAATATTTTCCGCATAATTTCATTTGCCAAATTATTGTTGAAAACATCCTGGGTCCATTCCTATTTTATTTATACGAGTAACTCTGTGGTGCCGCGTGTGACAGCATCATGAATGTTTTGTTGTGTGTTGTTCAAAAATATCATTCGCTGTGTTTTGGCATTTGTTGAGTGCAGATCGGATTTGCAGATCTAAATAGTATGTAGTAAGATTTTGATTACGTAGACAACAGTGGACTCGTACATACTTTTTTATTTGTGTAATTACGTAGGTGGTTAAGTACTCGGCCTAGGTTTATTTGAAACGTCATTTGTTCCCAAAAGTGGACTAATATGCATATAACTGGTAATTAAATATTCAGATTTATTATCCTTTTTTATTCACAAAGACACAAAAATTATAATTTACAAGCTAATATATAAATATATACATATAAATTATATACAAGTATATAATAAAAAATTTAAGAAAACGGCAGGAGCTCATTGGGCATCAAAAAATTCGTCCGCATCGCTGTCAACGGGATAAGTGATGTACATCAGAACCGCGGGTGTACTTTTCAGATCTGCTTAGAATTGCAGTTATTTGGTACCTGCTGTGTACCTTTACGTACCTATCTTAAAAATCTGTGTAGCTACACCCGTACAATGATATTTTAAAAATTAGTTACACCCGCCATCCTGATGTCAGAACCGCGGGTATAATGCTAACCAATGTGTGTAGCTAAGTGCACTCTATAAGTAGATTTGGTACCTCTTGCGTACCTGCAGAAACAAGTATTAAATAAACAAATTACTGTAAGGTTGCTGCGAAAAATAAAAAAAAAACGATTTTCTTTCTAGGAGGTTGTTATTATTTTATAAAATAACAATCTTCAGTATTAATAAGTTAAATTAAATATTTATAAAAACCTATTAGAAAAACAAACAACAGCTTGCCTATTTTAGAATTGTGAAGGACTTATAGAATTAAGATATTTGTCAGTGTTTTCAGAATCAAAATGAAACAAGAGACAGTTTTAAAGGATTTTTGAGTAATGATTAATATGAATAACGTGTTTGACGTGTGTTCGTGTTCGTGTGTGTGTGTATTTTCATGTTACGTGTTTGTGTGTGTTTTGTGTGCATGTTTATTATTTATTATTTTTATTATTAGATGATGTGCCTCGTAGTATAACATTACACGATAAGACATATACCTTGCTTAATATTATTGAATTTTTACCTTCGGGTCCAAAAACAGAAAATATGTGTTAAGTGTATTGGCCATTACAGATCACATTGTTTCAGACGAAAGCGATGGGAGTGCTATGACGACCTTCGTAATCATGTAACAAAAAGCTCTAAATGTGTGATTACAGAATGTGTCATGTATGGATTAAAATCATGTCTGTAATAAACATTTAGATCTTTCATTAATACATTTATTTACGTTAAAATATTGTGTACTTAGATAATACAGGACCGAAGACTTATTTATATAAGTCTTGTAACTAATTATTTGGCCGAGTCAAAAGCACATGGAATCAATGCGTTATTCGTATTAATCATTACTTATTTCGTTACCATTAAAATTAATTAAAAAATCCTTTAAAACTGTCTCTTGTTTCATTTTGATTCTGAAAACACTGACAACATTTTAATTCTATAAATCCTTCACAATTCTAAAATAGGCAAACTGTTTGTTTTTCTAATACGTATTTTAAATATTTAACTTAAGTCATTAATACTGAAGATTGTTATTTTATAAAATAATAACAATGTCATAAAAAGAAAATCGTTTTTTTTTTACTTTTCGCAGCAACCTTACAGTAATTTGTTTATTTAATACTGGTTTCTGCAGGTACACAAGAGGTACCGAATCTACTTATAGAGTGCACTTAGCTACACACATTGGTTAACATGTACACCCGCGGGTGTACCTAATTTTTAAAATATCATTGTACGGGTGTAGGTGCACAGATTTTCAAGAGAGGTACGTAAAGGTACTTACACAGAAGGTACCATATAACTACAATAGATTTAGGCAGATCTGAAAAGTACATCCGCGGTTGTGATGTACAGACGCCAGCACATCAAGCTACCACAATCTGTCAAATTTCTTTAATAGATTTTCAACTTTATCGCTAAAGCATTAAGGTTCAAGGTTGATTGGGAAAATTTGACAGTTTCGGGTAGCTTGACCTGCTGGCGTCTGTACATGATAAGTGCCCAAAAGGCTGGCAGCATTACCACGTTGATTATTTATTATTATTTAAAAGAAAACAACCCTAACGTAGTTAGAAGAGGTAAGAGTTACTCGATAGAAAGAGAGACAACTTTTAGGTGAATATAACTGTAGACAATTAGCACCGTGAGACCTGAATTGCACTTCATTGTGTCGTAGAAAGAGCCGCTATTTATTTAAATGGTTCTTTCCATTTTCTTAAGTCCACCACCAGCCTACGGTCGATCCGAGCAACAACATAAACCAATTAACGGTCGATCCGAGCAACAACATAAACCAATTAATTAATTTGATTATCACATAGGTACTTTTTAAATATTTCAACAATAGGTAAATCCGACCTTTGCCAGCATTATCGACTCTTTCAATGGCACCTTTAAATATTATTTTATTTTTTCTACCTCGTTAGATAGCTGATTAAATGAAGATTTCTTCCCCATAATTTGTACGCTTAATTTCATAGTAAAATTTTGAGATAACTGCTGTCAAAGTTCGTGTACGCAGATGTTTTTTTTTTTAAATAGTTAATACACTTCTTCCTTTAACTTTTGACTGTTTGATGTTTTAGAAAATTTGGTTACACCAAAAGGCGTGGTAACATATTAGTTACCTAACGGAATAGCAATAAAAACCATTCAATTAGAGAATTTAGAGAAAAGTGATATTTAGTGACGAATTCTGGGGAATTTTCAAAAATACATAAAAATTGGGTTTTCTCGAATCCCATGAATTTTCACCTAGGTATTATAGGGTGCTTAATTGTTGCTAATGGGTCCCACTGTCACGTCCTGGAAGGAATACGGCAAATTACCAGTCATCCTGTATACATACTTTTGCTCGTGACCGTACACATTTTCAAATTGACTAATTATTCGTTAACTATAATACTCGTAGTATAACATTAAATTATTTAACTGACAAATCAAGCAAAAGCCTGTCTGTAAAAGCACATAAATCTCACTCTAACAGCAGCTGCGCATGCATCTACCATGTATGCTCAGCCGCTGTCAGAGTGTATCAGAAACAATATTATACTGTTTAGATAAAATAGTAGTAATGGACGGTAAGCTGCTTGCAAATAAATCGATTGAACGGTGTTTATTCTTAACAATTTGACTAAAAACTTTGACTGAGCGAACCATATAAGAATTACTGCGGTAAAATGTGCGAGCGTAAGGATCATGAAGAAGATTCCTCAAATGAGAATGCCGAGGTGGAACATTCAGAGACAGCTTAGAAAGAAGTTCAGGACAATCAATCCTTGCTTGTGCTATTTTCACTAGGAAACGAAAGTCAGATATATTCTCCGAGCTACAAGTAAAAGACGATCTGGTAACGTTTGCGGGGCCAACATGGCCAGAGATCACACAAGACAGGAAGGTTTGGAAGGAACCTTTGCCCAGCAGCGGGACTCAAAGTAGACTAACAAAAAAAAAAAAAAACAAGTGGAAGTAAGTGAAATCGAGCGCATCATTCCTTGTAACTCAGTTAAATTTATAACCTAAGTATTTCGTGAATTTCCTTTGTATTCCTTCCAATGTGTCTGAATGCACTGCATCGTAAGGAATATACAGAAATCTCAAGAGTATGTTCTAGACGTAAATTAGAATTTAAATATCTATCTGATAGTAGAGAAGTCAAATTCTGAGTTCCATAGGGGAGTGTCATCGCGGCTCCATTAATTATGTCTTATGTATATCAATGATCTTCAGAGAAAAGTGCAACAGCCTATGGTGTTATTCACTGATGATACTACGGCGATAGCAAAATGCGTGGAGAAAGTAAATTATGAAAAAGACATTAAATACACATTAAAAACAATAATTAATTGGCTAAACACTAATAATCTAATTATTAATTTACAAAAAACAAAACGAATGCATTTCTTTCAGCGTTTACACCCAGATCCATTAAAAAAGAACACAAAGGACAAAATATTGACAAGACAAATGTTGCTAAATTCTCAGGTATAGTACCTAATTGACAGTCAATTTTCTTGGAAACAGCAGGCAGAAGAAGTCTGCAAAAAGTTAAGTAGAGGAGCGTATATTGTCTATAACTTGTCGAAAAAAGTTAATATTGACACCATCATTATAGCTTAACATGATCTGGTTGCCGCTGTCTTAAGATACGGAGTAATATTTTGGGGAAACTGTAGTGAACGAGAAAGGGTATTCGAAGCCCAAAAATATTGCATTAGATCAATAACCGGTATTAATTGAACTGACAGCTGTATTCCTATGTCTAAATCCCTTAAATTATTAACCTTTCCATTACTTTATATTCTGGAAGTAGCATTATTTGTTAAATCAAACCTAAGTCTTTTTGAAACAATGTTAAATCATTCTTCAAGACCGGCATTACTAAGGTCCCAATTCAAAGGTCTATTACATACAGGAAGTTTCAAAACATCATTATAAAGAAAGAATATAGGTAATGCATATGGGGCCAGTTATTTACAATAAAATACCTAACAACATTAAAAATGATACAGCTCACTTTTTCAAAAAGAAATTAACGAAACAACTAGTTGAAAAATGTTATTACGCTGTCAGTGAATTTTTAATTGATAACACCTTATGACATTGCTCAATAATATTCTTATTTTGTATATATGCATGTCTATTATTTTTCTGGTGAATTTGACTTTTAAGAATATGATATTAAAAACTGATTACCTGACAATTATTGGATTAAGATAGATTTGCAATACTTATGATTGTTATAGTGCTTAATGTTGCATGCCTTACGGTAGAATGTACTAGATCTAATTGTTTTTATTTTTTACTCCATCAAAACTATATTTTGTTACCTACAATCTTTGCAAATAAATGGTTTCTGATTCTTATTCTGACTGCATAATTCGGATTCCAAAGACTATCATAATAGAGATAACTACGGCCGTAAGCAAAATACAAAATGTTCAATGTTTTCAATTTACTGAACGAACTGGCATTACGGATAATGAATTCCAGGGCTTTGAATGCTTTTTTGGCGACATGGTTGACATGACACTCAAAGGAGAGCTTACTGTCCTAATCTAGATAATAGGTCCGCCTGCAAAAGTCTAGCGTCATTCAAACTCTCAACCGATGTATAGATTTTCATTTCATCTGCAAACATTAGGTATTTAGAATGTTTGAAACACTCACCGATAATTATCATTAATGAAAAGTACAAATCTTAACGGCCCCAGCAGCGAGCCCTACTACAGGGCTCACCAGAGGGGATAGTTGACTAGTCAACTATCCCAACACACACACACAAGCATTGGCTTGTGTCCTATTTTGCACGTATGATGAAAACCATCTGTATAGATCTTCCCTAATGCCCAAGTCAAAAAGCTTACTCAGTAGAATGTCGTGATCGATCCTATCAGACGCCTTACCATAATCAGTATAAATAGCGTCGTAGTTATATAATCTGTGAACAGAACCAGGTTAGAGACTGTAGACCTTCCTTATAGAAACCCGTGTCGTTGACAACTCATCCTAGAAACCACACTGATTATATTGTATAACTGATTATAAACTATGCGTTCCAATACTTTAGTTAGTAGGCAAAGTTTTGAAATTATCAATAATTTTCAATTTTGTCTATAAGGGTGCTAAAGATAAAAGTGAAAATTATAGGCCAATTTCAATTTCTTATGGAGGGGTGATATAAAAGCAGATTTCCAGAAAAAATGGCACAGTACCGTCAGATATTAACCTTTTAAATAAAGGTGATACAAGTAAAGCTAGTTTCTCAGCGCAATCAACTATGAACACAGCAGGTTGGGCGTCGGGTCCGGCAGATTTGGTTAAGTCAAGGGATTTTAAATGTCTATGAACGACCGCTACGTCAATTTCAATTGTACTTAAATCACAGCTGGAAACACAGCCGGTAGAACCACAGCTATGCGTTGCGGAATAAGCACCTAGAAAGATTGTGTGCGAAGGTAATTAGCAAAAAGTAAATTGCTCCCCATGAGTCACTTCTTATATCACCATTATGTCATACTCGATGGGTAATTACTGTTCATGCGATTACTTTTCACAGAATAATTTTGGGATAGTGCCTATTGCGCCTATTGAGCTTGTTGGAAGACGTAGGGGGCCAGACGACTTTGTGAAGGTAGCAGGAGCCCGTTGGATGCGAGAAGCACAGAACCAGTCGAAGTGGAAGTGCTTGGGGAAGGCAGTCCAGCAGTGGACGTCTTTCGGCTGAAATAATGATCAATTGAGGCCTCTATTCCATCTTCCTTGAAAATTTAAAAGTTCCGGTATTTTTTTTATTTGAAATAAATGCTTTTAGTTTGACTGTTATTTATTTTGTAATGTTGTGCATGTACACTGAAATAAATACAATAAAATAAATAACTAACTGCATTACTCTCTCTTACTAATTCTCTCATTAATTTCTTTCTCGTGAAAATTTTGTTTGACATAAACAACCATAATGGGTTAAGCCTAAGGTGATGATGCACACAACCATATTTCCAATAATATAATTTTTATTTCAGAAAAAAAAAAACATTTACGGTTGTTGATTATGACTACCTATCCAATATTATAATAAACCGATAGATGTTTTAAAAAATGAAGTTGGTGAGGAAGCCACACTGTAAAAAATGTAATTGTTTTGGCAGAATGGAAAGTCACTCGAGCCGCCATGACAGAATGCCTCGTTTTTACATTAAAACTTAAATTGCGTTATAAAAATAAAAAAAATGGTTTTCTTAATATTAATATTTTTTTGAATTACTCATGTAACACAACATACATCATGCGCGTTATCATTGGAAGGATAGGCAGAGGTGTAAGTGTTTAATAATTCATCTTTTGATCGAAGATAAGCAACATTATTAAACGGTTTCACAAAAATCGGTTTACTTCATATTTAATTATATTGACGTGAGTGAGTGAATGAATTAAAAAAAAATGAATGAGAAAAAAAATTAAAAAAAAAGATAAATAATGATGATGAATGTGATAAAATGTTAAATGATTTTATTTTGTAAGTCGGTTTGTATAAACACTTCTACACGTTAATCATATTTTAAAAACTAGATTAGTTCGACGTTTTCTATCTGACTACTCTGAGAAGAAAGGCCGAAAAAAAACTCAGAGGTCACAGTGACTTTTATTTAAAGTTCAGACGTAATCTTGGTTAGATCATTTGAAGACCACGTAGATCGCTGTCTGAGATGGTCTTTTGAGGAAAAAGCCATACAGATTGAGAGGACCTGTCCAGTCAGTGCACGCATTTGTCAGAAATCGTGCAGCTCTACTCAAAACATAAGAAGCTCAACGATTCGACGTGTCGTTTATATTGTGGTGGTGCTTGGGTGCTATAATTTATAGAATAAGGGAATATAAGTTGTTCTAGCCATGTTTAAGGTAAGTTGAATGAGTTGCTGTCACTTATGGATTTAAAGTTAGTTAGATGGGGTGCTCTGGCTTAGTTACTGCGACCAATTCGGCTCGCACGTGATTGGTTATAGGTCCAACCTAAACTATAATTAATTGAATATCATTCAGGCCGTTAGTTGAATTGCCACCGTTTAGTTAAAAAGCTAGGTGGTTAACTAAACGGCTAATTAAACCAGTTGGCTGCGACATCTACATCATTAATGGAGATTTAGAAAAGTGTAGGCCCTATCACGCTGCCTTTTGGGACTCCTATACAGCTTCACATCTTCCAATTTACTTAGGCATGAATTAATTTTGACAGCTCCTAGAAGAATTCGAAGGGGTTACTATAAATACCTTCAAGTATATTCCTATCTGAAGGGATGGTTGCTATCAGAAACTGTGTCAAATGCCTGTTTTAAATCCAGGAAAACGTATTTTTACTGTTTTTTTATATTTTGAATTACCAATAATTACGTCTTCTTACTGTACTTCTTGTTGAAGTGCCATAAACAATAATTATGTATTTTTTAATATGTTTGTTTGTTAATTTTATTTAAAAGAAAACAATAAGTAAGTAATTGTAAAAATATGTTTTTTACAAGACTGTATCAAAGGCCTCATCTTTATAACTGTAGTTGAAATAATAATAATAATATCCCTGGACATTTCACACAGCGCCATCAAGTCCCAAGCTAAGCAACCTAATGCTTGTGTTATGGTAACAAGATGGCTGATAAACTACTTATATACATTTTTTTTGTAAATACATACATATTATAGATAGAAAAACACCCAGACTCGGAACAAATACATGTAGGTCATACAAATATTTGTTCCGTGCGGGAATCGAACCCGCGACACGCAGCGCAGCAGTCAATCGCTTAACCACTGCGCCAACCGTGCCGTCGTTGAAATGATTAGTGCATTCATTGTTTTGTATTTTAGATAATTTGTATTTTTTAATTATTAAATTAATTTATGTTTTTATTCTTTATATTTGGTGATTACACAGGCACACAATCTTGAAGATTTCCAGGGTCACATCTTCGGAATTGTCCGAGCAGTCGCCGACCATCAGGCAGATCGTCGATCTGTCGCCGACCATCAGGGAGGTTGTCAAGAACGTCGTACTGGGTAACTACATCATCCTGACACTGGATCTTGACCACGTTGATCATTAAGACAAACAGGACAAGTAGCTTCAACATTTTCAGTTTCAGCTTTGAATCCGTATGTTATTTTTTGAGATTTTAAACGACCACTGCCAACTGTTTAGACTACGTATCGTATTTATAAAAAGTGCAAACTAATAAGGGTTAAATCAATTCGTCCCGTATGTTCACTTTAGATTTTGCTTCGTTAGTTATGTTCTCTTCAAATTATTCATGCTCATAAATTGGATATTACGAGTAATAAGCGCTAATGCATTTTTTCACGACAAATGTATCTACGTAAGTGTGTCGCTAAACCAATTTCATTATAATTATATCGCGACTACAACTTGCAATTGGTTTAAAACGTACTATAAAAATAATTTAAAAAATTTAAAGAAAGTTAGTGTATTCAGTGTTTCCCGCTAAATGGCATTGGCGATGTTTCGTTGTCCACCTTGTTGCTGTTAGGAAGATGTCCGATGACCTCTTCTATTATCTGCTCATCTGCCTTTGTTTGTCTATCCTTAGGAAGATGCTGTTGAGTATGGACTGGTACCATGTCAATATCTTCGTTGTGAGGTTGCGTTGATACTCTGCTTACTTGAGGTACACGGAGGCAGCGTGTTTTTATCTTAAAGGATACCCATGTACCACAATATTATTGCACAGGTTATTATGAAACCGTACAAGACGTAGTGATGTTGCTCGGCATCCGCTGATTTAACCATTTGGATGTCCTGTTGTTCTTTAACCAGTTCAATTTTTGTTTTAAGACCTTTTAGTTGTTCTTCATGAGTTTCTATTTCCATGTTTGTTATGTTAGTAATTTGACTATTACTTATTAATAAGTCATTTATGTTTATCTCTGGTATGTAAATCTCTTGCTCATTTAAAACTTAAATCGTAAATTATTAAAAACAGAAATAAAGCTTAAATTGCACTGAACAAAGCTTAAAACTAAAAATATTAAACAAATATAAATGAAATGTTAAACAATAAAAAATAAAGTGCTAAACAATGAAAAATAAAGTGTTAGATAATCAAAAATAGAGTGTGGGTGTGTTAGTGTGTGCGCGTGTGGTGCGTAGGTGTATGTAGTATGTATGTGTTTGCTAAATTAATTTCATGATAATTATGTGGTTAGTGCGTGTTAGTGGACGTCCCCATCCAAAGACACTGGGTCATAATAGGTATAGGTTTATGTTAAATTTAATCAAGTAATACCTACTAATAACACTAACATAGTATATAAGTATAACTGTAACTAACCACTAACAACGTATGGACTGTTATAGGTCTGAAATAAAGATATTTTATTTTATTTTATTTATATTATGACTGCAACTTGCAATTGGTTTAAAAAGGACGGTTTAGTAACCTATAACACAAGTCAATGTATCGTTCCTATATTAAATAGTTAATCATTAAAAAAGTTATATATTTTACATATCTGGGAGATACCCATAGAAATAACCTCAGTTAATTATTTATTTTATTACTATGTATTGGACGGCTTACTCTATATGCGCCTAATTGATTTATATTCCAACGTTTTATAAAATCAAGGGTTGATTTTTCAATCATCTGATAACATTATTCGAGGAATAATTTTGAAATTTTAACAGATATTTCATACAAAAACTGTCAAATGTCAATTTTATTCCTCGAATAAAAGTTATTTGGCGATGGAAAAATCAGCCCTTAATCAATCAAACAACATAAAATTAATAAAATGTTCACTTTAGATTTGCTTCCTTTTTAAGGGTTCCGTACTCAAAGGGTAAACACGGGACCCTATTACTAAGACTCCACTGTGCGTCTGTCTGTATGTCTGTCTGTCACCAGGCTGTATCTCATGAACCGTGATAGCTAGACAGCTGAAATTTTCACAAATGATGTATTTCTGTTGCGCTATACTTATAACAACAGAACTAAAAACAGAATAAAATAAATATTTAAGTGGGGCTCCCATACAACAAACGTGATTTTTTTGCCGTTTTTTGCTCGATATTAATAACGGCAACAGGTAGACGCTTGAAATATTCACAGAATATTGAGTTGTATATTCACTTTAAAAATAGATAATTAAACAAAATAAAATAAATATTTAAGGGGGTTCCCATACAACAGACGTGATTTTTATAGATAATGGTAGGGAACCTTCGTGCGCGAGTTCGATTCGCACTTGGCCGGCTTTTTAATTAATAATAAATTAGATATAACGAATAATAAGCGCAAATCAATTTATTTACGCCAATTGTATCTAAGTGTGTCGCTAAATCAATTTAATACAATTTTATTAATCAATTTTCAGAGTTACTTCACAATCTAATATGGCAGCATAGACTGCACTCTAAATTTTAGTACCATTCCAATACTGAAAACGCAAAACGTGATTCACAATGTTGAACATAATAGTCTTTCTTTTAATAATAGGCCAAATAAATACAATATCAAATAATAATAATGTTTTATCTGAAAGAAGGGTTTTGGGTTTGACGCGAAGTAACATTTGCTCTGCTGGTTATACAAAATTTATCAATGTGTGCGTTGATAACAAACAACTGGTGTATAGAAGACAAAGTGATCACGATTGTGCTATTAAGGTGTGCTAATTTACTACATAATCATGTTTATTCAGTATTTGTGACCAGCCGGTCGATTCTGTAAAAATCTCACCGTGAAAATTCAAGTGAAGTGAGCTTGATGTGAGTTGTGTCAATCCCTAGCATTATTTGGAATGACAGCTCACTCCACGCTCATTTCACCTAAGTTTTCACGGTGAGATGGTTACAGAATCGCACTACTGCACGCGTGGTTGATCGGGTACGTATCAAAATCCCGAAAGTTCATAATACCTATGATTGAAATACCGACGTCCAAAACACCGAAATTCAAAATACCGAAAGTTTTAAATGCCGATAGTCGTTATATCGAAACACAAAATACCGATGTTCAAATGCCCGAAAGAACGAAATCCCGAATGGACGAAATCCCGAATGGACGAAATCCCGAATGGACGAAATACCGATGGATGAAATCCCAAAGAGCAGCGACGTAGTTCCCGTGATTAATATGTTTCTGGCACTCGCCGACCGCTGCCGCGGCACCGCTCGCTGCGCTCGCTCGGCTCGTGCGTTTGTGTGGTCACAGTTCTAACCTAACCTAACCTAGCTGTTTCGATATAAAAAAGATATATACGTGTTACGCATGCGGGTACAGAAACATATTTCGGGCAAATGAACTTTCGGGATTTTAAACTTTCGACCAAACAACCATTCGGCTTTTCAATTATCGGGATTTCGTCCATCGGTATTTTAATATTCGGTCTTTTAAAATTCGGGATTTTGATACGTACCCGGTTGATCACCGATAGAAGCGAAAGAAACAAAATGACAGATAGCAGAAAGTTCTACGGCGCGATGTCAAAAATGAAAAAAGGAATATAGCTTTGAATAGAAAGACAGAAGCGGTTGTACTACGCGTCCTGGAAGATATCGCTATGAGTAATAAAATTATGAGTCATGAACTGATAATCACACAATTCTGGTCAAATAAAGCATTATCTTTTATAGGCAAAACAATAATCTATATATATGTAAATCAATTGCCGTACGTTAGTCTCGCAAAAACTCGTAAACGGTTTAACTGATTGTGATGAAACTTTGGTAAATTGTTGCCGGAGAAGGTTCCTAACAAAAATAAAATGAAAAAGTCATTGGAACGCAGTCACGACGATAACGGCATTAGCTTAGTATAAACTAAAAATACTAAGTTATTTTTTTTTTACTTACAGAAATGGCATTGTCTACTAGGGATACGCGAGTTGGTCAGAAAGTTGTCTTTACCTCATCATTTCAAAGCGTAAACTCCTTTGGAAAAAATGGTCGTTAAATTCCATTTTTTCTCTTTAAATCAAGTCCAGCACTCCAGCTTAAAATAATAGTAAATTGATGAATATAACAAAATTGAGCTTTATTTATTTAGATAGTGTAAAAAAAAAACATCCCACCAATTAGTATCCATGTATCGTATATGTATGTATGTATACACGATTTAATAAAGAATTAGTAACAAAGTCTTTTTGACAATAATTAACTATGGGCCCAAAAGGTCAGCATTATTTCTGTCAGCTAATCGACGACTAGCACTTTACCAACAACTGATAGCGTTCGCCCTATATTTCCTGTCGCGTGGGAGTTTGGAAAAAGTCAGAAATCCTGGTCCTTTGTGCAAATTTCAACTTTCTATGTCTCAGATATCGGGCTGGCGTTGTTGGATCAGTCAGTGAGTTTATTCTTACGTTTTTATTTGTATTGTTATATTCTTTGAACTTCCCAAACAAAATAATTTTAGAGATTCGCATTCAATAGTTAAACCACCTTAAATTCCTTTATATTTTGGCATCTAAAATGTATAAAAAAACTCCAACCAGAATCGTACAGACGATATATCATAAATGCAGACAGCGAAACGGGCGAAGCCAAAGGTTTTATTTTACTTCGCAACGAATTTATCGCTTCCCACTTCCTGTACGCCATTGGTGTGTGTACATCGATGACTGTGCTCCGATGTATATCTGTGAAATACTGATAGGGGGAGCAATGAATAATGCAGTTTAGATTTTTTATCGTAATGGTCGCTGCATGAAATAAGGTGCGAAAGTAGGTCAGATGATGGAAACAGATTAGAAGTCTTCTTTAAGTTGAATTCAATAAGAAAAGAACAGGTGAATTATTATTTTAGAGTATTACTGATTAGCAATAGGTGCATTTATTGATATCTTAATCTTTCATACCAGTTTTAATATCAAAGAACCGTAGCATAAGCTCATGTATCGCGCCAAATATATCAGCCAGTCAACCAGATAACAGGGACTGACTGCTCAGAGATACCGGCCATATATTTCAGCGTAGAGGCTCATCATCTGTCTAGCCTTTTCCCCAACTATGTTGGGGTCAGCTTCTAGTCTAACCTGGTGCAGCTGCAAACCAGTATTTTACATGGAGCGACCATGGAGGCTATAATAATTAATTTTCATTCATAACGAGCCCGATAGGTAATATGGATGATCCTTGTACACTAACAAAATGGTGATGATAATGAAATATTTAGTAAGCCCATAATTATCTATGACCATAAACAATGCGAGATTTGAGCCCGTAATTCGAAACTTAATACGAATACGCAAACCACACAGTGCGTCCCAAACAGCAGTAAACGGCAACGTGGTTTTTTCATGAGGATTAGCCACAAACGGCAGTAGATAAGAATAAGTGGAATGAGGGAAAGGATGCCTTAGCCCTGTAGTTGGACAAAAACGGCTGTTACCTATAATTATAAATTCAAATACAATTTCTATAAACTTCTTTTTTTTCGAGTCGATGGTAAATAAAAACGTTTTTACAAAAAAGAAAAAAAAAACAACCGACTTTAATTTCGCTGTCGGTGTCGTGGGTTCCGCATTTTCGTTTTTTGACACCGACTTCCGAAATTAAAGTTATTTTTCTGTTTGTAGTGTTTTTTTTTTGGAAGTTGATTTTTATTTTTATTTTTCACTTTATAGTTGTACCTACCTACCCTACGCCAATTCATATATACTTGCAAGATGAGAGGTACCCCAATAACAAGTTTGACAGAAATGAGAGTGTACCGTGGTATACTGAACACATCTGCGTACCACTTTAGAGGGTACAGGTGGGATGTTATGTTGTGTGATTGCGTAAACAATGCATACGAGTATATATGCGATAGCTGCAATCGCGGTTGATTTGTTGGCATTTATTAAAGAGTTCTGAGGGGCAATTCTCGTAATTTTAAGACCGTAGTCTGATTCGAGAATTGGCCTTTAGGCCTGTATGAAATTTAAATGGGACCATTTCGAAATAAACCACTTTCGAAGAAAAAAAATAATTTTCCAAATTGGTTCTTGTATGACCGAGTTATGCCCGAACATACATAAAAAAAAAAAAAAATATAATAATATATAAACATCCGAATTGAGAACCTCTTAATTTTTTTGAAGTCGGTTAATTATAAAATGAGTTTGGCCCAGTACGTCAATCGTGCCATTAGTGGCGTTTTAGGTCTTCAGAAGTGCAGACTGCAGATGTATGGATACTTCTATAAACTAAAACTGAAATCGTAACACACTCAGAATTCGGAAGACAAGGGATCCTTACGAAACGCGAGCACTGCCAACATTTCAAAATGTATGGTTTTCTCAATGGTCCGATATTATTTTCTATGTTGAGATAAAAATAAAAACGATGTATGTTTCATATCCTGTTGCTTGAAATTGTGGATCCTATTCTGTGAGTTGATGTTTCCAAAACTTTTATTGAAATGTTCATTATACCTACTTTAATTTGGTTTCATTCAGTCATTTATGGCAATGCACATTTAGTTTTCCCAAAAGGATTCATTGTTGTCTTTTTTTAACGTATTTTTGTCTGTTAGTATTATAAGAAGAGTCATCATCTTCCTGCCCTTATCCCATGTTACTTGGGATCGGCGCAACACGTTTTCTTCTTCCATTCTCCTTTGTCAACCGTCACACTATCATTCACTCCCTTCTCTTCCATATCATTCCTCACACAATCCATCCATCTTTTCTTCGACCTTCCTCTCATCAACATGTATATTCATCACTCTTTTAGTCACATGCCTTTCGTCCCTTCTCATCACATGCCCATACCAAGCCAAACGATTTCCATTCAACTTTTCTGTCACTGGCGCCACTTTCAAACTTCCTCTTATATACTCATTTCTTACTTTATCCATTCTAGTATTATAAGAAGAGTAAACAACCAAACTTAAAACTAATTGTTATGTAAAAATGATCCAACTTACAGAAAAAAACCCGTTGCATTTCAAAGTTAAAGGAACAACAAAATACGTAGACTTAAAAACCTAAACTCAAATTCAATATTGGAGACTGCTACAAGATCTAAAAGTAGCCAGATTTGGTCACATCCCGTGCCAATGGGTGCACTCAGGCAAATTGCTGGCCTATTAACAACCAATTCAATTACGGCGAGAACTTTGTACAGCGTCTTGAAGTATACCCTTAACATACATACTCGTATAAATACGGTTCCAACGTTAGAGAGAATTTTGCCTCCTTGTGGCAAGACAATTTCATTTGATAGTGAAAAAAAGAATCTTACGTAAAATGTGAGGGATATAATACATTGAGAAAAAAAAAGACGTTATCCTAAACAAAGTTATTATTAAATTATTAATATTTATTGCCAAATCCTACTCCTACTAATATTATAAACGTGAAAGTTTGTATGGGTGGATGGATGGATGGATGTTTGTTACTCTTTCACGCCAAAACTACTGAACGGATTTGGATGAAATTTGGCACACAGATAGTTTATAATCAGGATTAACACATAAGATACTTTTAATCCCGATATTCCCACGGGATCGAAACTTATGCGGGTGAAACCGCGGGACGCAGCTAGTAATCCATGCTTATTAACTGATAAAAATAAAAATTCGTTTATGAAGACGAAAAGAGGATAATTATATTCATTATGAAATCTCTAGCTGACAGAGTTATATTTTTTCCAACACATGAACTTTTCTTTCATAATTAGGTATGTTATTTATGCCAAGAGAATAAGAAGAATTCCTCCAGCAATTTCGAACGTCTACATAACTGATAATAACACAAAATAATCACTTTTGTCTATTTACTTGACTTAGTCTTAAACGACACCAAAATATTCAAAATTCATTCAGAACATAACTGAAAGCAAAGCCGGAATTCCGTATTCAATGGAATCGTTGAAACTTGTTTTCACAAAATCCAACCCGGGTTTCAGGTCTGAAACAATATTTTGCTTTCATTTAGTACTGTTCGCAGGCATGGTGGGATTAGCAAAATAAATACAGAATACATTAATTCTGCTAGGCACGACTTATTTTATGTATAGTTTGTTTTCCTGTTTGTATAGCGATATAGGTATAATGAAACATCAGTTAGAAAAAGGAAGTGCTTTTAACTTTTTGGAATGCGGTCCTTTAACGCGGCCTACGGTAGCAGTAATGTTGCCACATTACTGCTACCGTAGGCTGCGTCTTGAACTGAAAAACGACCCTTCCATGTAACTTTCTCTCTCTCTGGGTGTGTCTCTTTTTACTATATATTATAGAAAGAAACGGAGAGAGAGAGAGATCGTTTCCTTGATTTGAGACTGCTTAAGCCGATAGTGATTTCAAAATGAAAATCCAAGATGGCGACCACTTTATGAGAGCTTCTAATAACTTATACCTGACGGCTCTGTTTTAAAAACGTTTATTAAATTCACACTTTCTCTCTCTGTGTGTGTCTGTATCTTTCTATTATATACGAGCGTGTGTGCGTGCGAGTATTGCGTAAGGAACTTCATTCCTGACGGAGTCCCCCACGAATAAGAAGTAGGTATTCAATTTGTATCTTAAATTCACTGATAGAGAACGGATAGACTAAACCGCTACCGCGCTGGGTTGGTGGCGAAGTTTGAAATTTCGCACAAGAGTTCCTCATAATTAAAACGAAGGTGAGCATTTGGGAAGAATTTTAGTAATTTTTTGATTTCGTTCTCCAAAGAGGTTAAAAACGGGGTCAAAATGACGGAAAGTTGTTATTTTTGAAGTTGTAAACGTGGAAGTTGGTACTCAGACTTATATTTATAAGTAACTAGCTGCGCCCCGCAGTTTCACCCGCATGAGTTTCGCTCCTGTGGGGATATCGGGATAAAAAGTATCCTTTATATTAATTCTCCAACTCCAACAATCTGTGTGCCAAATTGCATCAACATCCATTCAGGAGTTTTTGCTTAAAAGAGTAACAAACATTCATCCATCCATCCATACAAACTTTCACGTTTTTAATATTAGTAAGAAGTAGGATAGGATTGTATGATCGTTTTTTGGAAACTGTCTCCTAAGGCTCCCAAGATGTTGCCCGTACCGATGAGAAATCCCAAACATTGCTAAACAATAGCCACCAAATTCATAATAACTTTTATACATGTACAGTTGAAATAGAGTTCCAATTATTTCTGTAAAAAAAGATAGGAAACAAGGGTTGCAAAAAAGAACAAGTAAACACTGATAACAATGCCCAACAGTGATTACGAGAGAATTGCTGTTTCTGTACCGTAACGGTATAGTGGAGCCAATCACGGTACGTTCTCAGTCATCGAGCCTTGCAAATAAAGCTCGAAACGGTTTGTGACTGACGATTTTAAAACGGTATTTTGTGATATCTTTGTTTAGAACTTTAAGTTAAAGTCAAATCGTTTATTTCAATAAGACCATTATAAGGTACTACTAAATGTCAAAACAAAAATTTTGTTTTTTACAACGCCTTTAAAGTGGAAATCATTGAGCCAACAAGATTAAGATAGAAGATACAGTCGTGCCAGCAAAACAAAGAAGAAGAATTCCAAAATTTACAAGAAAAAATAAGATTTTAACCTGGTTTCCCCTTTCAAAAGGTGGTTAGTTGCGCTTAACTACATTTCGATAAAGTTTTTGCTTGTGTTTTACAAAATGAAAAATATTTTACAATATTGTAAAAAAAAAATAGCAAAGAATTCTAAGCAAAAATAATAGGTATTTTAACAGTTCGGAAAATACATTGATTACTTCATTTTGCGTTACAATTACTTTTGTACGGTTACGTCTTAAAGGAAATCTAAGCCATAGATATGCAACTATTAATTATTTTGTCAAGTATTAATTATTTTCTTGTCCACTTATTAAATTTTGAACCTTTGTTCCAATCTCGTTCTCAGAATATGCGCCGCTGTTTGAAACACATGAAAGGAGGGCAGATGGAAATATTGATATTAGACCCAATGCCATTCACAATAGGGGCTTAATTTTATTGAAACCCTGAAATGGAATAGAAACGATACGGTTTTATGAGATGTGGTCAGAAGAATGGATCGTATGAACTTTTATTTATCTAGAAATTTCTCCGAGACTTTTCAGCAAAATAATATTGATCGAGTTGAATGGAAGAAGTTTAATGGGCGTGTATGTCTAAATAGGGGAATATGGAAGGAAAGTCAAAGAAGAAAGGCATAAAAGAGGGGAGGTTTAAACTTATTAGGGGTGGAAACAAGGCAGTCGGTGATGATAATGAAGATGATGATGAAGCAGTAAACAAGAGGAGTGGATAAGAGGACATTGATAATATAATAATACATACACAATTAGGAACGTATAGGTTATAAGTTCATATCAGTGCGACATCCCTACGCCACTCAATAGTAATACTTATTCTACCATTATTAGTAACTTTTTCAAGTTACTGATCTCCAAATTAAAGATAGGTACATAAGTACTATTTTTTTAGGAAAAAAAAACCCCGATACAATTTTATACGAAAATAGCGATTATCCGACACAATTTCATACGAAAATAGCGATAATTTTGAGCCGCCAACGCATTCCCGTTTAGGACATACCGTTTAGGTGTTCACGATCCCTGAAACACCCTGGAAATGGTTTCAGGCTGTCGTTTGAAAGCCAATATGTCACAGACCGTCCGGCCGGAAATTAAAATATTCTGAAAATTGAAGGTACGTGACGATTTTTCCAGATAAATTCTTTGATGAATCTTTTAGGATGCCTTTGTGATGATAAATTTGATTCATGCGAGGTCACAGTGACCTCTGAGGTACGAGATCCGGAAATTTCCCTTTTGAAATTTAGTAAGGCTAGCGAAATCTTTGCCTTTTTGGTCCAGGTCGTCGATTGTATAGTTATATTGAAGCGACAAGCTCTGTATTCATTGTAACAAAAGCCAATCGCCCGAATACTTCATATCGAATCGCCGTCAAGGCTTATGTTGTCCTTGTCACTTTAAGGTGCGACATAAATATTTTTTTTTAAGCTTGTTGGTTTAAGTTGGTATACCGGTGTACATCAAAGGACAAATAATATGAACTGAAATGAAGTAGCTGTTTGTCATCAGGCCCTAATTAAATCCCGGCGCTGCGGTTTTTTTTTTAAATATCGCAACATTATGTTGAGATAGGAGCCTTTTGGCCCTCGCACAGGTCGTTTTTTTTTGGTTATTTTTAATGTAACTTTATTAATTATAAATGCAAGGAGCCTTTTTACTATTAGCATTTAAAATCAAGGAGCATTTTTACTATTTGTGTTTTGTGTGTACCCCAAATAAAATAAAATATTTTTCTTTCTTCTTTCTTTACTATTTTGGTACGAGTAAGTATATACACGAATATATAAAACCATCGACCCTTTAGTCAACTCCAAAAAGCTAGCCATTCCTTAGCCTTATATAGTTGTGCACTAATCAATAATACAAGAATCGGCTAAACCGGTTAATCGTACAAATCATTACCCGAGCAAATTCATAGAAAACAGAAAAAGGCTTAACTTTAGAGCTCTGAACAGCCGTGCGTCACGCAATACTACAATAACGACAGTTTTTGTTTGCGCATTTCACCTTAATAGTTTTTTTTGCAAACCTATTCCGTGTTAACGTGTTTGTTGTTTTGTCATCAAATAGATTGGTGTGAATACTGGATGCTAAATTGATTTTATCGATTTGATTTATTCTTTGATTAATCAAACAGGCTTTTTATAAGACATTTTTCATTAGTTATCTGACTGCAAAAAAAGTTCTATTTGTAATAACTTCATTTTAATCGCAGAGGCTATCAGTGTAGAAAGTGCATGTCAGCAAAAGGCCTCATCTGCAATTGCACAATTGGTGCAACCTTGAGACGCACTCCGCATTATGAGTTTATGGAAAAATAACTTTAATTCTTACACGATAAAGTTCAGTTTACGCTACAACTTCAAAGATTTTTATAACTTTTTCAACAGCTAGTCACTCTGAAATCAACTTGATTTACATTAAAATAAAGTTGATATTTGTTTAACTTGAAATAACGTCAATTTGAAACAAATAAAATTAGAATATATCTATCTTATTGCACTAAAGCTCAACAGTCGCTTTGCGAGCATGAAATTATCTGGAACATCCTTTTAATTTTACAAATTATGAAATAGAGTAAAATAATATAACATGCTCGTTCAGATTTTCTTCCACTCTTTGGGAAATTTGGACCTTAAAACACATCGTTTGCAACATATTATATTCAAAGACCTCATTACACATATACAACCGACAAAACCAGAGGAGACAACCAGAGGAGGAACTCAAAGCAGTTTCCACAAAGAGGGAGAGAGAGGGGGAGGGAGGGGAGGGGGAAATCATTTGCCAAAAATTATTCTCGTAATTTAAATACGCGGAACCGGACACAGAACAAAATGTAAAGTGAAATGTAACTTGGTTAAAAAATCGCTTTTCAGGGGAAAGCGTCTCGTTTAGATGTATGAATTACACTGCAATTTGCTACCAACTTTATGTGCCTTTTTAAATAAATTGTTCTGCTGTAGGATTATGTTGGCAGGTATTGTTTAAATTAGTTTGTAAGGGTTGATTTTTTTTAGAAGTTGACTAGCTGACCCGGCAAACGTTGTTTTGCCATATAAATTATTTCTAGCTGCCCGGCGCTACTTCATTCGCGTGGTGTCCTACCCCCTATCTTACTCCTACCCTAGTCCTACACTACTCCTACCCTACTCCTACAATACTCCTACCTTACTCCTACCCTACTCCTACCCTACTCTTACCCTACTCCTAACCTATTCCTACACTACTCCTACCCTACTCCTACCCTGCTCCTACCCTACTCCTACCCTACTCCTACCCTACTCCTACCCTACTCCTACCCTACTCCTACCCTACTCCTAACCTACTCCTACACTATTCAAGACCCTTAATTTAATACGTGTTTCAATTGGAGTGGACCCGAGTCTATCGTACCGAAGGGACGATCGTCAAATGTTTGACAGGAAAGTAGGTAGAACAGTTTATATGGGAAAATGAAATTGTTGTTTTTACTATCTTCCTCGCAATTTTTCCATATTTTCTCACCGTTTAAACCTTCCCTGGACTACGACACTTCAAAACCAAAAACAGCTAAATCGGCCCAGCCGTTCTCGAGTTTTAGCCACTCAAAGGAACAGCAATTGATTTTTATATATAGATATTAATAATATTTTTTTTATATTTGATCTTGAAAGTATGTTTGTACTTTTGTTTTTGGTTCAATCAACCTACCTAGCCAACCCAACTATATTGGGGTAGGCTTCCAGTCTAATCGGATGCAGCTGAATACTTACCAGTATTTTACATGGAGCGACCGTTGAAGTGAGATTGGTTGTTAGACTTCTGACTACCCGTTACGACTGTCAAAGATCTGCGAATGACAGTCGGGACCAACGACTTAACGTGCTTTCCGAGTCACGGAGTGATCTCAATATGTAATGAATGGTGTTGACCATTCACAAACCGACCGCAGCAAACGTGGCTTACCCGTAACTTCGACCGACCCGTACGTCTGGAATTATTTAGCCCCGAGGCTTGGATACAAATAATAATTAAATAATGAAGTAATTTGAGTGTTCTTGTTTTGCAATTGACGTTATAAGTGACAAATATCATTGTTTTTATTTGTGTTTAGCTTGTAGGTAGGTACTTATATAATTTTGGTATACCTTTGCTTGGAAACGGATAATTGCATGATTGCGTAAATACAATTACCAACTACCTAATGTAACGAATGGTGCTCTACAATAGTATAGTTGGTATTTCCTAACTTCCTAATTTCTAAATTCATAATTCTATTGTATTTTGAATTCACTGAACTGCAATTTCATAAAATAGCTTAAACGTAGTTTCATTCTCAATAATTTGGGACACATAACATCAAAATACTGATTAGTTGTTTCATTGCGTTTCATGGCTGATTAGATAGACTTTTGAATTTAACATAATTTTGTTTACCGATATTCTAGAGTTTAGTTTGAACACGGGATGATAATTTTACAACGTGATAAACTCAAACTACAATCATTTATTTCAATTAAATCATTTACAACCTACTTTTGAATTGTCAAAATTAAATAGTCGGTCAGTTAGACAGAAAGTTGAAGCAAGTTGCCCATTCCAAAACGTAGATCTCTATGGAAAAGACGGGCAAGAAACTCCAAGGACTCTCTTTTAAATCAAGATATTATTACAAAATCCTGGGTACATTATTCTTATTGCTTCTATATGCGAGAACAATGTAAAAAAATAAAGAAACAATAAAAAATAAGCCGTGGTAGTTAAGAGATGACCAGTCTCAACCGACGGCGCTCGTTCACGAACATGACGCGTGAATCAGCACCACCCGGCTCAATCATTTTGTAGGGAAAGGGATATTAATCAGTCTAGACACGTTCTAGGTTTAAATTCAAATGGGCTATTTCTGCGCTGTATATCGATAAAGGATACGTACCAAACATTTGACTGCCTATTTTCCTTCTTCACGCATCATGTACAGTCATCAAAGGAGATAATTAACCAGGGTCGTCGGATATAGTTGAAGTTTAGTAAGAAACCGATGGATGTTATCAAATGAAATTTAATTCGATAAATAAACTGTTTGTGTTCTATTAACTAAATAAATAAATAAAAGGACAATGAGTAATGTTGGGCCCACCTCTCAATAGAAATAAGATACTCTTGAATGAATAGGTATTTTTATGCAGAATTAAACTTAGTATTACGACTAAGGTTAAAAGTCAGTACTTTCGGAGTTACCTACACTACCTATTATACTGCCAGAAAAGTGATTCCAATCGAAGCAATTAATGATCGCAGTTTACTTACAAGATAAACATTTAAACACTACCCAGACTCAAACCGAACGGCACGGTTGGCGCAGTGATAAGCGTTTGACTGCCGCGCTGCGTGTCGCGGATTCGGTTCCCGCACGGAAATATTCGATGACCTACAAGTAATTGTTCCGGGACTGGCTGTTTGTGTATGTGAGTTTAAATGTTTTTAAACGCACCCACGATACAGGAGAAATTCCTAGTGTGGGGCAGTCTTAAAATAAAAACCGTATCGTGTACAGTCATTGCATAACTTCCTACCTGCTCCTCTCTCTGCCCGAATCAAATTAATTCCAGGACGAATAATAAATCGTTTTTAATTTAAAGTGAAATACATGTATTATTACTATTCTACCTTATAAATATCCATAAAGAACATGTTAGTTAGACCATAGAAATGCAAAAAAATTGATAGACTGAACAACTTTAAGACATCGTATCTCCGAAAGTACTAACATTTGACCATAGTTTTATTAGTAACTAATGTTCCGCTTAAAAAGCCCTATGCAACAGTATATCAAATCTTACTATTGAAGGGTGGGCCCAGACCCCATACATTTGTTTCCCACTGTCCTTTTATTCGAAAACATCCATCGGTTTCTTACAAAACTTCAACTATATTCGACGACCCTGGTTACTTATCTCCTCTGGTGACCGTACATGCCACCAGGCAGATTAATAGGACTTTTAAAATGGGTTAAATAGCCAAATAAGGTTGTTTGCCGCACCTACAATGCCTGAAAGAAAAAACCAATGAAAGACTCAAAGATACAAGTAATGATTTTCTGACAACCACAAAGATATAAGTAGAAGGGATAAAACATAGACCTTATAAGTAATTCTTAATGACTAAAACCGAATCATTGATCGACTCAAATGAGCGCAACGCTCACAGTGCGTCACACGTCTCCGTGAATGCCGGGCTCAGACGCACGCGATCGCCGCATAACTTACAAGTTATGGGACGTCCGTGACAAGTGTCACTTGATTTATTTCGGCCCGGTGCCACTGACGATAGTTAATTAGTGGTTACGCTGTACTGCACGGTTTTGGGTTAATGATTTTTGTGTAAATTATTAGAGGGGCCCGTAGCTAAATAACTAATAGCCGCACAGGTCGATCGATCAGGTTAAGCTACGCTTGCCGCGGTTGGTCTGTGGATGAGTGACCACCTTTACATACCGAGACCCCTCCGTGCCTCGGAAAGCCCGTTAAACCGTTGGTCCCGACTGTCATTCATGGATCTTTGACAGTCGTTATGGGTAGTCAGAAACCAGAAAGTCTGACAACCAGTCTTAGCAAGGGGTATCGTATTATCCAGTAACTGGGTTATGGGGGCAGTTCCTCCATGTAAAATGCTGGTATTCAGCTGCATCCGGTTAGACTGGAAGCCGACCTCAACATAGTTGGGAAAAGGCTAGGCATATGATGATTTTTTGTGTAAATTATTTAACTTTTTTGCAGATTATTAAGCATAATATTATTGAAAATTATGGAAGACTCTTCATACATACTTATAATAACGCATTTTAAAAAGATCGAAGTTTCAGCTTATTTAATGATTAACAATCGAAAGTAATCACAAAATCGAGACACGTCACTTGTTTTCTAATGATTTGAAAGGCAACAAAGAAATGCCTCAATATCTATAACGAACCATAAAACAACCAATACAACCTAGCAGTGAGGTATAACATTATGTCTGAAAACTGAGTATTATTGAGCGTAAATTAAAAAAAAATAACTCGCTGTTTGTGCAACCGGACGGTAGTTTTGAAATCGCTTTTTGAGTTTTTTGTTTTTATTCCTATGACGCAGTTATAGTTTAATGCATTCATCATTATTTTCAATAGGTACGCAATTTTCCATACAATTCCGTAGCATGCAATGTCGCCATGATATTCCATTGATGAAAGAGTTCTTGCTTTTGTTTCTCGAGTCATCATTTCAGCATTGGTTTCTGGCTGTTTTTTACCTTTCTATGGTTCCTGGTATTGTTACCCTGGCCATTAGGTAACCGTTTTTTGACAACTGCCTTAGAACGAATTATTCCAGATTACGTAAAAGTTAATGTGACTGTTCCTAAATTACCCTAGGCTAATAAAATTTTCATTTTTCCTAATTATGTGAAAATGTCAGTAAAATAGGTCAGGTCCCACTTGCGGGGGAGGACAGCACCCCGCCTCCGTACTGTCCTGTAGGGCTCGGCTCCAGACTGGTCAGTGGTCATCCTTCCACCGACATAGATTAAATGAATTCCAAATATGAAGAAGTCCGATGCCTTGTCTCATCGATAGACCAAGGAAAGGATTGAAAGAAATGTTAAATAATACTTAGGAATTCATAGTTATGAACATAGATTGAATGTGGTTTTAGAAAGCTAGTAATAATAGGGGGATACAAAGTATATTATTATTTTTAAATTGTGAGTAACCCATACGCTAGCGTAATAGGTATTTGATCAGTCATTACTCACACGACACCTCACATCTATACTCGGAGCACTCAGAGCAAACACTTCCATATAGTGACGCAAGCGGTTTTTCAGCGGCATTGTGTCGACATCATGCTCTTTTGGAGACATGGTCCCTAGCAGTTCTTTCGAACTGATAAACGTGACGAAGCGGCTTTTCCTGCGGCAATCAAGCGACTGTCCTTGTCTGACTATGGAGCGGCTAGTTCCAGCGGCATTGCGTCGGCATCATGCTCATAAGGAGAGATGGCCCCTATCAGTCCATGGACTGAATATTAGATAGATGTGGTCACCCCTGGAAGTTTACCCTTTGCACAACAAGCCTACCTGCAAGACACGTGTTCATATCAGTCTGACCGAATTATTGGTCTGAGCTAAAGAATACAACATTCAAGAATTACTAGACAATAGAGTTGAGATTCAAAACTCGAGAACCATCATTTAATAGAGTTTTGAGTTATCTCTCTTAAGGCACTATTATGGGCCGGAGGCAATAACACAGCGTTCAAGAATTGTAGTACTAGGATTTACTAGATAATAGAGCAGAGTCAAAAATTAAGAATTATTGATTAATAGAGTCATGGATCAACTCTCTTGAAGGTCTATAGACAGCCCCAAAGCGCCCACCCTTCACCACTTCCTAGTGTTTTAAGCTGGGGAGAAGAAGTGGTGCAACAAACTCCCCAGCAACATCTCTCTGTCTGATTAGTTATAAGAACTTTAATAACTCTATCAGCCTAGGATAATTATTTTAAATAAGGACTCCCCCAGTCACACCAACAAACACTCACATACCACTTTAAATACTAGATTAAACTAATCTGGGCTCCAACCCAACTATATTTCATTTAATAACTAATACTCGCTACTTCGCGACAGCCCACTCGGACATAGCCTCTTGACATTCCCTAAATCTCCTAACTTAACTAACGTGGACTAGGAAATCCCTATCCTAAAGCCGTTCAACCCCCCGACTGCCTTCTGCCGCGTCTCAAAACTAACTGCCCGAGCTATTACATCAGTTTCTCCACAATTCCTACAAAATACCATGCTTAGTTCAGCCTTCGCCCATCCCTTTTCAAGGGCTCTTCAGGTACCTCCGTCCCACGGCCTATGGGCCCGACTTATGCTCAACAGATGTTTAGCTCGTATTATCTATTACATGTAAGGGCGTCAGCGTTTTGAGAATTCGTACTAAATATTGCATCTTAAGTGACGTAAAATATCGCTTTTAATTGATGACTGGCCATAATTGCCGGAATGGGTTTCTAAGCAATATTGTTTTACTATTTTAAAGAAAAAGGATGATTTGTTATTTATTAGGGTAGCATGTCGAGCTGTCAGACCATAAAATTGAGATTTAATGCGTTTCTAAGACGGCCGATATCGTGGGACCATGTTATGTTATTAAATTAGGAGTAAGTGACAGACAGTCACATTAACTTTAAAATGCGTATTATAATAAATATATAAACCGCTTTATCTTATTGATTTATCTTATTTATCGCTTCTTACAGATATTGTAATACCGTACGTTTATCAATCAATGTATTGTATGTTGCTGCAATCACTAGTTCGTCTGTCAAAAAACGGTTTATCTATTGGAATTGTTTCTCTTTTCTATTGTACTAATGGTTTGATAGGGTAATAAACATCAGTTTCAGACAGTGCACACAAAATTAGATATTTAAAACAAAATTGACAACCATAGCACAGCTTGTGTTGCGTCAAAACAGGTTTTTAAAAGCTTTTCACTTTGTGAGCCATCATAGTTTTCATAAAGCAAAATTACAGCCCGTGTTATGGACAATCTGGACTCAGTCTGCGTACAACCTAAATAACAACAGATCTACATAAACAGTATGTCCCAAAAACTTCACAGTAGTTTTGTGTGACCTTATTTTGATAGATAAGTTATTATTGGTTTGATATGGGAAGTACATAATAAAATGTGATGTATTAACCAAAAGTGAAGTTTACTTGAAGGGTCGCCTATTCTCACAGCATGAGGTTTGCAAGAAGGGTCGGTTTTTAACACTCTTCGCTCTACGGACAGACTTTTGAAAAAATACGCCAAAGCCTTTGTTTGGCGAAGGCTCAGGCGTCGTATTTATTTATGAAAATTGAGCCTAATCCGTATTTGCACAGGCCAGGCATAGCAAACATCTATCGTTGCAAAAATGAATATTTCATTCACGGAAGTGCCGGTGCAATACTATTGGGACTTCAGAATTTTTAGACGCATTTTTTTGTGCCCAGAGCGGGAGCCGGCCCAACAGTGGGACCAGTTCCCACTATCATCATCATCATTAACTTATAGCAGTCCACTGCTGGCCATAGGCCTCTCGTATTGCACGCCATTCAACTCGATTTTCGGAAACTCTCATCCAGCTGCTACCAGCCATCCTGCAAAGATGGTCACTTCACCTAGCGAGAGCGTCCTACCTTACGTTTACCGATTTGTTCCCACTTTATTGAACATGATAATTATGCTGATTATATTTATGTTTGCAGTAATACAAATTCTGCCCAGTGTCTTTTCTATAATAAGCATCCATGTCAATAAAATTGACTTGATTGTCAAATTGGATACACTGAACGATAAAAATTGTTTTGTGCTTATTTAATGCTCTACCAAGTAAAGATCGATTTTACAACAGAAAACAATTCAAATTAGTTGGTGTAACTAACCGATTTATCTTATTTCCTTTGTATAAATATATCTACAGGGCCTATTAAAAATTCAGTAATCTTTTGGAATCCGAAGGCGAACGCAAGATGTTTAAACTACTCATCTTTTTTGTGTGCATAGTAAGCCTGGCTGAAATCAATTGTCAGTACCAAGACTACCATGACCGGGATGGTGTTGTACCTTTCAGACGAAGCGCCCAAGGACTGCCTCGACCAGTAGGTCACGGGGATCCTCGTGACCCTTCGTCATTAATTAAAAGTATCAGTTCCAGGAGAGGTGTTTATGGTTGGCCAATAGGCAAATAGGAAAAGACAGAGACGTTACAACCTATAGTTTCCTGTATGTCTTTAAATAAATGAATTTTAAATAATACCTATAGTCTTTATTTACGCAGATCCACGCGCTTAGTGTTAAAATGTAATGTTTTGGATTAACGTCATAAATATAGTTCAAAACCCTAAAAGTACGGACTATCCATCCATATAAGTTTTAAGAATCTTATTTTCTAATAACCATACACTTATTCATTGCTGTACTGTTAATTTAATTATTCAGAGAACTAATTCCATAGTAAAATAATTAATTTCATCCATTAACACCTAATACTACATTCCATAAGCCAAAATAAGTTTTATTTTTTCTATATTAATAAGAAATAAAGTTCTTAGTAATTGATTACAATCTAGCTTAATAGACTAACATAAGTAATATAACTCTAACTTATGTAATAGTCTAAATCAGATTCTAGCAAAACTTTTTGACCGAATATTGCATCAACTCCAATCCGTATTTGTATCGTGAATCCGTCGGCGTTCATTTGTATTTTAATCTCTCCGGTTTCAGCTTGGCTATTATTATTACGCTACATTGCATCGTTACAGATTTGGTTCGATGGTACAACGTCGACTGGCTGTGAATTGTTTAATTTTGTTTCACAACTACTTTTAAGTTTTGTTTTGGTTTCACCATTGATGTCTCATTATCATTTTGATAATGAGACCGTTACCCTAATTGCGTAAAATACTATCAATCACAATCTGAATCATTTTGAAGGATATTGCTAATCCATTGCTTCATATGTTGGAAAAATTTGTCTGCTCAACAACGTAAATGACGGAATGAATATTGTTGGTCTGTCAAAATGAAAGCCATTGCCATATAATTATATTTTTTATTATTTTTTACTAACTATGACTGTGTTAATGAGACGCTAGAGCATTATTATGTGCTGCAATAATTTAATCATGTTAATGACAAGACCATAAAATAAATTGCCTACTCATTATGGAATTAAATCTTAAAGTAATAACAGTGCTTTGCCTATCCTATCCCATAACCATTAAAACACAGTAGCGTACAAAAATAACGGTCTGCCAATAAATAAAAAACCTCTTTTAATTATCTTCAACCCGTCCAAAAAGTAGTTTAAAATCCTCCAAATAGGTCTTATAACAGTCACACAACTATCACACGACGATAGCACCAAGTTTGCTCACAATACCAGACCGGGTTAAAACGGGAACGTTATACAATATAATAGCAAGCTCGCTTCATATCTGGCAGAGCTCCAGAACCATTATAAAACTTTCTGCACGGCTAAGTAGTATACTAATAAAATATTCAGCTACGTTGAAATTGTACGGCGAAAAGGACGTTTTGTGATTGATTGGATTTTCTCTAGCTCTGGTGGAGGGTCGGATTGAGTTAGTATTAGGTATGTAGATATTTCCAAATTAGGTTTTTTTATCATGATTGATGACATATTCTTCTACATCTTTAGCCAACCCAATCCCTGGCTAAACAGTTCTTACTGCCAAATGACATGATGACATATTCTTCTAAATCTTTTGCCAACCCAACCCCTGGCAAAACAGTTCTGCAAAACAGTACTGCCAATTTAGTACTACGCTGTTCCTACGTTCCATATTCCAGAAACCTAAAAAAAAAGTTGACCGTCACGGGATGTCCGATGTGAAACAAAATTGATGACAAAACAAAAAACTAGTGACGGCGAAGAGGGGGCATAAGAAAGCATCATACCGTGTGCCGTCACTCCCTAGGCGTGCCTATAGATGTTTCACATTTAAAAAAACAAAAGAGAACGAAACAAAACAGTACCTTAATAATCAGACATGAAATTCTCGAAGCGAGATCTCCAACACTACCCACTGTTTACCCAACGCAATTGTTTGGGGGACCAAATTCAGTAAACATCGGAAATCAATTAGGACCTCCCAAACTAGTTGGAAGTGAGGTCACGCTAGAATTTACTTAGTATTGTTTGTTCTACGGGTTTAATACGGGCTGAAGTTGCATATATGGCACTATTTACCAACATTTTCTCGTTTACATTAGGTACCGTAAAACGGGGTGAATAGGGATGCAGGGGTGAATCGGGACGAAAATTAAATATTAAAAACTTTTTTGCAAAAAAAACACCCGACTTCCAAAAACGACACTACAAAGTGAAAAATAACTTTAATTTCGGAAGTCGGTGTCGTTGGGTTCGCATTTTCGTTGTTTGCCACCGAATTCCGAAATTAAAGTTATTTTTCACTTTGTAGTGTCGTTTTTGGAAGTCGGGTGTTTTTTTTTGCAAAAAAGTTTTTGTTTTTTTCACTTTTACCAGTAATTTTGGTTTAAAAACCAAACTACTGAACCGTTTTTGATGAAATTTCTATGGGACCATTTGGGAAGTATACCCTTTCTAACAAAAAAAGAATTTTTCAAATCGGTTGGCAAGCGACGGAGTTATGCGCGAACAAACATAAAAAAAAAAAAATACAAACATCCGAATTGAGAACCTCCTCCTTTTTTAGAAGTCGGTTAAACATGGATTTTAACGTTGAAATAATAGGTATAGTCTGTTGCCTGAAAAGACTCTAATGTGTTTATTGTTTTTTAATTAAAGATTTTGTGTCCTTGTTAGCAACAAACTATATTATTTTAAAGTTCAAATCCATTTTAAAGTTTCGTCGCGATTCACCCCTGCATCCCTATTCACCCCATTTTACCGATATTCATTCGTTTATCGATAGCTCGTACAAGTCATCATCTTCCTGCCCTTATCCCATGTTACTTGTGGTCGGCGCAACATGTTTTCTTCTTCCATTCTCCTCTGTCAACCGTCACGCTATCATTCACTCCCTTCTCTTTCATATCATTTCTCACACAATCCATCCATCTATCTATCTATCTTTTCTTCGGCCTTCCTCTCCCTCTCCATCCATCAACATGTATATTCATCACTCTTTTAGTCACATGCGTTTCGTCCCTTTTCATCACATGCCCATACCAAACCAAACGATTTCCTTTCAACTTTTCTGTCACTGGCGCCACTTTCAAACTTCCTCTTATATACTCATTTCTTACTTTATCCATTCTCGTCACTCCACACATCCATCTCAACATTCTCATCTCCGCTGCATGCAATCTTTTTTCATCCGTCTTCTTCACAGCCCAGCATTCAGACCCATAAAGTACGACAGGCCTTATCACGGACTTATAAATTTTCCCCTTTAACTTGAGGGGCAACCATGGGTCGCAAGTTGTTCCTGTGACCTGTCGCCATTTCATCCATCCTGAGTTGATCCGGTGCGTTACTTCTCGGTCTATTTCACCATCTCCTTGGACAAGCGACCCGAGGTACCGAAAGTCGGAGCAGGTCGATAAGGGCGTTCCGATAGCTCGTACAAGTACTAACATAATAAGCTGACTTGACTAAGATGATATAAATACAATGGTACCCTAATTTGATTATAATAGATATTAGTATGAAATACGCAGCAGTTACATATAAAAAAAAAAACTTGATTGACTTTAAAGAGTAATATAACATCATATTATTTTGCACTGAACTATACCTCCAGAAATATATAACTAGAAATTTCTCAACAAATCATCTACTGAAATTTCTACTTCCACAAACGTATAGTGGAACCATCTCTCCAAATAAACTAATCAACAATCAATGCCTGATAAACGTAATACAGAAATCACGCACCCTCCGTAGTCAGGTCGAAGATATCTCGACGATTCGTTTGCTCAAGAAATTGAGTCAATGAACAATGCAAAAATAGCTACACAGTCTCAAACTCCTTGTATAGAAGAGAATAAAGTCGCAGATTGTTTGGCTGAGGTGCACGAGTTATTGGTGATGTTCTATGGCGCCCAATAGGCTGGGCTACAGCGTACACACGATACGGGAACATCGCCGTCACGTTGTTGGGTGCAAACAGCTAAATTACAAAAAAGTTTGCTACCTCTGTATGTGCCGACAAAACAAGAAGGATTATTTGTTGCATCGGAATATCGGGAAGAATACTTTTTACTAGTATTCATTTAGACAATTTTGTTTCGTCGCTTTTCAGAACAAAGTATTTTTCTCTTACGGTGAAGGAAAACTTCGTGAAGAAAGGACACCACCACCACCACCACCACCTATCTTTCCCAAAGGAGTATGCAGAGGTGCAGAATAGTACCTTTCGCCGGTAAATGACAAATGAATTTATTACAAACACTTTTACACGTCAATCATATTTTAAAAACTATATGAGGTCGGCGTTTCCTATCTGACTACTCTGAGTAGAAAGGCCGAAACAAACTCAGAGGTCAGTCTCTTTTAAAGTCCATACATATTTTTGGTCACATCATGTGAACACCATACCAATAATATGAAATCGTTTTGATAATATGTGTGGATTATAAGTATTATCAAGCAAGGTCATTCAATGTTTGATGTCTATACGCAATCTCTAAGCTGCTCTCCGTCAGGAAACTCTATATTCTGCACCTGGTACTCAGATACCATAAAATTCTACCATTTAGCCATACCAAACTTAAAAAAGACGGTGTGAAATAGTAGCCCCTACATACTCAGCACGTTCAATTTTTGCTAGTCGCCAAAATGTAGCTGAAGCCCCACGCGTTTATAATAAAGTAAATCGCATACTCAACATTTACCCTATGCAGCTGTACGAGTGTAAGAAGATATTGACGGAATGGCTCTTCAAACTCAATTATGATGCCGTGGAGGACATTTTGGCTACACAGGGATGAACGTCATGCATACGCACACACTCACTCACCCCCATACACTCTGACTCACATACACACACACTCACGCCCACTCATACACACAAATATAATATGTACACACACATAAACACATGTATAAACACACATTTACACCATTCTGCCACAAACACGATTTCAATCTTTTTTTTTGTTCATTTTTTCTTCTGGTTTTGTCTTGATTTGTTTTTTATTTTTATTGGCTTTGTTAAAAAGGAAATGTGTAACTTATACCTATTTAACACAACGAAACAAGTGTATTAATCGAGGAAGATCGAGGTTTATCCCATCACAAGTATCTTCGGATTACTTTCTGGGAAGCCCCGGCAACTTAATTGTATAAGTAGATTTAAAATAATAAAGACATTTTTTTTGTTCCTTCTGTGTGACAAAAAATTAACATTTACACAGTCGCCAGTCATAGGTTTACCAGCAACCTTAGAAATAAATGATCACACATAATATTATCAAAACTAAAGGCTAGAACTTAAAAATTACGGCAAAACACTTCTTAAACTTAAGAAGTTTCTTAAATGTTGATGAGGTAGCGGTATCTACAACGCCACATGCGAACAACGCGTCATATTGACGTCACGAAAATCCTGCATCTCGCAAGCAGAGTTTACCGCGCAATTAGCATAGATACAATTTCCTAACATCAATCGTTGGGCAATTGCTCGCCAGACACAACACCCGTCTGGTTGGAGGATCCTCCCTTTTCTATGGAGGGTGAGTGAACTTTACACCCTGTTCCTCACGCCTCTATAATGATGATGACTTAATAATAAAGATATTCACTGCTCATACTCAAATGAAGCAATACCAGAACATGGTACTCGCCTAAGTATGACTATATGTGGAACTAAGCACCTTGAGTGTATACCATAGTTTAGTAGGCTGTTGCATCGTCTCGAAATCCCTTGTGTATCCCAAACATTGTGTAGGATACGTCTTTGAATCCTTGGATTACGTATAGAAATACTCTCGTACGTACAATGATTGATGATGGTATTAGGTCTTCAGATATTCATACTGTACGATAAGCTGTGTATTCTAAATCTTGTAGATTCCATGTGTGAGGTGCATTCAAATAGCCTGTGCGAGTGACTTAACTGCTTAATTGAAACTACTATTCACCTTTATGATCTTAATGATAAGGTTGAAAGTGATCAACAGCCAGTGTGGCGCCTGTATGTACGTATCCGCATCTTGTGGACAGGCTATTTACACAGGGTATTTTTACCATGGCATGAACTATTTAAGATCTATATAATATGTGGCTGATCTTTGCGTTATGCTCGTGAACGGGTGCTGGTTGTGATGCCGGGTCGTCTTGCTAACTTTCTTCGAAGGTCCCAGTTTATCATTAAAATTTATGACTTCAAGTTACAGCTATACTGCAGCATCGCATATGTGAGCGGGCACGCCCTTTATGCCTGGAAGCTTTTATTTAGGTATTCTGTTTAAGTTTTTATTATTCATTTCTGCCTGAATACAGTTTTCAATGTTTTTGTAGGTATATCGACTTGGGTCGTGGAATTGTGCTAACCGACATATGGCCACAGAATAAAGAATAGTTGTAACGTATATGGCCAAAAATTTAATTTAATGTTTCGTATTACTTACTATTGTTTAGAAAGAAGTACTTTTAACTGTACAGACAGCTGTGCTGCTGGGGAGTTTGTTGCGCCACTTTTTCTTCCCAGCTAAAGCAAACGTTTTGGTGAAGGGCGGGGCATCTTGGGGGACTGTCTTATGTAATTTTGACGTTCAAAAAGTGCTGATTCTCAGCCTAGTTTGAATAAATGAATTGAATTTATAATACCACGACTAAGGGCCAGTTGTTTCAAATGGTTGGTTAACGTAACATACGTACGTCAAATAATAATGATTACGTACTTGTTATTATTTGACTAGGCCATAATTGTGTAATTGTAATTTGAAATAACGCTTTTCTGAGTTTGACGATAGTTAGCGCCATTTTTGACGTATACGCGCGCGTTAATTGGACACGAAACCACCCGTCATAAACGGTCATGTCGATACGAGAGAAGAGAACCAACTAATTTGAATTTGTATGTAAATGATCAGAGGGGCAAATCTCGTAATTTTAAGAACGTTCACAGTCTGATCTAAGTGTCAATATGTCAAAAATACCTCTAATTTCCCTACATATCGACAAGTTTTTGACATTTATTTGTCGCCGAGATGAGACTGCGACTAGATTTTGAACGTTTTAAATTACGAGAATTGGTCATCTGGTGTGTTACAGAACAGGTTTAATTGACAAAATGTCAAGTGATTTTAAACCATGATTAGTGGGACTAACTGGTAACTTTTACCTCGACTTGCCGTGCACTTAAACTGCCTTGCAAATGATAATGGACACAGGTGTGACTGTATTCTCAAATGCTGTCCAGCTGACAGAAATGTCTGAAATGCTTTCAGCCGTCGGATAGAGCATGACGGAGCTAAGTAGTTCACTAGACGTTGCATTTGACAGCTCACAAGTGACGTTAGCCACTAGTGTTAAAACCTTAACACGTTGAACGCCGCTTTAATTTTTCAGTCTTTCTGTTTGGGCCATGGGGGACACCGTGTGGTCGACATACAATAGTTCCGTTGGGGCCGCGGGGGACAACATATGACCGCGAGTCAGAGGCGATTTTAAGCGTCTCTATTGGGCCATCGGGCACAGATATGAAGCTAATATGTATTTGACGTGACCCCCACGGCCCTGCAGACAAATAGATTGTATTTGGTTTTTAGTAAAAAATATGACTTGGAAAAATATGACAAATAATTTCGGGACACGACTTGTTTGAAAGTTCTAAAGGAAAAAGTGTGTATGATAATGTTGTGAAATACTGTATACTATTACTATTTACTTACGTAGTTAAAGTTAAAGTTGTACTACATAGCTGTTAGGGTTTAATTTTTCGGGGATAGTTTGATGAATTAAACTACATGTTTGTAAATCAGAAATATAATATTTTTTATTACAGTTTTTAAATGAAACAAAATTAAATCAGACTTTAGATTGAGATCAATATCAACGTTACTACACCTATTATTTTAATGAATTTTATGGAAAAAATCAAAACAAAGAAATGGTTTGTTAGGGCAGGTTTCACAAAAAGTTACAACTTTTTTCGTATTTACGTAAACAAATAAACAGAAAATTCTCGAATCGATACGTAGGTAATCAATGCAGGTAGCTAATTAGTCCAAACAGTCACTGCGCGGGCGCCCGGGAATCGCGTATCGAGACGGCCGGTGGCCGGCAGGACAAGAGCGGGGATGACCGACACCGCGACCCCCGCGGCCCCAGCCAACGAAAAACGCGATTTATTTCCGCGTGGGCCATGGGGGGCAACTGTTGAGTGACAGTAGTATTTTGGTAAAATAAAGTCACAAATTACTTTTCTTCGATTTATTTCATGTGATTTGGCACATTTTCTAGCCCCTAAAGCAATAAAAACTTATACGTAAAATTTAACAATCGGGCATTTTCAACCTGGCTCATTTGACTAAATAAGTGAGGCCCATATGTTGTCCCCCACGGCGTTTAACGTGTTAATGAGTACATGCACTTAGTACCTGGATCATAAAGTAGGTTTAGAACGGTAAATAAAGTGAAACCACGAAAAAACTCCAAAGCGTTATTATTTTTAGGGCTTCTTTCTTTTTGTATCCTCTTCTCGTAAGCAAGCGCTACTGCTGAGCCCGATCCAGGTCCTGTCTGGTCCTGGGTTCGATTCCCAGGTCGGGCAAAATGTTAATGGGTTTTTCCATCAGCAAATTCCTCAGTAGCAGCCTGGTGTCTGGATTTGTGTCCGGTAGATGGCAATAGGCTCAACCCCTATTCTATGGAACTTAAACATAGCTGGCGACATGTGGGTATACTGTAGCCTAGCCCTTCTGGGATTACAGGCGTTATAATATTCTATATTCTAGATAAGTACCAGTATCCCAGTATCCAGTATCCTCTCCGTGCCTCGGAAAGAACGTTAAGCCGTTGGTCCCGGCTGTCATTCATGGATCTTTAACAGTTGTTACGGGTGGTCAGAATCCCGAAACTAATAACCAGTCTTACCAGGGCTATCGTATTACCCAGTCACTGGGTTATGGGGTCAGATTGGCAGTCACTTCATATAAAATACTGGTATTCAGCTGCATCCAGTTAGACTGGAAACCAACCCCAACATAGAACAATTGGGAAAAGGCTAGGCAGATGATGAGATAAGTACAGCAACAACAAAAGTCAATTAACTCCGTTACTTTTACCAATCATCTAAATTGATACAAAATGAAGCGATACAATGGTTTTGACTATTTCATGTAATAACAAAGAGTTAATTATTCATAAATATTCTATTACTACATGTTTTTTAAAAATATCTTACTCAATAATTAAGATTTAAACAACTGAAGTGTTAACCGACTTTTGTTGCTGACCGTACCAGTATGAAAATGTATACATTTATATCTGTAACTTTTATGGTGTATACAGTACAGAGTATTCTATCCACATATATATACATACAAAAAACAAATCCTTATCCTACCAAGCCACAAAACGGAATAAAAGGGTCAGCAACAAAAAATAACCCCAAAATGCTACAAAGAACAAAAATTTAGGACATTAGCACAAAATAGTGGGCAGTGTTGACCGATGCGATGCAGTTTTTGTAATTACAACTCGTCGGAAAAGTTCGCGTGAGTTTTAATAGCCACATGTGAAAAGTTAAATGAAGTCATCACACGAATTTATTTAAAAAAATTCTCGTCTGAAAATTTTAATTGTACAACTTTTTTTTGGGGTGAATTGTACCCATTTGATGTATGCGTGATGTGAGTTGGAATTATGAGATTTTCGTGAGATTTTGTCGCTGTTATTGAGAATGAAAGTTTTCTTTAGAATGTGAAACGTGTATGCGTGTGTAGCTGTTGTATTTTGTATTTAGCTCGTTAATCTTTATAGAATGAAAAGATTCTTTCTGGAAAAAAAAAAACTTTTTTAATATTTGTATTTTGTGTTTCATAGACTGGTGGCAATACATTTTATTCTTTATTTCGAGGTATTCCACTCTGCCCCTGACAATCACTGCCTACTGAATTTGAACCAGAAAAATCAAAATCAAAATATTTTATTTCACTTAAACCAACATGGGCACTTATGAAACGTGAGAAGCGAGGTGCACGATTCCAATTGGTCCTTTTCTATGGAGAAGAGTCGGCAAGAAACTCCACGGTTGCTCTTTTTTTACTCTTTAAGAGGACATCTAATACTTGTAATGCATGCCAGATTTACATATGCCTAGATCGTTTGATTCCGTACTGCAATAATAGCAGTAGTTCTACGAGTATGTCTCTGAATGAGGAAGCAGAAGACTGATTTGTTAGTATTATTATGATAAGAAGTTTGTTTGTTCTCTATTTTATTATGCACGATTATTATTTTTTATTATTATTTAGAATAATTTAACAAAAATTTAAAAAATATTAATGTTATGTTTTCAGAGTTGATTTTGCATGCATATTATTTGGATTTATTTTTTTTTTACTACATATGCTAAAAACCCTTGTATAATAAATAATTATTAAAATTTAGACAACTTCTTAAATTTCATGACCATTACTCGATAAAATCTGGGCCATGATGACCCGCTGGTGTCATCGTCGGCGTAATTATGTTCACGTCATTTGCCCCGGGTTAATAGACATTTACGTAGTTATGCCGTTAATGAGGTGCCAGGGAAGCCACATGTGCAGAAGAAATCATTGCCAAACTACCTTGTCTTCAACGTAGTCTTTAATCTTATAATATCTTATCAATGGAAAACGCGTTAACCCAAAATCAATATACCACCCCAATATTACAAGTAATTGATCAATTATTTATCGTTTCAATTATCTAGCTTGTGCACAGTCTTTAGAAAAAAACCGGATTATTTTTGTCGCTTACATCGCTGTGCACGGGAGCGTAAAAGGGCCGAGTGACCAACGGACCTTAAAGAACGCTGGAAAAACAATCCCTATCCACGATTCTTTGTAATGTGCCCAAATTTCTGCAAACGAAAGGACCATTATTATATCGTTGTATTTTTATACTTCCCTACCTACATACTTGGTACTATTTTTACAAGGTTGTACGGAACCAGAATAGTAGTGGCCCAGTGGTAACGGTCGCGACTTACGAGTTGTAGGTCGTGGGTTCGAGCCGAGGGGCAGAGAGCCACCCAGCTCATTGGTCAGAGTGGAAAATGCGCAAGTCCAGGTGGGTCGATATATTAAGTATCTCGGCCTAACCCTGGACGGTCGGTGGGGTTTCGAAGAGCATTTTGAGCGCCTGGTTCCTCGAGTAGGAAAGGCAGTGGGTGCCTTGCACAGACTGTTACCCAACCTCGGTGGACCTCGAGAAGAAGTTCGCCGCCTCTACGCGGGTATCGTGCGATCGATGGTCCTTTATGGGGCACCTGTTTGGTCAATTAGGCTGTCAGGTGTCCGGCGCTGCAGGACTAAAATCAATAGTCTGCAGCGGAAAATGGCCATTCGTATCGCACGAGGATACCGAACTGTATCCTTTGAGGCGGCAACTCTCCTTGCACGCTTTCCGCCACTGGACATCTTGGCGGATATGGACGCGAGGGTTTATAACCGAATCCGTGTCATCCGCCAAAGTGGCAATAGTGTGCCAGGCATCGCTGTTGCTCGGCTGAGGCGGCAGGAACGGCGACACGCGTTCGAGCGGTGGCGTGAGCGGCTGCAACAGCCGCAATATTCGCATAAGCGAGTTGTCGAAGCCGTTCTGCCGCACTTCGAAGCCTGGCTGAGAAGAGAAGAGCGCATCTCTTATAGGCTAACTCAGGTGCTGACCGGACATGGTTGCTTCGGTGAGTACCTGAATAAGATTGGGCGTGAGGCCACGGCAAATTGCCACCATTGTGGAAGCGACCTGGACTCTGCACAGCACACGCTCGAGGAGTGCCCAGCGTGGGCCTCTGAGCGGCAGGTTTTGGTCGCCAGGATCGGGCGAGACCTGTCTCTGCCAGCAGTAGTGAGGGCTATGCTGTCGGAGACAGAAAACTGGAGGGAAGTTGCCTCCTTCTGTGAGACCGTGATGGTCCAGAAGGAGGCTGCGGAGCGGGATCGTGAGAGAGCCGATCCCGCTCGGAGAAGAAGGTGTCGAGCAGGCAACCGCCTCGACGCCTAACACGCCGAAACCCCGCCTGCATCATTTAACAAAGGCGGGAATTTGGGGTCGCGGGCGATTGGAGTGGGGACTCTGTCGGCCCACTGAGTGACCTCGGGGAGGGCGGCACACAGTGGTCATGTGCTGCCTTGCACACTTGCACAGTCGGATTTCAGGGAGACCCCTATACAGTCTCCCCAGAGATGTGCCCTAAAAGGCTTTGCACAGAGGGGGCTCCGGATTGGTCTTTTGAGAGGTAACGGTGCCCCTTCCATGTGCAGATGGTGACCACCGGGGTGGTTTTAGTGAGGTAAAAATCCCACACTCCCTGGTTTTACCCAAAGACCAGGCGCCTTTTGAAGGTTTCCCCCCGAAAACAAAAAAAAAAAAAAAAGGTCATGGGTTCGAACCCAAGTAGGCACTTTACTTTGTGTAAATTATTTCATCACCACTGTTCTCAAAACGGTGAAGGAAAACATCGTGAGGGAACCGGCATTTCTTACAACAAAAAATTGGAAGACATGTGACATCAGCCAACCCGCACTGGGCCCGTGTGGTGGATTGCGGCCCACTTCCTCTAACCGAGAGGTGGCCTGTCCCAGCAGTAGGAATATTATAGGCTGATTATGTACGGAACGCTGGCTTCATGGGTTATGCATTTATTACATAACACAACATCACGCCAGTAAAGCTCGAAGGGTTGGGCAGAGATATTATACTATGTACGTATAGGTATTATGAATGCGATAGTGTAGTTTTTGGTATCAACGCAAATTGATCATGCATCAATTTACTGTAAAAACTTTGGTAATGTTACTATCCATTCGCAAGCAAAAAATTACACTATGTCTTTGTTACTTATAAAAAGATACTCCTAGTATCAGTGTGCTCCATAAAATTAATCACAATAAACACAGGTATTGAAATCATTAATCTTCACAGCAACACGAACCATTAATAGACCCATAATTACCAAAAACGATTAAATCATCCAGATAGAGCAAAACAGGATTCTGTAATTTGGGAGACAATTGGCTGTCACTGGCTAACTTTGCCAATGACGACTAACAATCAATCTTTTTCAGAACGAATCCCTTAACAGCCCAATGAATGGCTTCAGGGTTTCAGAGAGACATTAGAACTATTCAGTAATTCCACATCGGATTTGTTAACATCTATCTGTCTTGTAAAGGATAGATTTATAGATCGAGTGAGGACAATGAAATAGTTGGCCCTTTTTGGAAATGGGTTGGATGTTTCTTAAGATAAAATTAATAGGTCTCCTTACATTGGTACATCTAATTTACATTTTTTTCACGAAATAAGGGTTAGGTCAAGGTCACCTACCTCTTATTTATTTTGTTACTTTTTATACAATTTGTTTTATTTTTATTTTTAACTGTGTTTAGTTTAGTTTATGATCCTGTACGAGTCGCAATAAATACTTTTTCTTTCTTCTTTCTTTCTTTCTTTATTAGACCAGCACCCTAATTGCGTAACACACGATCAATCGGAAGCGGTTTCATTTTGACAGTTCAACAACATTCATTGCGTTATTTACGTGTTGAGCAGACAAATTTTTCGAACTTATGAAGCAATGGATTAGCAATTTGCTTCATATTGATTCAGATTCCGATTGATCGTGTGTTACGCAATTAGGGTGCAGGGCCCTAATTCACTATGACCACTTAACGATTCCTTACTCGAAACTACGTCAATTTCTTAGCTAAACCCGTCATTCTCGCGATCATTTGGCGACATTTTCGTTCATTGTGTCATACAGAAGCCCCAAAAGCCAACTTTAACATACGTTACGTTTCTTACAACTTGCAAGACTGTGTCAGGTTGTATGTTGATTAGAATAATTATGGTTTGCGATCGTAATAAATATGGTTTTACAGAATTATGAACATTAGAATCAGCAATGCAACTCCAAATGTTATTCAATAGGGTAATAAGAACTTAGAGAGATATTGATGATTTTTATTATAATAATTCTATAAATAAATATTTGTTACGGCAACGAATCTTATTTACATCAACATACAACTTGATACGGACCTGCAAATTGTAAAAATAGTACGAAAATTTTAATTTCGCTCCCCTGCCGCTGCCTCCTTAACAACTATTTACTAGTGGCTTTTGTGGACATGATAATTATATTTATTTAGATTTGAAATGAAAATCATGTAATTTGGTTGAACTGGGTTTTCTTATCTTTACTTATTATTATTTTCTATTCTTTCATAATATAGTTTTTAGGGTTCTGTACCCAAAGGGTAAAAACGGGACCCTATTACTAAGACTTCGCTGTCTGTCCGTCCGTCTGTCTGTCACCAGGCTGTATCTCAAGAACCGCGATAGCTAGAGAGTTGAAATTTTCACAATATATGTATTTCTGTTGCCGCTATAACAACAAATACTAAAAACAAAATAAAATAAATATTTAAGGAGGACTCCCATACAACAAACGCGATTTTTTTGCCCTTTTTTGCTCGATATCAATAATGGCAACAGGTAAGGCACTTGAAATATTCACAAAATACTCTGTTGTATTTTTACTTTAATAATAAATAATAAAATTAAAATAAAATAAATATTTAAGGGGGGCTCCCATACAACAGACGTGAGTTTTATAAATAACGGTACGGAACCCTTCGTGCGCGAGTCTGACTCGCACTTGGCCGGTTTTTTTCTATTATGTGAATGTGAGAACGTTGTAGGCCTTTTAGACTCATAGGTGCTTCGATTTGCTGACCATTTTCTATTTGGTTGATTACCTAAAAGTTGGCAGACCAACACTGTCCTCTCATATCTATTGTAACTGTAACTAACAGTGTAATTTAAAAACATCGTAACAGCTAATTATTTTTAAAATAGTTACCGTGGAGTTTATTGCCGGTTCTTTTCCATAGGAAACGACCATTTGGAAACGTGTACGTAGCTTCTGACGTTTCATAAGTGCCCCATGTAGGTTTATGTGAATCAAAACATTTCGAATTTGAATTTTATCAAATGAACAATCTACAAATCATGATTTTGTTGAAACCCAGATTCAGCGACGCTCTTCAGATATTTCCCGATGAACAGAACCAGTTTCTCCACGTCGACCTTGTACTGCGCGGCGATGTCACTTTTTCAAGTACATTCACATTGCGTAGACATTTTCTGCGGTTTTTTCAATCGACAGATAATTTTAATTCGTGGAATAAAATTAACGACTGACAGATTTTGTATGGAAAGATTGTCAAAAAATCAAAATTATTCCTCGGATAAAATAATCTGGCATTGGAAAATCAGCCCTAAGTGAAAAGAAACTATTTATCAGATCACGTGGTTGGATTACTGTTAGTTAAGTTGTCAGCATTCTGTGCACATGTCTACTTACGTCTGCAGCTTACTCAGTAAGGTTAGATGCAATAACGATGATAAGTACTGGCTTACATTTTTAACGAACACGCAATCTCGTGGATGTCACCCGAATCGCCTGAATTATTCAACATTTTAGTTTTCGTCGGTTTTTGGGGTTCGGTCGGAATTATTCCATTATAATCCCTCCATCTAGGGTTTAAAATGGAATATTTCTCATTATATGCGTCAGCATTTTTACACAGTTGGGCAAGAATGGAATACCGCTAGCCTATTCTGTATACTTACGCCGGGCATAGCCGCGGTGATTGCGTGAAGAAAGTGGAAATGGGCGGACCACATAGGGCGTAGAACAGATGGCAGAATATTGCTGGACTGGAGACCAAGACCTGGTAGTAGAAGTGTGGGTAGACAGCCGATGAGGTGGACCGACGACCTGGTCAAGATTGCTGGACGACTTTGGTTTAGGAAGGCTTGAGACAGAGAAGAGTGGCGTGCATTGTAGGATACTTACCTTGCTGATGAAGAGGAGAGAAGAGAGAGAGATTCCGTTAAAATTTTGATAAAGTGAGCTTGAAGTAAGCTGTTTGCTGAGGGATTGGCACTATTGATAGTTTTCTTCACCTTAGTTTTCACGGTGAGATTTTAATAGACTAAATTGGCTGATACACATTTTCAATACGTGCCTCCAACTCAAAAGCTTCAAAGGTCACATTTCAATGGTTACCTACTTTGAGTCGAATTGGTGTTTATTTAAAATGTATGACAGTTATTTATGACCAACCAGTCAAGCTACAATTACAGTTACTAAAATACATTTATTGGAAAAATTAAATAAAGAAAAATGCGTTTATTGGTATTACAATTAAAAACAACTTAAAATAAAAAAATAAACAATACAAAGAAAACTGCTTAAGGGCGTCAGCTCAGTATAATGTCAGATGACAATACAAGCTATATATACCACCTGACGCTGGTTTCAGCTGCAGCCTACAACTACCATACGATCGAATATTAAACTTATACGGACATGCAGTTGTCTATCTATCTATTATACTAATAATAAAGCTGAAGAGTTTGTTTGTTTGAACGCACTGGAATTACCGCTCGGATTCGAAAACATATTTTTGGCTTAGATAGCCCAATTCTTGAGGAAGACTTTAAGTTATTAGGCTATTATTTAATCATCATCACGCTAGAATCCTTAGGAGAAGAGCAAAAATAACATCACGAAATAATAGCGAAGGCAGGCGATGCAATGCGATGGGGTGGGCCGGGAAAATAAGAAATTTCACGCGTACGAAATCGCTGGCAGAAGTTGGTTGATAATATAAAATAACTCATACAAGTATAGAGGTATGAGGAATAGGTTGTAAAGTTCACTCATTCTCCATAGAAAAAGGAGGATCCTCCGACTAGACGGGTGTTGTGTCTGGCGGGCAACTGCCCGACGATTGATGTCGGGAAGCTTGTATACATGCTAATTGCGCGGTGAACTCTGCTTGCGAGATGCAGGATTTGCGTGACGTCAATATGACGCGTTGTTCACATGTGGCGTTGTGGATACCGCTACACAATCAAATAAAATTGTGATTGAGAGATTTTTTTGTGGTTACCAACATCCAGAACCCGCACAGTCAGTTTTATTTATTAAAAAAATCGCTACACGAACTGTTGCTTTTCCATTACGTTGTACGTTTTTCATATCAGACATCTTTCACGCCACGTGTAATTGTTTACAAACGTTCTTTTTTATGTATTTTAGCTCCCTTTTCATTGCAGCTGCCAGTTTTTTCGTGTTAAAAGGTGATTGAACTGTAATATTTTTGAAAGGATTTTAATAAGTTAGCGCTTAGACGTTCTATGATGAAACTTGTGGTGTGTAAACACTATACAGGGCTGTAACTTTTTTAATGTTTTTTTTTTGTGATCATGCTTCTTCATGTCTTTATTCCTCGGGGTAGCCAGAAGTGTAGGGGTGCGCCAAAACTACACCAGTTATGTTGAAGCCTCAGAAGCTGAACCTATGGTGGTCACTTTAGACTTCCGGCTGCTACGAGTACTAAACATTTTGAACTGAAAAAAACCCAAAAACACACACGTACATTCCTCTCGATCGCATCTGCACTGTGTCGCAGCATCACCCTAAGACGCCCTTCCGCCTTGGACAGGGCTTTTTTTATAGTTTTGCTGTCATTTCTTTTTTTTTTCTGTTTCTGTCGGGGTCAGCTTCCAGTTTAATGGGATGCCAGTATTTTACATGGAGCAATGGCCTATCTGACCTGCACAAACCAGTTACTGGGTAACACCCACCCCTTGGCAAGACAAGCAGTTAGACTTTCGGGCTTTTGATTACTCGTAACGACAATCAAAGATCTAAAAATCACAGCCACGAATAACTGCTTAACGTGCTTTTCGAGGCACGGATGGGTCTCGGTATGTTATGGATGGTCATATTCACGGATCAACTTCGGCAAGCGTTGCTTAACTTTGAAGATCGACTTATGCGGCTGTTAATTTTCAGCCACGAGCCCCTTCTTTTTTCAATGATTTTTGTTTAAATATTGAGTTGATGTTATTCCTGATCCAGTTGCATTAAATACTTGTTTCCTTCTTTATTCCGAGTTGACACATTGTCCTATAGGCGAGACAAAAGAGCGGAAAAAGCGCTTCAAACAGCACAGACCGGCCACTGCTCGTTTGTACTGGCCGGCTCGGACGGCAGACTAATTGAGCAGTTTAGTTCCCACTAGAGCACGGAATAAGTTAATGTGCGGGAATTGTTCCTAACTGGCTACTCAAAGCACGGAGAGCCACTTTTTTCGGACGGATTTGATTCGGCGAGTACATTCAAAGGGTCTGAAACGATTCGAATTACAAATCGGTATGTGAACACGAGACCGCACCTTTTTATTATGTGGCTTACAATTGCGGGATTTTTTGTGGCAATAGCTAAGGCGATACATGCGCAGTGATGCGAAAATTACTATTTGCACACCCGCGGACTTATTGTTTTACACACATAAATTGACAGTTAATCTCAATTCTTTTAATTTTGACGGTTCAGCCATGTTCATTGCGTTATTTGCATTGTTGTCACATGATTTTTTCGAGCCTATGAAGCAATGGATTAGGAGTTTTGTTCAAAATTCTTGGGTTATACTTGAAAGTGCGTTACGTAATTATGGTGGTCGTTTTTTAATTCAGAACTAGTCAAAGGTGACCTTCAATGGTGCCCACGAAATTTTTTTTTTTGTGCTAAACACGTAAAAAAGCAGACTGAAACGATTACAATACAATCTTGGGCCTAAGCGTAAAAAGATGAAAGTGGTGTCAATTAATAGCTTATATATTATCAATCTTTCACTGAAAATTTTGCGGATTTTGTCAATCTGAGAACAGAGATATAAGAGATTAAGTAAAAGTGAGGTTATGTTACAATCTTTAACTAACAGCTGATTCGTGAAGTGCAAAATATGTTCTTTTGCATTACTAGTTATATTTAGTAGAAAATGTTTGAGAAATCATATGAATGAAAGGCAATGAATTCAAGTCAGATTAATTATTCAGTAGGTAACAGATATGGAGTTATGGAAAGGATGTCTAAAACATAATAAAAAATCATTTTATATATAGTGTTTTATTAGTCTTCTATCATAACTAAAGTGTCGCCTAGGAATTGTGTAGGTGGTATTATATGATCTTGGTACCTAGCCCAGCTATGGTACCATATAATGCACATTATATGAGCGCAGCAGCCTACAGTTCGTCTCCCTACAATACAATTACAGTAATGCATTACTATAGCCAGCCTCTGCTAAAGCCGTCGACTAAAATGTAAATCAAATAAGTTTTTCGACTTATACATATGTCGGGATTGTATGCTACCCCTAAGTGACCAGCAGGTATTGGATCGTCGTGTAAGCGTCGTCGGCCTAGTGTATTGCAGTGTCCAGAGGGGCAATTTTCGTAATTTTTAGAACGTTCACAGTCTGATGTCTCAATCTGTCAAAAAATAATTTTAATTTCCCTACATTTTGACAAGTTTTTGACATTTGTTTGTCGCCAAGATGAGACTGCAACTAGATTTTGAACGTTTTAAATTACGAGAATTGGCCTTTTGTTGCTATCCCAGAATACACACAACGATCCATAGTTTGCAAAATGAAGAATAATCGGGATGCACTCAAAACGCATCGGAAAACACGAAACAAGTGAGCAAACAAGAGCAGTCGGCAACTGTCTAGTGTCAATGTCACCCAGCTGTATGTCAGTGACATAAATAGACTGAAAAGAGAAGACTGATTTTTTTAACTATATGAAATCGATAGTCATTAATATTAGTTTTTCAGTAATTCATTGATATTTTATTTATTAATATGACTGTAAATATATGCACTATATTGCATATAAGTATATACATGCATTTAATTACTTTGAGTGAATTATTGTGAATTATTAAAGTGCAGAGGTTTAATTTTCGTAATTGTGTAATCGATTACTCAATCTTTAATCTCACGAAAACTATCTTTCTCATATTTCTCAGCTTCTAGATTGTGAATAGAGGTGATTTTTTGTATTCAGGCTCAACTTATTACATTTGGGCCCACCGTTTTCCATCTCCTTTCAAATTTCGCGGGCTACATTGGAGGACTCACTTACAGCAGTGCGAAAATACCTAAGGTTTAACCAGAGGGGCAATTCTCGTACTTTTAAGAACAATCACAGTCTGATCCGAGTCTCAATCTGTAAAAAATACCTCTACTTTCCCTACATTTTTTACAAGTTTTTGACATTGATTGTCGCTGAGATGACATTGCGATTAGATTTTGAACGTTTTTAATTAGGGGAATTGGTTCTCAATTTTAAATTCTTATTTAAGAAACAGGATGTTATTGCAACTGTAAACGACATGAATCAATATAGATGTATAAAATGAGGTCTCAGATTTTACGATTATTACCAGAATTTGTTTACCAAATAAAATCCGAGTAACTACAATGGAATAGTTCTCATAAAGTCAGTTATTAACAAGGCAACACTGCCGTAGTTTTGACCCCCTACCCTCATAAGTATAAACCCTCGTTTTTCAACAATATTGCAGATATTTCTACATTTATGATGAGGAAATGACACTTTAGTATAGAGTTAGTTACTAGTTTTTATTACTAAGATACATTCAGTTTCATCTATTTCCAAATTGACAAAACTCACACCAGGGATCTAGTGTGGGTTTTGTAAATTTGGAAATAGAAATCCACAGAAATTAATTTTAATCAGCTTGCCAAATATCTAGGCTACATTAATCATCCAAGACTTGAAGCAGGACAGAGGCAATGACAATACTAAAGTCAGTAAATTCTCATTGTATGTCTCAAGAAAAATCAACATTCTTTTAAATTCGCGCATTTTTAGGAAACCATGACATAACGCACCTAATCTTCCACTTTACAGAACATGGATAACAACCCGGATTACACAGATTATAGTTCCTACTACAAACAGTTACTGCCGATTCACTTTGGGGTACTGTAGTTGTACCCCAATAATTTTGGCCCGTCCCAGGGTTCTGTTGTCAACACATTAGTAAAATTTCTGCGGATTTTTATCCTCGTAAGGATTGGCCACACTGTGCCGGATAACCCTTAGCCGACAGTTAGTTTATTGAGGCAACGAAATATAGATAGTGTTAGACAGTGTAGTGTAGTTCTCTATCGGATTGAATTTTTTGGAGAAAATAGTTAATGTTTGTTATGAGGCAGAGTTTATCAGGAGTCATTGGGAATTTTGGCGACGAATTACTTTGTGTCGTTTGGAAAGAAGTTTTCTATCGCAGGTTATACGCTGTACACTTAGGGGGGGGGGGGGGGGGCGTGGCTAAATAATAACAGCCGCACAGGTCGATCGGTCAGGTTAAGCTACGCTTGCCGCGGTTGGTCTATGGATGGGTGACCATCTTTGCATACCGAGACCCCTCCAGGCCTCGGAAAGCACGTTAAGCCGTTGATCCCGGCTGTCATTCGTGGATCTTTGACAGTCGTTACGGGTAGTCAGAAGTCCGAAAGTCTGAAAACCAGTCTTACCAAGGGGTATCGTATTACCCAGTAACTGGGTTGTGGACGTCAGATAGGCTAGGCAGATGATGATGACGCTGCACACTTAGCAAATGAGAGCCGTAGAAAGTAAAACATTTTGACCGTCGCAACACTTTTTTTATATTATGTATGTTTGTATGTTTACAAGCGTACGACTAGAGATGTGCCGTTGCCGGCAATATTGCCCGAAGTGGGAATATTGGTGGCAATATTGCCAGCAATATTGCCGGGAGTGGAAATATTTGGGAATATTGCTTAATTATAAGTCAAATTAAGTACGGAAACTATGTACAACACTTAAAATTATCATTTAAAGGTCATAATCTACATTATATACAATACAATATTGTTTTGGGTAAAATTGCCAATAATGCCAGTATTTTTGGCAATATTCCCGGTATTTTACCGGTAATATTGCCCATGTTGCCGCACACGATAGTGAATATAAGAAATAACACATAAATATTAAGATAAGAATTGACGATCGTTGTGTATTGAATAAAAGGCATGAATTCGAATCATTTCTTTTAATGTTGTACTTGCTTTTCATGTAAAATCACATAGAAAAAACAACGAGTATAGGTATATAATATGGAAATAACAATGTAAATCTTTACAAATCCACATCGTCGGCACATTCTACATCGGGTAAATCTTCAGGCGTTGGCTGTTGACTTAGATGCGTGTTTTGGTTTAGGAGTTTCCAGTTATGTGCTTGTGAGTTTATTTCTTTTAGGCGTGTGAATGTTCGAAAATGTAGAAAAACTCCGTTCCACAGAAGCAGAAGTCGAAGGAATACTCGTAGATAAAATTTTCATCGCAGTTTTCCCTAAACTCGTGTTAGGAAAAAATAGCCGTCAGCAAGATAATGGTGAAATATCTCCAGCCGAAGATGACGCCCAAATAAAATCTCTTCCATAAACGTTGGTTCTTGATTTATAATGTGCCAATTCTTCGAACACAGCCACTTCTCTTTGTCCATCTGATTGCGAATGGTCCATAATAAATTGACAACTATCCAAATTTTCATCCTCGGTTAAATTTACGCCTTGATTATTGTGGTCTAAGATGGTTGCAGCATAATGTACAGGCTTCAAACTGTTTAATTTTCTTTGTGTAAATTTAGTTCGAATATTTTCACATTGCTCCCCTAACATAGTATATTTATCTTTATTATTTTCGGTACTGGTAATAAAGTGCGACATAATCTTGCTCCGCGGTCTCATTTTGTCGCTTAGGAACGGACGTTAAAGTGACGTGCGTATTCTCCCATTCCCCCCCCTCCCGAGAGAGGCCCAGATACTGTTCTCTACCCGGTATCTTATAGTACTCTTTGCTGTTCTCCCAATCCCGTGCCGTGCATGTGCAGCGCGGAAGAGATGGAACATATATTGATGTTTATTCATATTAAATTATGTCCTATCTTTTTGCACGACACGCGTGTGCGTATTTAAAATATTTTATGATCGTTAAACTACACAAATATAACTAAACGATGATTACACCTGCAGTAATAATAAAATATATTGGTATTATTTGACAGGCAACATTGGCAATATTGCCAATGCTGCTGGCAATATTGGTATTTTACCGGCAGTGGCAACATTGGGAATATTGCCGGCAGTGGCAATATTGCCACCAGGCACATCACTACGTACGACTATGTATAGGGTATTTATATAGTATAAACGTGCGGGATGCGCGTCATCTGTTTTTTTTTTCCTGATTAGTTATACTGTCAAACGTTGTTAATTTAAGTATTTCATACTTTCTGTTATTTAATACACAATACAGGGTTGTAAAAAGACCCATCACATAGCCGTCAACTACGCATTCTGCACACTTTTCATTTTTGGTGTGAAAATTTGCTATTAGCGGTAGTGCGCAATGTGACTTATGTAACACACGCAGAACATTGTGCTTATGGGTACATGCAACGGGACAGGGATTGTGGGAGTCTTTTTTTTTCGGGATAGGAAATCATCAATTGACTCCTCCCGCTCTGGGTGGAGCAGAAGGGAGTGTCAGACTCTTACTGACTAAAACCCACCCGTGTTCCTTCCTTAGCCCTTTATGTTCCAGGACAGTGGTAACCCTTTCGGACAATCCCGCTACCCATTGTGGGAGTCTTAAAGCTGTGTAGTAACATCAAAAACTGGTTTTCATAAAAAAAGTCAGTTAGAGTTTAAATTTTGACCGTTAATATCTCCGTAATCAGAAGGTTCTCAGTTATGCTCCAGTATAAAAAAAAAATATTACAATAACCTCGAGTACAAGTGGCTGTCGGCTTCCTTAAGTGTCTTTTTACACATATGTTATAAAGCGAAAGGAACTCCGTTCCAACGGGGTGCCCCACGACACCTGCAGACTTTTTTATTTATTGCCTTACATTTACAATTACAGTATTGAGATGGGAGAAAAACCATTCCCATTGAGATGGGACTAGTGAAGAAGGTTCAAACTGCGTAGATAAGGCTGCAATATTCTCATACTGGATTAACAACGATTATAACAGCTGGATATTAATACGTTACGGTTTTTGTTTATAAATACAATATTATAATTATACAAAACACGTTAACAAGTGATGAAAGACCATTTATCTTTCGCTACTCCAAGATCAGCATGACTACAGATATGTTTTCATTTACAATTTCTCATAAATCAACGCATCACTGTCCCCCCGACACTGTTATCCATCTAGCATTTTATCTCAGCTGGCGAGACTCCAAAAAGTATTATAGACTTGTCATTTTTTTACTAGGCCCTCTTGTGCGAGGCTTAGGGATAGTCTCCCCAGGGATGTGCCTTACAGGCGTTGCACAGGGGGGTTCCAGAATTGGTCTTTTAAGAGGAACAGGACCCCTATGTACGGATGGTGATAACCCGGGGTGGATTTAGTGAGGTAAAAATCCCATACTCCCCGACCTCACTCGCTAGAGGTCGGATGCCTTTTGAAGGTTTCCTCCCGAAAACAAAAAAAAAGTCCTCTAAAAGGTAAAGGGAGTGACGTATTTCACGCATCTCCCTTTTGGCACATCTGTTATTTACTGCATTTATTTAATAAAAAGGTCTCATGACGTCACGTGATGGCCGGCCGCACTGCAATGCAGAGTTGAAGTATTCACCTACAGTCAAAAAAACACTACAATACATGTTGATTTTTTTGTATGAGTAATAAAGTTTTTAGCTGTGGCACCTACCCCACACAGATTCGTATACCTTCACTTGCTAAGTAAATAACAGAGTCGGGAAGTTGTTATAACATCATAAACATACGCTAAGTGGAAAAAATACTCGTATGTATTGTTGAAACTAACTCAAAAACCACTCAACAGAACTTGACCAAATATACATGGGACCAGCCTATAAATATCCTTTCAAAGAAAAGAATACTTTTTCAAATCAGTTTATGAATCATGGAGTTCTGAGATAACAAACTTCATTTTTTATATTAAACTGTTTTGTCCCACTGCTCCCCTGCTGTTTTGTCATACTTTCTCCAATTTTCCTTATCTTGTGCCCCCTCCAGCCAATCAATCAATAACGAGTAAGAATATAAAAAGAAAACTGAATTGAACCTCCTCCTTTTTTGAAATCGGTTAAAAAAGGTAACACGTATCGTGTGCATAAATTATAACTATTTTGTTATCTCTAAATTGACTGTAAAATGTATCTCACTAAAGTAAAATTATTATTTGTGTGCTGAGTATGATTTGAGATGTGATTTTTTTACGTATTTTATACTAACATGGTCTTTGACAGAGGCTCAGAGTCCAAGCTCTAAACTCCGGTTTGCCAAAGAGCGATGGAACGTAGTATCCTAAAACTGTAACTCATCGACCAAATTCGCAACACCACAGTACGCTCCAAGACCGCTATCGCCGATGTTGGCGATAAGTCTGCCAGGCAAGTAGGACTGGGTGGGTCCTATAGGATGCATCTAGACAGATGAGCCAAAGTCATCACACAGTGGATGCCTGAAGACGGGCGTTGTCACCGAGGCAGGCCTAAGAAACGCTGGCGTGACGATTTGGACTCGTTCCTAACCAATTGAATGGAGAAGGCACAGCACAAGGAAAGGTAGAAGAATATGGGGGAGGTCTTTGCCTAACAGTGGGACAATATAGCTAAATAGAAAAAAAATACTAATCAGTACTTTCTTTCTAAGGAATCTTACTAAGGAACAAATCAAAGGAAATCTTTCTTACTAACAATTGAATACGAGGCGTTTGTAATTTTTGTGCGTGTCTGTTTAAGAATTACTGATTTTCTGGATGCATCGAGTCTAAAGTTTGCCTAGATATTTCCAGTATGCTATGTCACTTGTATTGCGTTAAAGCTTCGCTTACACGGGCAATTTTATCAGCATTTTCTTCTGCAATAATGCTCGAGGTCTATTACGCTGTATATCACTTAAATAGTTGTATGCCTCAAGTGGCCCGTGTAAACGCACCGCAAGGGTTTGTCACATCGAGTATAAAACAAGATAACATGATAACGACCATACAAACATACTCATAATCAATACAATTTTGGGATAGCTATTGTGTAGTATGTTTCGATAGTGAAAATGTAACTCTTGCTTGTTGCTCTTGCTCGTGGTCAAATAATAACAGCCGCATGGGTCGGCTGAACGTTAAGCTACGCTCGCCGAGTTCGGCCGTGGAAAGCACGTAATACCGTGGGCTGTCATTTGTAGATCTTTAACAGTCGTTACGGGTAGAAGCCCGAAATTCAGACAACCAATCTTACAAAAGGTTATCGTATTATTCAGTAACTGGGTTGTGGAGATCAGACAGGCAGCCACTCTATGTAAATTACTGATTTTCAGCTACGTCCGGTTAGACAGTAACCCTTAATTTAGTTTTTTAAAAGCTTTTTATTTTTACAGCATCCATTATTTTTTCTTATAGTATTCCAGAGCTGATCTGTCAACTGACCATTGATTTAATACATTGCTGCACCGCACCGAAGCAAACAAAAGCACTACTCCAGTAGATAATTAAATAGCTTAACATTTACAAAAAAATATTTTACAAAAAGTTGCTATATATATGACTATTGATAATCAGCCAGTGGCCGTCCTCATCTACACGAAGGACCCTTCATCGCACGCTATTTCGGTCGCTAAACTAAGAGTAAACAAATTCATCAAAATTCTTCACAAAATATTTCCACAAGTCAGTTGTAATTTAAGCGTGTGCAAACTTTTAAACCTCAATCTTCGTTAAAATGTAAAACAATTTAATGAGGCAAGGGCCTAATCAAGTAACGGCTAAGCGATCCCTATTAGAAAAGCAGCGTGACGATAATCCCGGATTATCTCGTTAACTTGTTTTACAGGGCCATTGAACAAAGGGTGGACCCTTAGTTTGAAATACATGGATCATGGTTTTAGGGAAAATAATGACGGAAAAGTGAAGAGTTAAGCCTTTCCTTGCATAATGAACAAAAATTCAAAATTGAGATCAATAATTTTAATGATAAATGATTTTATTTTGTAAGTAGGTTTCTACAAACACTTTTACAATAAATCATATTTTAAAAACTAGATGAGGTCGGCGTTTCCTATCTGACTATTCTAAGAAGAAAGGCCGAAACAAACTCAGAGGTCACAGTCTTTTTTAAAGTCCAGACGTAATCTTGGTCAGATCATATGAAGACCATGTCGATCGATGTCTGAGATGTGCTTTTGAAGAAAGAAGCATACAGATTGAGAGGACCTTTTCTGAAAACCTGCATGATGTTTATAACTGACTCTTTTTTTTACGAAATTAGTTCAGAATGATTCCTGGCATCGGCACATTCAGTTAAAAGGAACTTGGCATTCGGCCTTCACAGAAGACAGAGCTAGCGCATCAATGCTTGTTATTGGTTAAAAGTCTTCGCCTTTTACGATGACAACTAACAAGTAATTAGTAATTATTTCTTACTGATGATGCTCTTCAGAAATCAGGTGCGTAGTATTCGCATCTGGTGTACGTGTATGACCTAAACGAAGCAAAAGGAGTACGTAAGGATCGCAGCCGGTGGAGCTCTGCAGTTTCTGCCAACCCCAATAGGAAGGAAACGTAAGTTTGTGTGTATGTGTAGAAATATTCCATATTCTTTGTTATCGCTATATATGCCAGCAGGCCAAGCTACCCAAAACTGTCAAATTTTCCCAATCAATCTTGAACCTTAATGCTTAAGCGATAAAGTTGAAAATCTATCTAAGAAATTTGACAGATTGTAAATTACGATTGTTAACGATGCTACTTTTAAGTAGATAAAAGAACATCCAGTGCAATTGTTTTAGTTACATCGTTAATAAGTACTTTGTTTGTTTTGATGCCTTGGGGTGGGTTTTATTGTTTTCCTGTTTTATGCTGATGACGAATTGTTATGCATTTTCCTGTTGTCTGGCAAAGCAATATAATTGATTACCTAGCTTTTTTTCAACTATGTTGGGGTTGGCTTCCAGTGTAAACCGATGCAGTATTTTACATGAAGCGACTGCTTATCTGACCTCCACAACCCAGTTACTGGATAATCAAGGGGTACCACCTTCGGGATCCCAACTGATGGTAGGAGGGGTTCGCACCGCCGTCGAGGCAACGATGAGATACCTGGGTCTCGTCCTCGACAGCCGGTGGAACTTCGTCGAGCATTTCCGACGTTTGACCCTCAAACTGGAACGGGCCGGGGCCGCCCTAAAGCGGCTCTTGCCCAACCTGAGTAAGACGGTAAGACCCCTCTTTGAGGAGTGACTAGAGAGGCGTCACGGCGTTCTCACCTACCGCCTGACGCAGGTCCTCTCCGGACACGGATGTTTCGGGAGGTTCCTGCACATCATCAGGCGGGAGGAGACGCCCGGGTGTCATCACTGCCAGGATCGCCCAGAAGACACGATGGAGCATACGGTGGAGGTCTGCCCCGCTTGGGCAGAGCACCACCGTGTCCTCGTAGAGGCGATGTGCAGCGGCGGCGATCTCTCGCGTCCGGCCCTAGTTCAAGCCATGGTCCGGGGCGAGAGGGAGTGGAAGGCAGTCACCTCCTTCTGCGAAGCACTCATGCTAGCGAAGGAGGTGGAGGAGTGGACGAGGGAATGGACCTCACGCCTCAGCCGCCGCGGGAGACGCTCCGGGCGTCGGGAGCCGCGTGACGACTCCCGGCCACCGTAGGCGCGGTCCTGCGGGCGGAGAGTAATGGGTAACTCACCGTCCGATCAGGACCAGGCCCGTGCCGGATGGCGCGTATGTATTCCACCCGCGCCTCAAAGAGATGTCAGCACGCGTGACGGGGCCCGATAGGGCCGAAGCCTGCCAGGGTAGCGGGATCGTCCGAAAGGGTTACCGCTGCCCTGGAACATAAAGGGCTAAGGAAGGAACACGGGTGGGTTTTAGTCAGTAAGAGTCTGACACTCCCTTCCGCTCCACCCAGAGCGGGAGGGGTCATTTGATGATTTCCCATCCTGAAAAAAAAGTGGGTACCTTGGTAAGACTGGTTGTCAGACTTTCAGGGTTCTGACTACCCGTAACGACTGTCAAAGATCCACGAATTACAGCCGGGACAAACAGCTTGACGTGCTTTTAGAGGCACGGCAAATTAGGACTGAGAATTTACACGTTGAAAAAGGTCGAAAGTTAAAAACGGTACCAAAAATCTCCACCCTACACATACAAACTCCGTGTGGTTTTCCTGCGTGGCCTATCAGCTGCACCTTACAGGAACAGGACGTGATGGACGCTGGTAATGGCGCCAAACAAGTAGCCGATTTCTAGGCCGAGTCCATTTAGATTGCTATCGACACGCTGTGAAGAAGATGGGCATAATATTTAATATAATGATGTCTGAAAGAATACATATCTTCTAGTCAGTGACAGACAACGCACAGCCTAAACCACTGTGTCTAGAAGCATGTTCTGCAGTTCCTTAGAATAGATGCTTCACTCTGACTTCACTGGGCTTGTAAAGAACTGTTCCAAGGAACCGTCCCCCGACTTCCCTGAAAAGATTGAAAGAAAAAGTATTTATTGCGCCTCGTACAGGACCATAAACTAAACTAAACACAGTTAAAAATAAAAATAAAACAAATTATATATATAAAAAAAAGTAACAAAAGGAAAAACAAACAAAATCTTATACGAGGCCAAAAGGATTTGGATTTCAGTTTTCCACTTTTGGGCAAAATGGCGGTTTCATTGCACAGTAAATATTATAATTTTTTTAGTCTTGACCTTGCTACTATTCAATATTAGTATTGAATGCAAATGAATAGGAACAAGCTAAATGATTTTAGAATCATTTAGCTTGTTTTTAATTCACTTTTTGACGAGGTAGGCGTGTCTTTTAATTTTTTTCTCTCACCAACAAAAAAGTATGGGAATGAACATTGAACAGTTCATTCGTTTCTTTCGTTTAATTTTTGCTTATTTTTTAGGCGAGTAACGAAATCCAATATCGTTGGGTCGGTTCCCTGATGAATTCATTTTGTGTTCAGACGTTTCACTTCGCCTGAAAGATGCCGAATGAAAGAAAAGTGAAGCGTCTTACGAAAATGAGCACTGAGGCAGAATTTTTCAAAATTAAATTCCTAGGTTTGAATGTTTGTATGAAATTCGTCATTTTACGGCTCGTAATATTAACATGCATGTTCCTATTTCCGTATAGAGCGATCGTCATCTCAGTCTAAAGGAAACCAGTGTACCGGTAGATGCATCGTTGCCTATCCACCTGGCCTAATCCGTTTGTCACGTCTTGTGGCTCAAAGGAAGCCTTTGAGTCTCCTGTTTGAGTCAATTGAGTATCCTGAAGGAAGCATTCATAAATTAAACAGGTGCAAGGCTGCTACCCGGTGTGACATTTCTATACCGACTGATTCCAAAGCCCTTTAATATTATGCAAACTTTTTGTTGGTATTATAGTGGTATAGGTGTCTAGCTCTTTGTGGAAGGCTTTTAAAAATACATAATTATTACATGATCATTTCATTTCATTTATTTATTCACAAACAATTTACATTGTGTTTGAAATCGTTCCTTATGACAAAAATAATAAAAAAATAACATTCATAATACAAGTAACACATTTAAAAAAAAAACAACATAAATCATAACTCAACTAAAATTACCTACAGTAAAATTTTCAATGCCAACTCATTAAAAAATTACGAAAAAATACAAACCATTAAAAAATTACAATAAAAAATAATAGTTCAATGTCAACTTAAAAGAATAATAGGAATAATAATACGTTTGTCATTTAAAAATAATGTCCATATTATTATGATTTATTACGCCAATTGGGTCATTGGTGGCCATAACTATTATGTTAATGTTATTTAACAGTTATGTAACAGCAAAGAGAACAACTTCCAATGACAAGTGACTCCTTACAAAGAAAATGTTTTTTTCGAATAAAGGACGTGATTCTGTGACAAATAAACCTATTTTTCTTTCTTTCCATCTACCACTTTATAGGCTACCTACCCTCTCATTAATAAATACGTACTTAAGGCAGTAGTAATGTCAGGGTAACTGGACTGTTATGTATACTGTGGTATAATCAAATTTTTTGTATTATAATATTTGACATAATTGATTGTAGTTTTGACATTTTTATTGGTGATTTTGACATAGTTGTTTTGACATTATTAGTAATTATTTCCAAAATTTGCCAAATATACCTAAGTACCTACTAACACTAGTGTTTAAGATGTGCATGTTATTACTAACAAATTGGATTGTATGGTCTGAATAAATAAATGATTATTATTATATATTAATATTATAACACAAGATGTTAGTATACCTAATAATATATTATATATATATCAAATTGGTTTATTTTGTTTTGTTTTGTAGTATTCTAGATTAAGATTTACTAAACACACGTTTTATTGTTCTCTTTTGTCTCTAATATTTTTTAAGTTAAATGTCATGCATAACCTGAGGGGTACTTCTCGTAATTTTTAATAAGGTTCACAGTTTGATTTCAGTCCCAATCTGTCAAAAATACTTCTAATTTACCCTACATTTTGACAAGTTTTTGACATTTGTTTGTCGCCGAGATGAGACTGCGACTAGATTTTGAACGTTTTAAATTACGGGAATACGGGCCCTGTTATTTGCATGGTTACTGTAATGCTAATTTTAGATGATATTTAATTTGAATTGTAAGTGACTGTGCTGTTGGTATGCTTATGATTATAAATAAATAAATAAATATCTATAAATAGTCGGTCAGCGCCAATCAGTAAAAGTTTCATAACTTTTTCTACAATAATTAATTTGTATCATATTTTTCTAACTGCGTCTCCTTGCCGTGATGAAGAAGCGAGAGGGGGCGGTGCGTTAGCTTTTTGCTCCTTTACATTACTTAGAGACCGAGCACATTGTTTGCTGAGCGGGGCAAACACAAAAATAAATTTTGTCCCCAACCAAAGTGTTGATATTCTGAGAAACTGTCATAAAACGATATGAAAACGTGTGTTTGCTTTGCATTTTGAGGTCCTTATTTATTTGTTTTAAAATATACATGCACAACAGAAACAGACTTCCAAAGAACATCATTCAAGTGTCGAACATTTTATACCCAAAAATGTAAGTGTCGGCCAGAAAAAAAGAAGTAAGTATTGGTTTCTTATGGTAAATAACGTCTTGAGCCTTTTTTACTATTACAGCGAAAGTCTATAATTAACGCCTCGGCTGCTATTTGAGATTGAAAATGTCAAAAATCATCTTTTTTTGTAACAAGTGTTTTATTCATAACATTTAAAATATAACAACTTTTAATTGCATAATCCCAAACATGTTTTAACTATTACACTATAGATCTACAAGAAGCCACCGATTTATTTAGAAACAAATTTCATGTTTAATCACTGAACTTGTAGTCTTTATATCGTTTTGTAACCGTTTCAATATCGTTTTTGTAACAAATAACCGAAAAAAGAGCAGCAATCTCGAGTACAGTGTAAATAGCCGCAGTAACAATACACTCTGCAAATGTAGCTTTAATAAGTTCAGAACACACAACAAGTAGCCTTATGGTTAAGAAAATAAGGACTATGAGCAAAGAAAACAAGTCTTTGGATGAAATAAGAAGGTGGGCTTAAACTGCAATTTTAAAGTTACAACTTATCTCTGCGCATTTTATGTTTTGCGGGATGAGCGGATTCGCAAACTGCATGAACATTGCCATGTTGTGGTTTAAATTAAGAAGATGTCTGCTGTACATTTGATTCCCATAAGGATTACGACGACGGATCCGGCGCTGCTCGCATCCAGGGTACCCCATGACCTTCACCAGATCGTCGGTCTACCCTGTGAAGGACCTTCCAATGCTGCGTCTTTTGGAACATGGTCACCACTCGAAGACTTTTGGTCCAATCGGCCGTTCACCACTATCATAATTACATAATGTTAGGCTGGTTGGACATTTTTACACTCATACTTTTAACAAGAAAAGCTGAAATTAATGGATAACACAGGTCAGAAGTAAACTTAATAATTCACGTTGAAGACTACCCTACCCTTTTCTTTTACAAAGACACCCTCCATCTGTAGTGATGTTTTCTTCTAGACTAACAACTGAAACTATTTGAATCACTTGGGATGTCTCGCGGCAAAAGTGGAAGATTGTCCAGCATGTCACATGTTTTTCCAAGATGTGAAACTGCAATACGAACAATTTATATTATTATTACCTATGGACAGAAGGCTCCTTTTCGCTAAACTGAACATACAATCGATATTATTATTACTATGCAACAAGACAAGGACCTGGTAAACGTGTTGGAAGGATATAAATATTATAAGAAAATATAATGCAGGAGCATATTGAACTGGCTTTATTGAAAAGTCAAAAGAACATAACAAGTATAGAGTAAAGACCTTATATCCATAACTTTTTGAATAAAAGAGTATGAATATACAACATGCCCCCTCAAAAAGTTAATTCCATGGCACTCATAATACAAAGGCATAAAAAAAAGTAGTAAACAAAATCATTATGATATACCAATCATTTGTAAACAACTGCGATGCTTTGTTGGACCCAAAGGTTTCGTCAAAACATCTGCAGGTAACCTCTCGGTGGGCATATACCTAAGTTCAACGGTTTTATCGTTCACTTTCTCTCTGACAAAATGGAACTTTACATCTATGTGTTTTGTCCTATTGTGGTGAACAGGATTCATGGCTAATTTTTGTGCACTCTGACTATCCGTATACAAAACTATGTTAAGAGTCCTACCTGTTATATCGGATATCAATCGTTTTAAAAAGCACGCATCCTTTACTGCTGTAGCCAATGCCATATATTCGGCTTCAGCGGACGACAAAGCCACTGTGGGCTGTTTCTTAGCTTCCCACGAAATAGGGCCGCCTGCGAGTTCAAAATAGAACCCAGTGTATGATCTTCTATCAGTTGGACAATTTGCCCAGTCTGCATCTGAAAACCCCGTCAAAGTTGTTGTATTACCTTGTTTTTTGTTGTATGTAATACCACAATCTTTTGTTGCTTTCAGGTAACGAAGACATCGTTTGGCAACATTCCAATGTGACTGATCAAATTTTGAGTTAAATTGACTTAAGCAACTCACGGTGTATGCGATGTCTGGCCTTGTATTTACAGCCAAAAACATGAGACAGCCTATCAACTCCCTGTATGGGTGCTCACACTCACCTACTCCAGGTTCAAGTGTTTTCTTGAGCAGAGGTGTAGACACACCCTTACAATCTTGCATATTGAATTTCTTGAGCAACTTATCAATATATGTGCTTTGAGATAATTTCATCCCATCCTTATTATGATGAATATTTATCCCCGTAAAGAAATTTATTTGTCCAAGATCTTTTGATGAAAAATATTTTACAAATTGACATTTGAAATTGTCAAACGTAATTTCTTTTTTATACAAAATTAGGAGGTCATCGACGTAAACAGCAAGAATCAAGGAGTCCGAGTACGAATTGTTTTTGAAAATACATGGTTCAGATGTCGGCATAAAACCAAGAACTGACAAAGTCTGTTTTAACTTTGTATTCCAGGCTCTTGGTGCTTGCTTCAACCCATAAAGAGACCGTTTCAATAAGCAAACTTTCGACTCATCGCCTTCCTTTACAAAACCTTCTGGCTGTGTCATGAAGATTTCTTCATCTATATCTCCGTTCAGAAAAGCTGTGTCCACATCCATATGCCGAACCTTATAATCTTCCTGCACTGCAAGAGCTAGCAAGGTTCGCAAAGATGAGTTACGCACAACCGGAGAAAACGTTTCATGATAGTCGACACCTTCTTGCTGTCGGAAACCTTTTGCTACTAGGCGCGCTTTATGTCTAACAACATCACCGTTCGCATCTCGCTTCAACTTGAAAACCCACTTGCTAGGAATACAAGTTTTACCTTTTGGTTTATCTACCAAAACCCACGTGCCCTTTCTGACTAAGGCATCATACTCGTCTTTCATTGCTAAAAACCAGTTATCTTTTTCGTCGCTGCTAATAGCAGCCCGATAACTGTTTGGATCGTCGCATCCATCATCTAGCAATGTTTTATATGAAAAATAATCCGGTGGTTTGCGATCTCTCGAAGGATATCGCCTAGATTGCTGATCATCAACATTGTTGACCTCTGTATCGACTGCTTCACTGTTTTCAACATCAGTATCCTCAGCATCCACGAAAGAAGTATCCATGCTAGGAACATCCGGAACATCCATCTCGCTACTCCCAGGTGAAGAGGAGGGAAGAACTTCTTGTCTTGGCACTGCTGCCGATGGTGACTGTGAGAGCAAATTGACAATGTCAGAGTTGACAGTATCAATAGTCTCAATATTATCCTTCAGACCAATAAAGTTATTTTCAAAAAATGTAACATCTCTTGACTTCATTAACCGTCTAGGAGTTATAGCGTTCCGGAAAAAATACGTATGAGGATCTTCTGAATACCCTACAAAAATCTGTTCTTCAGCTTTCATGTCCAACTTACATCTCTGGCTTGATGGAACATGAACAAGTGCTCTGCATCCAAAAACCTTTAGGTGAGACAGATCTGGTTTTTCATGAAACCACATTTCAAATGGAGTTTTACCGTTAAGCGCGCGGTGTGGTGCTCGATTTTTTAAGTAGACGCTTGTCTCCACTGCGTCCTGCCAATAGCCTTTTGATAGTGAGCTATGTGACAACAGTGAGCGAGCCTTTTCTACTAAACTACGATTACACCGTTCACTTACCCCATTCTGTTGAGGGCTGTAAGGTGCAGTCGTTTGCCACGCGATACCAATAGACTGAATATAATCCATCAATTCCTTATTCATGAATTCAGTGCCATTGTCCGACCGCATAGCCTTAATCTTGCCACCAAACTGTCTCTCGACAAATGAATGAAAAGAAGCCACCAAACTGTCTCTCGACAAATGAATGAAAAGAACAAAACTTGGTTTTCACTTCCGTTTTAGAAGAAATAAAATACACAAAAATATAACGTGTATAATCGTCTACAAAAATAATAAAATACCTATTACCTGTAAACGAATTAGTAGAAAAAGGACCACAAATATCGGTATGAACCAATAGAAGTGGTGACGTAGCTTTCCTGTATTTCAAACTTTTGAATGGCTTTCTAGCCTGCTTACCCTCTATGCAGGGTATGCATGGTTCCTTGTCAACCTCCGTGTACTCTACGCCGATAGCCTGACCTTTTCTTAGTAGATCCATGCCTATACGACATAAATGTCCTAACCTCTTATGCCAAAGCTGGAAGTTGGAACAATCAGAGTGCACAAGTTTAGCTGAAACATTATTGAACATATTAATTGAACAATTCAAAGTATACAACCCATTACATTCAGAACCATACGCTAAAACATTTTTACTATTTACAACATCACATTGTGTGTCATAAATTGTACAGCCTTTTTTATTGAAAACTACAGAGTAACCTTTCTTTACCATTTTATCAACTGAAAGTAAGTTACAGTTTAAATCAGGAACGTGAACTACATTCTCTATCTTGTTCGCCAAAGTACCTGTATCTATTGACACATCACCAATTCCAACAGCCGCCACTTTTCGTCCATTTGCCACAGTAATCGTTCCACCCTGTACAGGCCGATAACTGCTGAACCACTCGCGATGCGGAGTCATGTGAATTGTTGCACCGGAATCAATAATCCATCCTTCAATTGCAGCTGGCGCAGAGAGAGCCACTTCCTTTACAACAGCCTGTTCCACCTCCTTATGATGATGGCAATCTGTACCTTTGAAAACCTTTGCCGACACACTCAAAGCCGCCTTCTTATTCTTCTTATTGGGACATTGGGGGCTTTTGTGTCCTGGTTCTCTACATTTAAAGCAGATTATAGGCTTGTTCTTTTTGCTAGTAGAACCTGTTGAACGTAGCGCAGCCACCTGGTCTTGGTGAGGGTCCTTGGAAAGCTCGTTTAACAGCTTCGCCTTAACCAACTCGCTGGTTACTTCAACATTAGAATTCTCTAAAGCCATTATCAGCGGTTCATATCGTGATGTCAAACCTCCGAGAATTATCGCAGCCAAAAATCCATCGTCGATCTTCTTACCAATATCTTCAAGATCTTGAGCAATGCTCATTATGGCGTTGATATACGATTCTATATCTTGGAAATCGATTAAGGCATATTTGTAAAGTCTACGCTCTAGTGATAGCCTACGACCCATACCTTTATCTTCATAAGCTTTTTGTAAAGCACTCCAAGCCTCCTTGGCGTTTTTCGCATTTCTCACATGCGAAATTGCTGCTTCGTCAACCGTAAGGCATATTTTTGACAACGCCTTCTGGTCATTACGAGAGCGCACATCCTCCGCCGTTTTATCAGAATCATCATACCCAGTAATGGACGTCCACAGCTCCTCATGAATGAGAAGCATCCGCATTTTGAACTTCCAGGTTGGGTATCCATCTCGGTTTTTTAACATTTGAATACCGTGAAAACTCATATTATACCCTGTCATCATATAACACCTTATAATTCGTGCTGATAACGTGTTGGAAGGATATAAATATTATAAGAAAATATAATGCAGGAGCATATTGAACTGGCTTTATTGAAAAGTCAAAAGAACATAACAAGTATAGAGTAAAGACCTTATATCCATAACTTTTTGAATAAAAGAGTATGAATATACAACAAAACGTAACAGAGAAAACAAAATAATAGCTTATTTCACCAGAACTGAACTGTATTGCATTTTATTATGTTTCCTTCGAAGATGTATTCTCTAAGGGTTCGTACTCATTGTATTGAGGTAAACGTACGTGCCTGCATCAAAACGTTAAAGCAAATTCAACTTTCGGTACTAAGCCATTGGTTTTAAACGCTCCCTGTCAGACGCACGAAGCTCATGTTATCAGTGTAAGTGTGAGCATGTGCGGCGGGCGTAACAAACCTGTGTATGGAGATTGCATACTAACCAAAACCATTCGTTTTGGTGCTATGGGTGTCTGTAACCTAAGAAAATTGTGACACGGTCTTACTCCTCACAAATCAACGTCCACCATCACTAAAACATAAGGAAACTAGATTCGTTGTGTGCATTATATATGTTCGGAGTGTTACGATCCCAAAACGGGAGTCTTATTTCCCGATACGCGAAGTATTGCTTCGTTCCACTTTGGGAATGTTTTTGTTGCTCCGAAATTCCTTACGGGGTCAGTTGATCAGTCCATATGATTCTTAGGACATTAGGTAGTATATGGATTGTTTGAATGATAAAATGGTTAGAATGGGAGTAACTACTAAGATAATGGCTACTGTTAAATGGAAGAAGAAAACATGCTGTGCCACGACCTACCATGTTAAGATAAAGGCAAGAGAATGATTACTGGTAAGCTCAAAACACATGCTAATATAAAACATCCCCTGCAGCTTACCATTCATCGGTCGGAAGGAGTCCACTAAGTACGGACGCCAGCACATCAAGCTACCCGAAACTGGCGGCGATTCCCTTGTTCACAAACTAAACTAAATTTAAGTTCAATGCATCTTTTTCTTTCTATTTAATTTAGAAAAGGACAGAAGATAAATATTAGTTTAGTCCTGTCAAACTAGTCAGCGCCTGACGTAAATTGACGTATTTTTAGTAGCCATGTTTTTAATCACGTCTAATCTGTCTATGGAGTATCTTAATTTGACAGGACTAAACTAATATTTATCTTCTGTCCTTTTCTTAATGAAATAAAAAGAAAAAGATGCACAGAACTGAAATTTAGTTTAGTTTGTGAACAAGGGAATCAGGGCCATTGTCAAATTTTCCCAATCAACCTTGAACCCTAATGATTTAACGATAAAGTTGAAAATCTATTAAAGAAATTTGACAGATTGTGGTTACAGCTTGATGTGCTGGCGTCTGTACCCTCTTTTTACTTGCAGTACCTAACTATACTAACTTTTATTATCAAAATTCGAATGCTACATCAACGGAAAATACCCAAAAGGAAGGCCTGGCGTGCTGTATACGACTGATATAAAGATTAAAAAATAACCTAAAAAAAATATAAGCACTCGGAATTTCCATTGCGTAATCTCGGATTGTGTGGCACTCCACTTATGGTCATCATCAGCTGCCAAGCTTTTTTTCCCAACTACGTTGGGGTCGGCTTGCGCACGGGTCGATCGAACAGGTTAAGCTACGCTTTCCGCGGTCGATCCGTGATGGGTAACCTTCTTTACCTACCGAGACCGAGAGAAAGGGCACTAAGCCGCTGGTCCTGGCAGTCATTCTTGGATCTTTGACTGTCGGTTACGGGTCGTCAGAGGCTCTAAAATCTGACAACTAGTCTTACCAAGGGGTATCGTGTTTCCCAGTAACTGGGTTGTGGAGGTGAGATTGGCAGTCGCTTCATGTATAGTACTGGTATTCAGCTGCAACTATGATGGGGTCAGTTAAGTTAAGTTAGCAATAAGCTAGATAGATTGGATTGGTTGGGGTCGGATTCTAGTCTAACCGGACGCAGCTGAATACCTGTATTTTACAAGGAGCGACTGCCTATCTCACTTTCATAACCCAGTTACTTGGTAGCACGCTGCTGGTCGACAGCACTCCGGCTCCACGAATTATTTCAAAAAGTTGAAACTTCCACAATATTGTTTTGGTTAACTAATATCCTCGGTATAACGTTATGAGTAAAACCAGCTGTGCAAATATGAGACGGACAAACAAAACGTTAAATTGGCAAAAATTTACAAACGTACATTGATGATACTCGGGTTCCGCAGCTGTGAAATTAGTATTATGATTGCACTGTGCATACATTCTTCCTAAAACGGGTTCACATTCGGGAATTACTTTTTTATACTATGACTGTTTGTAATTTTGTGTTTGAAGGTAATTGCCAGCGAAAAATATTCCTTCAGTTTCTAGTAGGCGTTGAAAAGGTCGAGGTTGCCATGGTTTGACCGAAAAAACTTTCACTTATGTATGTTTACCTACTTTGATCAAAGGACCGTTAATGTATTATTCTGTTTTCGCCTTTGTGAACATCGTAGAAAGGATGGGAAACGTCGATCTCATCTTGCTTATTTTATTTTTTTATAATATGACGTAAAACGTGATTACGATATCCTATTTACAGAATAAACAATTTCATTTCATTTCGTATCATTTTAGCCGAAAGACTTCGACTGCTGCACATCCCGCAAGGACCTCCACTTCGGTCGATTCTATGCTTCCCGCATGCAATAAACTTCTGCGGCTTTCACAAGGTCATCGGTCCACCTTGCGGCAGGCTTTCCAACGCTATGTCTTCCGTCTTCTTCATTTCGTATATTAGGAATTTAATAACGTTTAATTTCGATATTTCCTATTATGTATACATCAGTTTATTGGTATTATTTAATAAGTTATTCACAATCTTTTGTGAGATAAAATTATTTCCACGATCGTTTTTTCTTTCCACCCATGGAACTCCAAAAATGTACAAATTGAACGCGTGACGTAACGAAAACAGGGGCGGTGTATGAAAATGAAATATTTCCCAATTTCATCGATCACTGTGTGTGTGCCATTCGCAACTGATAGCGGGTTGAGGCATGTATTTGACGCGTGGTTTTACTTGCTTTTCAATTGTATTTTTTCTGCGAAATCGTTGGATTGCGCTTTTTGGTTTCGAATAAAAAATTCTGACATAGTCTTTTGATCAATAAATTTCTGTTGCCAATTCATTTTTTATGTGTTCAGAGTCTGTTGCCTCTCGTAGCGGCGGCCATTTTGGGTAATTAAATCAGTAATATACTATCAAAATACGACCTCTTGTTTATTATGGCTAAGGCAAACCCAAAATTTGTTATTTTAGGACAAGAAAAACAAACAATTTTGACGTCGTAGAAATAAACAAAGATAATTTTGGACTTGGTTAGTCCTTCAAAGTAAATAAAATTAATTCAATAATGCACCGTTCCCTAAAGTCGGGGCCATTAAAATGGTGAGACCGAGAGTAAGGCGCGATAACTATGCTTAATTTTTGTTAAACTGAAACTATCAACCCATTTACATTGACCAACCGTGATTTTGGCGATATCGTTCCAAAGGTAAAGTTCGTAGTACAGCCGAAATCATTACTCAAGGAAGATTAGATTTATTGCTTGCTATTTTTGAGAATCAAAGCTCGTTGTTTCTGAAAAAAGGCGATGAAAACGCAATCTAATAATACCATACTCAACACCATCATTTCAGCCGAAAGACCTCCACTGCTGGACACCGTCTACCGCAAGCTTCACCACATCGACCAGTCTTGAGCTTCTCGCATTCAGCGTATTTCTGTGACCTCCACATTGTGGGAGGACTTTCAACGCTACGCCTTCAGGTATGCCTGAACATGTGTATGTGATGTTATGTTATAGTATATAATATCATGTTGCTGCAATAGTTCTGTGCCGCTGTTTTTTACCATGACGGGGCGTATAAATATCTCACACCCGCTTACTTCAAAGCCACACGATTTCTCCCGACAAACGCATACCCGTCCAGATGATGATAACATAAAGCGTGTAATGGATTAAATCTCTTTGTGTTATACGTTCAAAGCAGGATGTAAAAGGTTGTTAAAATATTCCCTGAGTTTTCTGTTCATAATACTGCTCAATGAGGTTATAGAATGGTATCCTTGTGTGGACTGCACACTGGTATTGTATTTACAATTTCGCTTTTTAAGGGGAATGCGCTAGGAAGCCTGTGAAATTCAAACTTTTTTACGTTTTTTGCAATTTGCAGGCTAGTGTCAAGTTGTATGTTGAACAAATTATGATTGACGACCGTAACAGGTATGTATTTACAGAATTTTAATCACATTATAATCATCATTGTTATTTCAATGAAATCATTCAATAGGATTATATGAACTTAGAGGGTATTGTTGATTTTAGTGATTATAATTCTGTAAATACATACTTGTTACGCACGCGAGTCATATAGTATAAAACATAGTACAACTGTAGTATCAAAAAACGCGATCTTTTATGGCAATACAGGAAAAAACCCAGCCAGGTAAATAAAACTAAACTGACACAATTTTCAAAAAGATATAAAAAAGTAATAAAATTAACCCAGCGCGCACAAAATAATCATTTAATTAACGCGTCGGATAATAAAAGTAAATCGGCATGGAAAATTATAAACGAACCTAAACAAAATATACCAAGTGATACTATAACTAGCATTAAAGTAAATGACAAAACAATAAGTGACCCTTGTGAAATATCTAATGCCTTTAATAATTATTTCATCGATAAAATAACACCTAAGGATGATTCACTCAACATGCAGTATAAATATTATATGTCGTCTAAGCAAAAGTCTATGTTTTTAAAACCATGCCTGCCATATGATGTATTGCAGATTATCAGTAGTTTAAAAAATACGAATAGTGTGGGTTATGATGGCATATCAACTAAAGTCTTGAAATATATAGCTATGAATATTTCTGCTCATCTTTCCTATCTGATAAATCTATGTATTGAAGCGGGAATTTACCCTGACAAATTAAAAACTTCCATCATAAAACCAATTTTCAAAAAAGATAATAGAGAATGTCTAGATAACTATAGACCTATTGCCTTAGTTCCAGTTATTTCCAAAATATTTGAAAAATATATTTACAAAGAACTTAATAACTATTTAGAAAATAACAATATTCTAGCAAAAGAACAAAAAGGTTTTAGACACAATAAATCTATAAATATGGCCAATTGGCCATATATGACTTTCTGGACTTTGTTATGGTTAATGTTGACAAGAGAATACCTGTCTGCTCTATCTTTATGGACATGACACAGGCTTTTGATTATGTTGAACATGATATATTGGTTGGCAAACTTAATGAATATGGAATAAGAGGTAATGTTCTGAAATTATTTGAATCATACCTCAAAGGCCGTAAACAATACACTGAATTGACTAGAGTGAATATCGTAACAAAAAAAGAAGAAACCTTTAGATCATGTGAACGTCAACTAAACTACGGTGTTCCTCAAGGAACCGTTTTGGGGCCACCACTTTTTATATTGTACATCAATGACTTACCCAATGCCACTGATAATCCTATAGCTCTTTTTGCGGATGACAGTACAGTAACCATAAAATGTAAAGACATAAATACTTTTGAAAATGACATAAATAACACATTGAGCTCTGTTATGAATTGGCTTAATACTAATAATCTGAAAGCCAACTTAAGCAAAACTAAATTAATGTACTTTAGACAACGTTTAGCAGCACCAAATAACCTAAATGTAAATTATAACATGCAAACAATAGAGGAAGTAGACAATTGTAAATTTTTAGGCTTGTATATTGATGACAAAATGACCTGGAAACCACATATTCAACAACTATGCAAGCGAGTTAGTAAATCTGCCTATGCCTTACATTCACTTGCAAGCAAAATAAACTCCAGTGTCCTTTTAATTGCGTATCATGGACTCGTGGCATCTGTTCTCAGATATGGCATAATTTTTTGGGGGAACTCCACCGACAAAGATCTCGTTTTTAAGGCACAGAAACGATGCATTCGGGCTATGTTTGGTTTAAAATCAACGGAGAGTTGTGTGCCTTTTTTTAAAAAGCATAGTATCCTTCCATTACCGTCACTATACATATTTGAAGTAACGGCTTTCGTTAAACAAAATCCTCATTTATTTACTTTAGCATCCACAGCTTTCAATCGGACCCAAAGGGACGAAAGTCGTCTGTGCGTTCCAAAAACGAATACTGCCTTGATGTATAAAAGTGTCTTTCACATGGCAACAGTTCTATTTAATAAATTGCCAAAAGAGCTAAAAAATCTACATATTAACTTATTTAAACCAAAACTGAGAAGTATGCTGTGTCAAAAATGTTATTATAATGTATCGGATTTTTTATCAGATAAATTTTGACATTTTAATGTAATTTTTGTAATGTAATGTAATTTGCTTCTTTGACTATATTGTAATCACAAATCATAATTAATTATTTAAATCTGAATTATTTTTTGACATTTACCTAACAAATTATTTCGACGTTTATATAACAAATTATTTTGACATTTAACTAACAAATTATTTTGACATTTAACTAACAAATTATTTTGACTTTTGTTCCTATAGTAATCAAATAATACAATAATTTATGTGATTAATTTGTAGTTTAGTACGAGTAAGCTCTTTATTTGCATGTAAAAATTGTAATTAATTCTTTTTGTATGCCTATTATAGGCTGATCATAGCGCACATTAATCCAAAACATGTCCAACCACTGTACCTACCTATGTATCACAAATAAATATTTCTGATTTCTGATTTCATACAACCTGATAGCGACCTGCAAATTGCATAAAACTTAAGAAAAATTGAATTTCGCGTCGTACCTAGCGCGGGGGATGCGCTAGGTACCCCGTAACAGTAGTAGAGCAGTGCGATTCTGTAACCATCTCACCGTGAAAACTTAGGTGAAGTGTGCGTGGAGTGAGCTGCCATTCCAACTAACGCTAGGGATTGACACTATTGACAGCTCACTCTAAGCTCACTTCACCTAACTTTTGACGGTGAGATATTTACAGAATGGATCGGCTGCTCAGAAAGTCGGATCATATTTCAATCATGATTCTTAAGACACGTAGCGCCATGTAGCGTCCTACAGCAATTTGTGACCGTTGAAAGTTATTGTTCCTTTCCTCGGGAGAAGTATTTTTTTTCTAGATAACCCTACTCTATGTCCTTTTCTATACACATGACCACGTATATGCAAAATTTCATAATGATTGATTCACTGGATTAGGCGTGAAAAGGTAACAAACAATCAAACAAACTTACTTCCGCATTTATAATATTAGTCAGAATGTAATGTGTATGACGTTATTGGGTACGTTCGGAAACTTTTTTTTGGTAGCCTATACCGTCCCACTGCTGAGCAAAGGTTTCCCCCAAATCCTTCCAGGAACCCTTTCCCCGCGCCATATCGAACCAGTCCTTGCGGTACGCGTCCAGATCGTCTCGCCATCGCTGGCTACGCCGGCCTCGGCGGCGCCGTCCATCTTCAGGCATCCAATGTGCTTTTGCTGGCTGATGTGACCCGCACAATCCCATTTGAGCCTGAGGATACGTTTATACTTTGTTTTCTTGCACATTAAGAAATGAAGACTCATTGATTTCCCGGCTTATTTAAAAACATCGTTCAAGTGTCCTAGAAAATTAAAATCCTAGCACAGTCGCCTTCGTAAATCCCTTCAGATCTCTATCATTCCCGATTCCGTCACCACACTATTCATTTGAAGTAAAAAAATTAAGTTCTCGCAGTATCCTTGGCAGTTTTTCATTGAATACCGCAACGACAGTATCACAAAGGGTCTCGGTAAAGTGAACCCGCATAAATCGCTATATGTCATCTCTATTCCTTTTGTTCGCAACAAAACTTCATTTTGTACTCAAAACCAGTATAGAATGAACCCGCTGTAATTTGTCTCCAGGCCTAACAGAGATTTTAATAAACTGGTTCGGAAAGTAAATTAATCGGGTATTTCACCTGATAGCTATTACGGGTTGTTGTTTGTAAAAGAATTTGTATTCATTAGTATAACACTTTATAGGATTTTATGTAGGTAAATTAAAAATTGAACGTAAATAAAATATCTATATAACTCTCCTCCAGCTGCTACCAGCCATCCTGCAAAGATCGTCGCTCCACCTAGCCTGAGGGCGTCCTACCTAATTTAAATGGAGTCGGCTCAAAATTCGGCTGTGTGTTTGGCGTAGAGATATTTTTTATCGCTCATTTAAGTTACAACTACAAACGCAGAGTCAAAAGCAAAACGTCTGATGTAATTACACTCGGCGATCCAGTACCGGCTACAATGACATCTCACCCCACAATCCAAAGGGGGGGCACAAAAACTCCAATTATTTCACGTCAGTTCTGATTCGATAACGTTTGTTCTCGGTCCAACGCTAATTAAGAAGTTTCGATCGGTCCAGATAAAACTTCCTAAGTTAGTATTGATGTTCTCACTTACAGTATATTCGAATCCTTGTTTCCAATTGATTTTATTTCCACTTAAGTGAATACCAACTGAGTTATGTTGATTTCAGAATGACTAGTACTATGTATTAAGAAAGTCATAAAAATGTTTGAAGTTCTAGCAAAAGCTGAACTTTATGTAGGGTTGTTTTACCTATGGGTATTAAAGTTGTTTTCCCAAAAATATATATTTGTTTACATGTTTGGAAACTAAATCACGAACGCAGTACACATTCAAACGCTTTTTGGACTTATTTTTTTGTCTGAAATGTGCCTTGGATTACGTTGAGACTTTAAGGGCGGATGTTTGTTTCTGACAGCTCTAGACCCTAAAAGGAATCAGGTTCCTAACCTTTTGATTGATTTTAGGCTGAAGTGGTCTTTTAAGTCATTATTGTTTAGGATTATTTTTAGTTGTATGTGTTTGATATAATTAATTATCTTAGGACCCTGGGATCCCAGTCCTTTGGAAGGCGTGGCAGGGGCCGAAGCCAACTCGCAGAGGCCCCTAAGATAATTTTAAATGATGAGGAGGCGCCAACCGACAATTATCCCTGTATGCAATATGCAAGTGCACCCATGGGTTTGGCTATAGTGGATCGGTTACTTTGAACTATAAAAGGACTATGCCTCCTGCCTGACCAATGATAATATAATATTCCCAGATCAAATGGCAGGGGGTAACTTGTGCACTCAATAATGGGTCCCTAGAAACCGTCGGAGGGCAACATGTCCTGAGGTGCTTGAGGAGTAGAGAGGTATTACACGGCTATCAGAACAATCCCAGAGCCCAGAAGATTGTCACGATCCCTACGAGCACTTACTGGAATACAGCCTTCCTCCGAGCATGTTTGCTCTTGCGAATCTCCACTCAAGCCAGCCAATAAAAGCAAGAATGAGGTGGGAGCTCTGTTCCTCGTCAGTGTTCACTCCAGCCAGCCAATAAAGACAAGCCAGAGGTGAGGAAGAAGGCTTCTCCCGGGAGATCGCTACTGCCCAACAGCTCGTCCTATGTTACCCTGCGGGTTTATGTATCTCTCCTCACCCTAGACCTGTTTCGGCAGAGTAAACTCTACCGGCACTACCCAGAGTTCAAGAGCGCACAAGTCCAACCAAGACGTCAATGTAGAGCTACGACGCGACGGTTATTTTTATTATTATTTTGAGTTCTTTTTTCTTCCTCTTCACAGGGTCCAATTCCCAATACAAGCAATATTATTTCCAGATTAATTTTCAATTCAACAACATTCATTGTGTTATTTACGTTTGTTGAGCAGACAAATTTCGAACATTATGAAGCAATGGATTAGCAATATCTTTCAAAATGATTCAGATTCTGATTAATAATGTGTTATGCAATTTAATTAGGCTAATTGCGTAACACATTATTACGCCATGAAAGCCATTCCTACTGTTATTATGTTACGCAATACCCTGGTGATGAAGATCGCGGGAATCCGCTGGATGCGCGAAGTACTGGTCGATGTGGCAGCGCTTGTGTGAGGCCTATGTCAAGCAGCGGATATCTTTTGGCAGAAATCAGGCAAGCAGAAACTAAATACGTTTTTTTTGTCCTTAGCCTATTCTGTCCCACTACTGGGCAAAGGGCACCCCCAAATCCTTCCAGGAATTCTTTCTCCACGCCACCTCGAACCAACCCTCGCGGGACACATCCAGGTAATCTCGCCATCTCTTTCTGGGCCGGCCTCGGCGGCGCCGTCCATCTTCAGGCACCCATTGTGTGGAGATATTAAAATAATATTATGTAGCCCTATAACTAACTATCATTGCTTTCATGTACAACAGTATTTTATACGATCAAAATAATATTACCTACCTACACAGGCCCTCGATGGTTAATATTACGGTAAATTGAATTACCAACACAAATAATAAAATACCCTATTATGCAAATACACAAAAATTGAATATCGGTAACCGATAACGTGAAGGGTATACGAAAAGGTTGCTCTTAGTTGCTTAAAATGAAGTGTATATTTATAATAATGTGACCAGTTTGTACTGACCTCGTGTAGGGAACAGGTACTATTTCATAAGTAAATCCTATAGTTTAAACTACACTCAAGAGCAATGAATCCGGGTCACTTAAAGAATGTTAAAAATCTCGGAAACTAAAAATGATAGGTTAATGCAATAAATTGTATTTAATAGACAATGTAATACTCCTTAAACGAAAGTAAAAAAAATATGAGTCACCATACATTTTATTAGCACAAAATTACATAAAGAAAAAAACTGCTGATCTCTCCTTAAAACAAAAATAGGAAACATGAAATTTTTGAACTTTATTACGATTTTCTTGAATTTTAATACTTCGTATTGCCTCCTCGTGCTTCCATTACTGCGTTTACGCGGTTTGGCATGCTGTACACCAAGTTCCTTATACGATTTTGGGGAATATTCTCCCATTCCTCTGTGAGAGCAATCTTGAGCTCACGAAGCGTGATTGGGGGAGGGTTTCGTTGTTTTACGCATCTGCCTAGCTCGTCCCAAGCATGCTCGATCGGGTTGATATCCGGGCTGCGCGCTGGCCACTCCATACGAGTAATGTTCAGCTCTTGAAGGTAGTCATTCACAATCCTACCTGTATGAGGTCGGGCATTGTCATGCATAAATATAGCATCCTCACCTAAATTGACCATAAATGGACCAACGTGATCATTGAGGATTTCTTCCACATATCTTACGCTAGTTAAAGAGCCGTTTTCTATGATCACCAGCTCTGTGCGACTTTCAGAAGAAATTCCGGCCCACACAAGTACAGACCCACCACCGTAGGCTACTTTTTCTTCGATGCATGCTCGCTTGAATCTTTCCCCTGGTCTTCGATACACTCTGTGTCTTCCATCGTGCTTGTAGAGCATAAATTTTGATTCGTCGGAGAACATAACTTTTGACCAATCTTCAATACTCCAATTTACGTGGCTCTGGGCATATCTTAGTCTTGAAATACGATGCCCACGCTCCAGTTTAGGGCCGTTTGCAGGTCTAAGGGGTTTTAAGTTAGATTCGGCAAGCCGACGTCTTACTGTCCATGCACTTGGGTTACTTCCTCCGAGGCGTCGAAACTGATTTGTGAGTTCAGTTCCTGTGAGAAAGCGATTTCGAAGCATGGTGTTCACCAAGTATCGATCTTCTCGTGCTGTGGTACACCTGGTTCTGCCCGTTCCTGGTCTGCGTAGGTTAGAACCAGTTTCTTCGTAACGTCGGAGAACTCTTTGTACTGTTGACAGCGACACACCGACAGTCCTGGCTGTATCGCACTGACTCCGGCCGGTTTCCAGCATTGTAAGTATTCTGGTGCATTCTTCAGGCGTAAGCGACATAATTTCAGCTTGAATAATGAATATAGAGCACTATCAACATAGTTTATGTACCCACATAAATGACAGATTACAAACAAAAGCAAAACCAAATGCTGTAATTTCGTAGTTCCATCTTCGAAAGTGGCCCTTTTTCAAATTTGATTTTTTTATGATATAACTTTACAATAACTAAGAAGTTTTAATACCTTCATTTAAGGAGTATTACATTGTCTATTAAATACAATTTATTGCATTAACCTAGCATTTTTAGTTTCCGAGATTTTTAGGATTCTTCAAGTGACCCGGATTCATTGCTCTCGAGTGTAGTTTAAAGGATACAGAAATAGTACATTACGATACGTGTGACTTAAGTAGGGTCACCGTGCTTGAATAGACTACTAAGTCACACGTATCGTATACTATTTTATAGCTCGTTTGACCTAAATCCGCACTTAAGTCATGCTTTTCTGTGTAAAAATGTAGAAAAACGTTAGGTCACATAGTGCTATAAAGTAATGTTGATACTAGTTGAAATAAATAGTTTTTATACACCGTTAAATTTTGATCGTTTTAATCCTTAAAAGGGGTCATTGTACTCATCATTATGGACAATTTTTACTACGGGACCAACCCTGAAATCGTGAAAAAAAAATCTGTTGATCCATTATCTACATTATGTCGAGTTATGCGAACATAAATCTATGGATCAACTGTTTTTTTTTGTTTTTCATATATTTTTATTTATTTAAATAGTATTATTAGAGTCTAAAGAAGAAAATAAGTTGAATCTACAGGGGTTCTCTCGCTGAGCAAAAAGGAAAAAATTATTAATTGCAAATAAAAAATAGAGAGAAATAGCAAATATTAAAAGAGAGACCAACAGGGTTCAATGCACTCATTAACTCTAGTTGCCCGCGAAACTATTTTTAATAGTTTCTGGATTGGTTCCAGATATTAAAGAATGGCCCAGGAACGAAGCCGCGCCAAATAAGGCCCCTTATCGTGGTAAAAAAGTTACAAAGTGAAAATATTGCTATTTTTAGTGTGTAAGGAAGTACTCTAGAGGACGGAATCACATGAGCGTAACCCAGGACCAGTATATTGTGTTTTAATGTTTCAGGGTTTTTTGGCAGGAGAGAAGAGAAAAAATCTGTACAGCACATACAAATAAAAAACAGACCAAGTACGTGTCTGACTACGGACAGTGAAGGCTTCCGTAGTTGGTATATACGTTTACGCAGGCATGGAGTTGATTTATCAACCGCAAAAACAAGTTTGTATTTAATAGTATATCTTGAGAAATCTATGAAAATAAGGTTATTTCTGCGATTGAAACCGAAAAACTCCCATATCTCAAAAAATAATAAAACATGCATTAAACGAACACTATGTAGACAAGCATAAATTATAAGTTGGATAGGTATATCTATATATATAAAATTCTAAGTCCTGACTGACTGATATATCAACGCACAGCCTAAACCGCTAGTCCTAGAGACATGAAATTTGGAGGGTGTGTTCTTCGTGAAGAGTAGGCATCCACTAAGAAAAGATTTTTCGAAATTCCACCCCTAAGAGGGTGAAATGGGTCCCCCCATTTCGTTTGTATGAAAAATCTTATTCCTTGAGTTAATAAACTTGAAACTTGGCACAAATACTTATCTAAATAAATTATGAAGATTGCCAGTTTTTTTTTTCTAAGCTACCCCCTAACAAGGGATTGGGGGGTTTCAAATTTTGTATGGAAGAATTTTAGCGCGCAGTCCGATTTACTCGAAACTCAGTATTTATACCTAAGACTGAAAGTAAAGAATAATGTGTATCAGGGTTTTTCGAAAATCTACCCCTGACGGGCTTAAAAAGGGTAGTCAATTTTGCAGGGGAGGATTTTACAGTTGTTGTATTTTCAGTTCTCACCACCAACCACTACCTAGCAGCTACAAAGTTGTAAAATATATTATATTGTAAAATGTAATATAGTATATTGTAAAATGTTGGTAAAATAGACCACTAGAACGGAATGCGCGTGAGTGCGCGTTTAGGACGCGTGGGGTCTTCGCGACGGTTTTTCGACACACTCAACGTTAGATTTTTTGCAATGGCGGCCGCAGCGGTAGGCGGGGTGAGGGTGTCGCGAATCAACCAATGAGGGCGCCCGTGCGCAGTCCGTTCTTGATGGTCTTCGATTTTTATTTAAAAACAAAATACAAATGTTATAGAAAACAGACTTATGATATACAGACATACTTAACATATTAATAAATTTAAAAAGACGGGCGGACCGCTACTCTGTCGTCAATTATAAGACCTTCATACTGTACTCATGTTGTACACAATAATTATCTTATCTTATCTCATGGCAGTTGAGAATAAATCATGCTCACTTAAATATCTCACTGGTGGTGGCGCGTGTGTTGGATCGTTCGGTTCCCTACAAAATGGTTGAGCTGGATGGTGCTGATCCAGGCGTCATGTTCGTGAACGAGCGCCGTCGGTTGAGACTGAAGGGCTTATTTTTAATTTTATATTGTTGTTAATTTATTTGTTGTTTTTTTTACATTGTCCTTACATATAAAGAAATAAGAATAATATACCCAGGATTTTGTAAGAATATCTTGATTTAAAAGAGTGTCCTTGGAGTTTCTTGCCCGTTCTTCTCCATAGAGATTTACGTTTTGAAATGGGCAACTAGTTTCAACTTTCTGGCTAACTGGCCGACAATTTAATTTTGACAATTCAAAAGTGCCTGTAAATGGTTAAATTGAAATAAATTATTTGAGTTTGAGTTAGAGCCATTTGGCTAAGGAACCCAAAAAAGGCGTAGCATGGGCTTACCGGCTTACCAGCCCACCACCGCGAACCCTAAATAGACGTTTGGGACATAATTTAAATGGTAGATGTAGAACTGGGTGTTGTGCAGCAACTTAGGACGGGCCTAACTCTAGCAATCGACTGCGATAGGCTGACCTTTGAGTTTATGTGTTTGTGTTTTATCAACCTGTTTAGGAACTTGTACTCTTACAAATATTTGCTTTTCTGTACTCTGTGACATACGGTGACGAAGCGTGGACACTACACTCGGGCTGGTCTACAAATTCAAGGCGCTATAGAGCGGGATCGGGGATCAGAAATAAAATCCTCCGGAAAAGAATCGGATTTACCGACATAGCTTGCAGAGTAAGCGAGTTGAAGTAGTGTGGGAATCGCGTAAGCAAGCGTAGTGCGGGACGCCCCCCAGCTAGATGGACCGACGCTTTTAAAAAAGTTCCTGGGACAAACTGGATGCGGAAGGTGGTCGACAGAGTATTGTGGCGTAGCTTGGTTTAGGCATATGTCCAGCAGCGGACTGCGATAGGCTGAGCTGCGATAGTTGCCTCTGTGACACTAGTAGATAAAGTCGAAATGGAAACTTAAAAAAAAAAAATCCTTACTGATAGACTTCTACTGAAGATGAACAGCGCAATATCGTCTTGATTATTATTACCAGTTTTGATTTGTGTGATATTTCATAAGACAATACTCCGTTTTAGTTTGTAATGCTGTTATAGAGGTATGAGGAACAGGGTGTAAAGTTCACTCATCCTCCATAGAAAAGGGAGGATCCTCCGACCAGACGGGTGTTTTGTCTGGCGGGCAACTGCCCAACGATTGATGTTGGGAAGTTTGTATATATGCTACTTGCGCGGTAAACTATGCTTGCGAGATGCAGGATTTGCATGACGTCAGTATGACGCGTTGTTCGCATGTGGCGTTGTAGATACCGCTAGACTGCCTATTCTAAAACAAAGATCCCCCTACCATACCTTTATAACATAAGAACAACTTAAAACAGACCGAACAAGAAATAAAGTCAATCATATTTCCATAAACTTTTTCTTCAGTATTTACAAGTGTAGGTACCTCTTTATAAGCAATTAAAGAATAATCCGTTGTTTCCCGAAGGAGAGCAGTTCAAGTAATTGAAAAACTTTTATGTTTATGAAAAGAGCACCTCTTATTGTTGCTTTGAACCTGTCTTCAGGAATGAAAGCATCCATTTTATTTAACTGGAGGTTTGTCTACAAACGAAAATATTGAAAATCAATTTTTGATTCATATTTTCCTGTTTAGGCGGTTTTATCACTATTTTTTTATGGCTTGCGAGTTATTTTCGTAAACAAAAGTTTTCTTTTCTTTTTAGTTTTTGTTTTAATAAAAAGTTGATTACCTATATACGATTTTTATATTATCATGTTTTCATTCAGGAACAGAAAATAATAGCCACCAAAAACAAGTTACTTAAGCTCAAGATTTTTGTACGAATTTCAATGGTTAAAAAATACTAAATATTCTGAATACAATTATAATTCTACATCATATTGTGCATAATAACCGCAAAATAATGTAGGTATATCCATTTAGCAAGTCAAACACAATACATACTATCATTCTAAGCATATTTTAGTGTCAAATACATTATCCATGATTTACGACAGCCCTCGGGTATCTGATCGGCCTTTAAATAACGAGGTTGTCCCTTAATACATAACGACACAGTATAAATTAATCCTAAACATTTTCATTCAACACTGCCGTAAAATAAAAAAATCGATGAGTATTTTTTTAGGCTGCGGCACCTTCCCCGAGGCGCGGCGAAATGTCTTTAACCTACTTTTGAGAGGTGAAGATGGAAGTACCTACGTTGTGATTTTTTTTCAGGCACCTCTCATCTTGGCTGTGGAAATATTGAAAAGATTCCGTTGTTTGTTTGTTGAGTCTAAAGCGTGGTTGACTGAGTAAGATAAAGTAAACACGCATCGAAAATGAATACCTGAGGAAAAAAATGTATATACGAGAGCAGCTGTAAACATAAGCAAACTTTAAAACACTAGCTAATTACTTTTCCCACCAATTTTCTTTGTAACAACGAGAGCGATCGCCTAACTTCAGACCTTCACCATGAAGGTTCATAATTAATTAACTACTTAAAATGTTTCGACATTCTCATAAAAGATAATTGACCTTCATAATACACGACACTACCTCAATAACCAAACAATCTACCCCAAACGGAACTATCGGACCGGCACACCGCGCCATATATCCTGACCTTAGTAATATTTAAGACCACAAAACGCATTTTGGACGGCGCGATTAGCCCAGTGGCAACCCGGGCTATATTTATAGCCGAAATTACCGTTTTAATGGACACGAACTGGCCAAGCTAAATTGAAAGCAACACCCTGTACCATGATACACGATAACACATTCATATCACGAGTGGGCACCGAATCGGTGTGGGGCTATTGAGTTTGATAACGCTATAAATAGCCTATTTGGGGAAACAGGAGACCTAATGGGGTAATTAGGTTCCTTTTTGGTTTACATTTTCTTATTGATTTTGAATAAAGATACACGTTTGCGCATTCAGATCATGAGTGGCCATCGAATCCATGTGATGGGGGCTATGAGTTTGATAACGCTTTAAATAGCCTGTTTGGGGGAACACGAGACCTAACAGGGTAATATGATTCCTTTTAATTTGTTTTGAATGAAGATACATGTTAACGCATTCATATAATGAGTAGCAACCGAATCGGTGAGATGGAGCCCCCATCTCACCGACTCGGTTGCTACTGAGCTGATGAGCTTGATAATGCAATAAATAGCCTGTTTGGGGGACCGTCGCATCCAGTTAGGTAGTCTGGTTTCTTTTTGTTTTTTTTTTTTGGTTTTAATTTTCTGATTGGTTTTGAATGAAGTATAAAAGAGACCACGTGGTTTCAATGAGCTTTGAAGACGACATTGCTATGAGATACTCGTATAAGTAGGTAAATATTTACAGAACATAACTTTAGACTTTTGAACGATATTTGTATAAAAAACAAAAATGTACAGATAATTATAAATAATAATAATTATAATTGCCTAGCTGCTAATTATTGTTAGTTAGCAGCTGGGCAATAAAAGTGTGCGCAATACTAATATTGCTGGATTTTACTATTATTGTTTTTACTTCAGGTTTTCACAAAAACAACCATTTAGTGGTCGTTCTTTTTTAATTATCCCTGTGTACTCCTAAAGGTTCATGGTATGAATACGTATACAAAATCTCATTAGATTTATTCAGCCACTAAGCTGTTTATACAAGGTGACTGGGAAACTCGACGTATTCCTTAAAAGACGTTATACTAGAGGCAATTAGCAACAAATTTAATCCAGTTAACTAGGGGTCAAAACTGGATGGTTACCGAGCTGTGTCGGTTCTTCGATTTTTTAGAAATTTTCTGACTTGTTACCAAAAAAACTACTCCACTCCAAACATTTAATTGATACTTTTCTGAAAGTTGAAAAATGACTGACAATTTAAACAAAAAATACTTAAAAAACTTACATAATCTCAGAAATAATAGGTTTTAATAGCAAAATTTTTATTTACTATGCATCCAGTTTTGACCCCTTGTTCACTGGACTTAATTTGTTGCTAATGACCTCTAGTATAACCCCTTTTCAAGGAATACGTCGAGTTTCCCTGTCACCCTGTATATTTATGTAACATCAAACAGACAAAGACAATTTACTATTTTAATGTCAAATAATCAAAATTAGACATGTCACAAAATTAAAAATGTAACAGCTTTGTTAAATAAATTGTTTTCTTATCATTTGATAAAAAATACAAAGAAATGTTTAAAAAATCGCATGAAAATGCAACAATTGGCGATGTAAATCTCAAATAACGGTAACATAACTTGCGAAAAGGGATGTGTGTGATGAAAGGGGTATGTGCTTTTCGCAAGCTAACCTAACCCTTCGGGGATTACAGTCGTGATCATCATCATCATCTGCCTAGCCTTTTCCCAATTCTATGTTGGGGTCGGCTTCCAGTCGAACCGGATGCAGCTGAATACCAGTATTTTACATGAAGCGACTTGCCTATCTGACCTCCACAACATTACAGATTACAGTCAGTGATAGTATGTGTTAAATCGGTAATAAGGCGTAAATGGCATATTTTTAAAACTTCAGATTCCATGCACGGAATGCATCCAAACGGCACATAATGACCCGTAAAACCACTTTATCACATTCACCTGAAATTAAATGAAACCGTAAACAAACTATAAAAGATTAATACAATGGTGCCGATTCCCTTGTTCACAAACTAAACTAAATTTAAGTTCAGTGCATCTTTTTCTTTCTAATTCATTAAGAAAAGGACAGAAGATAAATATTAGTTTAGTCCTGTCAAATTAGTCAATGCCTGACGTATTTTTAGTAGCCATGTTTTTAATCACGTCTACACTTATTAAGGAGTATATAAAATTTGACAGGACTAAACTAAAATTTATCTTCTGTCCTTTTCTTAATAAATTAGAAAGAAAAAGATGCACTGAAGTTAAATTTAGTTTAGTTTGTGAACAAGGGAATCGACGCCATTGTTGATGACCAACGACAAAGTTGCTGGCGACGTCCTGATTTCAATGTATCAATTTTTATACCATTTTGCCTGATGGCAAAGTGGATACTAAAATATTACGACACACTTCCGAACATTAGTATGTTATTGTTGAGTTATCTGATTTATACGGAGTTATATAACCAACACTCTTGTATCATGACCAGCATAGAAACAATATTGTAGAACCTGGAATTCTGAGAACGATTTCTACCCATACATTACGACTGTATTCCCCTAAGGGATAGACAGTGTATAGTCAACTAAAGAGATAAGTATGCAGGGTCGTCGGATATAATAATAATAATAATATTTTATTCAGTATTAAATTGGTAAAATATTTACATAAAGTCTTAGAAATAACTTACAAAGGTATAATAAAGTTAGATGCCTGTACTAGGATAAACCTGTATCACAGGCGGCATGAGCATACTTTCTAGTAATAGAAAGTATAGTATAGTAGAAGTGTAGTATAGTTGAAGTTTAGTAAGAAACGCATTGATGTTATCGGATAAAAGTTTATTTAATTAATAGAAAACAAACAGTTCATTTATCAAAGTAAGGGCTGATTTTTCAATCATCTGATAACTTTATTTGAGGTATAATTTTGAAATGTTGACAGTTATTTCATACCAAAACTGTCAAACGTCAAATTTATTCCTCTTATAAAAGTTTTCTGGCGGTGGAAAAATCAGGCTTCATGCGTAAACATCCATCGGTTTCTTACTAAACTTCAACTATTACCAACGACCCTGCATACTTATCTCTTTTGTTGACTGTACATCGACATTTTGGTAGTTATATAGGGCCAAATTAATTTAGCTAGCGAAACTGCAGATGTGATGGGTATCGGATATCTAAACGAGCTCAGAACGGTATAGCGAATCACTTTTCGCCGATGGTACGATTCGCCGAAATCACTCTTAGTCGACGGTTGGTTCCACGAATAAATCCATCGCCGATAGAACTATTCGCCGAAAACACTGTTCATCGATGGTCGCTTCAGCTATAACACCTTTTACCGATGGAACGGGTCGCCGAATGATTCAAACATAAATAATTTCACATCAGCTTCCTGGTATAGGTCTTTTTTTTTTTTTTTGAGGATGGGAAATCATCAAATGACTCCTCCCGCTCTGGGTGGAGCAGGAGGGAGTGTCAGACTCTTACTGACTAAAACCCACCCGTGTTCCTTCCTTAGCCCTTTATGTTCCAGGGCAGCGGTAACCCTTTCGGACAATCCCGCTAAATGCTTGAGGTATATATAGGTCTTATCATAACATCCGAGTGCCCACTTGGTTTTTCGAGATATCGCCGAGCGGTTAGTCGACTCTTCACGTGACCACAGGGCTGACTGTTTCTTGGCCAAAGAATTAGCATCGCCATACAACGTGGCAATGCTGCCAGCCTTTTGGGCACTGTTCCTGTTGACAGCGATGCGGAATTTTTTAATGCCCTATGATTATTTTGCTTGTTTTTTCACATGTACATATATATTATTATTTTAAATGTTGGCTTATACCTGATGCTAGATATTAACACTATAATGACAGGTTACTTGTTTGCTGGTATTTTGATATTCTTCTTCTTCTTCACGGCGTTGTCGGTGGCAGCGCAGAGGTCACTTTGACTGCATGTTTTGGGACACAGAGGGCAGGATAGGAGGTGGAGCATGGTTTGTGACATAGCTCCACAATCACACCCAACTGCCGTTCCGTCAAGGTAGCCCCACTTTACCAGGTTAGACTTCTTTCATTTGATCCACTTGATATTAAGCAAACCTATACTTCTATCGTGTTGACACGAGATTTAAAAGAAAAGTTAATTGACCTTATCTGCAAATCTTTCGTCAAAGATCAAAGCAGGCAAACTCTGGTACAGTTACGTATCAAATCTGCCTGTCTATTTTGGTAGAATCTCGCCCTGAAAACTGAAGTGAAGTGAGCTCGAAGTCAACTGTTATTCCGCCTGACGCTAGGGATTGACACTAGTGATAGCTCACTTCACCTAAGTTTTCACGGTGAGATTTTACTGAACGAACAAAGAAAGATGAAAGCTCTCGATTGGTACATAAAACGATCCGTAATTTAAATCAAGGAATATTATTATTACTCCTAATCAGGAAACGTAAAACCACATAACGCACAACACATGATATTAATAGCTAATTAACAGTAGGTTTTAATTTACAAGTATATCTCTTCGATTGTAACCGCAGTGTATGTTACCGCAAATGGACTAATATAAACTACTTTATTATTAGCCACGATTGTTTAATTTTAACTTCTCTAGTTCCTGAATAACGTTATATTGTTTCCGCTAGCTTTGATATTAGGTACTTCACTTAGCAATTAGGAATCCCCAGATACTTAAGATATTATTAATAATTTGTAATCAATAATTAAAAGATCTGATACGGTCTGTAATGTTTCTGTATGTCATTAACTAAAGAGTGTTTATGGTGAACCAAAAAAATATAACCTACTTATCTTTTAAATGTTTCCTTAACCCTAGATCACTAACCATTCGTATAATAGACGACGCGCACCTAGCGCTTTCGCCATTTCGCCAACTTCCCGTGGCCCCCCGCCTCGCACTCTTTTAGTACCTTCCTGGATAGTGAAATTAGTGACCCGCAAGGACTCATTGCGGATGCACGATAATTAGGTGGACATATATCGCGTGATCGTCGTCTCACAGACGAAAGGTTAGTAATGCTGTAAGTTTTTTTAGTAAAGTTGTACATACTTTTATGCTTCTGTTTATGTTTTTATTTGTTAGAAAAGTTAATAACTTTCATTATTTACGAATGAATAATTACTGTTATGGTTTTATGACGTGAACTCTATTAACCTATGTTGTTTTTTTATATTTTATACTGAGTTTTACAATATTTTTGTGTATTTTTCTTGTCTTAATTTTATTTATTCTCAAATCCATCTATTTTAGATGGATTTGAGAAGCGTAGAAGGCAAAATTGTGCAATGGTTAGCTGAATCGGAGACCGAATCATTACCCGACAATGAACCACATTCATCCGATTCTGAGGAAGAGAATAATGTTGAGATGGAAATATATGTCCCTTCTGAGGAAAGTGAGGAAGAAGCTTCAGACTCATACAAACCAAAATCAAATAAAGTCGTATACCTTCTATCTACGACTCATGACCAACCTGCTATTAGCAACAGCTCAAAAAACCGGAAATTAATGAATTTTACAATTCAACAAAAGAAGCAGTCGATACAGTGGACCAGATGTGTTCAATTATGAGCACAAGCCGTAAAACCAACCGATGGCCGCTGTGCTTGTTTTACGGTATACTAAACATATCTATAATTAATGCCTATGCCCTGAACGTATCAAACGAGATCCGTAATAATAAAAAACCTATAAAAAAAAGGGATTTTGCCTTAGCAATGACAGATGAACTTATGGCAACTTGGCTTCGTGAGCGATATAACACTGTGACTTTGCAGCGTAATTTGAAGCAAATTATCGGCGAAATTCTAAAAATTGATGTTTCTGACGAACAGTCCAGTCAAGAACAACCAAGAAACCAAAAAATTTGCACTATACTTTTGCAAGGGCTGCAAGAGGGCCATTTGTGGCGAACATACAGTTTCTATGTGTAATTCCTGCACTGATTAGGATATTTCTATTTTTTTATAATTATATGATACTTTAAGAGCTTAATTACAGTGAACTTTAATTTGATTTAAGAAAATTAAACAGATTTTTAAAAGTAATGTTTTTTTTTTTTTCGTAGTCTCAGAGACGAAAGGTTAGTTACAGCGTTACTCGAAAATAAGGTTAGTGAGCTAGGGTTAATAAGGGCCATTTTTTTGATCCGTAGTTTTAAACTCAACCAATTGTTAAAAATGCTAATGGTTACATTTTTGCAAACTGAGTTTTCTTATAAAGTTTTAGTTTATCTAATGGTATTTTTAACTAATAATTAATTTTTAAGCAATAATATTCTATCATTAGATAAACTAAAAAATGATCAAAAAACACATTTTGTAAAAATTTAACCATTAGTTCCTATTTTTAACAATTGGTTGAGTTGAACTAGTCAAATGATTGCTCTGCTACAGCTATCGTTCTTTTCATTTTTTCTATAGTTTTTTTCCGTTATAGATTTACTTATACGAGGGGGTATGGGTCAATTTATCTTTTTAATCTTCGTTTTTTTTTTGTTTCACCTTTTTTGTTAATTTTATTACTTGTATTGTGTCTTTTGTAGCACTGAATAAACGTTTTATCTATCTAACTATCTAAAATCCTTAACTGCTTGAAAACCGACTCCATAACTTAGCACAGTGTTGCCTGCCAAATATTTCCGCCACAATGCAGCAGATATTTGCAGCAAGCTAATTTCCCCTGACTTACGTTATAGCCCAAATGCTGATAGCTGAAATTATTGTACAGTTGTATTCGGGGATTTATAAAACTGCATGCTGTAATTGACCGTCGTGTTTCATGCAGCCCGCATTTGAAATATTTGAATGTGGTATTTTTTGCTGTGTCTTCATTGTTTTTTTTTTTTTTGTCAAAACGTGCTGCATGTAATATATGCAGTACATTGTGCTGATAAGCTTTAAAAAAGTTTTAAAAAAATGTGTGGTCTTCGAAAAATACAGCCACACTTACCTCATTCACTTTCGTACAAAATATGATTTGTAACAATTTCTAGGAGTTTAATTTTTACGTTAATAAATTAACTAAGCGATGCTGCCCAACTGACATTCAACGTTTCAACCTACAAACTATTCAACTGCAATTGTTGACAACAAAAGAGCACTAAAGCAAAATAAAGCTATCCCAGCATAATGCTAGTACTTTACGACAATAGTGTCCGATCCACGGGATTGATCTCAGAAAGCGTGTAAAGTCATTTCCAGCGAGGATCGTAAAGGTGGCACCTATAAAACTTGTTCGTACCGCGAGTACCTAATACGCGGAGTATTTGACACAGAGTAAACAATTCAGTTTACCAACGGGAGAAGAAAGAAAAAAGTTTATTAGCTAATAGGACGTATCAACTTAAACATTAAGTACAAATAGAAAAAAAAAATGGGTAAAATATATCATAAACAAGCATCTTGAACATCGTGAGAGTTTCCTCACGCAAAAGCATAAAACGCATATGCAATATTGTGCATAAAGCATAATCAGCCTATAATGTTCCTACTGTTGGGACACAGTTCTCCTCTCTGTGAGAGGGAGTGGGCTGTATTCACCACGCGGACCCAGTATGTCTTCGAATTTTTGGTTCTAGAATATGTCGGTTTTCCCATGATGTTTTCCGTCACCATGAACCGTTTTGAGAATAGTTGTGATGAAATAAATTACAGAAAGTAAAGCGCCATCCTGGGTTCAAACTTATGACCGACAACTTTTGAAAAATAAATGACCAAAACAGCCATGGTTCAGCATAATGCTACGACTTATGTGTGAAACAGAGCCACAGCTAGTTTTCAGCGACAGGCAGCGTTTCATTGTCACGGATATAACTACAGGCACTATCGGTGTATCATAAACCGATCTGTCAACTTTGTACATAACTCCTATAATGTACTACTGCTATGTGAATTGAAACATGATAATTTTAACTGTTTTATCCACGGATATCACGGGATATGCCTTGGGGGCGTGGCACGTGGCGCCTCAATATTATAAAATTGTTCTTATGTTCGAACGGCGGCTGTACGCTTCATTCAGTCGCTTTGCAACTGCGTACAGTGTACTATTGATGCGTAAAAAATCAAAATGCCGAGTTATGCAGTAATTATATGTAAAAATAGATCAAATACCATCAACCTGAAAACAAATGGTGTGTCCTACCAACGGTAAGTAACCAATTAAGTCACTGTTTTATATTTTAAATCAATTTTTAAATGTTTTATTAACTTTCGTCCGGAGCGACACGAACTAGCCCGAACTAGCCCGAATCTTCCCGAACGCAACGAACGTTTTGAATTTAGAGAGGTGCAATCGAGTGCGTGCGAATGATTTTATCGATATGCGTATTATTGCAGCTGAATATTTTTTTACAGAACTCAATGGATATTCTCGTATTACATGTATAGTAAAAGAGTTAAATTAGTTATTAATTTAATGTTGTTTGAACCAAATTAAGACATTGTTATTTCAATACTTACAGTTACTCGTGAAATGTAAAAACTCAAATTAATATTACATCGTTGAAAAAAAAATATATAAAAAAAAATATTTTTGAAAAACAAAAATATTTTGCGCAATATTCTTGTATTGATCACTAAATCGCAAGCACTCAATTCATGTCAATCATAAGGCCGAGCAGCCGCCAAAGTTCGAAATTTGAATTAGAAAATTCGCGGTCCGTCGCTATTTTGTCAAATCTTTGTCTATAATACTGAGGGTTTAACATTTTATTTCTTTACAAATGTGTTAAATAAGCGTTCAATTTAACCGGTAATACAATATTAAAAAACTATTCCCATTTTATTTTAATAAAAATAAACTATATTTTCGTATAGGTATTTATATTAAAAAAAGAAATTATTTAAATAAAATTAAACGAAGTTATTATAATACAAGAATGTGCTATAATTAAATATCGACAAAAATTATCGACCATCACTTTCGACTCCCTAATTGCATGCGTGTGCATTGAATAGCAAATGTTTACAAGTGAATGCCCCGCCCATTCTATGCATGTGTGCTGTTAGAAATTGACTTAGTGTAGCTGCTTTCTTCTTAGTATGCGTGTTCAAATTTTAAGTGTGTGTCGTAAGTACACTATTTGTTAATGTTGTAAGTATTTGGGTGGGAGATTAGCGGCCGCACTAGGACTCCTTACTATTCCGCAATGAAGGCATATCTCCGGATATCTATGGTTTTATCCCTGTATAACGTGCACGGAAAAAAAAAAAATTTTTTTAAACTAAGACTATTTCACTTGGTCAAGACATTGCGTGATTCATATATGGGGAAAACATTATATTCTTAAAATTAGTAAATATTTGTCTTGTTATTCATTTTTCTTCCAAGTATATATATTCACTAACCAAGGCAATATCTATTCTTGCAATGAGAAAGCAACGTTTTCTTTACTTAAGTAAGTATTGTTTTTTAAGTCTAGAATCTTAAATTCTCAAATTTAAGACAATTATATCTTAAATCTAGAATGTACTCTTCGAAGTTACTCTTGATTACTTCGATTACTCGGAGGACCATGAAGAGTAATATCTCTTATCAAGAATATATTTATTGGACAAGAAATATCATTGTTTCTGATCAAGAATATATCTATTGGTCAAGAATTTCCGTGATTCATATATGGGGAAAACAATAAATGGTTGTATCAAAACACAATTATTCTCAATGCTAGTAAATAAATAGTTAAGTCAAGATATTTGTCTTCCTTCTAGAATTTACATACTTGTGATTAAACAATATATTTGAGAATAATGCTTTTCTCCGTTGAACACTTTGTCAAACGGATCCCGGACTTTCCTTACAAGAAAATACATTCTCAGTATGAAAAATAAATGACTTGTAAGAAGAATGGTATTTACTTATCTGTATGCTGTATATTTCAGTGAAACAGCTTTAACTCTTGCATCAATGAATTCTATTTTCACACTGAGAACAATTTATCTATAGTGAAGAATACCAACAATCTTAGTTATTAGTTGATGATCTTCAGTGAAGAAGTTTTAGCTACTACTAAAATGATACATGTATCATTTTAGTGATAGTTGTTGACTCATCATCATCTGATGAGTCAACAACAGATCAGGAATAAGTAATTGTCACCGGTATATATCCGAGTGTTTAAGTAACAGATGAGTTCTTGTTCTTGTTCCTGTCATCAGTGTTTGTGAGTTATCTGTAAAACGAATATGTAGATGACAAACTTGGGGTTGTGTAGATCTTCAACAACTCAATAAAATAACTCTAAATGGGAATGCCACTGGGCTAGCTATGTTACGTTGTACAACAACGGGGGGTCTGCTGGTAGATTTTCGTTCCAGAACATTGATTAACCTTTGCTGACCGATCTTGGCCCCCTATAACTCGAGCATCAAGAGAACAGTAAAAATCAAACGGATTTGGAAGATTAAACGAAGATCTTTTTATACTTTTTATGCCAGAAAAATGCAGGAATTTCCATGTGCGTGAAACTGAGGTGCATCTCGTGCGATTGGTTGGTATCATTAACAATGGAGGATCTTTACTATCTTTAATAATCTATAACAAAAATAACTAAAGTCTTCACAAAGTTGTCATTGTTACACTGCACTTTGGTACTCTGTGCTCTAAAAGTGTGTCGATAGTGTACACAGTTTAATGTCTCCATTTGGTTTAATACCGCGACCTCGAAGCCATAGCAGTGTTCCCGGCTCTTCACAGACATTGTTTTACAGTTTATTTAATTATATGGTAGTTTACCCATTCATGGTAGACTTGTACGTAAGTAGGTAAAATACGCGTATTGACCAGGATTTGCGGACACCAGCCCGAATTACCTATTACCTATAGTAGAATTTCAGTCTTTCGATTCATTTACCTACATACTTTTTACATTGCAGTTCTATTGTTTTTACCGACTTGTTTGTTTGGATTCAGCAAGCTTCGTTTACCAGCTGCGTTCGATCGAATTTCTTATCGGCAAATATCACGAACTTCCTCGACTAAAACTTTAAATCTCAATTTATCCCCTTAGGGGAGGAATTAAAAAAAAATCGTTATGGTGTGCTCACTACTAGCAGCGCCCCGCGGTTTCACCCGTGTAAGTGTATCTAGATCCCGTCGGATTGTCGGGATAAAAAGTTTCCTATGTGTTATTCTAATGTATCACACTAATATTAAAAAGGCGAAAGTTTGTAGGTGAGTGAGTGAATGTGTGAGTGTTTGTATGTTTGTTACTTCTTCACGCTCAAACGGCTGGACCAATTTTGATAAAAAATGGCACACAGATAGTTTATAACCAGGATTAACACATAGGGTACTTTTTATACCGATATTACCACGGGATCGAAACATATGCGGGTGAAACCGCGGGGCACAGCTAGTAAGCTATATAACTGTCAAGTTTCATCAGAATCCGTTGAGTAGTTTTTGCTTGAAAGAGTAACAAACATCCATCTATCCATCCTCACCAACTTTAGCGTTTATAATATTAGTAGGATTATGTATTCTTGTGCAAAATTAGACCTAGGCTTTATGTGTACCAGCTCGTGCTAACGAAGCTAAGAAGATGTCAAAACTAGCTATTTTCTGACAGTCTAGATCATTAGATACACTTTAAAGTCAACCACTGCAAACTTAACTCAAACTCAACGCATTTTTCCAAATAAACCAATTACAGGCACTTTTTAATTGTCAAAGGGTCGGTGAGTCAGGAAAATGTAGTCTCTTTCCAAAGCGTAGTAGGTAGGTACCTATGGAGAAGAACGATCGAGAAAATCCACGGACACTCTTTTAAATCAAAATAATATAGTTATAAAATATTAGTTACATCAATCATGATGACGGCACGGTTGGCGCAGTGGTTAAGCGATTGACTGCTGCGCTGCGTTTCACGGGTTCGATTCTCGCATGGAACAAGTATTTGTATGGCCTACAAGTAGTTGTTCCGGGTCAGGCTGTTTGTATATGTGAGTTTAAATGTTTGTAAATGCACCCAAAATATAGGAGAAATTCCTAGTGTGGGGCAACGATTAAAAAAGAAAAGATATAATTGTGTAGAACGTTACAAGCGTTCGTAATTAAAAGATTACAAAGAACCAATTCTAATATAAAATTAAATTAAAATAAGCCGTGGCCGGCCACGGCTTATTTTCACTACAGGCCCTAATTCAGTATGACGACTAAACATTCCTTACTCGAAACCACATCGATTATTCATTTGGGTCTTATTATCTATGACAAAATGAACGAAACCGCGCGAAATGAACGCAAGATTGGCGAGATTTGCTAAAGAATTGCCGTAGTTTCCAAGGTCATAGTGAATTAGGGCCCGGGCTCGCGAGGTGGATTACGGCCCGCTCCCTCTCACAGCAGTAGGAACATATTATAAGCTGATTGATTATGTATAAAAAACCCACTTCAAAATACAAAATAAACAAAACTCATCCCAAACAACTAACTGGGAATTAAATAATATCCAGCGGACGCAGAATAATTGCGAAAATATGGAACAATACGCTTCATCTACACGCCTGAAACTTTTGCGAAGGGGACCCACTCCTGGTTACAGATGAAAAGGGTTGAAGTCCTGAAGTGAAGCACAATCCTCGTTGGAGTAGAGAAATAACTTTGTTAGTTAGGATTTCAGTGACAATTTGTTAAAAAATGACTAGATATTAGAATAGAATACGTTATGTACACCATATAAATTACAAATATAATATGGAAGAGTTTTTTTGAAGATATTAAAGGTAAGGAAGCGAAGCAGTTACGTAGAACCCAGGTAGTTATGTAGGATTTTGAGATAGTGGAAACTTAAGGCGCTGCCCAAAGGTAGACACCGTAAAACGTACAGTTTTTTGTTGCACAGTTATCACATTGATTGTATTGATACATAATTACAAGCCAGAAAACAAATGAGTCTAATGTCAAATGTGCAAAGAAAAGACTTGGGTAGGTAGACCAGTACCATTAAATCCATGTGAACCCATAAAATATTGTACCGATCATCGCCGTGTGAGCGTGGTCATAAAGTTTTTGATCCGTGAGGAAAAATTTTAACCACTCCGTTGCAGCGCGACGCGCGTCATGTTCGTGAATACGCCTTCTTATTCTCTGTGGCACAATGAACGAAACCGCGCGAAATGGACCCGAGATTGGCGGAATTAGTTAAGTGCGGGTTTGTGAATGTCACAACTATCTACGTTTTGATAACTGCATCATAATGGCGATGATCGCTGAGCGAATTGACTGCCATACTCGTATATTTATAGTGACTTATTGTTATTATAATTGTTTTTTTTTCATTTCTTTTGATTTAATTTTGAATTCTGTGACCCTGACAATGTGTATCTTTTTATCTTCGTTTATTGTAATAGTTTACGTTTACTTTTTGAAATTGTATTCATTAATTCGTTTTATTTGTAGGCATTGAAATTTTGTTCAGAGCTGTTAGTATTTTGTGGCAGAAGCCATCGCGATATTTTATTTTATGTAATATGGGTCTTGCCTGAATTAAATATAATGTTTTTTTTTTAATTTTCATAATTTGGTCAAAGATAATTTATCATAATTTTCTACTCCTCCCTGCTTAATGTTTTACAGTTTATGTGTAGCTTACGCGAATATTTAAAAGAGATGAAGAGATGCGGTTAGGCAAACTGCCAGCCTTTTAGTTAGACCGCAGACAGTGCTAGCATTATGTTTCTAAGTTTTAAACTAGTATGTAAAATATTTGCATAAAAATTACGTTCCTGAGGTTGAAAAAATAGTGCCGATCGCAACGTCGCATGTGGTCGCATGGATTTCTCCAAAAAATAATTGTACCTAGTTCTTTTTGACGTACGTTAAAATAACATGGGAATGTACAGACGCCAGCACATCAAGCTACTACAATCTGTCAAATTTCTTTAATAGATTTTCAACTTTATCGATAAATTTAAAAAGATATATATATATATATGTCGGAGTTATTCGTTTATTTGGAACGCCAGTCCATCTCTTGGCGCTAGACAGAGTCTAGCCTGAGTTCGTGGGGGTGGACGGAGAGCTACAGCTACAAGAACGGTGTGAGCAGAGTTCTCGGGATCATCGAAACATTGGACATCATACGAACAACATGTACTAAGAAACTGTCGCGTTCCGTATCGCTGAGTTGTGTAAGTACCTACAGTGTGTGATTCGCTAGTGTGACTAACTTGTTGTAAATTATAATCTGATTTGAACTGCAAACCGTTTTTCTATTATGCTATAACCAACACTACCACATGCCCACAGTAATTAAAATATGCCTGATGCGAACGAGAGACAGACATACCTTCTCCGACATATATAAGGATAAAGCATTAAGGTTCAAGGTTGATTGAAAACTTGACAGTTTCGGGTAGCTTGATGTGCTCTGGCGCTATCGCGTCTGTATATCAATATAAAACAACATCGCTCAATTATTTCCTAGTTAACACAAGACGACAAGTTATTAAAAATTCACCAACCAACCAGAGGGAGTAATTACACCAAAAAAACAATCAAACAAAAATACCACATGCAGAAAAACAATTTGATGTTGCGGCAACCAGAACTGCCACAAAATAGATAGGTACAGAAGGCCAGTTTCGTACAAAGAGTGAAAGCGCACGCACACATAAACGCACGTCTATTTTGTCCCAATATCTGATGAAAGTGTAAAGGATAGTTAGTTCCTAGTTCAGGTTTAATTGTTATCTATTTCTTTAACTATTTTACTTTTTTCAACAATATTATTGGAATAACATTAATAAATGGTAATTGAAAAATTATCGACAAAAATTGAGGTTACGAAATTAACCTCATTTTAAACAAAAAATATCTTTATAATTAAAATTTCGGATTTAAATGTATACTTACGTGAAGAAGGGCGGGCGTTTTTAGGGGACTGTCTTTTGTAATTTTGACGTTCGAAAAGTGCTGATTGTCAGCCTAATTTGAATAAATGACTTTTGATTTGATTTGATACAAGTAATCATACTAAAGCACTCAATTTTTAAATTTCTTGATGCCTAATTAGCTCCCTTTTTCTTATTTTTTTTATTATATACTTTTATATAATATAGATTTATTTTAGTGTTAGCTCGTAAATTGTAATTAAGGTTTTTTTTAGTATAGTTTAAGGTAAGTAGTGTTGTCTTTGTGAATTAAATAAAGATAAAAATAAAAATATTTGTAAATGTCACTACAAATTGGCACCAGGTCCGTTATCTGTGTTTTTTTTTTCAGTTTATGTTTGAATTTTCGTCAAATATTTTTGGGAAAGACATTACGTTCAGCGAGTGCATCTAGTCCTGGCGTTCGTTTGACAAATAGATTGAGATCGTCGCACGTGTGTTCCGTATGGGTGTGCCTTGTTTTCGCTCGTTGTATGGAGCTGAACTTCTGTAATCATCTATATTGTGACCGCACTCTATCCACGGTATATTAAATTGGCCCATTGTCCAAAACGTTTCCGTTATGAAATTACCGCTAAAGCAAATTAACATAGATTATTTTTATCATGGTACCACTAAAATCGGTTTTCCGATGTTTTTACCGGGTTGTGCATAATGTATTCTATCAGTTTTGTTATTTTTGGTAGATTACAGATAGGTGATGCCTTATTAAAGCCACAGGAACCCGTTGCTTGGTTGATGATGATGATGATGTCAGAATATGTATTTTAAGTAAAACAAGCTGCTATTCTATTCGTAAATTTAATCTATGAACCAGTTGCACAGACTAGCATTTCGTTAGCGTAAATTGGAAACGATCCAAAACTGATTATTTATTGTTTCTATTGGTTCTTATTGATGCAAATAAAGTCATTTGTTTAGCAGGATACCACTAGAGATAAATTAATTTGAATATATATACATTTTTTTAACCTAGGAGAGAGAGGTTATTATTAAATAACCTAGGAGATAAAGCTTACTATGCATAATTTGAATGAGTTTTGCTTTGCACTAGTGATTGTATTTTACAGTACAGGCCCTGATATTGATAATCAAAAATTCAAAACTCAAATCATTTATTTCAATTAAACCATTTCAGGCACTTTTGAATTGTCATAAATAGTCGGTCAGTTAGTCAGAAAGTTGAAGCCAGTTGCCCATTCCAAAACGTAGATCTCTGTGAAGAAGAACGGACAAGAAACTCCACGGACACTCTTAAATCAAGATATTATTACAAAATCCTGGGTACATTATTCCTATTGGTTCTATATGTGAGAACAATGTAAAAAATAAATAATTTCAAATTAACAAGAAAGACGGACGTACAAAAAGGAAGATTTATTAACGTATTTTATTCAAACATGAGCTTACGTTATAGTTTACTTAAACTAAGTTCTTAATCTTAGTCTGGAATCAGAATAAGCAATGCCTGGAAAATATTATGATGCCTCAAAGAAGTCATGAAAAATCACACACACCCTTGCATACTGCCATGTTTAACCTACGGGTCACAAATCTGGGCCCTCACTAACAAACATAGAGCAGCACTAAGAGACTGTCAAAATGAATGCGTCCAGACAGACGTTTGGATGCTATGAAAGAATAAAGAATCCTACAAGGGATCCTGCCATTTTGCCAAAAAAAAAAATTGTCAAAATTTAATTATCCAAACAAATTTTAGCAACCTTTTTTATACCAATGCAATATTTGGAATGATTTTAGTACGCACATTTTCATTTGGCATAATTTTTACTCCGCAGAATATTACCAAGGATAATGTCGTTAAGGCATTTGGTCTTATCTAATGATTTATTACAGCAAACAGTCTTTAGACAATAAACATTTAGTCAAATAATTTGTTGTGAAAAAAAATATAAACACAAAAATAAGATGTTTTGGGAATGTTATAATTAAAAAAATGCACTTTTATTTGATGTCATTTACGTACTTCCTTATAATTTTATGTGCTTGAATTTGTTTGAAACAAGTCAAATATATGGTTACGAAAGACGAACGAAAAATGAACTGTTACCAGTACTGTAGGTTAAGTTAGAATCCATTTTAATATTATACATATAATATTACATAATTGCCATGTATAGTTTATAATTTTCTAAGAGTGTAGTGAGATTTTCAACGTAACTCGCTTATATATTTTTTAAATCGAAGCTAATCGATAGCTAGGTTAGGTTAGGTTAGAACTGTGACCACACAACGTGCCAGAAATATATTTTTAATCAACAAAACACATTGTAAATTATTTTGTATATTTTGTAAAATTGACATAAAGATGCAAATATTTTATCATTGACTAAGCAATTGACTGAATAGAAATGGTAAATTCAAAACTGACGATACTAAATATTTGGCTTATTTTAATTTTCGCGTAAAATATGTTATACCAACTGAAATATTTGACTGCATTAAAATTGGTAAAGGTACCTACCCATCATAAACACCGATAGGGCGATAGCACATAGTGCTTATTTTTATGGACTCAGATAATTTATATAGGAAAAGATTAGTTAATGCTATAGGATCGCCACGGAAGAGCAGTTCTGCGATTTTGTGATCTTGGAGATATTTTAACGCATTATCATAATTTACGGTTTTTCTTAAAAAGTGGTGTAATTGGTGTAATCATCAATAGTTGTTGTGTGTAAGATACCAACAACTGCTGTCAATTTATTTTTATTAAATTTCAGCATAACAGTTATTATCCCTGGTAGGCTGTGTATGACCAGGGAGTATACAGACAGCATATTAAGGTAATTTAATCTACTTTTACGCTCTTGACTAGGTTCAGAATCTTTTAATCTAATATTAATATTGATATCTCCCGCTATAATAATGTTTTTTTGCATTGGTAAAGAGTCGATGTGTTTGCCCAACGAGTCGAGGAAGTTATCAGTATTAACATTTGACGGCGACCGGTAGATGCGCAAAATAATGAAATTAAGAACGACTAATTGAAGGCACGGTGCATGAGTTAACTTTACTTCCCTAACTTTACATTTAAGTGTATTTTTTATGTAAACAACAACACCATTGTTTTGATTTAAGTGATGGGTAGAAGTGTAGGAGTGATGGTTGTTTAGTTGTGGTATCTGTTTATAGGTACTTAATCTACATTCCGTCAGTACAATGACGTCAGATTCGAAGGCAAGAGAGGACAGTGTTGTCAAAAAACTGTTAAAATTACAATAGATGCTCCTTATATTTTGAGATATAATCGTCAGATCATTTCGTTTAACTTGAATTCGTTTAACGAGGTCGGATGAGTCGCATTCAATAGTGCGGGTAATTTCAATATTGTCTACATATTTCATTGAGCGTAGTTAGAGTATCACCCATTATGGATATTAGAAAGGAAAAAAACCGTCATAACTAGGTTGGTGTAAGGATAATTATCAGGTGTATTTAATAGTTTAGTAAAACATGAACGGTAGTAGTTGCCATAATAACATAATAATATAAGTAATCTCGCACATCGCATTAGAGTAGGGTCAGTGAATAAAAAAGTGTGCTGACGTAAGGTACCTATGTACTATTAAGTAAGTAAATGATTCAGTGTAATATAATGCATGGAATCTATTCATTACGAGGATTTGTGTGCATGTGTGTTTGTGGATATAGAGTGACTGGTATAGTGTACATGTGTGCTTATCAGTGCAATTTAGTGTGATACATTTACCTTTAGAATTAAGAAAAACAACAGTTTGCGTGGAGCATTCTGTGAGCGCATTTGACAATTTTATTGAATAGCAAAGTAGCAATGAAGCATTGATTTTATGGTAGAAGTGACAATGCTTATTTATAGGTAGTCACGATTTCAGTCCTGGTCCTCTGTTCTAATAATAACGGTAGATGATTGTTCGTCTTTTTTTAAGAAGACGTTACCATATGCAGTCCAACAAAACTTGGAAAACTTGAATATGGTTAGCTTAATATGGTTATGGTTTATTTTATGTCATACTTCGTAGTTTACATGTATTCCATTGTTTGCATAATCAGCTTATAATTTTCCCACTGTTGGGACACAGGCCTTCACTCTTCGACAGGGAGTGGGCTGTAATCCACCACGCGGGCCCAGTGCGGGTTGGTAGATGTCGCATATCTTCTAGCCGGTTTCCTCACGATATTTTTCATTGTTCCCATTATTTGGTTTTACTCAATACGTTTTTAAGCGTCAAACGCCTAGAATATTAGATGATAATATTATATTTTATCTATACAGTAATTTTCCGACAGCCTATAAATATCTGCACAGTAATTTGCGCTATGAGTGAGTTAGTGTAAGCCTTTGTGAGAATTAAGTCATCGTGGATATATGTGCCACTTTTATTTATCATCTTTAATTAAAAATCAAAAGGTTACATGAAGGTTTCTTCCCGCAATTCTTGAACGTATCCAAAGCAAACGTTATGTCTCACTTCAAAGTCCTTTTCCACTCCGACCACATTACTTGCTCTATCTAGTGTAAACGCACATTTAAAAGTACAGACTGGCACAAACGCCTGCACGTCAGTCGCGGTGCTCGTTATTCAAAGCCAACAAGCCATGAAACGGTCACGGCTTGCAGTTTGATCGACCGGCTAAAAGCATGCCTCCGCCGTCAGATATATGTATTGTAGCAGACAAGGTGACCAAATACTTCTGAACAATTTAAAATGTCAATAAGTTCCATACACTACAAGTTACAATTAATATCTGAACATTCATTACTTCATTAATATCTGAGCAGATGCTTGTCAATAATTTCTATACAAACAACTAACCAAAAATATCTGAACACTTACAACATCAAGTGTATCTACGCAGACAAACATTGAGCTTACCTAATTCGTTACTGCGTGATATAAAGGACGAACCAAAAAAAAATGACTATCGACTTGACTATCTGTGGTTAGTCCAGTCATTTAGTAGTTTTACCTGGAAAGTTTTTAAACTTGTGATTCTATTGAGGTCGACGTGCTCTCTTCGAATTTTCACATTGTCTCCAGAGTTCTAGGGCAAAGGCATAAATGACCATCCCATGAGATGGCAGAAATGAATATACAATTAGGGTGAATACTTTGATAAAATAAATATATTTTACCTTAAAGAAAAAGAATGTTTGAATTTTTCAGTACAAAACGGCAATTTCATATTTACACCCCTAATACTTCTATTGAGTTCTGCGGGCAGACGTTTCGTAGAAGGGAGAGAGGGGGCCTGACACAAACGACGCGACACATTCCCATAAACCTACAATGCTTAGTAAAATATACGAAAAATACATTGTTGGTGAATAGATGGGGTAGATGAATAATAGTTTGCGGCGCTCGAACGCCAAAACTATTGATTTTACCAAAAAATTGTAAGGACATAAAATGAAGGAACTCTAGTTTAATTTTGTTGATTAATGTGCTATCGTAAAATGAGTTGGAAAGGAAATATTGTCAAAAAACTGCTATTAGGTGCCATTTTTCCAATATGGCGGTGCGAGCGGCAAAGATAAAACAATGAGCGACAAAGTGAAAATTTGAAGAGAACACGTCGAGCTCAATAAAATAACCAATTTTCAAAACTCCCGGAAAAAAATCCAGATGACTGGAATGACTGCTCTAGGTATAAATACGATGCAAAGGGAATAAAACTTGTATAGAAAATCATTTGTTTAAGGTACAACTGAAGGCCAATTCTCGTAATTAAAACGACCAAAATCTAGTCGCAGTCTCATCTCAGCGACAAACAAATGTCAAAATGTAGGGAAATTAGACGTATTTTGACAGATTGAGACTGAGATCAGACTGTGAATGTTTTTAAAGTTACGAGAATTGCCCCTCAGATCTGTCAAAACTACCTCTATCCCTACATTTTCGACAAGTTTCTGACATTTGTTGGTCGCCGTGATGAGACTGCAACTAGATTTTGACCGTTTTAAATTACGAGAATTGGTCTTCAGATATTTTATGTTAATGTCAAACTATTGATAGAAAATAGATCTTGGTTTTGTAATAAAATTAAAAATTATTGTAAATATTTTTTTATTTGTGACAACATAAGTATAAAAGCTCAGGACGGCCTTCATCAGAATCCATCTTGCAACGTGGGTATTGTCTTCGAAACAACGATTTAGCTTCGAGTGCATCCCTTCAACCAACCCCACTGGGTGTGGCCCGGACGACACTCTCCTTTCGGCCAGGCAATTCTGGATTGAATAGTGCTTGCAATAACCAACAGACTCATGCAAGACATAAAACATACTGACGACATACCTATGATTGCGGAGTATCCAGTTCATCCTATATTTCGATTTCGTTATCTACACAGGATCAGAAATAAGCCTCTCAGGAACTACGTGAAACGTTAAATTTACTGAGAGTTTATTAATGACTACATCGCTTTGAATTTGAGTGGTACATTGAATATCTTCACCGTCTATGCCCCTTAGGTAAACGAGGTTTTTACGCACAGTACCCGCAAGTTTGTCACAAAAGCTTTCTTTTAAAAGAGAACATGATGACCCACTATCAAATAAAAAAGGGACTCGCTCACCAGAAGATGTCTCCAAGATGCTCTTGGAGGGGCGGTGCTCACACTGATGGACCTCCTTAACTGCAGCTCCACTGCCAGTCGCCACGTGCCCAGGCTGACCACACGTGTAGCATGTCGGGGTCGTCTTTTTCTCCACGGCTCGTGATAAACTCGTAGTAAGTATCTTGCGGCTTCGTTCTAATTTCGTCTCAACGTTTCCTACAATCGGCGATACGATGTCCAACTAACCCACAATGGTGACATTTGCCGGTGAATTTCTCCGTTATACGGGCACATTTTGCTTCAGGTTCTTAGACTTCGGTATCCGTGCGTCGTTTAAGTGATATTCCACCAAGTATTCGAAATAACTGAGCTCGAGTCGTTATTGTTTGTGCGTTTAACTCGCGACGTATCAAGCTGTCCTTCTGACACAACACGGATATCGCAAATCCAGTAATTACCTTCTCAGGCATCGTACCTTCAGGTATTCTTTCGATGAGATTCCATAACCGAAGAGCAGATTCGGACGCAGTCTCTTTAGCGCAAGCGGTGTTTGTTGGGCTGCTATAACTAGAGAAAGCAACGCTTCCATGCTGCTCAATAGCTTCTCATCAGTTCTAAAATCCGATTGCTTTACTACATTCTGCACTCCATTTGATCCCACTTCTGATAAAAGCTCAGGACGGCCTTCATCAGAATCCATTACAACCTTCTCCCAAAAATTTCGTCCTCTGAAAGATTCCCAAACGTTATTGGCATGTTGTCTTAATGCTTCCTTTGTTCGACATTGATTCCCATCCCACTCTTGCACCATTTTACCCCATGAGTTCTCAATGGGATTGAGGTCTGGACTTTTTGGCGGTAGTTTGATTAAAGTAAGCACTCTCTGTACATTAAGAGCGCGCCTAAAGCCAGTAAAATTTTAGAATAGAAAAAAAAAAGCGTAGTATGCGCCAAAACTGTTATATCGTAATAAATCCAAAACTAAAAGCCTTTACTCTTGTATAAATATAATTAATTATCCAATTTTTGTCGCAATTTTAGCAGTTGAAAGAAAAGTATCTTCAAAAAGTTCCTTGTAAATTGTTGAATTCATTCGTCCACTTATTTCTACAAGCTCACCAGGGCCATTTTTGCACATCCATCCCCAGAATCCAATCATAATACGACCATTCCGACCATTAGGCAGCATATTTTGTTCCAAGGTTGAGTTTGTGATGACCATAAATACACGGTGTATTTATGGTCATCACAAACTCAACCTGCCATTATCCGATGAACAGAAAACATTCTCGTCCCTATAGATAACTTTATCAAAATCGTGATTTAAATAATTGGCCGCAAATTGCAGCCGCTGCATTTTATTTTGTAAACCTCCTTCTTTTAATCGTCTCCCTCCGGTGCTACTGGATACTTGAAACGTACTTGAAAACTGTGTAGTATTAATAAATCTTTCACTTCAGGCCTTGTCTTGAATAGCCATGTCTTGGTTTCTTGTTGTTGCACACGGACAACCAAATGAAACATGATTATTCTCTTGCTGCCATCTTCCCAGCCATAAATAATAAATACCGTTTTACATTAACAGTCGTAATGTGTATTAGTAGTTTGATAGTAACTGTGTTAAATGTTTTTAGCGTTCATCGTCATAATACTGCTATCCCTAGCTCATCGGCGATGTCTGTTACGGATAGACCATCATCCTTTAACTGAATTATTTTATATTTTAATTCAGTATCTATACGGTATGAACTCATACTACATTATTTAAAATCAATAATCCAATATCTATAATACGTTGCTTTCCTGAATTTATTTATTGCGTGATTTCACACATGAGTTGCATGACACACTTAACATGACATGACAAGACTCAAAACTACAAAATGTTATAAACGGCCAGGGTCATCATAGTATATAAATTAGCAAAAGAGTTCCTATATACATATATTGTATTTATAGTAAAGTTGGAAGCACTTCCTACTGCAATTTTTCCTCAATTGCTCAGATATCTAAGACTACCCCATCTGTGTAGATACACTTGACGTTGTAAGTGTTCAGATATTTTTGGTTAGTTGTGTGTATAGAAATTATTGACAAGCATCTGCTCAGATATTAATGTAGTAATGAATGTTCAGATATTAATGGTAACTTTTAGTGTATGGAACTTATTGACATTTTAAATTGTTCAGAACTATTTGGTCACCTTGTCTGCTACAATACATATATCTGACGGCGGAGGCATGCTTTTAGCCTTTTTATATATTGTGGCAGGCAATGCCACAATATATCTGACGGCGACTGTACATACATTTTAGAGATATCCAATGTGTGAATGTTCATCCACTGTACGATTTTTTTCAAACAAATAGGTAGGTACAAATATATTTATTTCACTAATATTATGTTTTACATCCTGAACAGACGCAGATCCATTGTTCATAATTATGTGCTTACAGACACGAATGTTGGCAATATTAAATGAATAATTTTTTATCGTGCTTGCTACTTCGTTGTTAGTGATCCTAAGATTTCTACTACCTTCTCTGTGTCTACTCGTGATAACCAGTAATTGGCTCTGTGTCGCTTATACCTACAATTGTTATTAATTTGGTTTAGCTGTTGGTTCTCCTACTTATAAATAAATAAAAATAAGTACCTACTCGAGAGTACTGATATACTTTCAAGATTCATTCAGTATTATAATAATTTTCCGCGTTAATTTACGACGCATATCTAAAGTGCGTTTAGTGCATGCCCAGATAAGGAGATTCACGTGCATTGTGCATACAAACACGCGCGTTGCCAATATACGAGTAGTTTCTCGAGATAACGTTTTATTAATTCATGGGTCATTCAGTGTCATGTTTATGTAAATTGGATTGAGTACATGTCCAGATAATGGTCATACTCTACCTCTGTGATTAATCCCAATGTTTACGAACCTGTACAGCTTACTGGCTGCTTCCGAAGTTGGAGTAGCAAGGATGCTGTAATATACTTCACTCTCACACATACTTTTAAATTCAAAATCTAAGATGACATCTCGGATCATCATCAACATCATCTCACACATCTTCAATTAGATTGCATTCTACACAATTTGGTTACTCAACTTTACCCATTAGGAATGCTAATTGGTTCGGAGTGAAGTCGAACAGCTGTTATGACTGTCTGCTATCCCATATTGGCTAGATGGCGGCTGAAGCAATTTTTCGTCATTGGTGTCGTTTTTCTGGTTTTCGAGGGTGCTGTAGCCGATAGTGAGGTCAAAACTAAAATCCAACATGGCGGCTGCGAATATTTTCAAATTTTCGCAGCCACCATCTTGGATTTTCCTTATGAACTTCGTTCCTGCCGGGGTCCCTCGACCACAGACGTTCTTTTTTTCTGTGTTATATCTAAGTTAAATACATAAACCTTCTGGCATAAATCATCTAAAACCGAATCAAAAATCCATTGTGTGGTTTACACGATCTAAGTAGTCACACACACAGAAAAGTGACTTTGTTTTATACTATTATTATTATTATTATTAATTTATTTATTTCGGACAATGTCCATAGTCCTGAACTATTACAAAATTACAAAAATACAAAATTAAAATCAAATAAAGCAATTAATCAAAAAACAAAAATTAGACAGACATTAACATTATCATAATTAAAAATAATCAAATATAAATAAAAAATACACATAATCCATTACAAAATAAGACATACACAATATAAAAATACACACAATGTCAAATAATACGAGGAGAAGCGCTAACATGAAGCTGCATCCACCTCTGTATCAGGGACAGGTCCCACCGCTCGGACAAAACCTTCAGGAGACTGTTCGAACTGCTTTGTAGGCGACATAATAGAGAAGCGCTCCGTTTCCTCATGATCGCGAAAAAATCATCCGTCCGCGCCTCAGCAAACATAGTCGAGGCACTACAAAACCGCGGAAGCCCTAACAATATCCTGAAAGCATTATTGTACTGCACGCGCAGAGCGCTGTACGCCCGCTGCGTAAAGTTAGTCCACAGACTGCACGTGTAAAACGACTGGCAATATGCCTTAAATAATGTCACCTTTACAGGTCTAGTACATCGCGCAAACCATCGTGCATACTATGTATGTTCATTAATTTTAACTATCGAACCGCCCCTGCATCGCTCAGTTTTTACGTCTTTAACAGAAGTAGGGGGACACTAACTTTTTTTTTGTCGCTGAGAAATGCTTTTTGCATCCCTGACTCGCGGGGGACGAGACGGGGTATGTGGGACTCCCTGTCAGAATGACAGTATACCCACTAAAACTCAGCGGTGTTCCCACATCGCCGTAATGGGAGGGCCATGGGAAACCGGCATAGCCTTTACTTCCACAGCCCTCCCGGCGCATGCCCGCCTAGCTGGTATGGCGGGCCCCGCATACCCCCCAGGTTGGGGGGCTACGGGAATGGTCGGGAACACATGGCCATTCCCGTCTCACACTGGTGGAGGCCTGTGCGATGCAGGCAATGGTACCCCCGCACCCGTTGCCTGCTGGCCTCCACGCCCGCCTAATAGGCAGGCCCCGCAACCTACCCGCTGGCCGCTACGTCGTCGGGTTAACCGCAAAGCCTTGACGAGCGGCCCCCGCTGGGGTTCCTCTTAGCTTCACCGTGGTACCCCAGTACCACGGCTACTGAGCCCCCCGCCTCAACAATGCGGGAACCCACCGGGGGAGGGGGGGGGGGGACACTACTTACCTTTTCTCGAAGCGTCTCGTCGTTGTTTCTAGCTTCGGTCTACATAATGCTAGAGAGCTGCAGACACTCCTATGGGCTTGGTATAAAATTAAGTCCATGTTTTTTAATGTTGTGTCATGCAACAGCTCAACGGAACCTATAGGTCCTTGTAAAGTCGCCAGAGAAGATAAGTAACCAGGGTCGTCGGATATAGTTGAAGTTTAGTAAGAAACCGATGGATTTTTTCAAATGAAATTAAATTAGATAAATTAACTGTTTGTTTTCTATTAACTAAACATCCATCGGTTATCCTATCGGTAATTAGCCTATACTAATTATGCTATAAGTATCAAATAAAATATTTATTAAAAAAATCTTTATTTTATGTTCCATAATGTTAACAACAAGATTTTACTATGCATTAAAGCTAAGGTATCCTACCGCCAGGCCAGGCCGGGGCCGCGGGTTGTTCGAAAGAGATACCGTGGCCCCTGGCATAGGCAACTGAAGGAACACGGGTGGGTTTTAGTCAGTAAAAGTCAGACACGCCCTTCCGCTCAACCCAGAGCGGGAGAGGTCATTTGACGATTTCAAACAAAAAAAAAAAAATACGGACCCTGTACGGGACAGCAAAAACTAATAAATTAAAATTTAAAACTAGGAAACAATTATCAACTTTTAGATATTATCAGTTATCACCATTAATTGAGTAAATAATTATAGCATTTATTTATATTGAGATCAGTAGGTAGGTACGTAATAATTATTTGGTTTGGTTATTAAAACGTTTTTAATAGGTTTTTGAATGTACTAGCAGCGCTCCGCTGTTTCACCCGCATAAGTGTCGATCCCGCGGGTATATCGGGATAAAAAGTATCTTAAGTGTTATTATGATAACGAAAAAAAAAAAAAGTAAAGTAAAGTATCTTAGTGTAAAGTATCTTTAGTGTTATTATAAGCTATGTTACTGTAAAGTTTCATATAAATCCGTTCAGTAGTTTTTGCGTGAAAGAGTAACAAACATCCATCCATCCATCCTCACAAATTTTCGCATAATATTTATAATATTAGTAGGATTAGTAGCCTCTAAACGTCTAACTTTGTGTGGTGTTAAATCAATAATTTATTATGCCAACCTTTAACTCTAAATAGTCTGATTTTTAACCGACTTCTAAAAAAGGAGGAGGTTCTCAATTCGGATGTTTGTATTTTTTTTTTTATGTTTGTTCGCGCATAACTCCGTCGCTTGCCAACCGATTTGAAAAATTCTTTTTTTGTTGGAAAGGGTATACTTCCCAAATGGTCCCATAGAAATTTCATCAAAAACGGTTCAGTAGTTTGGTTTTTAAACCAAAATTACTGGTAAAAATTACAACTAAAAAGTGAAAAATAAAAACTTTTTTGCAAAAAAATACAACCGACTTCCAAAAACGACACTACAAAGTGAAAAATAACTTTAATTTCGGAAGTCGGTGGCAAACAACGAATATGCGAACTCAACGACACCGACTTCCGAAATTAAAGTTATTTTTCACTTTGTAGTGTCGTTTTTGGAAGTCGGTTGTATTTTTTTGCAAAAAAGTTTTTTATCATATCACCACTATAAATAGACGTTGCACATCACAAGCGCATGGCAGGATAACGATAGCGTGACATGCGCTTGTGATGCGCACTTAATAATAATTTATTAATTACATGCAATGTGTCACGTGCGCTATTGGAAAACCACAACTAGATAGGTACTTAATGATAAAATACTTCAGACTAAGCACCCATCACCATTACGCAAATCATTTACGCAATGCTATGTTAGGTCACTTGTTATTTACAAAATTTCCTATAGCAGCAAGCTTAGTGTGAAGTACTTTATCATGAAGTACCTACTGATGGCACATCACTGATTTTTGAAGTAGGCAGATGTGCACAAGAGCTTGACGACGTCAATAACGCTATACTTATGGTCCATAATTGGTTTACTTTAAATAATTTAGTATTAAATGAGAAAAAAACTAAATGCATTAGATTCGCTTTACCGAATGTTAGAAGTAATGAATGTCACATTGTATTGAATAGGGAGATACTTGAATTCGTCGAAAATACGGTTTACTTGGGGATCACGCTTTACTCAAAGCTGCAGTGGGGTCCTCACCTAAAGTCACTTACTGCTGAGTTCAACTGCTTACGCTGTTTGGAAAATCCGTCAATTAACAGACGTGGATACCGCAAGACTGGTCTATTTTAGTTATGATAAATAAATGAAAAATGGTTTTATTTTGTAAGTAGGTTTGTACAAACACTTTTACACGTCAATCATATTTTAAAACTAGATGAGGTCGGCGTTTCCTATCTGACTAGTCTGAGAAGAAAGGCCGAAACAAACTCAGAGGTCACAGTCTCTTTTAAAGTCCAGACATAATCTTGGTCAGATGTAGATCGATGTCTGAGATGGTTTTTTGAGGAAAGAACCAAACAGATTGAGATGACCTGTCCAGTCAGTGCACGCATTTAAGGAGCTCGACAATTCAACGAACAATACCAAAGAAAGGACATTTGGGTAGGCCACATTAATTACTCAAACTGCCAGACCATGACAAAACTAACAGAACAGAGAGAAAAATAAAAAATAAAATGACCCACATCGTCTTCACATACACAATAATTAAAATAATAGAATATTTTACAAAGTAAGCAAATGTCATAGTATATATAAAATTCATTAATGTCAAAGTGTATATAAAAAAAACAACAACAAAGCAAAAAAATAATAACATTCAATATGTTACTTCCATAGCATCATGTCTTACGGTATTTTGCTGTGGGGACGGGCTGCAGATATTGATTCTATCTTCATTCTGCAAATGAAGGCTGTCAGAGCCATCTACAATCTCAGCAGACGCGAATCTCTAAGGGAACTGTTTAAAAAAATTAACATCATGACGGTTCCTTGTCAATATATATACGAAAACATTATGTACGTTCGAAAAAATTTACATCTTTTTAGTAAGATAAGTGACAGGCATAATTAAAACCCTAGGAATAGGAACAAACTAGATCAGACGCGCTTTAGATTGTCTAAAGTAAAAACTTCTTTTATGGGGTACTGTGTAAAATGTTATAACAAAATAGCACTCGACATTCTTTAACTAAATGAGAAGAAATTTAAAATATGCATTAAACGCACACTATGTAGACAAGTATATTATATCCTGCTCCATAGGCACTTGGGCTCCTTAGTTGATCACAATTTCAATATTTGGAAGAGATGCTTCCCCTTTTTTTGTTTTTATTTTGTGTTTCTGACATTACGAACTTAATGTTTATTTTATTCAATCAAGATTTCATTCTTATTACTTCAATATTAAATACCTCTTCCTGATTGGTAGTATTTTTTTCTTTTCTCGTCTCTTAAATGAATTGCAAACTATAGCTTTGTATAATTTAGAAACATTTTTTTAAATTTTGTAAATGTAAGAACCATGGATCCGTTTTTTATGATATTTTGAAGTTGACTTGAAAGAGCATGACAGTTGAGAATATGTACTGCTCACTTAAATGTCTCACTGATGGTGGCGCGTGTGTTGGGTCATTCGGTTCCCTACAAAATGGTTGAGCTGGGTGGTGCTTATCCGCGCGTCATGTTCGTGAACGGGCGCCATCGGTTGAAACTGGTCATCTCTTAACTGCCAGGGCTTATTTTTAATTTTATATTTTAAATTGTTTATTTTTGACATTGTTCACACTTATAGAAGCAATAACAATAATGTACCCAGGATTTTGTGAAAATATCTTGATTTAAAAGAGTGTCCTTGGAGTTTCTTACCCGTTCTTCTCCATAGAAATCTACGTTTTGGAATGGGCAACTAGCTTCAACCTTCTAAGTAACTGACCGACTATTTAATTTTGGCAATTCAAAAGTGCCTGTAAATGGTTTAATTGAAATAAATGATTTGAGTTTGAGTTCGCCTGTTTTCCCGAAAGGTTAGACAGAGGTATCCACTACACACTCAGTAGGAGACTTTCATGTAATGAAAGCCTTCTTGTCACTAACCGTGCACAAATCCGGGCTGCGCTGTTGGGGTTTTCCAGATGGAAAAACCCAAAAACACTTTTCCGAACTTGCCAAACAACCCCCATGCTCATCAGTCACGGTTGCGACCACTACACCAACAAGGCAGTCGAACAAGAGTACTAAATCAAGTTAATTAACGCGATATAGTACAAAAGACTTGATTTTTTAGGGTTTCCTACCTCGAAAGGAAAAAACGGAACCCTTATAGGATCACTTTGTTGTCCGTCCATCCGTCCGTCTGTCTGTCAAGACCCTTTTTCTCGGGAACGCAGAGGTATCAAGCTGGAATTTATATCACATACTCAGGTCTACTGACCCTTGGAGCTGTGAAAAAATCAAACTTCTAAGCCAACGCAATCAAAAGATACAGCCGTTTATGCCGCAAATTTTCGACACTCACAAGGGAATCAAAACCTACAGGGTACTTCCCGTGAACTCAGAATCTTGAAATTTGGTACGAAGCAACGTCTTATAGCACAAATAAAGGAAAAATTGCGAAAACCGTAAATTTTTAGTTACATATCTACAAATTTGTAACCCTCGGTGCGCGAGTCCGACTCGCACTTGACCGGTTTTTTGTTCAGAACGCAGCTGAGTCAATCCGAGGCATGGCTGGGGTTTGTGACGTCTTAACAGTGAGCTTTAAGTTGGCTCGTTAACTACTAAGCAGAACTTGTACTGACAAGACTCATCAAAGATTACGTACAAAAGAAAGATGGTCCAAAAAAAAATCTGCGGTGTGATCTGTTGTTACACCAGGGCCTACACAAAGCGGCACTCTATCAGTGAGAACGATAATGGAAAAAGACAAAAGTGAATATTACCGACTCAAGCTACATAAAAGATTCGTCATCATCAGCCTACATCACTCCACTGCTGGACATAGGCCTCTCCTATTGCACTCTATTCAACTCGATTTTCGGCAACTCTCATTCAGCTGCTGCCAGCCATCCTGCGAAGATTGTCGCTCTATCTAGCCTGAGGGCGTCCTACCTTACGTTTGCCGATTCACGGTCTCCACTCAAGAACACGTCTACCCCAACGGTCATTGGTTCTACGGCTAATATTGCCCGCCTATTGCCACTTCAGCTTGCTTATTCTGTGAGCTATGTCGACAACTTTGGATCTCTGCCGGAACACCTCGTTGCGGATTCGATCCCTCAGAGAGACTCCAAACATAAAAGATTATTATGGCAATACTGTTGAAAGTCGTTGTAGAAATACGAAATTCATTGGGAGCTATTGCTATTTCTCTAGTCCCTCTGATCGCCCTTCCACCTACGAGCCAAAGGATTGACCTAAGACAAACATTCATTTAACTTAGTCTATTTTCTTTCATCGGAAAACTGCAGTGTTGAACTTCATTGCATTCAGTTAGAATAGTGTCCATTTCTGATGTAATCCTTTACCAATAATCTTGAATTTCATTTATATAGATGTGCGAGCTAGCTGTATATACATATTATGTTGTATCAAAACTGGAAAGAGGACGAATTTTATTGTTTATATGTAATTTTACAAATTTTCGATCAGGCCACGTGTCCTGACGCGAGCTCCGTCTTACGAATTTTCGATCAGGACACGTGTCCTGACGCGAGCTCCGTCTTACGAATTTTCGATCAGGTCACGTGTCCTGACGCGAGTTTAACAGTTTTTACCCATCAAGATAAAAGTGCACAACGCCGTTAAAGAAGTTTTCACTTCATAAAAGGTGTGCGGATGTAACGTGGGTGTAGGTAGATTTGGTTAAAGTGAAACCGTATAGTAACAATATGCAGATGATTTTGCTATTACGAACGATCACATAGTGGCCAAAACGCGGTACAGGATTGATGAATCCGCCGTCGTCGTTATAGCTAATGCTTTCACTGTGTGCTTCAATACTGTTGTCGTATCTGTAACATAGTCTATGGGGTACGTTCTCAGCAGTTCACGTGCAAACGACTCGCGATGACACTGCTTCTTGTTAATTAATACTGTAACTACCGTACACTGCATGTCACGGTGCTACTGTAGTTTACTCGGGACAGTTTTTAAGGTTTCATACGCGAAATGTGCCAACGGAACCCTATAACTAAACGCAATCTGTCTGGAACATTTAATTTTGATATTTATCGTCATTGATGAAGAAGGTGTATTAGAAAATGCTATAAAGCCACGTACCTCACCTATTAAATAACATAACATCACGCTTGTATTAACTGAAGGGTTAGGTAGAGATGTACTATAGCACACCCACATTTCGCCAGTTATGTTTACATCACATGTAATAGAATGTGACCCTATTGTCATAAACCGGGCACAATTCCCGACTTCGGGCTCCTAATAAAAAATTTCTTTACTTTTCTTTATGAGCTAATATAAGTCGCTTAATAATGCTTACTGCGGAATAATTCAAACATTATTAATGTAATTTTTCTAATCCCAAACCTTCAATAAGATGAAGACATTACAGGGGAATCTTTCCTGTAATTTAATAGAAACTGCTTCATCTAAGAAAATCACAAGCTGCAGAGTCTGAGCTGCATTAATTCTGTTCGACCGAGCGTGAATTTCTTATAGGAGCTTAGCTTTCTTTGCTGTAACACTTGCTAATACCTCTGATCTTGGATTAACCAGGATTTGTGTTGAAACTTCATGATTGGATTTATTTATATTTCTAGTTTATAATCACAATTGAATTGTGCAAAATTTATTCGAGCTGGAAACCAAGTAATTTGCTGGTGTAATTGAAAACGAGAAATACAGATGTTCACTGGCCGCGGCCACTGTCAATAACCGTGTGGTGGCTAGCTGGCTAGTTTGCTATCAAACAACAAGAAAAAAACAACACAAATCGATATTTCAGGATCCTCAAGCAACTGGCACTAACGCAAACTAACTACTCCGTCAGTTCAGTTTAGGCCACACAAAAGTGCGCTACATTCATTATTCAGTACGGTACGTGTCTTTGTTTCAGTGTAATTAGCCCAAATTGTTCCCGAGACGTCGGGGCGCGGCGACAAATTTGCAACGAAACGGTGCACTTAGGAGATGCAGTACACGTTAGGCTGGTTGCATACACTTCAAACTGGAAATTACCTTTATCAACACATGTCTCGGATGCAACCTTACCATCAGTTTCTGAAAAACAATCTTTGATTTATTTATTTTGCTGCACAACTTTAAAGTATCATCATCATTGTGCTCTTGTCTCATGTTACTTGAGGTCGGTGCAACATAATTTCTTCTCTCCCCTGTCAACCGTCACGCTATCTTTCACTCCCTTCTCTTTCACACACACAATCCAGCCATCTTTACTTTGACCTTCCTCTCCCTCTCTAACAACATCAACAATCAACCAACAACATTCCATCAACAACATCCACAACCACCAACAACATTTGTATTCATCACTCTTTTAGTCACATGCGTTTCCTCCCTCCTCATCGCATGCCCATACCAAGCTAATAGATTTCTTTTCAACTTTTCTGTCACTAGTACCAGTTCCAAACTTCCTCTCAATTTTCTGGCCCCATCTAGCCCGTACCGCTATCAGCTTTAGGGTAGTTGCTTTGTTCTTAACAAAGCAATAGTTGCAACGAACATTGTTCCACATCGCGTGAGACTTTGCTTCACTCAAACATTGACCTGTTTAGTGGCCAAAAATTTGTAAAATCTATTTCCAAAGGCAAAAAAAAAACGTCAAAAACTTGACAAAAATCGAAGATATTTAAATAGATCTTAAATGAGAGATATTTTTAACAGATAAAGACAGGGAATGACCCGTCTGATCGCTAGAGCCGATCGAATCTAGTGATTAGAAGTTGACAGTAAAACGATCAATATCTTGGTGCCACTTTATCTGACCTAGATAATCATCATCTGCCTAGCCTTTTCCCAACTATGTTGGGGTCGGCTTCCAGTCTAACCGGATGCAGCTGAATACCAGTATTTTACATGGAGCGACTGCCTATCTGACCTCCACAACCCAGTTACTGGGTAACACGATACCCCTTGGTAAGACTGGTTGTCAGATTTTCGGGCTTCTGGCTATCCGTAACGACTATCAAAGATCCACGAATGACAGCCTAGATAATATAATGTAAAAATTGGAAAAGTGATAAAGTACTGAACCATCTACTTGTCAATTTGATCAGGTCAATTCAAGGCTATTGGAATAGTTTACCATGTAGCACCAACGAATATGTCCGTAACAACCGGTAGGAAAGCAGCCTTACACATAATTACGTGCTGCACCGTGTTTCTCTTAAGTGGCTGGGTCGTGAGCGGAATATATGCCTATATTGTATCAAAGTGTTACGTTCGATCTCCGACACCATTTTCTTGGCAAGAGTTTGTGGCTTTTTCGGTTCAGATTTAGTGTGTTGTCTGAAAATGTTTTTGATATTGATAAGTGAATGCTTTATCGCAAACGCTACTGCTACGTAAGTTTGGGGTTCATTTTGATTCCTGGCTCGTGTGAAATATTAATCAAACTCAAATAACTTTAAGGCACGTCACGGCGTGTTCAATGCATCGCAGCTGAGTTTTGAGTCAGTAAAATTGGACTCATCGCCGGCCACCGAGACTGCGAGCGATGTACAACCGCTCCTTGCCCTCTCCGCGCCCCCCATCGTTGGGACACCGCCAATTTATTATGATTTACTCGGCTGCCGTTATTAAAGCTAATCAAATCATCAGCGGCAACCTAATACGAGAGGTGCCCAAAGGCCCACCGAAGCAGTTCGAAGCTCGTAAGCGACGGAAGAAGCCAAGGACAAGCCGACGAAGAAGGCTTTATTCGCGTAGAGAAGAAGAAGAAGTGCAGTTTTTGACTCATAACCTGGAGACTTTCAAGAAGGAAGAATTTTGGCCGACGGGTGTCGTGTATCGGCGTTTTTGGCGGAAGGCTACATGAAAACCCACCCGTGTCCCTGTGAGCCCTTTATCCTTTTACATAAAGGGCTAAGGAAGGAACACGGGTGGGTTTTAGTCAGTAAGAGTCTGACACTCCCGGGGTCATTTGATGATTTCCCATCCTCAATAAAAAAAAAGTGAGAGATCAGCCGCACCAAGTGTCACGACGAGAGCACAGCGCTGTGGGGCTCTAGTTGAGCACTCCTCCACTGCACCATACATGGGAACCTTCTGGTTACGGAGATATTGAAGGTCCAAATTCCACCTTTTTTGACGTTTTGTACAAGTTTTAAATGTTATAACTTAATTTTAAATACTTTCACGATCCCTGTATCGTTGCATGCATCCATTACCACAATATTTCGTATGCGTTACTTTGCACACTAATTGCTAATTAAAAATTAATAGCTAATTTTCACACCAAACATAAAATGGCAATTATTTTTGTCTTCTTTTAAATGTATTAATTAAGCTTATTGAGCTTTTCTCGATTAGACTTTTCAACTGTTCATTGTGGTACTGGAAATCAATAATTGTGTGGCCACCCACACTTGTCCTATTTTATTTTTTCACGAATATTATCACTACAAGTTATCTGCCTAGCCTTTTCCCAACTATGTAAGGGTCGGCTTCCAGTCTAACCAGATGCAGCTGAGTATCAGTATTTTGCATGGAGTGACTGCCTATTTGACCTCCACATACCAGTTACTGGGTAATACCCCTTGGTAAGACTGGTTGTCAGACTTTTGGACTTCTGTCGACCCGTAACGACTGTCAAAGATCCACGAATCCAACCAACCAAGCCGGAACCAACGGCTTAACGTGCTCTTCGAAACACGGAGGAGTCTTGGTATGTAAAGATGGTCACCCATCTGCGAACCAACCGCGGCAAGCATAGCTGAACCCGATTAATCGACCCGCGCGGCCAAAAAAGACCTTAAATACACACATACAAAGTAGCCAAAAGCCTGAAAGCTTGACAATTTTGTTGTGAAGATCAATTATTATTATTATAACGAAATTATAATTATTTTAATATTATATTAAAATAATAGTTCGTACAAATCAATTCCAAGTGCAGACACAACACAACTAGACGTTCGTACATCCAATTTACCCCTTCCAAAAAGACAGATCGCTACACAGAAACGTATCAGTCTGTCCTCACATTAGTGGACAGACAAAACGGATCGTGAATTCGATCTCCATTGAGACCCGTCTAGCAAAAAAGTCTTGGTACAAAAGAGCTCATTCCACATGCGAACGTCAAGGAAGCTCTTACAGTTTTTCAAAGGAATAAAGTGCTAGCTCTTTGTGGGGTAGCCCTCGGTAAACTTGATTTATGGTGCAACCGTCTTCTTAGATTTGTCAGTGCAGGAGACGGGTATGTGAGGACGCAAGTGTTGCTGCTAGTTTTTTCGAGTCGAGGATATTTTCGAAAGAGTTTTTGGAATTTTATTTCGAATTGGTTATAGACCAATATGTTAAAAAGTTTTGTATCGCGAAGATTATAGTATTAGACTTATTTTTAGGCCACTCTGGTTTAATTTTGAAATCTAGTTCACTTATCATTTTTTACCCGCCTATAAAAGTTGGTTGGTTTTTCGTTCGTAATATCTAGGTTTGTATGTAGGCAAATAGGATTCTGTATTCTCTCGTAGCGACTCAACAGATAAACACATTTTAATTATAGGTTCAGGTATATTCATCACAAACTTTTCTCAACCATGTGAAAATTTTCATGGTTTCCATTCTTGTTTTTAGCGTGTCGATGGCATATATGAGTCGAAAAAATAAGAGTAATTTTTAAATTTGTTTTGCCGAAAATTTAGCAACGCGAATAACGTTTGCTGACGCAGCCATTAGGTCCTCACGTGTGCAGCATGCGGTGCAAGATGGGAGATCCATTTGACTACAAAATATTTTATTCACATAAACGGTTTTCCAAGAATGTCGGTGATATAATCCTGCTCACAAAAAATAATTCAAAATCCAAGTTTTTTCTCCTGAAAGTTAAGGTTATAAAACGGTAACCATTGCTTGTTTCGACTGTACATGTGGAAATGAGGCTTGTTCTTTTATTTAGAGCTCTGCAGGTGACTGATTTCTAGAAAATGTATTATAAAGGAGGACTTTTTATTATTTTAATATACGAAGTTTAAACAATTAAGTTTTAGTGAGAAACTTGATGTTTATTTGTTTATAATTCTGTTTTGTGTCATTTAAAAGTTATAGTTTTATGGAGTTATGAGGTCAATTTCACGAGATAATTATTCCACTCAGAGCACTGATTTCAACAGCACTTGCCCGAACAGCGCCTGAGCACTTCCACTAACCGCACTGAAACAAAATTTTGTAACGTGCGGTTCGGTGGAAAAATTTATTCACCTAGCTGAAATATCAGCTGAATTTGACAGTTCAAAAGTGCCTGTAAATGGTTTAATTGAAGTAAATGCTTTTGCTTGCTTTGCTTGAGTTTGATCCATGCAATGTTATCGTTAGGCGGCCCCTACACCAGTAATACATTTTCGAAAAAGGATTGAATAAGCCCCGTGCATTCAAACAAACAATCAATAATTATTTTTACGCAATAACATTGACGACCCATCAGCTTTAATATAATCGTATGAGCTAGACCACCATACCTAGAGTAGTTAATTATAGTAAATATACTGATCCTACGTGGTGCAATCAACTCAACCTGTTGCAGCCCACTGCTGGACATGGGCCTCTCCCAGACTGCGCCACAATACAACAACAGTTCAAGAACAAGCTGGTGAAGTGAAGTTTTATAATAAAAATATGTATGTTTCGGTTAAGGTATTTATCTATGGGCCTGCGTCGTCGCCTGAAATAAATAATTACCCTGTCCTCCGCCTTCCGCATCCAGTCCCAGCCACCTTCTTTAGGTCGTCTGTCCATATAGCTGGAGGGCGTCCCACACTACGCTTGCCGATCGCCGGTCTGTACTCCAGGACTCGTCTGCTCCACCGGCCATCGGTCCTTTGACAAACAAGGCCAGCGCACTGCCCGTGATGCAATAAAAAATATTATTAAAATTTGTAACTGTTTAGCCTGTACTGTCTCACTGCTGAGCAAAAACCTCCCTTTTGGTTTTCCACACTCGTTTGCCCACTGCTATCGCGGAGCAGCCTTTTCGTTAGGAGTCAAATTCGTCCCTCCATGTAGAAAACCTACATCAAGAAAAATATTGTGCAATAGAAACTCGCTCAAATGGGTTAAAACATTGCGTAATAATGCCAGCCAAAGTGTTATTCCTACGCCCTGACCAACATTCCTGAAGTCTTCTAATTATTTTAATAATGAAGTTTTGTATTGCTTGCTTGTTTGCAGGGGCTAAATAATAACAGCCGCACGAATCGAATGAAGGTTAAGCTACGCTTTTCGAGGCCGGTCCGTGGATGGTTGACCATCCATTACATATCGAGACCATGCTTTGGAAACCACATTGAACCGTTGGTCCTGGCTGTCATTTGTTGATCTTTCACAGTCGTTACGGGTTACAGAAGCCCGAATGTTTGACAAACAGTCTTACTAAGGGGTATGGTAAACATCATGATTTTAATCCCCGAAGGGTTAGGCAGTGGTGTGTGTAATATACCCACATTTCGCCAGTTATGCAAAAGGGGTGTCGTATTGCCCAGTAACTGCGTTGTGTAGGTTAAATAGGCAGTCGCTCTAGTAAAATACTGGTATTATGCTGCATCCGGTCAGACAGATGGCTTGGGCAGAGAAAAGGTTAGGTAGATGAAGAGCTCCCTGTTCCTCGACCACTTTTTATAACTAGTTTATTTGTCCATTACATGATTCCGTTAGGTAACACAGCAGATTTTCATGCTGACCAATTGCTGATTTAAAACAATGTGTAGGACTTAAAATGGTTACAAAACGAATTTGAAATCCTCCTTACCCTTTTGAAATGAATAATACAAATCGAAATTGAATGAAACATTTGAATAATTTCCCCTTTAATCTACTTAAATCAAATTTTAATAGTCCCCCAATAATATTGAGTTTTCGCACCTGTTTTCCGGAAATTATTGTTGGAAGTTTATGTAGGTGATGGACTGATGACCTTGTGAAGGCCGCGGTGGATGCGAGAATCACAGGACCGGTCGATGTGGTACGGCTTAGGGGAGGCTAATGTCCAAAAGTAGACGTTTTTCGGCTGAATAATGAAGGGGATGTACCGAAGGCTTACGTGAAATGATGGAGTAGGTACCGACGTAATCATTAAATGCACCTGCATATCCTGGATATGAAGTATGATAACTTGCTCGTAATCTGATGTGATAAAGAAATATCTAGAGTATTATAATGCATTTTAGGTAAATAGTATTGATATCTTATCTAGATTGATGCAAATTATTACGGTCAATATTGTTCTACTTGAAATCAGCTTATTATTGTCTCGAATAACCTTCAGTATGATAAGTGGTACGTCCATACCTATATATATATATATATACCACACATACCTACCTTACAATAAGCCTGTATCTATCAAAGAGATAAGTAGAGGTGATTAATTTGGCTTAAACTCAGTACTGTGGACTTTTACCTACTGACTAATCCTAAGCAAAAATCCAATGACCCTGTCTGAGCTGGGAATTGGAAGTATTCAGCAGTCGCGCTTTACCAACGAGGCAGCATTTTCCCTTAGCATTGTCAGCCTATGGCGTTCCCACTGCTGGGACACAGGCCTCCTGTCTGTAAGAGAGAATGGGCCGTAGTCCACCCCGCAGGCCCAGTGCGGGTTGGTAGATGTCACATGTCTTCAAATTTTTGGTTCTAGGACATGCCGGTTTCCTCACGATGTTTTCCTTCACCGTTTTTGAGACCAATGGTGATGAATAAATCAATTACACAAAGTAAAGCACCTGTCTGGGTTCAAACCCACGATCTACAACTCGTAAGTCGTTGCCACTAGGCTGCTACTGCTCTCACACTGCATTTTTCCTTAACTATCTTAAAAATATTCAAATTGTTTCCAACCCACAGCACATTACATCACAACACTACCTTCTCCTCAACAAAATTGATTTGAAATCAAATTCAATTTCCGATCAATCAAGAAATCACCACATTATCTCGCTGTGAAATCAACTGTTCAGCAAATCAGTTAAAAAAAATCTCAATTTCATGTTACATTATTTTTTTTTCGTATACTAGTTCCATGTACGACCGCTAAGCGAATTTCGGAGGGTTATAAATTCGCCGTTGCTCGGAAACGGGTCGGTGATGAGATAGCTCGGTGAAATTAAAATGTAACAAAATAAATCATGGAGCAGTGAGCGCCCTTGCCCTCGGGCTCGTGTGAGATACAACATAAATTCGTAGCGAGACAGTTTGCAACTAACTTAAATTGCTCGGAGATATTTTAGGAGCCCTGCTCTATGGTTCTTGTATGCCAGAAAAAGTATTCAATTTTATATGTTTTCCGTAGGTGCTTTTATACAAGGTGGAGACGACAATACGACAGTAAATAGACTTCAAACAAATCAGCTAATGACGTCTTCAGTCTGCATACAAAAATTCAAATCCAAAAAGCTACCGAAACTCCGCAGACGTTATGGTATCGATATTTAAACATGATTAAAACAAAAAAATATATTGTAGATGATATTTTATTGGGTCAATGACCGTAAGTAGAACTTTTATTTTAGACAGGAGTCCATAGGGTTAGTAACAAAAAAATAGCTCTAGGGGCGGGCATAAGAAAGTGAAAGAGTCAATTACATCCACATGCGAAAAAAGAGAGCACAACAATGCGCTGGAACCAAAATAAAACAAACGTAAGCGCTAAACCAAATAAAAATTGATTAAAAATAAATTAAACAAAATCAAAATCAAAAGAATCAAAAGTCATTTATTTTGATATTTGAACAAAGGTTGAATTTTATATTTATACATGTTATATTTATACATTACCGCTAAGTCATGCGGAAACTGCAACATGAATCGCGGTGCAGTCGTTGATAATCCGACACTATAAATACTATGCGATTTACTGCAGTTTTCACAGATCAAAATGGCACCGCCGCCGATACAAACGTTCGTTTTTATGGATTTTGGAACGGAATACAAAAATCCAAAAGTTGTTACTGAAGTGAGCCTGTTAGCTGCACCCCGCATTCTGTATCTTGATCTGGGTACAGAAGAACCAACCCACAAGCTGACACTGGATTTCAAGCAAAATGGGTTTAATTTGAATGCTTACAATGCAATCAATAATTTCATAAACCAACAAAATAAACCCGTGTGCCTCGTCTCTCATAACGGAAACATGTTTGATTTCCCGATACTCCAGCGAGAGCTCCAGAACTTGAATGTCAGTTTATCTGATGATGTTTTAAGTGCGGACAGCCTTTACGCTTATTATGATATACTAGAAAATTCAGATGATGATGATATGCTACCGCTATTATTTGAGGGGAGTGCTGTAAGAGAAATATTTTATGAAGGTGCAGATAGACCAAACGCCTCATATATACTAGGGGAAATTTATGAGCGAGTGGTGACATACCCTTCTGTAGTGCCGCATCCTCCTGAAAATGATAACATCATGAACTTCAGGATAGCACGTAAACTGGCCGAAAGTTTTTTGGCCTGGACAGACCAAATACAACGTAAGTTTGCTGATGTTGAACCTGAGGAGCTGGGGGCATGAATTTTTGAATCCACTACTAAAATGTGTTACTGAAGCCTCAAAAACCTCGAAATTTTCGGACTTCTTCCAGCTTCTGACTTTTAAGTGACGTCATGGACGTATTACGGTACACATCAGCTGTTCGTGTCAGTACTGTTGTAAAATAAAACACCATGAAATTCAAAATAAAATTCGTGTTTACATTTTTTCACTTTTTGTTTTGATTGTTGTTGTTTTGTTTATTTATTTATTTTACCATTTATGTACACACATATATAAACAGACATTGAAAACAGAACAGAAAAAATAGGTACAGAGGTGATGCTTATTTCATAAGAAATCTCTTCCAGCATACCTGAGATAGGACATTAGATACAGAGATGTAGACAGCTTGTGATAGAGCAAAGGAGACAAAAAATAATACAAACAATCAAAAAAACAATTCACTTAAAAACTAAACAAAAATTACGAGAATATCTAATAATTATTAATCTATTAATATTATCTATTAATTATTGTTGTCATCTGCCAGTGTCGCGGGTGCACCACGGTTTTGTGATCTCTTCCTATCTATTGTGTTTCTTCTGTCTTACTCCTTCTGTGTCTATATTTATATCGTGCTGTGTACGGACATTATATTTCCATTAATTCTAAGTTGACTTTTGTTTCTTGTTTGTCCGTACATTTTCTACTAGTACTAAAGATTAATTTTTAGTGTCAATGTCAATTAATGTGTGTTATCTTTGGTCCCTGGCCCTGACATAGTAGCGTAGCATTCAAAAAGGCCTCTACTAAAATGTGATAAATAGGACCATTCGTTACGTTGTCAAAAATGTACAATCAGCCGTATATTCGAGACATTCCGTGTTGATAACCAATTTGAAGATCACCCGTGCGAAGTTCATCCATAGTACTCTCATTTTCTCTAAAACCGTCACCACTCTCCCCTGTCAACACAAGGGAGAGTGGGGACGGTTGCGTCAAGCTATCTTTCATTTGATTCATATTATTCCACACACAATAATCGATATTTTCTTTGGCCTTCCTCTCCCTCTCCATCCATACCATTAAATTATTATTCATCACTCTTTTAGTTACATGCGTTTCCTTCCTCCTCATCGCATACCTATACCAAGCCAAACGATTTCCTTTCAACTTTTCTGCCACTGGCACCACTTTCAAACTTCCCCTTATACAGGATGACAGAGAAACTCAACGTATTTCTTGAAAGGGGTTATACTATAGGTCATTAACATCACATTTAGTCCAGTCAACTAGGGTTCAAAACTGGACGGATGAAAAAATAAAAATGTTGCTATTAAAGACCCATTTCTGAGATTATGTAAGTTTTGCAAGCATTTTCTTTTAAACGAACGCTCTTTTTTCAACCTTCAGAAAAGTATCAATTAAATGTTTGGAGTGGAGTAGTTTTTTTTTCATAATTAAATTGTTTTTGGTAACAAGTCAGAAATACATACAGTCACAAATACAGCTTCTTATTGCTTGACTTGCTTGGTGTCCATTTTCCAGTAGTAGTAGTAATCAATGCCTATTCAAAGAGCCTGCGGGAACAATGAAATTAAAGATAACATCAACACACAAGAAGTAATACCGAATAAACTTCTAACACAATTTACTGAAGGCATTAATATGAAAAGTTTTTATTATGTAGTTCCTTATAATAGCCATATCCACATTTTATCTTCAATTTATAGCTAACTTTATCATGTCGGTAAAATAATTCTGTGTTGCACATAAAGTTTCTATCGAGAATGTTTGTTTATATGAATCTTTGACCTTACTGGTGGAAACAACGTTTACTTTAAATGTAAAGACTATACATAAAGAGGCTTACCAGAACAGCGTCAGTTTGGCTTACCAGAAGGTCAATTCTCGTTATTTAAAACATTCAAAATCTAGTCGCAGTTTCATCTCAGTGACAAACGAATGGCAAATATTTGTCAAATGGCAATAATTTGTCAATAAAAATGTAGAAAAATAAAAGGTATTTTTTTCAGATTGCGACTGTAAGCGTTCTTAAAATTACGAGAATTGCCCCTTAGATTTCATGAAATGGTTGGACAGTATATTTTCAATCGCTAGTCCAAAGATAGAAAAAATTACATGCTAATAAAAATTATTCGTTTTCATTAATTTTATCTTTATATCTATTACTGAAAATTCCTCCGTTCTACGAAATACAGTCGACCGAAAACCTCAACGAAACAGCTAGAGGGGCTAACGCTATTAATATGAAAATAAACTTCAGGAAACAATGATGAGGAAACACCTTAGATATTAGCTTTAGATATCACGTTACGTGTTGAAAATTAACGAGTTTAAGTCATAAACGTGCAGTGACTAAAAAAAAATATACCTAGTTTTAAAGAAAAAAGACAGAAAATACGTTTATTTACGGAAAACATGGCGCAGAAAAAGAACAAAAACACAAAAAAAAAAAAAAAAACCAGTCGGGGGAAAACATGCGTCACATTCACGCAAAACGGCCATCGCTCGAACATAATATATATCATCGCATCTTTTTCTGAGGCCCTGTTTGGCACCTGTGCTGATGATGATCAGTGCCAAAAAGCACTGACTGAAAAGTAGTGACTAGTATTTTGTATATACAAAACACTACGTGGACACCCAGCGAGCTACAAGTTGCAGATGCCACCGACACTCAATTATTCTGCCTGACCTTTTGCCAAATATATTGGGGTCAGCTTCCAGTCTAACCAGTATTTTATATGAAGGGACTGCCTATCTGACCTACACAATCCAGTTACTGGGTAATATGATACCCATTGGTAAGACTGATTGGCGGTATTTGAAGACTCATCTCGTCCCGACCGCGGCAAGAGTAGCTTAACCTAATTGATCGACCCGTCCGGCTAATATTACTTAGCAACAAGCCCCCGCGACATTAGCGACTTTAAAAAACATACATCGTGCAAGATGAATTCACAGGAAAACTGCAACCTTTGAATTAAAAACACCCTGCTGAGTGATATTTAATCATCATTAGGTATTCTCATTATTTTTGTCGATTCAAAGAAAGAAAAGTTTGTGGAGTCATTCGCTTAAATTTCCTCTGCCCGCTCTCTACAGTAACTTGACGCTACTGTTCGTTCCAGCCCATCACATTACCGTGTATTTGACATAGCGGCCCCTCGGGAAATTTATACCGACACCCCAAACCCGAAAATTGAATTCTAAAGTAACCTGTTATCATTTCCTCGTTAATTCTTGATGAGCTCAAAATAAGGTGTCATCTAGTTGTCTAGCCCTGAAAGTATTGTGAAATGGCTTTTTGAATAAATGCTTTCGTTTTGGCGGTGTTCATTTTCCAGTAGAATAAAGTAGGGTTGGCTCATTTCATAAAAAAATTAAACTTTTTCTGTCTGATGTTGTTTACTGGATTTTTTCTCTATTATTAAATGCATGTAAATTATAATTTGAATGCTCTTCATCAAATTCTCGGATGCGGATGGACGCGATCTTTTATTTTGCCAAATTGATGTCTGAGTTAATTAGAACAGATGACACGGGCTAGTTAAAAAACAAGACCTATCTGGGCTCTACAACCAAGTAACTGGATAATTCTACACCTTGGTTAGATTGGTTGTCAGACTAGCAACACCACAGTGTCATGTCAAACATGTTCACATAAATATACATCATTTTTTTAACACGAAAAAAAACATGCTTCTGCCGCTGCTACAAGTGCAGCTGTTACAATGAATCTCAATTCATCAGTCATGATCCTTGTGCACTAAGAACTAAGAAATTATTCATCCCATTAACAATTGAAAATTCAATAAATAATATATTTGGTATCAACACCTGCTGCCACATAATGTTGGTTAACACCCACATCACCCTTCAATTGAGACAACAAATTATAATACATAATAAAACATCACGCCGGTAATCCCCGAAGGGTTAGACAGAAGTGTACCCACATTTCGGCAGTTTAATCAACCGGGTAGAAATCCAAACTCCGGGCAAAAACACAAGTAACAAATTATAATTCCCATCTTGATTTGAAATACTCTGTACAACTGCAAATGTTAGCTAGAAACAAACCTGAACCAATCGTTAAAATTTATGTACACCGTATACAATATTGATAACATGCATTACAAATACCGGGGGATTATTTTGACATATAACCAACATTGGTCCCGAGAGCCTTCCTAACAAGTAACAAATATTTGTACCAGTGTTTGCGATGAAAACCGGCGATCTGTTACGGAAACAGATCAGTGTTGGTTAAGCTTCGTGCTTCACAAATATGGCGGTCTTGTTTGGAAACTGTACTCCTACTTTTGTTCTGAAGAACGCAGCGCTTAGTTTGTTAAAAGTAAATAAGCTTTATGTTACAGTTACTGCTCGCGTTGCATGACTGACTTCTATTTCTTCTCTACGAAAAAATAGACACATCTGTTTCTTCAGAGTGTGTGTTCTTTTGATAATTTGGACATCCGTAGCAATTTTTCTACAATCTGTTATTTTGACTTTCGTTTCTTCCGTTTCTACGGTATTCATGCTCCGCTTATCGAGCTGTAGGTCAGTAAATCTCATAAATACATTAACTGATTACTTGCATAAGATTTAAAATATTAGATTTGTTGATATGCTTGGTGTTTAATATTATGCATGAAGTTTATTTCTTCCTTCTCTCTTCACTCTTAACCGGGATATGAAAACCTTTGCGTTTGGTAAATTATGAGAGGACCGACAATCACATAAGAAAACCCACTTCCACAAAATGTTTAGCGTCACTAATGTTTTGACATAATGCGGAATATTAACACACCAGTCGTAAAGTTTACGTTATGAAAATAAAATATATATGAATTTAAAATTTCTCTCCAAACAAAGGAAATAGAGTTTCTTTAAAAGTCATGCTTATTTCTATAGTTGAAGAAAACTGAAATAGTCCACAATAAAACGTAGGTGGTTTGCCTCAGGCGTTTATCTCATATTACCCGAATATCTTCAGTTTACGGTAGTCTAAAGCTTTTATATTGCTAGTATAAAGTTTCGAATCATGGCCCCGCGAACATATTGTTTGAAAGATTTCTAGATTCTCGGTCATATTTTACTTTCATGCTGATTTCAGACGGATGATGAATATGAAATGTTTTCCTTGATTTAATGTTAGAGTTTTATGATGAATAAATTTACAAATTTACATCTGACGTAAGCAAATTATCTCTATGTCAGCAGAAATATTTGCAATGTGCTTTACACATTCAAGTAGGACATTATTTGTATTAATTGTATGTCCTACCTCGTTCGTCAAATCTGCGGAAACCTCGATTCCGCTTCCAACCTAATCGAACCGATCTAATCTACCTATCAAATTGGAATCTTCATACGCAGATTATTACACATCACATTTTTATAGGGTTACGTGATACCAATCAAATGATCCCATTTTAGTTCTTGTTGATATAGCACAAAATGTATATATGCACAAAAATAGAAAGAGTATGACTATTTACTTCCAAACAAAAGACAGATTTGTCACAGCTCTTAGAATAGGAAGTGGCGAAGGGCGGGCATTTTTGGGGGACTGTCTTTTGTAATTTTGACGTTCGAAAAGTGCTGATTCTCAGCCTAATTTGAATAAATGACTTTTGATTTTGATTTTGAAAAAATAATGAGTCTATACAAATATAATTATAAAAAAATATAGAGTTGTAGAGAAAGATACCGGCTACTATCCAAAATAATTGCATCGTGCACACGAGGTATACTTCTGCATATGTTATTGCAACGTTGCCAAAACACTACGAAACACAGGCAGAGAAATGAAGCAAATTATGCTACGAACCAAGACTTGCCTCCAAAAAATCTACCCTCACATAATATAACCCAGTGATGTAAATGAAGTGAATTACGGTAGTGGCTCTGACCGCTCTAATTAATGCAGTTCCTCTTAGTCTAGCCACGCAGTGAGAATAATTTAGGCTCTGAAGTGAACCTCCGTTACATGCAAATTAAATTTTAATATTTTAAACCTACGCCCAAGGGCTAAGGTGGGATAATGAGATTTGTTATTCTTGAAACAGAGACAGTACCAGATGCAAAAACTGTGGAATTTTAATGTTCTGGGATTGTTGTAGAGGTTTACAAAATATAAAAAAATACTACATTAAAAACAATTTACATTAAAAGAACCAATTTTTAATTTCTTTGACAGACTATTGACGATATGATCGGTTAATGAGTTTATGTCATAATGATAATGAAAATACTCGTTTTAGTTTTTTGTAAACGTATTTTAGTCTGTTTAGAACTTCTCTTCAATTAATAATAAATTACTTTGTCAGTGGCTCAGTGACCCAAAATATGCATGTTTGGCCTCTAAACAAGAGGTCAGTTGTAAATTGCTAAAACTTTTTTAATTTTATGTAGTTTTTATGCTTTCACTTACTTATCATTTTTAATGGTATACAGAGCTCGAATGGTCAAACTATAAGTTGTTTGTTTTTTTACGGGTTTTTAAATAATTTCGTAGGCACTGTAACTCGGTGGGAGTGTTTTTGGATACAACCAGGTAATTGTGAGCAAATTCTTCTTCTACTTTATCTGTAGTCAGTGGTAAATTCTTAAATGAGTTGAGTTCATTGGGAGCCCACGCTGATCGCGGCAACAATGGCATTTTTAGACACTTTGGACACGCCAAAATATGGGGCATGGTTTGGTCAGGAGCACCGCAATCACACTGGTCGCAAATGATATCATTGAAATAAATCTTTAACTAGCAAAAGAGAATATTGGTAAATCTTTGCTTAAAATTTTTACCAAACAAACTCAGACATCCTTCAAAACTAAAAAAAAGATCGAACGTATACTAAAAAAATCTCGAATCACCCTGAGTTTTACAAGGGGCCTAAGCCCCCGAAAAATTTCCGAATCCGCCCGTGACCCAGATACATTGCGCAAGTAAATTATGGACACTAAACCAAACAAATAGGTGCTTTAGAGTCACTCTGTCACAGTACGTACTCGTAAATTCGCTATAACTTTGTCGACCCAATAAAGAAAAGGAGTGTAAAATTGTGCATGTGTGGGCCTAAGGCAGGAAGGCATTGATACGGACGAGATTTTGGTTTTATTTTTATCAGATTATGATAAAAGGAGTTTCAGTTCTCTAGACTCTTTTAGAGAACTGAAACAATCAAATACTAAATATACTGTCAATAAAATAGTTAACAAAGCAGACTAACTGATAACTGCTTTGTTAACTATTATATTGAGTAATTTCTTAGTCACAGCCCGGAAGCCGAGAGAATCGAAGATTGGAAGCAGGCAGTGTGATACACCCTGCCTTGAAAAGCACGTGAAGCTGTTGGTCCAGCACCAGAGCTCTCTCCGGTCGTGTCAGATTGCCATCGCATCGGACTATGAAAGTAAGATAAGAGAATCTTCGCACATACTTGTGTACTATAATATCTCCCGCGCCGAAAGCTAGTCACTGCCGGCCCTGAGATTAGGCGAAATTCGGTCCGGAGGATTTGGTCAGGTGGAGCGCTGATGGTAACTTGTCAGCTGCCTATGCTCATTCGCAATACCTGAGGTATCGCAGGTGTAAAGCCATCTGAGAAACAATGCTGAAATGACTAAATATGTATAAATATGTTGTTATAGTTGGAATATCTAGAACATATATTATTTAGTAGTCAACATACTTGTATGGGAATTAGCAGGAATGAACTTACCCATAAAAGAACCTGAGTAGGCAATATAGCTTACAGAGTAAGCAAACTGAAGTTGTGAGCTGGCCACGTTTGTCAAAGGACCAATTGCCGGTGGAGCAGACGAGTCTTAGAGTGAAGACCGCGTATCGGCAATCATAATGATGGATGGCCCCCTAGCTAGATGGACTGAACCGAAAACCTTAAGAAGATGGCTGGAACAGATTGGATGTGGAAGGCGGAGGACAGGGTGTTGTGGCGCAGCCTGGGAGAGGCCTATGTCCAGTAGTGAACTGCGATATGCCGAGTCGATTGATTGTATCTTGTATGATTCAGATAGGCAGTTGTTCCATGTCAGGTATTAGATTAAATAGATATTAGAAGGGAAGCTGACCCCATCATTGTCGGGAAAAGGCTACGCAGAAAAGAGACTCGTATGATTATTGTGGACGTATTACTGTCTGTCACTGACAGCTTGTGGAAATATACTTAATTTTATTATTAGATTACAGTTGAACGGTTATTTTCAAATATTTTGTTAGTTAGTCGCTTAATTTTTTTGTTAAATTCTATCGTTTCTTCGTCCGTCATAACTATAGGGTTTTTTTTAGTACCTCTCCGTCCTTGTACTTTGTGACAAGTTTTTCATGATTTATATTCCAAGTTAGCCCAATCGGTTTGTAGTTAATATGAAAAAGCCCTTACAATATTTATTCGATGTAATTTTTTTGTTCGTCTGAATGATTCTGGTTTAAGACTTAATAAATGAAGACAAAATATAGCTTCAGGAATCACGTACATCGCATAAAACTGAGACCCTGATCTCGTAGCATTTTCGATGCCAGACGTTCTATAAAGGTACTGTGTTATTTTCTTCTGCTTTAGCTCGATAGGAATCCTTAGCTCTTTTTGTGTGATATGATTTAGTGTTAACGCTATTATTTTGCAAATGTGGTTAGGCTTAGAAAACTAGGATTTCGCTGATACAATTGTCTCTTATACACTGCCTTGCTGACCTAGTGGCAAGCGCAATTGTGTACTGTGGAATTTACACAGAAACATTTGTCACAGAAACATTTGCACACAAAAATTAATAATTACAATCATAGAACAGAAATAGTTGGCCGCTGCACGTAGTGACTATAACAAGATGGGTTCCACTCAGCATGATGCTGTGTTATGAGGCATACTACTGATTTTTAATAGTCACCCGAAAACGACGGACGGAAGTCGAATGTATTGTAAGCAATGCGGCGAAGCAAGTAAGCTTGCCGGGAATTTAAATCTTAATTAGTAAGTTGCTATATGCTCACCCCCAATTACAACGGACTTTTACTTATTTAGCGAAACACTGGAGCAGGTACCATATACATAGGTGCACACATTCTTTTCTAAAATACAGCCAGACGTGTATCCTTTTTGGTGTATTATTATGCTAATTAAAAAAACGTGTGCCTTATACGTATACGATACTCGCACTCATACACACACTCATATACTCGTATAATAGAAAGAGAGAGACAGAGAAATTCGCATGAAGGGGCACCACGCTTTTTCATTACGTGACAATTTCTACCAGTCAACCCCTACCGCAAGCCGTTTTAAAGAACCTCGTTCCATAAAGGTAACCTCACACTTGATTTAAATCGTATCCTAAAGTTCAAACAGCTATTAGCAATTCCGCTAACATCTCGCTGCTTATCGATACCTCGAGTATTCATTACTGCCTTCGACGTAGTAATCCCGGCCATGGAGGGCTATATAAGTGGTGTTGCAACCACTGAGGTGCGGTCACACCCTTCGCCGCTGAGGGCTGTCAATGATGCCTGGTACTCGATATTCCTAAGGTTTAAAAGCATTTAATATTAACGGGATTAAGGGGTTGCAGATTTGCTTCTGTATATTGTTATAGTTTAGAATCATTCTTTATTTAGCTTTAATGACATAACGCCTTCCTGAAGGGTTACGCAATATTATACACTGAACAAGGTACATTACACCAGTTTGTGTTTACATGTAATAATGTTGCTTAAGTACATCCTTAACGACTGACCGACTTGGACAACGTAGAGAAGGTGGCTGGGACAAACTGGATGCGGAAAGCTGAGGACAAGGTGTTGTGGCGCAGTCTGGGAGAGGCCTATGTCCAGCATTGGACTGCGATGGGCTGAGTTGATTGATTGAAGTACATCCTCGACTTGTTGAATGTTTCATAATTTTTTAACCGACTTCTAAAAAAGGAGGAGGTTCTCAATTCGTATGTTTGTATTTTTTTTTTTTATGTTTGTTCGCGCATAACTCCGTCGCTTGCCAACCGATTTGAAAAATTCTTTTTTTGTTGGAAAGGGTATACTTCCCAAATGATCCCATGGAAATTTCATCAAAAACGGTTCCGCAGTTTGGTTTTTAAACCAAAATTACTGTTAAAAATTACAACTTGAAAGTGAAAAATAAAAACTTTTTTGCAAAAAAAAACAACTGACTTCCAAAAACGACACTACAAAGTGAAAAATAACTTTAATTTCGGAAGTCGGTGGCAAACAACAAAAATGTGAACCCAACGACACCGACTTCCGAAATTAAAGTTATTTTTCACTTTGTAGTGTCGTTTTTGGAAGTCGGTTGTTTTTTTTTTGCAAAAAAGTTTTTCTTCGAACGCATACTGATTGGTTAAGTCAAAGCTTAAACGCCTAGTTTCTCTTCAAACTAGTGGAATTGTATTGTTTTCTTACCCAAAAAAAAACATTTGTAAAAAAAGTATGGTAACTTACCTATCCATGATAAGTACTTTCTTAGTTTATCTTCGTCATAACTGACATTAAAGTTAATAAAAAACTGAAATCGCCAACCCGTCTTTAGCAAGCGTGATGATGAATGCGCATTCTCTGTATGGATGTGTGTATTCGTCCTGCAGCGGGACAATCATCATTATCATGATTTCAGCCGAAAGTCGTCCACTGCTGGACATAGACCTCCCTCAAGCACATCCACTTCGACTCGTGCTTCTGTGCTTTTCGAATCCAACGGGTTCCTACGTCCTTCACAAGGTCGTCAGTCCACCTTGTAGGAGGCCTTCCGACGCTACGTCTTCCTGTACGCGGTCGCCACTCCAGAACCTTTCGGCACCATCGGCCATTTGCTCTGCGAGCAATAATCAGCGGTATAATAATAGGCTGATATTATTATTACTTACCTACTATTATTTGATACTATTATGATCCTGGTGCTTATCGACTAGACAAAGGGAAGTATAGTTTTTGTATTAAACTATCCGCAGTTTCAATCGCCAGATCAGAATTAATTATTAAATAATAATAATAATCTGACCCTGATTCCGATACCGGTGGGCTAGTATTTTTAAATGTTTTTTTTTTTATCTTTTTGTTTATAAAAATATTTAAAAACGTAATTTGTAAGTATTAACGTGAAATAAAGGAAATAATAATCATAATAATTTATTAGATACGGAATATACAGGGTTACTGGTAATTCGACGTATATCCGTCAGAGGCTGATAAGGGGGCCAAAATGCAACAAATTGAGACCCCCATATGTATGGCCGAAATTCAATACCTAGTTTTCGAGATATTTAAATTTTAAGGGTTTTTCGATATTTACCCAAAATTTGACATTTGATTCCAAATAAAAAAAAAACTACATATTTGAATGGGTACCATTAGAAATGATGTTGTAGCTGGCACTTCAATTAAGCTATGGACATAATTAAAACTACTTAATTAAACAAAATAATTAAAATAATGAGCGATATCAGAATAATATCTTACCAATATTTTCATTTTACGCTTCAAAAATGTTGTCTCGTCACAAAAATTTCTATGACATTAATCGTACAAATAACTAAAACAACTTGCCTATTCTGTAAGCTTTCCAAAAAGGTATAAAAGTCAATTTTAAAATACATAATTCGTGGCATGGCATGTGTTTGAATCGGCGCGGGGAGAGAAAGGGTCATTTGTATTTGTATGAAATAAAATGCATTAAAAAATGTACGTCAAATTTTATTAAAAATTTTACACATCTTGTTCAAAATGAGCCCCTCGATTACGAATGCAGGTTCGAATTCTCTTCCTAACTTCGGTTTTCGTCACTCTTGATGTGAACGTTGTTCTCATCTGTTGCGCCGCATTTATTATTCGCTGTCGAAGTTCTTCGACTGAATTTATTGGGGTCACATAAACTAATTCCTCCATATGACCCCAGACGTAAAAATCAAGTGGTGTGATATCAGGGCTTCGTGCTGGCCACGGAATTGGCCCTCCCCTCCCAATCCATCGGTTTGGATATCTCTCGTCTAGCCACTGTCGGACAGCAATCCGGTAATGTGCTGGGCAACCATCATGTTGAAACATGAGGTTGTTTTTTATTTCTTCGGGAACATCCGCCAACAAATTAATTATCAACGACACCCATCCATACGTTCAGGGAAAATCTCATTTGCGATGCAGTTTCTTTTAGTTTTTTTGGATTCCTGCCTGCTTTAGGTGCCCAAAAATGTAAGTTATGGTAATTCGTTATACCATCCCGGTCAAATTTTGACTCGTCAGTCCATAAAATATTTCTTAGGAAATGTTCCTGGTCAGCGTCAGCGTTTAACATAAACCGAGAAAATTCGAGTCGCCTGGCAGGATCTCCGTCGTGCAATGTTTGGACAGGTTGATAATGGTATGGGTCTACCTGATAGGTGAACTACCGACCACACTTTCCACTGGGACATACCGAGCTGTCTTGCAACAATGTTCGTTGAGATATTTGGGTCATCAATAAAACACTGAAGAATGGTGTCCTCTTCGTCAGCCGTGTTCCGTCGAGGTCTGCCAGCGTTGAATTGTGCTCTCTGAACACTGCCAGTTTCAGACAATCGTCGGTAGGTGCTCCCGAAAACAGTAACGTGGGGAAGTCGACGATCGGGAAAGCGGCGTTGGTATTCTCGCCGAGCCGCAGCAGCGTTTCCATCGGCAAAACCATAACAAAACATTATGTCTGCGTATTCGTTATTAGAATACGAAGCCATGTTATCCGAAATAACAATGATAACAAAAAGAATAACAAGAGAAACAAGAATTAACAATAATGATCGATAACAATTTAACGCGATGAGAGATTGGTTAATAGCAAGATAACAACACACGTGCTTGCGCGGCGTAGCGTCGAAACTTACTAAGGATTAGGAAGGCGACGCGAGCGCAGCAGGCGCCGTGTAGTCCCCCGCCCGCACACCCCGCCACAACAACAAGAATTTCGCCAGTAAAATCGGTTGTTTTAGCGAGGATCATAAACTAAAAACACAGATGATTTCTCTCCCGCGCCGGTTCAAACACATGCCATGCCACGAATTATGTATTTTAAAATTGACTTTTATACCTTTTTGGAAAGCTTACAGAATAGGCAAGTTGTTTTAGTTATTTGTACGATTAATGTCATAGAAATTTTTGTGACGAGACAACATTTTTGAAGCGTAAAATGAAAATATTGGTAAGATATTATTCTGATATCGCTCATTATTTTAATTATTTTGTTTAATTAAGTAGTTTTAATTATGTCCATAGCTTAATTGAAGTGCCAGCTACAACATCATTTCTAAGGGTACCCATTCAAATATGTAGTTTTTTTTTATTTGGAATCAAATGTCAAATTTTGGGTAAATATCGAAAAACCCTTAAAATTCAAATATCTCGAAAACTATTGAATTTCGGCCATACATATGGGGGTCTCAATTTGTTGCATTTTGGCCCCCTTATCAGCCTCTGACGGATATACGTCGAATTACCAGTAACCCTGTATATGACCAGCTATACAGGACACATTCAAGTTTTCTTAATTTTGTATTGAAGACATCTGTGTCTGAACTAGATAAAAAATATCTGTATCTCAGACATCAGCGCTCTTCCTTGTGATGATGATTACATTACTAACTTAATTAGACATACTATTAACAGAAGGTATTCATTAGACAGAAAAAGAAAAAGTTTTCCTTTTAATGCGTTTAAAGCTCAAGTAAAATCCAACCTTTGTTCAACAGCTTATTATTCCATCAACGACTACTTACACGATAACAATAGTTAGTCGCTCTAATTAACTCAAGACAATGTTCATGTTCTTTCTCCAGAATTAGCTTACTGACAGGTTATTGTTATTAGCATTAACTTATTTATTTTCGATAGTCCTAGTTTATCATCTGTGACTTCAAGTGACAGCTATGTGACCAGAACCCAGCAATGCATAAATATGTAAGCTGTCACGCCCTTTATGCCGGGAGGCTTTTATTTAGGTAGTAAGTTTTTATTTACATTTTAATTTTAATTAATTATTTGTCAGCTTGAGTACGTACAGTTTTTATTATATTTGTTGGTATATTGGCGTGGCTAGCTGACAAATGGCAAATACTTTAATTTTATGTTCTGTGCCTTGTAATGTTAATTACTTAACACCTAGTATTGTATACAATCAAGTATCACGTATTTTCTAACTGAACAGACAGCTGTGCTGCTGGGGAGTTTGTTGCGCCACTTCTTCTTTCCAGCGATAGCACTAGGAAGTAGTGAAGGGCAGGCGTTTTTGGGGGACTGTCTTTTGTAATTTCGACGGTCGAAAAGTGCTGATTCTCAGCCTAGTTTGAATAAATGACTTTTGATTTTGATTTTAAAACAATATAAACGAAACGGTGTGTGGAGTGTTTACCTCTCGGTGAGTAGTGTGTGAAAGTGTGTGAGAGGGTGAGTATAAAAGAGATTTACTATTTAACTACTTTTAATAAGTTTTCTCTCTTCATAATTATGTATGTTTACTAACATATATAACTTTATCTCACCGCCTTTCAACCCCAGTAATCTAACTTACACGATTGTAAATCTATATTTAACCTCACGGCTTATTAACCGGTAGCCATAAGATATTAAACGGATAAAACCAACATGACTGGACCCCTGCTGCATACTTTATGACGTAGATATGCCCTGAATAAAACATCTGCGCGAGATATCCTTGTAGTTTGGTGAGTGAGGATCCATTGTACGGGAAATTTGATAAAATATTTGATTGAAATTCCATCTGTGTATAACTGGGATTTATTTCATTGATTTTTTTTCCGGAAATAACATTAATTTTATCTAGTAAAATGATAATTATCGTTATAAGCATCTGCTTACTTTTTTTTCAACTATGTATGTTGGTGTCCGTTTCCAGTCATATCAGATGCAACTGAATACCAGTATTTTACAAGAACGATCTGCGGGGGCCATTGCGTAACATATTATCAAACGGAATCGGTTTCATTTTGACAGTTCAACAACATGCATTGCGTTATTTACGTGTTGAGCTGACAAATTTTTCGAACTTGTGAAGCAATGGATTAGCAATTTGCTTCAAAATAATTCAGATTCTGATTGATGGTGTGTTACGCAATTAGGGTGCTGGCCTATCTGAGTCTGAGTCTTGGTAAGACTGACATATAGTATTCATTGATAACATACAAAGGCTGTATGGTTTCATCCCAACCTAACTAATAATTTTTATAAATGCGAAAATGAGTTTGTTTGTTACGCTTTCACATCTTATTGTATACGCGTTCTTTAGCGTACAGTAAAAAAATTAGAGTAAATTTCATCCATAAAATACCACATTAATGGTAACAAAAACTAGTAGTATAATAATTATAACTTTTCCAACTCGTTGACAGTAAAAACAGTTAGAATTAAACACACACAGACAGGCAGACAAATACACAGTTAGGCTTTATAATCAAGTTAAGGCTTAAAGTTTACGAGCTTAAACACCCTGCAACAAAAACCGTCTCAACCAAAACCAACAGCTTATTATTACTAAAGCTAAAGTCAGCGGCAAAGAGTATCCAGCTAACCGCAGGGTCGGTAATCATGAGCCAAGCGTTTCATATTTCAGGAAACACATTTACTGCTTGCTTTTATGCTTTCCTCTCGCTGCGTTAGGTCATGTTATTGTTTCAAAGAGTTTTAAAGCGAGATTTTTGCTCAACAGTTTTCATGTGAAATAATGTGTGTGTATGTGAAATGTTTCATGGATCGTTTTTTAACCGACTTCAAAAAAGGAGGAGGTTACCAATTCGACGGTATGTTTTTAGCTATGTTTTTGTTTTAGGTGTACCTAAGTTTCGTTCCTTGATTTTTAAAGCCTTTCCTTGTTGTATTGTTACTGTTTGTTTTTTTCAAAAACTTTTTAAGATTCTTCTCCTGAAGTGGAACAATTAGTAAGTATAGGAATTTATGTCATACAGGAAGATAACATGAAAGCTTGTAAGTTTACTGAAAAAGAACTGCCTTATCGTTGATACTGCTGAAATATCTAGAAGGTGTAACAGAATAAACGCAAGTCCTGAAAGTAGTGTTCATAATGAACTACTGAATTGATTTAGGTAACTTTTAATATTGGTAAATTTTTCAAAAATTATGTTTCGCTATACTGACCGCCAAAGGAAATTAAATCTTATTCCAAGGCAATAAGACTCAATTTTAAATATTTAAAGTACTGCTGGGTTCAATGACATTTTCTTAACAATAATAGTTTTCTTTAAAACAAAATTAGTTTTGTTTATTGTATTGTGCTTTTAACTCGATATATTTTATTTTTCCAAAAATTCCCACTAGGCTGAGTTTATTTAACTGATGGGGATTTCTGAAAAAAAAATATAACATTCCCCACTGGTGGGGATTTGTCGGTGGGGAATTTTGGAATAAACCCTGTAATTGGGGTTTATGAGGTCTTGCGTTAATTATGTTACATAATAATATTGTATACATATTCTTACATACAAAAAAATAAAATTGAAGTGTCTGAATAAAAAATCTAAAGGTATTACTGTCACACGACCGAAGTCGTGGGCCGCAGCTGGGTTTATAATACGTCCGAAAAAGCAAAATAAGAAGAAATTTTTAGTACACAAACAGTTATCAGTTGCTTCCAAAAATAACCACTAAAGTTTAACATTCCTCAACCCAAAAAGTAAGTAAGAAGTATATTTTCACCTTAACATTATTTTTAGGTAAGGTAACAACAATTTCAGACTTTATTCCAGAAAATGTGGTTAAGGTACGAATAAAACTCAATAATATATAACGTTGTGCTATTTTTTCTATTTTCTTTTGGTCTGGTCTTGTGTGATTTATTATTGTGATACTGTGTCGGTCTGTGGCTTTGTGAGTTTGTTGATATCGTGACATCTGCCAAGCCTTTTCCCAACTATTGTGGGGTCGGCTTCCAGTCTAACCGGATGCAGCTGAATACCAGTATTTCACATGGAGCGACTGCCTATCTGACCTCCACAACCCAGTTATTGGGTAATACAGTACCCCTTGGTATGACTGGTTGTCAAACTTTTTGGGCTTCCCGTAACGACTGTCAAACATAGACGATTGACAGCCGGGACCAACGGCTTAACGTATTTTCCGAGGCACGGAGGGGTCTCGGTATATAAAGATGGTCACCCATCCACAGACCAACCGCGGCAAGCATAGTTTAACCTTCAATCGACTCGTGCGACTGTTATTACTTAGCCACGAGCCCCTTAACTTCTAAGTCAGTATGCTATATTATTCTTTATTTTGTAAGAACAATACCCTGTGTAGCTTCACAGTTGGGTAAAAAGGGCTCCCAAAAAAATTTGGTACAAGGCCCCATTAGGATGAGCTACGCCACTGCTAAATACAGTATAATTAGGTACCTATGAAATATAAAATGATAAAATGCATCATTATTATAATTTTTGCACTTTTTTTAGTTCTACAATGAATAAAAACACAAACACGATACTCGTCGTAACGAATTAATAGCAATGACTGCACAATGACGTTCTAATAGTAGGTCACTGAGCAAAGGAACTATCAAAATTTTTGCAGATTACCGCCTAAGTTAAGTCATTCATTTGTCATTACGTACGAGATGACCACTGGAAAGTCATAATGACGCCATTATATTAGCAGATTACCAAACTTGTCAAAATCAACAATTATGAAATCAATGATAGACCATTCTGACACTATTGTAATAGCAGACTTGAGGCCCGTGCGGCTGTTATTACTTAGCCACGGACCCCTCCCGTTGTTGATAAAGGTGTTTTTATAATAATAACGATTAAGGATTGGATCAAGGTCTTGATTCAGAAAGCGGTACTTCTGGACACGGCCAGCATTGTTAGGAGGTTCTTCTCTCTGGAGCCCTGACCGCCGGTAGCTTGGACCCTGTTCCTGATACCAGTGGGCTACTATTTTTTAAATGTTTTATATTCTAATATTTAAAAATATAATTTGTGTGTATTATAGGAGATAACTATTAAATATGTTTAACACTCCAGGGTAATACCTAATGACGGTTGATCACTATGCCAGCAAATTGACAGGTCAACTCAAAGCTGCAAAGGCTCTTTCTTCAAAAGGCCCTCCCAGACATGGCCAGCATTGTTAGACTCACATAAAATTCTAGTAATATCATGTTTGGACTTGAAAGAGACTATCACCTGAGTTTGTTACAACATTTCTTCTCAGGGATCAGTCAGCAAGGCAATGCCGGCGCCATCTAGTTTCAAAATATGTGTAAAAGTGTCTTAAAAGATCTACTTACAAAAATATTTTTTCATTTCATAGCACAATGATGACTAAACTCTGGTTTTATCTTACATTTCCGTCAGTCAGTCCACAGGATTTAGGGCCCTCAAGTTATGCCCCATCCAAAGCCTGGTCATGAAATCTTGTCAAAAAGGACAAAGGTAACCGACATAGCCCGAAAAACTGTCAAACTTTAGTCACGCATTGAAAGTTGGAGACCCGGTGAAGGGAATCAGCTGGATGCAAAAAACACAGGACCAGTCGATGTGGCGACTCTTGATGAAGGGCCTATGTCCAGCAGTGAACGTCTTTCGTCTGAATGATGACGGTTGTGAAAATGTTTTCATAAATACAGTTTTATTTCTTAAAAAAAAACGGTCAAATGCTAGTTGGACTCGCGCACCGAGGGTTCTGTACAAATTTGTAGGTGTGCATTTACGGTTTTCGGATTTTTTCCTTTAATTGTGCTACATGACATTGCTTCTTGCCAAATTTCATGATTCTAGGTCAACGGGAAGTACCCTATAGGTTTTAAATACGGAACATAAACGCCCGTATCTTTTGAATGCGTTGAATTAGAAGTTTAGCTTTTCACTGCTTCAAAGGATTGCAGCCCTGAGTATTTAATATTAATTTTAACTTGGTAACTCCACGCGTTCCTGAGAAAAAAGGTTTTGACACATGGACAGACAGACGGACAACGAAGTGATTTCATAAGGGTTCCATTTTTCCCTTTGAGATACGGAACCCTAATAATAAACTGAAACTTTAATTGCTAATAACATTTTCCCCATATCGGTTTACCGTCAGGGCAAGTTTCAGTTAAATTGAGGCAAGCCGTTACTGCATTCTCGTTAATATTTGAGCAAGAAACTTTGCAGGTGTAGTTCGCTTGACTGACGGACACCACTTGTTGGGAGCCATTGAATCGGTAAAGCATTTTAAGGCTTTCACACTTTGGGAGGCAAATAAAAACTTTTATTTGTCTCCCAAAGTTGTAAAGTTTTTTTAAACTATTCATCAGGCAACTCCGTTGTAAGGGTCAATAAAAAAAAACAATTTAATTATGAAATTACTGATGCTTATTAAATTATACACTAGATAATAATGTAGGTACGCGTAATGCTACAATACAGAGTGATCAATACATATGAGAGCATCAAAGAATTCATCAACATCACAAAAAGCGGGCAGTATTGCCACGTGTGCCTCTCCCTAGAAACAATATAATAATAAGTCAAATAATAAGCCAAGTCCACCAAAACACCTAACATTATTTTCTCTTTTTAATATAATATAGCGTAACGTTTTTTTTGTTTTAATCGAACCTTACCTTAACTTTATTTTTATTTAAGCTGTAATAATTTCACCTTTTTGCCTTATGTCTAATTATATGCATGTTGTGTTAGCCTATAAGAAGTTGTTGCACTCTTGTATGTACAAAATGTTTTTTTTTGTTTAATTCTCTGTGTAAACAATTGTTGGTTAACCAAATAAATAAATAATATTCTAAAAGTTTTTATGGTAAAACAAGTTAAGTATCCTTGGCTTTATAGAAATCACTTAAAAAAGCACAACATGTCAGTACGTCTGTACGAGTATTCCCCGAGTTAGATTGCCTCGTTGGTCAAGTGGTCGCAAGCACTACTGCTGAGCGTGAGGTCCTACGTCTGATTCCCAGGTCGCGCAAAGCAAAAAATAAAAAAAATAATTTCCATTTACAATAAACAATTTCAAAGTGTTATTGGATTTTCCCATCAAGAATTTCTCAGCAGCGGGCTGGAGACTGGATTTCTGGCACAGCCCGGCTGATGGCAAAAAGCTCTACCCATATTACATGGAACTTAAAATATATCACTGGCGAAAGGAGAGTGTACTATACGTAGGGTACAGCTCTGCTTAACCCTTTGGGGAATACGTGAAGTTTTTTTTTTTTCACTGCGCCAACCGTGCCGTCACAAGTTATGCATTCCTCAAAGGGTTGGGCGGCGGTGGCGACAGTTATCGGAGGCAACCTAAGAAAAAAGTATCTATTTCACCATGCTATTGTACCTATACATGTTGGGGTGAACAGCCCACCCCACAACATCCTTATAATATTCCCGAACAAACATTCTTAAGACCACTTAACTACACACGTACACATATATGGCACAACACAAATCGCGAGGTGGCAAACAGAAAGGGCAATGTGAAAGCTTTCCCCTTCAAAGTCTTCTGTAAACATTGGCGGGTCGACTTTACATGTGACTTACGGGTAGCTTATATGACGAACATTTTGGTGGTGAAGTCAGCACGCCCCGCGTCGCTGAGCCTGTAGTTTTAAATTCGTCCCTAAATAATTCTGATCCAGCCTGTCCCTTGCTGCCCTATCACAAGGACGCCCTAAGCCAAGGTCATTATTCCACAGGGGTTACCCTTTTTTTTTTCAGGATGGGAAATCATCAAATGACTCCTCCCGCTCTGGGTAGAGCAGGAGGGAGTGTCAGCCTCTTACTGACTAAAACCCACCCGTGTTCCTTCCTTAGCCCTTTATGTTCCAGGGCAGCGGTAACCCTTTCGGACGATCCCGCTACCCTGGCAGGCTTCGGCCCTATTGGGCCCCGTCACTCGTGCTGACATCTCTTTGAGGCGCGCGTGGAACACATACATGCCGTCCGGCACGGGCGTGGTCCTGATCGGACGGTAAGTTAACAGGGGTTACCCTTAGCGTGTAATCGCTCAGTTTTTAAGTTTTTTAAGCTGTGGCTCCAGCCACAGCTTAAAAAACTTAAAAACTGAGCGAGCCTGAGCTGGGCCTTAATTTATTGAGGCATCCACAGGCAAGCCCAGTTAAGCAGACGACAACAGTGTTCAAACAAGTAGTGTTCTAAGTAGAAGTGGTCTAAACACAACATAAGAACTGTGGTTTCCCAGTGGTAACTGACTAGCCAGTCGTAGGTCAGCTCAAACCCAAGCGTGCACTTTATATTGTGCAAACTTAGTCGCATATGCTTTGTGCATTCTTGTCACAGGCAAAACGTGCAGCTGCCAGCTATTTCTGTTCTGTGCTCATGCTTATAGATCTATTACGTTTTTATTTTTTCCTTTATTATTCGAGTTATATAATTAAAGGATAATTTTTCCAACGCCAGATAATTTTATCTGAGGAATAATTTTGAATTTTTGACAGTTCTTCCATACATAAACTGACAGACGTCAATTTTATTCGACGAATAAAAATTGCACCTGTTTCTGTGACAAATAAACCTATTTTTGTTTTACATCACAATAATATCTTAAAATGCTAAAAAACGTCACGAGGAAATGGCATGGCCTAGCATGTCCTAGAACAAACATTGTAATACATGTGACATCCACCAACCTGCACCGGGCCAGCGTGCTGGTTTACGGCCCACTCACTCTTACACAGAAGAGGTCTGAGTCCCAAAACCAACAGCTAAATATGCTGATTATGTGTACAGCTACCTAAAACCAACCAGTAAGGTTCCATACTCGAAAAGAACGTGTACAAAAAACCAGGAAAGAACAAATCATAAGAAGAACAAACAAAAACAAATCCAAACCTATTCCGCATAAAAAACTTTTTTATTAAAGTAAATTTAGATAACTAAAAAGTATTACGTTCGCTACTTTTAACACCTTTGTATCACATAAGGCGCTGCTCCAAGATCGTTTTCTTGAAAACTTTTTAGTTACTCAGAGATTGCATTTTCACTGCTAAAGCCGGGATTTTTATGTCTCCTTCCGTGTGAATACGAGAGTCTTGTACGCACAATGTAACTTATTCATACTTAGTTCTACTTTTATTGTCGTGTGGGTTAAAATATTTCTTTAGCGCATTTAATGTTTGTAGGAGTAAGACTAAATTTATTTTTTAGTCTTGCATTTTTATTTAGTTTTTGGTTTTAGTTTTTACTAGACTTTGTATGCGAGAAAATTCTTGTTCCCTCGACCAACCGCGTTGCATTGCATCACTTCGCGCTATCATTTTGTTTTCGGTTAGCGTTCTTTGTGACTTTTTTTTGCTCGGCCCGTAATGGCTATAGCATGATGTTTAATAGATTAAAGCCTTCATCAAGAATTAACAATAATAATATGTTTATTTCCCAAAAAAAAAATACAGAAACTGGTTTAGTACAAGAATTGCAATCAGTCTGTTACATTATAACATTAAGCTGTAGATAACATATTAGAAGGCAAATGACATTTAATATTGCAGTAATCTGTACATCGTTTTTTGACCCTGCCTCTTAAACTAGGTTATCAAATGTAAATATATTTTTTCAAATCCGACTGGTATTTCCAGTGATTTTTAGTATATATATACATAAATTACTATTATTATAGATCATCATCTGCCTATCCTTTTCCCAACTATGTGGAGGTCGGCTTCCAGTCTAACCGGATGCAGCTGAATACCAGTATTTTACATGGAGCGACTGCCTATCTGACCTCTACAACCCAATTACTGGGTAATACGATACCCCTTGGTAAGACTGGTTGTCAAACTTTCGGGCTTGTGACTACCCATAACGACTGTAAAAATCCACGAATGACAGCCAGGACCAATGGCTTAACGTGCTTTCCGAGGCACGGAGAGGTCTTGGTATGTTAAGATGGTCACCCGTCCAGGGACCAACCGTGGCAAGCGTAGCTTAACCTGATCGGTCGACCAGTGCGGCGGTTTTCACTTAGCCACAAGCACCTCTAGTATTGGTATAGATATTACTAATATAAATAGATTGTGACTCACTGATTGTGGTTTATATTGTTGAATATCAGAACATAGTCATGTTTGGGGAAACATACGACTTTGTGTATTACAGGCACGATGTTGAAGGCAATATAAATAGACTCTGGATCATCATTTGTTTCAGTAAACATTAGCGTTATTTATTTCATAAACAGTCATTTAAAAAAAAATGTTTATAAGCAAACACACTATACCATGGTATTCTAAATAATGAGAGTAGTGATGGCACAGTCATAACGGCCCCAACCCTTTACGAGTTGTAGGTCGTAGGTTCGAACCCAGCTAAGCAAGCGCTTTACTTTTTGTAAATAATTTCATCACCACTGCTCTCAAAAACGATGAAACCAGCATGTCCTAGAACCAAAAATTCGAAAACATGTGACATCTACCAACCCGCACTGGGCCTGCGTGGTAGTTTACTGCCCACTCCCTCTCGTAGAGAGGACGCATGTGTCCCAGCTGTGGGAACATTAAAGGCTGATTATGCATGGTATTCTACACACGAACAAGACCTGAGTTCCTAACAAATAGTTACCCAGTCACACCGTATCTCGACTGACGTGAAACGAACGCAAACTCTAAAAAGTTGCAAAAGTCGGGACCTGAACTGAGAGTTTAACTTTTTGACTAAATGTAAGCTTAACTTTTTAAAAGTAGAAGAAACTCGCTTATGTGAGAAGTATTGGTAGTTGTAGGCATAACTTGTATAAATTAAATGTTACAGGCTCAGTTTGGACAGGTTAAATAAATTATTATTAGGTTTTTTTTTTGTGGTTAAGGAGGTCGTTAGAGTGCAAGTATTTATAAAATACAGTTATCTAGGATGGTGGATAAATGTAACTCATCAACTTAGTATCTTAAGTGACAGCATAATTATACAGAAAAAAAAAACAACCTTCAACCAATAATCAATCAATAATAATAAAACAATCAATCAAATTCAATCACTAATAAAACAATCTTAAAGCTCTAGTCAGCCAGTTTTACCAAGGACACTCCACAACCCAGTAACTGGGTAACACGATACCCTTGGTAAGACTTCTTGTCAGACTGGGCTTCTGACTACCCGTAACGACTGCCAAAGATCTACGAATGACAGCCGGGACCTCAATTTAAATTACAATATTTACCAAAAACCAATCAATCAATCCACATCATCACACAATCACACAGGGCGCGCGGGCCCACTCCCTCTCACGAAGAGGAGGCCTATGTCCCAGTCCCAGTCCCAGCAGTGGGAACATTATAAGCTGCTATATTATACAATACGAATTTACCAATCGTGCTGCTTAAGATAATTTCATCAAGCAAGCTGAAATGATTATAATTATTTTCTGTTTACAAAACTAAACTAAAACAAAAACCTAACTTAATTATTGCGGTCTTAACTAAATATTTCATTTATCTAAATAAAATATCTATTGATTAAACCTAGTCCCTATATTTTATTAAGTCTTCATTGAGTCTAAATCTATTTTTCAGCTCCGTAAATATTCATCGAAGTAGTAGGTATATAAAAAAAAGACTACCTATAGTCTTAAGTTCTAAGCTCAATTTGCATACTGATCGGGCCATGTAAAAAAGGTAGCCTTATTTTTATTTTTTAATAGTTTACAATTTTATTTCATTTAGGTATTTCGATAATATTATGCTCATGTCTTTAAAATGTTATATTCCAAAGGAGTTGGAAATGCTTGGGCCAGTCGCCTTCGCTGGCACTTGCATATGGGCTTAAGTAACTACCACAAATTGCGATCTTCTACTTAATCAAAATCTCAAATTCATTCTAAATATTAACAAAGCATGATTTACTCACACGAGGTTGTCGACATGTGGGACGTGAACTCTGCAATAATTGTACCGATAACCGTTACAGTAAATGGCCTAATAGCGGAGAGCCTCGGCGAACCTCAGATAACAGAGACCTCTTTTATTGGAAAAAATACTTGTTTTTATAAATAAATATGATAATGGTTTAATTGAAATAAATGATTTATAGCTGTACAAGGATGGGAAATCGGAACCAACGCCGCTATTTTGTTTCTTCGATCATCTACATACATCTGCCTAGCTTTTTCCAGTCTAACCGTATGCAGCTGAATATTAGTATCTACATGGAGCGACTGCCTATCTGGACTCAACAACCCAGTTACTGGGTAATACGATAGCTCTTGGTAAGACTTGTTTCTCAGAGTTTCAGGCTTCTGAGGACCCGTAAGGACGTTTCAAAGATCCACGAATGATGAACAGATGGTCACCTATCCACGGACCAACAGCGGCAAGCGTAGTTTGACCTGATCGATCGACCCATGCGGCTGTTATTACTTAGCCACAAGCTCCTCCAAAGTTGAGTGGCCAAAGCTTAAGCGCCTGTTTAAATTGTGCGGACACATATTCACTTTCTACAAGTTCATCCAGTGGAAAGTGCCTTATGTCTACAAAACTTAAGGAACAGAATTACTAATGTTTAAAATCCCTGTTTTCTCAATCTTAATTTACAATATTTACCAAAAAACAATCAATCAATCCACATCATCACACAATCACACAGGGCCCGTGGGCCCACTCCCTCTCACGAAGAGAAGGCCTATGTCAAGTCCCAGTCCCAGCAGTGGGAACATTATATGCTGCTATATTACATATACAATACGAATTTACCAATCGTGCTGCTTCAGATAATTTCATCAAGCAAGCTGAAATAATTATATTTTCTGTTTACCAAACTAAACTAAAACAAAAACCTAACTAAATTATTGCGGTCTTACCTAAATAATTCTTTTATCTAAATAAAATATCTATTGATTAAACCTAGTCCATATTTTATTAAGTCTTCGTTGAGTCTAAATCTAATTTTCAGCTCCGTAAATATTCATCGAAGTAGTAGGTATATAAAAAAGACTACCTATAGTCTTAAGTTCTAAGCTCAATTTGCATACTGGTCGGGCCACGTAAAAAAGGTAGCCTTATTTTTATTTTTTAATAGTTCACAATTTTATTTCATTTAGGTATTTCGATAATATTATGCTCATGTCTTTAAAATGTTATATTCCAAAGGAGTTGGAAATGCTTGGGCCAGTCGCCTTCGCTGGCACTTGCATATGGGCTTAAATAACTACCACAAATTGCGATCTTCTACTTAATTAAAATCTCAAATTCATTCTAAATATTAACAAAGCATGATTTACTCACACGAGGTTGTCGACATGTGGGACGTGAACTCTGCAATAATTGTACCGATAACCGTTACAGTAAATGGCCTAATAGCGGAGAGCCTCGACCAACCTCAGCTATCAGAGACCTCTTTTATTGAAAAAAATACTTGTTCTTATAAATAATTATGATAATGTTTTAGTTGAAATAAATGATTTATAGCTGTACAACGATGGAAAATCAGAACCAACGCCGCTATTTTGTTTCTTCGATCGTCTACATACATTTGCCTAGCTTTTTCCAGTCTAACCGTATGCAGCTGAATATTAGTATCTACATGGAGCGACTGCCTATCTGGACTCAACAACCCAGTTACTGGGTAATACGATAGCGCTTGGTAAGACTTGTTTCTCAGAGGTTCAGGCTTCTGAGGACCCGTAAGGACGTTTCAAAGATCCACGAATGATGTACAGATGGTCACCTATCCACGGACCAACAGCGGCAAGCGTAGTTTGACCTGATCGATCGACCCATGCGGCTGTTATTACTTAGCCACAAGCCCCTCCATCCTCCATGTTGTTTTTTCAATATATTTTACAATTTTTTACCAACAGTGACTCTCTGTTACCGTCATTCGAGCGCTGAAAAGATCCTTGTAACAGTATAACTTTGACTTAGACGTCATGTTACATACGCGTACAGGTAATCACTTCTTCGTAGGAATAATATTGTTACGCGCCACAATTAATGTCTGATACTCGGTGACATTAGTTACCACTGGCGACATCTATTGTGGATTGGCAAAACTAACTGGCGCCATCTATTATGGAATAGTAGAACTAATAGTCACGCCATCCGTCAGCGCCATCTATTGACGAGTAGATATGACGAAGCTAGAACTTACTAGAACTATCGACATCTAGTCGGTCGGGGCCGGTATGTACTCGAACATTCTAGACGGTTCTACAATAGAAGGTTCTGGAACTATCTGCGGCACTATATAAGGCCGGGAATAGCCGCGAGCAATCAGACTTGGTTTTGCGACACAAGCGAATACATCGAAAGCGATCTTCAAGTGCGACTAAATAGCGATTGTGTTTTATAATTAGTGTGTTTTGAATTGTTGTTAGTGTTGATTAATTAAAGTGTAACTTTTGGGTGATTTTTATCGGCATTTTTAATTGTCACGAACCCGAAGCTCGTAACAATTGGTGTCAGAAGCAAGGATTAATCATGCCGATTTTACCTAAAGACGACACGGAGGGTATCCGTACCCGGAATCAACGCCAACAGGAGACGGACCAGAGACGTTTTGGTGGAGCTATGCCGCAGAGGTCGGAGGGCCAGCTACCAACCACGGAGGCCGACCCGCCCGCAGCAGCTCCAGCATCAGCAGCACCAGACCTTGCTGCCCTGATGATGATGCTGCAGGAACAGGCCCGCCGACAGGAGGAACAGGCTCGCCGACAGGAGGAACAGGCTCGTCGGTTGGAAGAACAGCTCCAGCGGGACAAGGAGGAACAGGCCCGTCGGTTTGAAGAACAGCTGCTGCGTGACAGGGAGGAACAGGCTCGCCGACAGGAGGAACAGGCTCGCCGACAGGAGGAACAGGCTCGCCGACAGGAGGAACAGGCTCGCCGGTTGGAAGAACAGCTCCAACGTGATAAGGAAGAGCAAGCGCGCCGCCAGGAAGAGCAGATGCTCCTTATGAAGGACCTTCACGCTACCTTAGGGAAGGACATGAAGGAGGTGAAGGATAAGGTTGCTCAACATGACGACCGCCTGTCGGAAGCTGAAATCCGGATCGACCAAGTGAGTAATCGGGTTGACAACGTGGTGGCTGACGTGAAGAAAACCGTGATGGCTGACGTAAAGAAAACGCTGGATTATCTTAATCTTGGGGATGGAATCGCAGCTCCCGTAGCTACAACACCTTCGCTACGTGGATTCAAAGTGCCACCGTTCGACGGAACTTCTTCCTGGTCGGCCTACAAAATTCAGTTTGAGGCTGTCATGAAGGCGAACGCTTGGAATAAAAGTCAGGCCATGACTGCCCTCACCCTAGGCCTGCGCGACCAGGCCCTAACCGTTCTGGAAGCTCTCGGAAAGGAAGTGACTTACGAGCAACTCCTTGAGGCATTGGAGGCTCGGTATGGCGACGCTCACCTGGAACACGTGTTTCGTGCGCAGCTCAAGGATCGCGTGCAACGAAGTAATGAAAACCTGCAGCAGTGGGCCCTTGAAGTGGAGAAGCTGGTGCGTAAAGCTTACCAGTCCGTACCTGCGCTTATTGATGTGAACCTGGTGCAGGCATTCATCGACGGCATCCGCGACCTTGAAGTTAGAGCTGCTGTGAGGCTCGGACACCACGAGACGCTTAAGGACGCCTTGGCCCATGCACTGGAGGTGGAAGCCGTGCGACAGGATCATCGTTCCCATCGCGTCAGGGAGGTTGCAGCGGCTACAGTTCGCGACCGCAGTAAAGGATACAGCCCTAGGTGCTACGGCTGTGGGGAAACGGGCCACCTTCGATCCAGTTGCCCTAAGCGAACTGCAGAAAGAGAAGACGGCCGAACTCCAGAGGGCAGTGCAGCTAACAGCACGACCCAGGACTTTCAGCACCAGCAGAAGGCGTTGCTTATGGCTCACCAGGAACAGCAAGCTCTTCTAGAACGTTTAGAAGAATTGAAGCGCGCGGTTGACATGGAACAGAAAAAGTTGGAGCGAGTGCGACGCGAAGCGCATGCGCGGTCCGAACAGGACCGTACTTATGTCAACCAGCGGAAGGATGAGACGGCCGCCTTGAAGACTAGGCAAGAGAGTAAAGAAGTTGTACCTGTGAGGATGCTCAAGACAGACCTCAGCAACGAGTGGAAGGAAAGCGTACAACGTGCACAGCAGGAAGATTCGGACATCAAGCCGATGCTGAAGTGGATGAAGACCAGAGGTCCTAAGCCCAGGTGGAGCGACGTCTCAGCGATGAGTTCGATCACAAAAAGCTATTGGGCCCAATGGGACAGCTTGGTGATTCAGGATGGAGTCCTGTGCCGTAAATGGGAAAATGCTCGGGGAGACAGCTGTCATTTGCAAATGGTTGTCCCTAAAGCTCGAGTACCGGAGGTGCTACAGCTGTACCATAATGGTTGTTCAGGAGGTCATCTGGGAGTAAAACGGACTCTACTGAAGATACGAGAACGGTTTTACTGGATCCACTGTCGGGACGATGTCAAGGACTGGTGTCGCAAATGCACAAGTTGTGCAGCTGTAAAGGGACCTCAGACTCGTAGTAGAGGTGCAAGAGGTACTCCTAAGATCGTCCATGTGGATCGACTGGCGCGTTATTATGGAGCCGATAATGCTCGGGACGAGCATGTCTTAGGAGGGGGCAGTGTTACGCGCCACAATTAATGTCTGATACTCGGTGACATTAGTTACCACTGGCGACATCTATTGTGGATTGGCAAAACTAACTGGCGCCATCTATTATGGAATAGTAGAACTAATAGTCACGCCATCCGTCAGCGCCATCTATTGACGAGTAGATATGACGAAGCTAGAACTTACTAGAACTATCGACATCTAGTCGGTCGGGGCCGGTATGTACTCGAACATTCTAGACGGTTCTACAATAGAAGGTTCTGGAACTATCTGCGGCACTATATAAGGCCGGGAATAGCCGCGAGCAATCAGACTTGGTTTTGCGACACAAGCGAATACATCGAAAGCGATCTTCAAGTGCGACTAAATAGCGATTGTGTTTTATAATTAGTGTGTTTTGAATTGTTGTTAGTGTTGATTAATTAAAGTGTAACTTTTGGGTGATTTTTATCGGCATTTTTAATTGTCACGAACCCGAAGCTCGTAACAATATCCAAGTAGCAGGATTAAAGGGGATTCTTTCTCACCATGATTTATGGCATCTTTATCACCACGGGCGTCAATTCAAATTTGGCGAGGCGTCAGACGGAGCGTGTTTACCTGATCGCGGAATGTACGGGAGGATATTTTGTACGGGTAAGCTTTTCAATTGTGAGAGTAAAGATTTTGGTAAATATTGTCTATCAAGACCTCTTTTAGCGTTAAGGGAAGGGAATGTAGAAAGGGTTACACAATAGGAGGTCCATTGTGTAACCCTTTCTACACTTATAATATACTAGCTTGTGCCTGTGTCTTCATCCGAGTGGAATATCGTATTCCCCCGTCCCAACCCGTCGTAGCGCATCGCATTACTTCGGTTTCGCTTAGCGTTCTTTCTGACTTTTTTCTTTATGCTCCATCTGAGCATAAAAAAGAAGAGAGTCGTAATGTTTCATATTATATATCACCAAGAATTTAGCTATCAAATGCAAAAAGAGTTTTTCAAATCCGAAAAGTAGTTCCGGAGAGTAGCGCGTTCAAACAAACAAAGAAACTCTTCACCTTTAGTAGGTTAGATAGATCTGTAATTTTTAATGGTGCACATAATACAGAGTATTCTATCAATAATTATAGTGCATATTTTTTATTGCTACTGATTGCAAACCCGACTGCTGCACTTGTGGCTACCTGGGTGTGTTAAGGGGTGTCCCATTTAGTAATTATTAGTGGCGATTCCACATCTAGATTTATTTCCGGTTGTGGCAATAGAGTTTCCCCTTAAATGGGGCTTATAATATAACCATAACAGTCTATGTGGACTATACTATACATATGATACCCAGTCTTGTTTTGTAAATGTTTATTTGTCACAAGCGTTTGTTGTTTGTTGATGTGGTTGTTGTTCCCGTCGCCGCGCAGAGTACAAGTTCGTATATTTGAAATAGTCTTCTCACGTGCTTCGTTCCCTACTCAATATATCAGAGCAGTGATTGCGCCACACGCCCATACTAATGTATGGAGTTCAGTATCTAGTGATACTTCATAGTTTATATTGAAAGATAGAGGTGTGTGAGTGATGATATACACACATGTGCGGGTCGGCACATTCGATTCGATAGTATTTGTTTAACAAGAAAGCTTACCCGAAGCAATTGCTACACATATTCGGCTTTCATACGGGTCGTGCTGATCGGCAAACTTCATTTGGCTTGTAACCGCGCTTGATCATGTTCGGGTCGGCTTCAGCTCGGCAACCCAGTGGTTTTTCCCGAACAAATGATACCTATCACTAGATTTTGCCACCCGGTTGTGCTGATAATTCCGACCCGAACATGTGTGTACAGCCCCTAATGTGTAGGTTCTTTTGTACCTACTTACAGGTATAAGATTTTTTTAAATCTTTGTTATTTAAATAAAATATTTATTTATTGTATCAAGTAGTACCTGTAGCTCGCTTGCAGTCATGTGCTTGCTGACAGTGAGAGAAAACCTTAAGGTTAAAAAACAATACGCGTAAAAAATACGTTTGAGAATAAATTGTTGGAATCACTTTGATTTTTTACATTGGAATGAAATCTGACAAAAAAAAACCGAATCGCTGAAAAAAACTCTTTGTTGAATTGAGGTACTTTCAATACGTTATAACCTCGTTATCCTATACATATAAAAAGACACCGTATAACGAGCACGTTAAAAAAAAAAGACCTACACTGCATTATGTATCACGTTCCGTAAAAGGACCATGAGAATAACCTTTTTTCTCAATAAGATCCTTCAATTAGCGTGGGAAGATGAACGAATGTTACACTATTCCATTATTCCTCTTTCCTTCCCTATCAACGGAACTCGGAAGTAACTAAAAATACATCGAACAACAAGGTAAAAGCACCAACAACTGTCCACTTAAACATAAAAAAAGATAAAAGAATTCAATCGAGATAAAATTCAAATAGAGAACATAAAATGTCACGCGAAATTTGCAACACTTTGTGAAACAGCGGTGTCTACCCTTTCTAATTTTATTCTACAGTTTTTAAAAACGTATAAAAATGCTTTGTCGGGCTCGGCTGATACGTGACTTTATACAAGTTTTACCCCAACGTAAGTTCATACGGTGAATTTGCGAGAATTGCAAATGTGTCGTGAAATACAACGTGCTGGATTTTTATTGGAACTTATTTGTGTATACGTGATTTTACTTTCGATGACTTTTCTGGTCTATTGGTGAGATTAGGGAGGATTGAATGTGATTAGCTAGAAGTTATAGTGAACATTTCGTTTTAGCAGAGCAATTTGTGCATTCTTGCTGGTCATGGTTTTGTTATTGTTATTACTAATCTTCTTGTGTGTCGTGTCGATAGCAATCTAAATAGATATGGCCTAGAATTCGGCCACTTGTTTGGCACCATCACCAGCGTCCATCAGTTCCTGTAACGTGCAGTTGACAGGACACGCAGGGCACGATATTAAGTTTCCCATCGTTTTATATAATTACTGATTAACTGTTTATTTCAAGGGCTTGTGGCTAAATAATAACTGCCGCATGGTCCGGTCGATAGGTTAAGCTACGCTGGCCGCGGTTGTTCCGTGGATGGGTGACCGTCTTTACATAACAAGACCCTTCCATGTCTAGGAAAGCTCGTTAAGCCGTTAGTTCCAGCTGTCATTCATGGATCTTTGACAGTCGTTACCGGTCGTCAGAAGTCCGAAAGTCTGACAACCAGTCTTACCAAGTATCGTATTATCCAGTCACTGGTTTGTGAAGGTCAGATAGGCAGTCACTCTATGTAAAATACTGGTACTCGGCTGCATCTGTTGCTGTTAGACTGGGAGCTGATCCCAACATAGTTGGGAAAAGGCTAGGGGGATGATGAATTAACTGTATATTTATTTTACTTCGATGGTCCTAGTTTATCTTTGTGACTTCGAGTGACAGATATATGAACTTACCCCGGCACTGCATAAATATGTAACCTGTCACGCTCTTTATGCCTGGAGGCTTTTATTTAGATATTAAGTTTTGTTTACATTTTAAAATTTTAGTTATTCTTATATTTATACACTCTTTTTCATTTGTCATTATATTGGTATTCTGGCGTGGGTAGCTGATATAATATGGCAAATTATATTTATAATTTAATTTAATGTTATGTCTCGTAATATTAATTACTGTACGTACATACATACTTTTGTATAGAATCAAGTTTTTCTAACTGAACAGACAGCTGCCCTATTGGGGGCTTTGTTGCGCCACTTCTTCTTCCCAGCGAAAGAACTAGGAAGTGGTGAAGGGCGGGCGTTTTGGGGGACTATCTTATGTAATTTTGACGTTCAAAAATTGCTGATTCTCAGCCTAATTTGAACAAATGACTTTTGATTTTGATTTTTCTTTTAGGACAAAGTTAACTCAAAACGATTATCGTTTTTTGTCAAGTTGGTAGTTATTTTAGAGGCTTTAACCTGCATGGCGTTTCCATGCAACCTCCGCGAGTATTTTATAAGTGGTTGGCATAATATTATGAGACAAACACTATTTTCAGATATAGAAGACAGAAAATAATAGAGACTTAGCTTGGCAAGTAGAAAGAGCGTGACATCAAGAAAAAGAATGTAGACTGAACTGGAGAAATAACTGTGTTATTTGAACAAAGTTCGGAAGGAGTTGACTGGTCACGTAAGGATAAAGCGTTATGCTCCATGCGACATTCGCTCTCTCTGTCTTTTTCTATTATACAAATACGAGTGTATATGCTCGTGCGGAACTTCACTCCTGACGGGGTTCCTCAACCACTCATGTTATATTATAAAATACGCCTTTACGCCTAAATTATTTAATTTACATGCATTACATTATGCCTGCCGCATGACCATTAATATTACTCACACTACAATTCTCAACTTAGGGGGTGAAACATAAATATACATGGCTATATTTTTTCCTAGATTTGAAATATGAATCTTTTTTGTCTAGCCAAATGCCTACTGTAATGGGCAAAAAATCTATCATTTGGATGAAAAAACGGAGAGTAGGTACTAGCTCCACCGTAATCTTAGATATAACCTTTCAATAAAATATATTAATAGCTGCCGTAGAGCCTCCTATGAATGCCATATGAACTATCTCCATGCATCCATAGCATATTATTGCCGTACGTGGCTCCAGCGATATCAAAGCAATTTGTTCTAGAACCATTTGGAATTCTGCTCACGTAAGGAAATTATACACGCGTACACAGATTCAGTCGTAATAAATCCTTGCCTTGAAACTTTGAAAACGCTATGTGTCTTCATTCTTGAATAAAAATAGCTAATAAATCTTACTGTAAAAAATGAAATTTTAATCAAATAACACGGCGGCGGTCACGCAAACGCTTATAGTGTCCGACATAGAAAAACACGAATGAAAGAAATAATAAATAAATCCACACAAAACTGTCGCAATCCATCATGGCTGGAGTTGCACGACGGTACGTTTGCGGTTGTGATCGAGAAAACTTCTACACACTGCCTATAACACGAGCGTTTACCCTACACGCGTCGTTACCACAGCCTAAAAGGATTTAGCAACTTTATTCGTTTCATTTTCAGTTGATCAATACAATGTTCGGATCGTTTTTAGGCTGTGTCAAGCATGTAGGGTATGTGTACCAATATTGAATAGTCACGCCAACTTCGCCCCAGCTGGCATTTGTTCGCGAACTAACATGATTAATGGATGGAACTCGAGCCGTGCTCTTTGCTCTTTGTAAAGGCGTTATAATATTTATCACAGACCACGGCTCGTTTATTAAAAGTATGGGTAAACATTTAAGTGGAAGGTGGTAGTGCTAATGGCTTAGATTTTGGTGTTATTTAGACGTTAAAAGGCTTTTATCGTTTTGATGTCTGTGTTGTGGCACAATGTTTAAATGGAACGGTTTTTTTTAAAATAAATAATTTAGATGTTCCATTATATTATATTATCAGGAATCCGCTGGATGTGGGAAGCACAAAACCGGTTGAAGTGCAGGTGCTGGGGGAGGCTTATGTCCAGCAGTGGACGTCTTTCGGTTGAAATGATGATGATGAATGATTATATTATTTAACAGTGACCTAACACTTGGTGACTTTTAGCCTTCTAATAAGGCCCATTGTGAGCGACCACGTTTCAGTGCCATAGGTCATCACTGGCAACACGCAGTGTTCAAGACTCGCAGAACAGATGTTCGATAAGCCCGGCTAGGTTCTGAAATGATGATAATGAACCTAACACTTAAAATCGATAACATAACACCCCAACCCTTTCTTCATACTATCAAAATTAAATATCCTTCAGAAATAAAGTCAGAAGTCTCCGAGACATTTAAAGCATCATATTTTTCAACTCTCTGTCTCAAGAGAAATCAAAACTTTTCCGCGGTAACAAAGCATATTGTTTTTTTTTTATTCCCCAGCCGTTTTGTGGCTCTTTAGTTTCCGTAGTTCTGTTCTGAAATGTTATCCTGGTAATTTTATTTTTGTTTTTGTTTCCCTTTAGTTTTTGTATATTGTTATGTGTTATAAGTTGAATATCGGTTGGTGTTTAAATATCAAGACAGTTAACACATTCACACGACACGAGCATTGATATACAGTTAGTCTCAGAAATGTGTCTTCAATAGCTACTCGACCCAAATGTATGGGACAGCTGATTTTTTTCGCGATTACCTACGTTGTTGACCCCATGTAAAAACTTGTTCAGTTTAAAAATATGACCACACTTGTCTTTTTCGATACACGGTGTAGAGGAAGAAATTGCAGAACGCCACGTGCAACCAGCAGTGCGATTCTGTAACCATCTCACTGTGAAAACTTAGGTAAAGTGAGCGTGGAGTGAGCTGTCACTCCAACTAACGCTAGGGATTGACACTATTGATAGCTCACTCTAAGCTCACTTCACCTAACTTTTCACGGTGAAATTTTTACAGAATCGATCGGCAGTATTGCATCCTAACATCATCTATTTGCTTTGTCCACGTTCATACATATTTACATCAAATTATGAAGAAACAGAAAAACTACTTGCTGTCTCAAAATAGCCAATCTAAATGATAAATGATTTTATTTTGTAAGTAGGTTTGTACAAACGCTTTTACACGTATAAAACATTATATTCCCCCTCGACACACCCTACCCTCACACATGCACCCTACTCATTCACAAATACACAATCATATAAATACCTACTAAACATATTAACACCAAGCACCACTAATTGCAACTAATCTACTTTTCTCTTTATTTTAATTTTTAATCCTAAAAGCCTATGCTTTTTCTAAATTCTTACCGCATTGATTTATTGAAAGTACATTAACATTAAAATGTAAGCACTACCCAAGGGTTGGAGACCTGGTGACCAGACCTCACGTCTAGTGTAGGCACCAGTCTCCCACAGTATAATTATTGCTGTTACGTATTTTGTATTGATACCTCTCTAATGTACATATATTGTGATGAGAAAAAAAATTATTATTATTTTTATCTATCAGCGCCTAGACAAAGTGACATTCTATCAGCAATAGCTTAATCTTAACGATAATCAGCCTATAATGTTCCCATTGCGAGACACAGGCATCATCTCAGTGAGAGGGAGTGGGTCATAATCCACCACGCGGATCCAGTGCAGGTTGGTAGATGTCACATGTCTTCGAATTTGGTATTTAGGACATGCCGGTTTCCCTTTCGATGTTTTCCTTCACCTTTTTGAGAACAGTGGTAATGAAATAATTTAGGGGCCCGTGGCTAAATAATAACAGCCGCACAGGTCGATCAGTCAGGTTAAGCTACGCTTGTCGCGGTTGGTCTGTGGGTGGGTGACCATCTTTACATACCGAGACCCCTCCGTGCCTCGGAAAGCACGTTAAGCCGTTGGTCCCGGCTGTCATTCGTGGATCTTTGACAGTCGTTACGGGTAGTCAGAAGCCCGAAAGTCTGACAACCAGTCTTACCAAGGGGTATCGTATTACCCAGTAACTGGGTTGTGGAGGTCAGATAGGCATGCGCTCCATGTAAAATACTGGTATTCAGTTGCATCCGGTTAGACTGGAAGCTGACCCCAACATAGTTGGGAAAAGGCTAAGCAGATGATGGTAATGAAATAATTTACACAAAGTAAAGCGCCTGTCTGGGTTTGAACCTACGACTACTCTTAAGTCGCGTACGGTACCACTTGGCCACCACTGTTCTCAATTATCATTATTATCCGCAATAACGATGGTGGAAGAGGATTTACATTATTACTGTAAACCTTATGGCAATACTGTTGAAAGTCGTTGTAGAAATATAAAACGCTTTGGAACCGATTTCTACTTGTCTAGGCCCTGTGACGCGTGCCGGTTGTGAGTATAACTACCAGCTGACCTTTTTGAAGGTCATCACCAACGATCAGTGCATGTACTTCTGAGCGTACATACCTTCCCGCTGTTTCTTATCACCTATTAAAATGAAATATTCTTGTTAAACATCTACATGTGGGTCACTTTATTTATTTTTATTTTTCTCTCTGTTCTGTAAGTTTTTGTCATGGTCTGGCAGTTTGAGTAATTTATGTGACCTACCCAAATGTCCTTTCTTTGGTATTGTTCGTCGAATTGTTGAATTCCTTAAGTTTTGAGTTGAGCTGCACGATTTCCACAAATGGTTGCAGTGACTGGACAGGTCCTCTAAATCTGTGTGGTTATTTCCTCAAAAGACCATCTCAGACATCGACCTACAGGGTCTTCAATTACGATCTGACCAAGATTGTGTCCGGACTTTCAAAGAGACTGTGACCTCTGCGTTTTTTTCGGCCTTTCTTTTCAGACTAGTCAGATAGGAAATGCTCATCTAGTTTTTAATGTATGATTGACATGTAAAAGTGTTTGTACAAACCTACTTACAAAATAAAATCATTTATCATTTACATAAATACGTTTTGGTTTAGAAAATACCCCAGATACGTATTGTAGGTAATAAATAAAACAGTGCATGTAAAACCTCTGAAACAATACTGTAGAACGGTAACAAATTCGTTCGGGGAATAAACTGCAACCACGCCCGGTCGATGTTTCCACAAATACTTGCAGTTCTAAACGCTGAGAATTTAATTTATCAAGCTTAGAATTTAGATTTGTATTTAAGTAGGTACTATTCAGTAGTAATTGGAATGAATCAAAAGCGCTCCCACGATAAAAAAGAGACACTTGAGTATTATAAGTATTCAAGCAAAACAAAAATCACGGAAAATCTGTCAAACTCATGATGACTGCAGCTGTCATCAGCTGGGTGAAATGACAAACATAGAAAGATGGGTAATCGCATAAGATGTGACACCTGGGCAGAGGTGTGAGGCACACATTTCGTCAATTTTGTTTCAAGTGCCACGTAACAGAGGGCAAGACTTGGCAAGCCTATTGAAATTGACCGGAATAACTCCTTTAACGACTACTACAGGAAATCAATCATCATCAGAATAGAATGTTCCCACTAGGCATCTTCTCTTTGAGAGGGAACTCCCTCTCAAAGAGAAGATGCCTAGTGGCTAAAATGGCTATAATCTATCACGCAGGCCCTCCGCGGGTTTTTGTTGATGGTGAGTTGGCTACAGCGAATATGCTTGACATTGGGATCGAAACCAGGACCTCATACTCAGCAGACGCGCTTCCAATCTCAAGACATACGAAGTCTATGTCTACATACTAAACATCAATAAGTATAATAATAACACACCAAAACAGCCCACAAACACGTAACTCCGAACATAAACACAAACAAATATTGGGGGAAAATTAATTACCCGTGTGGCTTCTCAAAAAGTCGAGCTGTGGGAGAATTCCCTTCACGTGCTCGTCCGAACTTCTTATCTACAACTTTAGCCATGAGACGCCTTTCATAAGCTTACATTGAAACTTGCAATGGGGAACGTACTGTGGTTTGCGAAGGTGAATTTCGATCGAGACGAAGGTAAGATTTTTGGTTTTTGTCTAGTCTAGTTGGGTTTAAAATATCTGTAAGCTTTCTTACAGGTAAAACAGTTATTCGTCCGCCCACTGAGTGACCTCAGGCAAGGCGGAGTTCAGTGGTCACCTGCTGCCTTGCACAATTAGGTTTCGGGGAGACCCTTTATAGTCTTCCCAGAAATGTCCCTAACAGGCCCTAACAGGCCTTGCACAGAGGAGGTTTTGGATCGGTCTTTTAAGAGGAAACGGTCTTCCATCTGCCACCGGGGTGGTTTTAGTAAGGTAAAAATCCCACTCCCTGGTTTTATCCCTAAAGCCCGGGCGCCTTTTGAAAGTGTAATTTGGTAGGAGGTAAACAGTTATGTGATGAATTTTATTAGCTTCTATTTATTATTGATCAACTTTAAATTTAATAGGATACTTTCTGATTAATATTCTGAAACTTGGTTATATACGAGTATTAGGCAACTGTGAAATGTAAGCCAAATCCATTGGAAAACAATATTTAAAAACAATACCTTCAAAGGAGTTTCCACACGGAATAATTATCGTCATACTTTTCAGTATAAGGAAGCTCACTGCTGAACATAGACCATTGCTAGGAGGTAATGTGATCGACTTTGTCTGGCACATTAGAAAAAGGGCTCACCCACACAGGATTTAGATGTAAGAAACTATCTTTATCCAGACCCAAAACCGAGGGGTTTCGTCTTTCGAGAATCAATGGTACTTTATTTCTAAACAGTCTGAGGCCGCGATAGTCTCACGTCCGTTAACTGCACATGTATCAACTTTCTTAGTTCATAACACACGTACGAACTTCACTTGTTGTACGTTGAATGGCATAATGTTAACGCTCCTGGAATGCTTGTCTAGGGAGAAGTAAAAGTAAGTTTTCAAACGTGTATAATTTGTCGAGAAGACCACTTTATCGCTTCCCGGGTGGGACGTTAAAGTAAGTCGTATATCACGAACGCTCTTGGTTTCATTTCCTTCGTACTATGGCAATAAAAAGTGCAACTGGAACTGCCTACCTCATTGGTCCAGTGGTCGTAATTGCATGAGCATGAGGTTCTGGGTTGGATTCTCAGGTCGAGCAAAGTATTATTCAAACCATTTTAAGTCGTATTTCTATATGGGTTACAGGTTATTTCAGCAATTAAACTTTTTCATTCTTCTTTCCGCCCGTTACAACTGAATGTTTTCATTATATTCTCGACCGAGTCGTAAAGCTCGCTTGTTTAAACTTAATTTGGGCGCAATCAAGTTTGAGCTGCATATTATTTTTATGCTGCTATGAATGGTAAGCAGATTTTAACAAGTTTTTTGGAGTAAATGAGGTTTTTTGTCGCAATTGCTTTAATAATTTCTTCGTTTTCGTGACTAACGTAGCTTCTTAGAAATAGTTCGACTCGGTTTTAGGGCTGGATGTATTGCTGAATCTGGTATTTGCATTCCTGAAGTTACAAAAAACATACCTATATTACACTTTGACTACTACAAAAATCTCTTAAAAATGTCTTATAATGATTGCACGAGCGGATCTTGCATAATTTCCGTGCAAACTGAGCATCAACATTCCAACTAAAGCCGCTAATATAACTTAGCACCTAACGACAGTTCAAGCATGCTTGAAAAACCCAGGTAAATACGACAGTCCCATATATACTCTCCATATTATATTCACCAGAACTTTTGCACAACTATGTTCGTTCTCATTGAACGTTCGGTTTCAATATCACTATCTGAAATTAAAATTTTGAACAAGAAATCAATGTGGAATTTATGACTTATATGTAGAAAATATTCCATATGTAACGCGGTGCAGCGATCGATTCCCAGAGGAAATACATGTAAGTGGCGTTGGATTATCTTCGGCAGTGAAATATGGAGGAAACAAGTTCTTTGTTAATAAAGTATTGGGTTTGGCTGTGCCAACCCGCACTGGGCCCGCGTGGTGGATTATAGCCCACTCCCTCTTACAGAGAGGAGGCTTGTGTCCCAGCAGTGGGAACATTATAGGCTGATTATGTTTGGCTGTAAAAGTTTAAGTAGATTGATTTTTTGAGAATAAATTAGTTTGAATTCTGGTAAAATAATAGTTTTAATAATTGATATTTCTTAAAATACCAATACCATACCATACCATACCACTATAACATACCATACCATACCATAACCTTTATACCATTTCTTATTGTTTTTTTTTTTGTTGTTTTATGTTCTTTTTTGCGTCATGTTTACGCGCTACCGCAAATAAACGTATTTTCTTTTTTTTTTTTTTCTTTAATATGAACAGTTAATATGAACTTATAATAATAATAATAATAATATCCCTGGACATTTCACACAGCGCCATCTAGTCCCAAGCTAAGCAACCTAATGCTTGTGTTATGGTAACAAGATAGCTGATAAACTACTTATATACATTTTTTTTTTTGTAAATAGATACATATTATAGATAGAAAAACACCCAGACTCGGAACAAATACATGTAGGTCATACAAATATTTGTTCCGTGCGGGAATCGAACCCGCGACACGCAGCGCAGCAGTCAATCGCTTAACCACTGCGCCAACCGTGCCGTCAGAACTTAGAGGCTTGTATTGATCATTATAATGATTATAATTCTGTAAATAAATACTTGTTACGTCTGCGAATCATATTTTGTTCAATATACAACCTGGCACTGACCTGCATATTGCAAAAAAGAAAATTTGAATTTCGCGAGCTACACTGGTACTTACCCCTTAAGAGGTAAAATCAACATTATTATACTTCCGAAAAACAAATAATTTCGCGGGCTTTTACTATCTTAAATTTCTTTGACCTTAAGGAATGCTAATGCTAATTCTTAATTCAAAACCGGATGTTTATGGCAATAAAATAATAACTAATATTAAGAGAAAAGAGTTTTTGTATGTTTGTTTGTTACGCCTTCAGGCGAAAACAGCTAAGCGGATTTGAATGAAATTTGGCACATGGGTGGACCATGGCGTGGATTAGATCATAGGATATTTTTTTCGATATTCCTTTGGGGTCGACACGTATGCGGGTCAAACCACGGGGCGCAACTATAGTGCAATATTCTGATAAACTTCAGTGTACCTAACTGTATCCGAACGCGGTAAAAGCACAAGGCATGGCAGCGAATTTCCACGAACCGGACTTACATTTTCAAAGAAAGGACTCGCTAACTTTCAAATAACCAATACAGAACAAACATAGTCGAAGTAATACAATGTGGTACATACTGCTCTTTGTTTATTTCTCAAGGGACACAGAGTGGCAGCCATGTCGACGGGTAAATTCTCATTGTAACTGCAACCTGCATCATGCCTATAAGTTATGAAGGAAATTCGATAGCTGGTATGCCGTATATTGTGAGCCATATGCAGTTTATTTCATGATGATTAGGATCAGTCGTTGGTCTTGGCTGAAAGCGCGGCTGCTGAACGTGAGATCTTGGATTCGATCTCCAAGTAGGTCAAAAGAGTTTTTGGATATTGATTAAATTTCTCAGTTGCAGCCCGGAGCTTGAATAAATGGCAATAATAATAATAATAATTTTATTTACTCAGACAACCATTGATCCATTACATTAATAATACATACATAATAGGGTATATCCCTATGTTACATGGAACTTCAAAATAACTGACGAACCCTGATTTTTCCATGCATCTCTGTCTACCCACCTTAGGGATACAGGCTTGATATAATGTATGACGATTTATGCGACAAAAATTAAATAAGGTCAAAGCTTTATGTAAGGTAAATAAGGTCTAGGTAAAATTAAAAGTATACAGATAAACCCACAAATAAAAAGTATACTTTTTATTTCCATAAAGGGGATTGAAGATTTTTATACGGAGCCTTGGCATACTTAACTATCAGTCATTTTGATTTTTTTTCAAAATGGCAGCCTCACATTAATCAATTTCGCCTATATGTATAAATCGATAGCTGACATTAATGTAAACGGAAAATATTATATAGACCAACCCCCATAGGTTTCATGCGTGACCGTCATTTTGAAAAAATTAACAAAATGGCGGACAGGTCTAGCTCTTTAAAATAAATTAAAAAAACAGGACGCCTCACGAGCATTTTCAGAGAATTCTAAAGCCTGAAAATTACTGTTCTCTGTATACACAAAAGCAATTAATATAAATAAATTAAAAGCTAAGATAATAAACCACATAATAACATATTTAAGGTGCACTAAATTAAAAAATAAAACACTCTGCGAGCAAACAGGAGCTGGCGGATATTCGCTTCCGCGTAGTGATGTGCTGTAGTAAGTATAATGTATCCGCATGGTATTCATATCCGTACGGGAATAAATGCTGACTTTTTATTTATTTTAGTTATATAATTTATAATTAAGGAGGTATTATTTCAACTTTAGCGGCTCACGGCTAAGTAATAACAGCCGCACGGGTCAAGGATAAAGTTAAGCTACGTTTGACGCTATGGGTCAGTGGATGGGAGACCATCTTTACATACAGACACGACCCTGTGGCTCGGAAAGCACGTAAAGCCGTTAATCCCGGCTGTCATTCTTGGATCTTTGACAGTCGTTACGGGTCGTCAGAAGCCCGAAAATCATAATAACCAGTCTTACCAAGGGTATCGTTTTACCCAGTAACTGGATTATGGAGGTCAAATAGGCAGTCGCTCCATCTAAAATACTGGTATTTAGCTGCATCCGGTTAGACTGGAAGCCGACCCCCAACATATTTGGGAAAATACTGGGCATATTATGATGTGTAGGTATTAATACAACTTTAATAACCTCGCAACTATCAGCTGGAAATATCGACTAAGCTCCGAACCTGTGACCACATCTCTACTTCCGCAATTATGCGGGGCATGCGGCCTCTTTAATTGCGTTTGCACTAAACACAAACGCTTAGTAATTAATTCTAGATTAAGCCTGTACAGTCACTTCTGAACTTTATATCCAGCAAAAAACGTTCTAAAAGCCGCTGGAATTATAATTTTGCTGGATTTAATTTGCTTAGAGGATTTAGTATTTCGTTGGTGGTTTCAGTGAGTTACTTAGACTAATATTTTATTATTAACCTATGTTTTCCAAACTATTTTTCTTATTAGTAACTAGCTAACTTTATCTATATAATTTCACCACCACTGCTCTCAAGACGGTGAAGCAAAACATCGTGAGGTAACCTAACCAGCATGTCCTAGAACCAAAAATTCGAAGACATGTGACATCTACCAACCTGCACTGGACCCGCGTGGTAGATTACAGTCCCCTCCCTCCCGAAAAGAGGAGGCCTGTTTCCCAGCAGTGGGAAAATTGTAGGCTAATTATGCTAACGAGCTCACCCGACAAACGTCCTGTCCTTTTAATGGCTCGTACAAAAATTCCATAGAAAATAGACGCTCAATTTTTCCCAAATTTGTAAATTTTCGGGGATACTTTTCAAAAAATCTTTTTTTTTACTCAAACTCAACTCAAACTCTAACCCCCTTATTACAAAACAAGGTTTTTCTTTAAGTCAGGTTTAAACCACCGCGTCAGTTACTGAATTAAGAACCTAAATGTTATAGAAATACAGTTCTTTATACAAAAATGACAACTTAGTTCGGTGCTAAGTTGTCATTTTTGTATAAAGAATTTTATCTAAATCGAAATAAAGTTCGAAAAACATATACCGGCTCAGAGGTTTAGGCAAGAACTAAAGTTAGGTCTCGTTTTGTAATATTTGATAAAGTATTTATTTCAAATTAAACCAATTAAAGGCACTATTCAATTGTCAAGGGGTCGGTCAGTCAGAAAAATGAAGCTAGTTGCCCATTCCAAAGCGTAGGTACCTATGGAGAAGAACGGGCAAGAAACTCCATGGACACTCTTTTAAATCAAAATAATATGGTTACAAAGTAATGGTTACGTCATTTATTTAGTTAGAAATTATGCATGTGAGAACGATGCAGAACGTTAAAAGCATCCGTAATGAAAACTTAAAAAAATAAATAAAAACAATTCAAATACAAAATAAATTAAAATAAGCCATGGCAGCAAAGAGATGACCAGTCCCTACTGACGGCGCTCGTTCACGAACATGACGCATGGATTAGCACCATTTAGCTCAACCATTTTGAAGGGAGCTAAATGATCCAACACATGCGCCACCATCAGCGAGACATTTGAGTGAGCATGATATACTCTCAGCCGCCAGGGCACATTCAAGTCAAAGAAAGACGTACCCAGTAAATGGTAGCTTTATAGTATGTACATAGTACTCAACTCCTAATTTGGACTTATACATATTACAGCTTATATGTATATACTTAATATGTAAAAGTTCTATCAGGTTCCGGCGCAGTAAACGAGACAGCTATATAATAGTCGTATCAACGATGACTACAAAACAATATGACGACGACACGACTACGAAACGACACGACTATAAAAATGAAATTATTAATTTAAATACAAATGAAATTCTGTTCCTTGGTCAGAACCAAGGAACAGAATTTCATTATTATTTATATTATAGATAATTTAAGTTTTAATAATTTCACTTAATGATACCTACTTTGGTACATTTGTTTCCCAAAAGAATTGCAAATTCCCTATTGGAGAAAACATAAATAGGTTAAAACCATATTAAGTGCCACTAAGCGTGCCTCAAAATAAAATATTACTACACATAATACGTATCTTAAAACTTACATTATAAAAACACTTTAATAGTTTTTTCATTATAACTTTAAATTGATATCAAGTTTTAAAAGTTTTATTTGCAAACTCTAACCCCCTTATTACAAAACAAGGTTTTTCTTTAAGTCAGGTTTAAACCACCGCGTCAGTTACTGAATTAAGAACCTAAATGTTATAGAAATACAGTTCTTTATACAAAAATGACAACTTAGTTCGGTGCTAAGTTGTCATTTTTGTATAAAGAATTTTATCTAAATCGAAATAAAGTTCGAAAAACATATACCGGCTCAGAGGTTTAGGCAAGAACTAAAGTTAGGTCTCGTTTTGTAATATTTGATAAAGTATTTATTTCAAATTAAACCAATTAAAGGCACTATTCAATTGTCAAGGGGTCGGTCAGTCAGAAAAATGAAGCTAGTTGCCCATTCCAAAGCGTAGGTACCTATGGAGAAGAACGGGCAAGAAACTCCATGGACACTCTTTTAAATCAAAATAATATGGTTACAAAGTAATGGTTACGTCATTTATTTAGTTAGAAATTATGCATGTGAGAACGATGCAGAACGTTAAAAGCATCCGTAATGAAAACTTAAAAAAATAAATAAAAACAATTCAAATACAAAATAAATTAAAATAAGCCATGGCAGCAAAGAGATGACCAGTCCCTACTGACGGCGCTCGTTCACGAACATGACGCATGGATTAGCACCATTTAGCTCAACCATTTTGAAGGGAGCTAAATGATCCAACACATGCGCCACCATCAGCGAGACATTTGAGTGAGCATGATATACTCTCAGCCGCCAGGGCACATTCAAGTCAAAGAAAGACGTACCCAGTAAATGGTAGCTTTATAGTATGTACATAGTACTCAACTCCTAATTTGGACTTATACATATTACAGCTTATATGTATATACTTAATATGTAAAAGTTCTATCAGGTTCCGGCGCAGTAAACGAGACAGCTATATAATAGTCGTATCAACGATGACTACAAAACAATATGACGACGACACGACTACGAAACGACACGACTATAAAAATGAAATTATTAATTTAAATACAAATGAAATTCTGTTCCTTGGTCAGAACCAAGGAACAGAATTTCATTATTATTTATATTATAGATAATTTAAGTTTTAATAATTTCACTTAATGATACCTACTTTGGTACATTTGTTTCCCAAAAGAATTGCAAATTCCCTATTGGAGAAAACATAAATAGGTTAAAACCATATTAAGTGCCACTAAGCGTGCCTCAAAATAAAATATTACTACACATAATACGTATCTTAAAACTTACATTATAAAAACACTTTAATAGTTTTTTCATTATAACTTTAAATTGATATCAAGTTTTAAAAGTTTTATTTGCAAAGCTGTTTTAGTTTTGTTTACAAAGCTGCTTTAGTTTTATTTACAAAGCTGCTTTAGTTTTATTTGCAAAGCTGCTTTAGTTTTATTTACAAAGCTGCTTTAGTTTTATTTGCAAAGCTCCTTTGGTGCTTTTGTTATGATTTAAAGAGTCGGTTGTCTCCCGTAAAGCCTGTCAAAGATCTACGAATGACATCCTGGACTAATGGCTTAACCTGATTTCCGAGGTAAATAGGATCTAGATATTTAATGGATGGTCACCATATACGAACCGACCGCGGCAAACATAGCATTTTCTTCGATCGACTCGTGTGGCTGGTATCATTTAGCCACGAGACCCTTCTCTTTATTATATGTAAGTTTAATTTATAAATAAATAAGCCTTCCTAAATAAATTCTTTAAATGATAGTGAAAACCACATCAAAATTAACATGACAAAGGCATAATTCCAATACTATTTACTCCTATAATTTTCTAAACACCAATCACGGATCTGAATTGCACGATTCAAATATAGGTTCAACGTATAAGTCCCTTTGTATACATGAGCAATAACAATTTGCGTAAATCAACAAACAGCTCTAATTCAATTTGCGCATAACGCTATGTAATTAAGAAAAAATAATCAGACATTCCTATGTCTGATTACTAATCAATTACATTTAAATTACAAATTAACATTTCAAAAGCATCACTACCCATTAATGCTACTATAGTCTCCTAAACACCAACCACATACCGAAATATCTCGATTAAACTTTACAACGACATGATAATGAACTAAATAAATATACTACTGTGGAATTAGCATCTGATTTCTGACGTACATTATCGTTGAAACCAAAAACAGCTACAATAATTTTGAAACGAAATGTTCTAATAAATTTTCGAGTGTAATTTGCACATACGCGACCGAGACCGCACCGTTGTGTTTATTTCATGGTACAAGTTACAAGATAAGCTCAACTGATAAGATCGGGTTTTAATAGCTTTCAGACTATGTTAATGACAATTGAAACAGTTATCCGTTTCGGTAACTTCACCATAATATGGCTGTTTAAACTGTGGTTCAAAAATAATTGTATTTGATAAATTCTAATACAATGGTACAAAATTCAAGTGTACATAGGTACAAATAAGCCTAGTCTAATATTTTGTATGGAATTCGTTCATCCGTAAAGCTGAACGGATGCGTACGCATTCCATACAAAATCTAAAAAATAAAATATACATATTTTTTTTTTTTTTGTGAGTTGAATAAGTGTGGTTAGTATTTTAAGGCTCATTTAATGAGCAGAAGCATTGAAAATATTAAACATGATATCAAGGATGTCAGTTTTCACATTTTAAAAGAAATTTTTGTATACAGTGTAAATCAAGATCAATCAATACATAGTATATAATACAAAGTCGCTTTTCGCGTCTGTCTGTGTGACAGCTAAGTTGTTCTTAATAATTACGCTACGAATTTTGATGCGGTTTTCACCGTCATGTAAATAAACCTACATGACGGTGAAAACCGCATCAAAACCCTTCATCCGCGTGAAATTTCTTATTCCCCCGACCCACCCCATTGCATCGCATCGCCTTCGTTTTCTCTTCTCGGAATCCTAGCGTAATGTTAAATAGCTTTTAGCCTTCCACAAGAATTAGGCTATCAAATGCAGTTTTTTTTTCAAATTAGTATTCATTTACTTCCAAAGATTAGCGTTCACGTCACACGAACAAAGTATTCACCGTTAGTATTAGTATATAGATACTTAATTTACTTAAACTAAATAGCACTGAAATCTCGATGTGCGATGTGTAGACATATCGTTACAACTATCCCTGGGCGTAGCAGGCGCGGATCGCTAAACTATAAATTCAAAGTCAAAAGTAATATTTCCCAAGGAGACTAATTAATTATTGAATAATTTCCTCCACCAATTTAAGAATAAGAAACAGCGCAACGAACCTTTAATTTTAGCATTATTAAGTAACACGGATAAACTAAAAGAAAGCAGGCTTAGATGGTAAAGACGCCAGCACATCAAGCTACTACAATCTGTCTTTCTTCAGATTTTCAACTTTATCGCTATAGCATTAGGTTCAAAGTTGATTGGGAAAATTTGACAGTTTCGGGTAGCTTGATGTGCTGGCGTCTGTACTTGGCTTGAATAGACTCGGTAAAAATAGTCCTGAATATCCCTACAAAACGCCGGGGAACAGGAAGCCCCCGCTATATGGTGATATAGCGGGGGGCTTCCTGTTCTCAGGCGTTAAAGCGCAGAACCTAACTCCTATTACATGCCAGGGCAGATCGTCCTGGTGCCGCTGTACAAGAAGACCCGACCCCAGATAGAGAATGGAAGAAGAAGAAGTGACAAGACAAATCCTCCAATCGCTATAGCTTACAACGCGTACCATCCCAAAACTGATGCCGTGGCACCACTGACAAATGAACTGAACCAAGCTTGTTTATTAGCGAATAGAAACATTTTATGTGCAAGTTCGCCACCTAAATCACCCAAGACGCGGATATTGGCAAAGTTTTACACATTTCAAATGATTTTGGACATAACTTTTGAGATTTATATCAATTATAATTGTATAAATTGTATGTGGAACGTCCCTAACCAATGGTACGGTAACCTGCACCCTAATTGCGTAACACTACCACACTATAAATCTCAAACTGAATCATTTTGAAGGATATTGCTAGGTAATCCATTGCTTTAAATATGTTCCAAGAATATTTTTTTCTTTTATTACAATGAAAGCCATGGCTACTGATAGTGTATTACGCAACTACCCCACTGAAAGGAATGATGTCAATTAAGAAGAAAAATGTCAAATGCTACACGTTGTTATACACACACACTGCATGTTGTATACGTGGTCGTAAATTCGTAGTGAAAACGCATTTCGCCCAAATTGGTGACGTTTGTAAAGTCGAAAGTCAGAGCTAATTATTGTTCGTCAAAGCAAAACAATTCGACGTCAGTCAATCATAAATAGATGATGTGTTGACTGACCAGTAAAATCTTTTGGCGCATCACTCAAAACGGAACTAGGGCAGCCATCTTGTTTTTTCAATACAATTTCATGAGTGTTGACAAAATTAGTTGTCAAAGTTAGTTGACATTTTTCCACTTCAGCTGTGACACACCACATAATGATTTAAAATTCTAATGATCCAAATGTTTGAACTGCTATGACGTTTATATTGACTAATCCTAATAATAAATTTCCTTGACTTATCATAAAAAAAAATATATCAAGTAATCCCTAAATTAAGAAAAAATAATCAGACATTCCTATGTCTGATTATTTTTTAAATTTAAATCGTAATGTGATATTCGGATTTTCAAACGTTTTTATTCTTTATCTTATGCTAGAAAATAGAATTAGTGTTCTGAAATTACTATTTCCTATTTTCTAATGTTTCTTTATGGTTGATTTTCTGTTTTATAGTTTGGTAGGGTTGGCAACACTGACTGTGTAGAATCCTATAACAGAGTCCATAATACATTGCACGGAGACACCTCGCCGGCCGCAGTTGACGGCGCTGTATGTTATTCCATGCTCTGTAGACGGTGGTTCATAAGCTTTCTATTCTACGATAGAATTAGCCGTCAACCTGACAACAGCTTCCTTTATGGTGGTGAACAATGATTGGCTATAAACCTAGGAAAGATTGCAAGCACACATTCATTGGTTCTGAAGCAGTTCAGTTGAAATTCTGGTCAGTGGGTCGTCTTATGGGTTCCATATTTCGGCTCAAAGAATGGTGAAACGGTGAATGTATGATCCGAAATATAATATATATATATTTTTTTTTTTTATAAAAAACTTTGCCCACTCTAGGAATACACTACTCCTGTATCGTGGGTGCGTTTACAAACATTTAAACTCACATACGCAAACAGCCAGACCTGGAACAAATAGCCTGCTGTAGGCAATACAAATATTTGTTCCGTGCGAATCGAACCCGCGATACGCAGCGCAGCAGTCGATCGCTCATCCACTGCGGTGCCAACCTCTTCACTATAACTAATAGAAAAGCTGTTCCGTTAAATTATAACGTCTATTTTGAAAATCTGTCATTTTCACCACTATATGACATTAAGTCAAACGCTGCTCAACGATTTGAATAGCTAGATTCGCTCTCACCGTTCTTAGTGACACAAAAAAGTGAGAAGCTCACACATTATTAAATAGCGTTTCCATGACAATCGAGTCAAGTGACTGTGTCATAGTGTGTCAAAACTAACCAGAAATGCGACAATCTCTTGACGTAGTAGGGCGAATCTAACGATTTAAATCTTTGTCGCTGCCATCATTTTCATGACAGCCGTATAAGCCTGTGTTGTTCCCCTCCAGGGCAAAGGCCTTCCTTCCCTCCTTCCACATTTCCTGGTCTACTGCGGTAGTGGGCCAATCCTTTAAGAAGGAGTCCAGCTCATCCCGTCATGTCTTTCCGGCTGGGGGAGAGCCTTAGCTCTGCTTAAAGAAAATACCGAGTAGAATAATACAGTACAGCGAATTTTTTTAAACCACCTACATCGTCAAAGCGTACCCACAAAGTATAACAAACCAAATTACAAAATGTTTAATGTTGAGGTGCTGTGTGCCTTACACAGTAATAACGTCCCTTAAGTCCTAAATAAACTTCAAGCCATGAAATTATGCAAGCGAACAGGTAATAATTAATTTATTCCATGTTGTTATGCAAAAAGCTATAAAACTTGAACGGTGGGTACTTCAGGCGTTGTTTATTTAAAGAAGCCTTTAGTAAGTCCTGGTGTTTTCTGATCTAATTAAAAAGTACTGAAAAATTCTGATTTCATAACATGACATCATCGTCATCCTTTTCCCAACTATGTTGGGGTCGGCTTCCAGTCTAACCGGATGCAGCTGAATACCAGTATTTTACATGGAGCAACTGCCTATCTGACCTCCACAACCTAGTTACTGGGTAATACGATACCCCTTGGTAAGACTGGTTGTCAGACTTTTGGGCTTCTGAAGAGCCGTAACGACTGTCAAAGATACACGAATGACAGCCGGGACCAACGGCTTAACGTGCTTTCCGAGGCACGGAGGGGTCTTGGTATGTAAAGAATGGTCTCCCATCCACGGACCAACCGCGGCAAGCGACCAATGAGGCAGTCAAAATTATACCTGAATTAGCTGCGCTCCGCGATTTCACCCGCATAAGTTTGATCTCGTGGGAATATCGGGATAAAAAGTATCCTATATGGTAATCCTGGTTATAAACCATTTGTGTGCCAAATTTCATCCAAATCCGTTCAGTAGTTTTTGCGTGAAAGAGTAACAAACATCCATCCATCCATACAAAGTTTGACATTTATAATATTAGTAGGATTATAATAAATCAAGCATATTCAGTACAAATCTTAAGTTCTCGAAGCAAGTTCGCTAAGATTTATCTCGGCCTGTTTACTGTACTAAGTGGGGCAGGCAGAACTATCGTTATCTGTTCAAGTTAGAAGTTGACGCTTTAACGTTGATTTCGAAGCTAAGAGCCGCGCTAGTTTGTGGTGTTCTGTTTAAAGTTTTTACGAAAATGTTGAAATTACCGTAATTCAGCCGAAATGTTAATGAGAAGAATTTTCAATGGATAAACGTAAAATTACAGAGGTAGCCCAGTGGTAACGGCCGCGACTTACGAGTCATAGGTTCGAACCCAAACAACAACGCTTTACTTTTTGTAAATTATATCATCACCACTGCTCTCAAAACGGTGAAGGAAAACAACTTGAGGAAACCGGCATGTCCGAGAACCAAAAATTTAAAGACATGTGACATTTACCAACCCGCACTAGGCCCGCGTCGTGGATTATGGCCCACTCCCTCTCACAGAGATGAGGCCTGTGTCCCAGCAGTGGGAACATTATAGGCCGGTTATACTTTTCATAATCCTCTAAAAACATCGAACTAAGTTTTATTTTTATCATTCTTATCGATAAAGATACGCTAGTACTTACAGTACAGCTAATAATTCGCTACATAATTCTGTTTGCAACTTTCAATTTCCTTGATAAATATTTACCGCCACAACTCGAAGGATTTATTAATAATTTCCTATGAAACGAACAGAAAATTGTCTCTTCGCGAGTTAGTTTCAGTGTTTTTGATTGATAACGTTTCGCGATGGGAAACTTTGACAAATTCGATTTCTCCACCCAAGTGTTTAAAGGGAATTGCTTACGGGATGAATGTTCGAGAATTTTGTGTCTTTTCCTTCATTTATTTTTTTATTTACAAAAATGATAGAAAGATTAAAGTTATGCAGCACTATATTTCAACTGAAGTTCCAAACTTAAATGGAATAGAAAAGTGGTCCAACCTAGGTCAACTTTTAAAGATAAATTGATAAACCGATTGGACGGAGAAGGCACAGCACAAGGAAAGGTGGAAGAATATGGGTGAAGACTTTGCCCAGTAGTGGGACAATATAGCTTAAAGAAAAAAAATGCTTTCAAATTTTTAACTACAGATGCTTTAATAAGAATAAAAATATAGACTCCACATTTCGATAAAGAATCGTTTAAAGCAAATATTCAATTGTTTTTTCAATTCACTTTAAAACTACGTTAAACAACAAAACAGTAAAGCAATTAAAAAGGTGAACTACTGTTAGTGCCAATTTCAAAGACTATTCATTTGAAAAAAGTAATTTACAGTACTGGGGCGTACCCAAAGAAATGAAAGACCCAGCATAAGAAAAAGATTGTCCCAGAAGTATGAATGGCAGAACAGACGTACATAAATGACAAACGGCGTATCTAGATGAAATATCGCGGAATAGAAAGAGACTGTCACAGAAGTATAAATGAAAGAGACGACGCTCTACAAAGCCGATTTGTTTCCATAACTCCATACATACATAAATAAACTTACGCCTTCTTCCCATAAGGGTGGGTAAACTGAAACTACAGAACGCCACTTGCTATTACATACTCCTTAATATCATAACTGTGTGAGAATAGTGGTGGCCCAGTTGGCCCCGACGTACGAGTTTGTAAGTCGTGGGTTCGAACCCAGGAGGCGCTTTACTTTCTGTAAATAATTTCATCACCACTGTTCCCAAAACGGCGAAGGGAAACATCGTGAGGAAACCGGCATGCCCTTGAACCAAAAAGTTCAAAGACATGACACATCTACCAACCCGCACTGGGCCCGCGTGGTAGACTACAGCCCACTCCATCTTGAAGAACGGAGGCCTGTAAACCAGCTGTGGAAACTTTATGGGCTGATTATACTACGTACTGTGTATGGTTCAAGAGCCATTGGACTGACAGAGATAAAGGTACCCAGTCAAAAACAAAGCAATGTTTAAAGGTCACTCAATGTCAAACACAAGTTTAGCATCTCAGTCCCCTCTTTCACTTAAACCCTTGCCTTGTATTATCAATACGTGTTAAGGTCATCTCCACGACCCTTGTCTCGTCACCTACCACTTAGAAGGGACGTATTCATTACGTCACTTTGTGTCCGACATCGACCCGACCCTTTCGCTTCGTCTGCATTTGTTTCTTGTTTCAGTTATTTCCAATCCGTTGAGTTGTGTAGTTATTTTTAAGTCAGAAGGAATAAGGTACCCACTTACAGTATGTGTTGAACTACTGAGATAAATTAAATTTTACACTCAATGGACTCCCCTCAGTCTACAGTTCGATTTACTAGAAGGACCTTTCTGCTTTTACGAGTAAGCCTAAGGAATTTGTATTTGATGTAATGTATTATTAAATATCTTAAATTGAATACAGCTATTGATTATACAAAAAAACTCTTATAAAATAACACTGCACTAAAATTTTCTATACTTTTAAGCATTAAACACTCGTTGAAGATGTTTTAATTTAAATACACCTTAAGAGGTGTGATGGTGACGAAGTTCAGCAGCCAACGCCGCGCGGAACTCGAAACTACGATCGAATGCCATTTTTTCTTTAACACTTTAGCTCCCTTACCTAATAATAATAATAATAATAATAAAAGTTTATTGACCATAAGTTTAGGTTACAGTACACCGGTAATACATATTTAAATAGTAAAGGGCACACTCACTTACGTTCAACTACACTAAGTTAGAACTTAACTATAACAAGTAGCAAGGGGAGTAGAGGAAGAGTTAAATTATAATAATGCTATCACAAGAAAAGCAATGTTTCACATACTTAATAAATTTTATAAATGCCCAATGACGGTATACAGAGAAAAGTTCTTTACCTCCCGCGCTAGTCAAGGACTGTGTTACGGCAAGGTAAGATTCTCGCTCATGGAATAATAGTCATAATGTAAACACGTTAAGACACTTTTTACCAATTACATATGTTTTGCTGTGAATCATAGACGTCGGTATCGAGTTAAAAGTTTAGCGTAAACAAGTAGTATATGTAAAGAAATCAGACAAAGCAACTACTAACGTTATTTCAAAATAAACAAAGTGTTATCACAATAACAATATTTGTTCAGAATTTGTAATAAGACAAACGTATTAAAATAAAATAATAAAAAAGGTGTTACTAAAACTAAAATAATAAAATAAAAGTAAGAACATAACAAAAGTTATAGTAATTTTTATAACTTAAAAAGTATCTTTACCTTACCTTACCGTACCTTTTTTATCTCAGGACAGCTTAGCTTATGTATTTAATATTGAATTCCTTTTAAAATCTGTGCAAATTAGCTCTAACAAGCCTAAAACCCAATTGCAATCAAGTCGAAAATTCGTGAAATTCGTTATTAAATTGTATCCCTTGTAAAGAGTCCCTGAATTTGATAAACTCTCCTTTTTTCCTAATATTTTTACAGTCACAATAATTGTCATGTAACTAATAACCGGGTTTTGAATCTGGATTTTTTTATACATTGTATATTTGAAAGATTTACCAAAAATTTTTTACGGTTTATCTTCAATGCAGTGAAATGATTTTTATTTTCACTACAAAATGGCAGGTGTACTTAAATTAAAACAGTTTCAACGAGTGTTTAATACTCAAACGAGTAACCTCATAATTTTCACTTGTTTACACCATTATTTTTATGTCTAACCTTTACATTAACCGGCCAATATTCTTCAAGAAAAGCAATTTAACTATTCCAAAAAATATTATCCACTCAGATTTTAACGGTAGATGGTAAAAAATACATGTTTCCGTTAATCTCGGCAGCGGTAGCTCAACTTTGCCATCAAGTATTTTAATTATCTTAATCCGCCGAAACTCTGGGGTTCTCTGGCGACTTAGAAAATTTAATGGTCCAAGTTATGAAAAAGATACAAACAACAGCGCAAACCCGGCAAGTGAAATAGACTCAAAAGATTAAGTAGAGGATTATGAATGAAACAATTAACGTTGAAGAGCTTGCAACACGATTTCGAAACAAGACAATGTTGCTTTTTTTCTTTTAAAGAACTTATAATATAATGGGCAGTGTCTCCCACGAGTCAAAGGCAGAGACAAATCGAATGATACCTCATTTGTTAAAATCAATCAAGCCAATAGTTTTTATTTTGCGTTTTGTTTATATATATTTTTTTAGTTTATCTTTAGACAGATTTATTTTTGGTGTCTTAGGGCTGATTTTCCGAAAGCCTGATAATTTTATCTGAGGAATTGATAGTTCTGCCATACAAAAACTGTCAGACGTCAATTTTATTCCACGAATAAAAATTGTATGTCGATTGAAAAATCAGCCCGTAGTAAAAGCTACTCTCATAAATAAACTCTTCAGAGACATAGGTCAGCTTAGTAGTGGACATTCAAATTTAAAACAAGTCCAACCAAAGATTTAAAGGCATGGCCAATGTCCTTTAAATCTTTAAAATATCTGTGTAACCGAGCTATATCAGTGTACTATCGTAGACGAATTCTTATAATCAGTTGAGGTTGAGTGTTCAAGAGCCTGGCTTATCCATCACAAACATATAAATAGACATCACAAAAATATCGGGTCGAAGCCTATCAAGGAAAAACCCAACTACGACAAAAATGCCAACTAATTATGGATGTATGAATATAGATAACCAATATATTTTCTGAAAGTATTCCTTAGAATCTTATATTAGATACCGAACACGATATTATATTAATCTATTTTTTTTTTCGCTGCCATGTTGAATTTTATGTGACGTCATATAGCCTATGGCCAGCCTGGTCTAGACCTGGTTCGAGGTGGCTCGGAAAAGGACTTCCTGAACGGACTTGGGGAGGCAGGTCGGGCCAGAAAGCGGTTTCGAGATGACCTGGACGTGTACCGCCAGGGCTGGTTCGAGGTGGCGCGAGAAAGAGTTCCTGGAAGTACTTGGGGGAGACCTTTGCCCAGCAGTGGGACGGGCAGGCCAAACAAAAACAAATACCGTCTAGATAAGTTTTAGGTAGGTATCTTAATCGCTGTCAACTCACACCTCGCTCCATACAAATATTTCTTTTATAGGTCACATTAATTTAAGAGACAAGTACAATCGTCAATTCTCAACAAAAGTGTCGCAAAGTGGGCAAAGTTTTGAACCTCTATTAATTATAAAGGACTTGCAAACGAAATCACCTTAATCTTAATTAGAAGAAGGTTCAAAATATAATAGTAGAAAGATAAGGTATTTTAGACAATGAAATATTGGACATTTTATGATTCTTCATTTTGAATTATGAAGATTGATTTTCTAATTGTTGTATAACTGCTGTTAATTAATTCATTAAGAAATTATGGATTATAACAAAGAAAACCTATTCAAATAAAATAATAGATTGAAAATAAATAATAATATAACATTATTAAACATTTATTTATATTTAACAACACCGAGACAAATAAACCACGATCGGGTTTCATCCGTTGCCGCCATTAATTACGCGAAATTACGCCAGGTCTGATAATAAATAAAAACAATTACTTTCACATGGAGTTGAAAGCGTAATAAATGTCAGTAAAACCGAACATTTTTGGTTATTTGAAAAGTACAAAAACCGATAACCAACGAATTCCGCGAAACTCAATCAATGGTGCTGACATACACATTTCTGTAATATTTACGCTATAATACTTCAAGTAGATTTTGCTACAGTGTTGTGCAATTATTTTCCATTAGTTTGGGATTAATGATTTTTAAAAACTTACTATCCTACTAATTATATAAACGCGAAAGTTTGTATGGATGGATGGATGGATGTTTGTTACTCTTTCACGCAAAAACTACAGAACAGTGTTAGATGGAATTTAGCACCCAGATGGTTTATAACCAGGATTAACATAAAAGATACTTTTTATCCCGATATTCCCACGGGATCGAAACTTATAAGGGTATAACCGCGGGGCGCACCTAGTTTTATATAATACTAGCTGCCCCGTGGTTTCACCCGCATAAATTTTGATCTCGCAAGAATATTGAGATAAAAAGTATCCTATATGTTAATCCTGGTTATAAACCATCTGTGTGCCAAATTTCATCCAAATCCGTTCAGAAGTTTTTGCGTGAAAGAGTAACAAACACTTTCACGTTTTAATATTAGTAGGATAGGATAATATCACGCCAGTACTCCCAGTTTCATCCATTATGTGTAAGTCTCATGTAAATGCGCATAACCCTATTTCCATGAAACGGACAAAAAACCAGACTCCGGGCACCTACTGAGGAAATTCAGATGGAAAAACCCAATAACATTTGGCCCGACTAAAGAATTGAACCCAGAACGTCACGCTCAGCAGTAGCATAATTGCGACCACTGGGTCAACGACAGTTTTTTTTTTCGTTTAAAAAACGTTGCCCCTAGGAATTTCTCCTGTATTGTGGGTGCGTTTACAAACATTTAAACTCAAGTAAACAATCAGCCAGACCCGGAACAACTACTTATAGGCCAAATATATGTTCCGTGCGGAAATCGAACCCGCGACACGCAGCGCAGCAGTCAATCGCTTAACCGCTGCGCCAACCATGCCGTCAGTTATATAGGCAGTAAGTATATGTTATATGTAGTGGCAATGCTGCCAGCCTTCTGGGCACTTTTCTCGCTGACAGCGCTGCGGGCAAATTTTTTGATGCCCTGATGTATGATGTATTTTAAGGGCTGATAGTTCCATCGCTAGATAACTTTTATTTGAGTAATAAAATTGACGCTTGACAGCTTTTGTATGAAATGACTGTAAAAATTTCAAAATTATTCTTCGAATAAAGTTATCAGATGATTGAAAAATAGATTTTATATAAATATAATTTTCAAATCAATGCATATAAATGTAGGATCTGAAGGTCAATTCCCATAATTAAAAAATTTCAAAATCTAGTCGCAATCTCATCGCAGCGACAATCACTGTCAAAAAATTGTCAAAAATGTACGGAATTTGAGGTATTTTTGACAGATTGAGACTGAGATCAGACTGTGAACGGTCTTAAAATTACGAGAGTTGCCCCTCTATTAGTTCATTCTATGTTCATAACTATTTTGACAGTGACACTAAAATAAGCGGGAAGTTTCTGGATCAATCAATCGAATTATATTCTATCCCTTCATAAAATATTTCATTTTCTGTATTGATTGATAGTTATAGTATTCCCTGGTTGTATTAAATAGTAACTTGTTATATGAACAGTTTAATAACTTAAATAAAATTTAAATAAATAAATAAAATTTTGTGAGACGTTGTGATTTATTTTGAGTGTCAAATTTACTTTTCTTTTTAATTTCAATAAAGTTATTTTCTATCTTACTTACTTGTAAGTTAAAAGCTGACGTAACATCTTGATGTCAGTATTTATAAAAAAAAAAAATTGTCGACTCTTTCCCATCTCTTTATTTATTTAATCTTTTCGCACACAAAGGGTACAAAGGCGGACTTAATAACTCTTTAAATTACAGCAGACTACTCAACGTCAGGCATTAAGACAACAGAACAAGACATGTACAGTATAAATCAATAAAAAACTCAGCAGCGCTCACAGAGAACCCTCATCAACATCTCTTTATGTTGCTGACTGACGAACACACAAAGCTCTTTCTCCCGACTGTCAACGAAACACGGGCGTTTGTACGTGTCGTGCGTTTTTCAATTTAGAAGTGTTAGAATTTGTTTTTTCAGTTTTTGTTTTAGAAAGTTTGGGTCCGTCGACGGGCACGAATGGAATTGTTTCATTTAGAGGTCAGTGGGTAAATGTTGTGGAGAAGCTGTTTTTCTCGCCACGCTTAGTCAAGATGTAACAAGATATCACGCTGGTGTTGGCCGAGGGGGAAGGCAGATGTGTTTTTACTCCCATATTTCGTTAGACATTTTTAAATTTGTAAGTAATGGGGAGCGAGCTTATTTATTTTATTTTATTTATTTATTTCAGGTGACGCAGGCCCATAGATAAATATGACTAACCTACATACCATACCCTAACCAAAACATACATATTTTTACTATGAAATAATACTTCACTCGCTAGTTCTTGTGCTGTTCTGTGGTACTTGTCCGCGGAAGCGACGGAACACCACGTCCTGCGGCCAGAAGTCTTTTTCCATGACGACGGGCAGATAACAATTCGGTACACGCACCACATACGCCTTGAACTTGACGTTGCATCATTCAACTGGTCACATGAGTAGTAGTAAATAGGACTGATTCAAAGTACTTATTGATACCTATAGTTACTTGCAATGTCAAGTCGATTGTCCGGGGACCAAGTCATAAACTTATAATAGCAATAGACTCGCTGCCGCATAGAACTAGTAACTTAACTGTGGAAAGTTGTTGTACAGACGCCAGCACATCAAGCTACTACAATCTGTCAAATTTCTTTAATAGATTTTCAACTTTATCGCTAAAGCATTAAGGTTCAAGATTGATTGGGAAAATTTGACAGTTTCGGGTAGCTTGACCTGCTGGCGTCTGTACACACATCGCTGCCGTAATGGGCTCAATGTACGGCGTAATGCAAAGATGAAACAGGTGTTCCAAAGAGTCATAAACTAAATAGCATCGTTCACCAAACATTTTCATCATCTTCATCATCGGCCTATATCAGTCCACTGCTGGACATAATCCTCTGCAATTGCACACCATTCACCTCGATTTTCTGCAACTCTCATCTCAGCTGCTACCTGCAAAGAGAGCTGAATGCCTAACATTATGCCACTTGTATACTGTAAATGTAAATAAAAATTGTTTCGTTAATTATTGTGAATTCTCGGACGCGACCAGAAAACAGTATGGCAATTTTATATGTCCGCTGCATCCATTTACGTTTTTATTATTAATTTAGTGGACACTTGTGAGTCTGACCGAGGATTTAAAGGTCTAGCTAGAGCTGGAGTATCTCGATTCAATCGGTTTTAGTAGAGACTTTGAAATCGGGTCACTTTTTTGTTGCGTAACGATGTTTGTATGTAGTTTTCTAGGAACCCTAGTGAGTTGTGTAATTTGACTAAAACAAAACAGTTTAAACAAAATAACTTTTATAAAAATACTTTGGAATGTTGTAGAACTTGGGGAAAATTTAAACTAAACTAAGTCAGTCCATATGTGTCCTCCTTACCGTATCCTGACTTCCCTTTCCTTAGATCTGTAGCGGTATCTAAAACGCCACATACGAACAACGCGTCATACTGACGTCACGCAAATCCTGCATCTCGCAAGCAGAGTTTACCGCGCAATTAGCATACATACAAACTTTCCGATATCAGATGTTGGGCAATTGCCCGCCAAACACAACACCCGTCTGGTCGGAGGATCCTCCCTTTTCTATAGAGTATGAGTGAACTTTACACCCTGTTCCTCATACCTCTATAGATCTCTGGTGACTAGCAAAACCACATTTGAGTCTTGAACACCTGGTCACACCTTGTACAGAAGAGCTAAGTTAGTAATAGAAGTAGCACTTCTAATTTTATGAACGGATCCCTGCTTGAAACCGTTTACTTCCGTTGCTGACTATAGTGAAGCATAAAAAGCATCATCATCTGCCTAGCCTTTTCCAAACTGTGTTGGGGTCAGCTTCCAGACTAACCGGATGCTTATAGTTATATACAACCGGTATTTACATGGAGCGATTGCTTATCCAGACCTCTACAACCCAGTTACTGGGTAATACGATACCCCTTGGTAAGACTGGTTGTCAGACTTTCGAGGTTCTAAAGACTGTCGAAGATCCATGAATGACAGTCGGGATAAGCGGCTTAAAGTGCTTTTCGAGTCATGGAGGGGTCTTGGTATGCAAAGATGGTCACACTAACCACAGACCAACCGCGGCAAGCGTAGCTTAACCTGATTGATTGACCCGTGCGGTTGGTATTACTTAGCCACAAGCCCTGCAAGTGAAGCACTAAAAGCCTGGTCACCAAATTATTTCTGCGCCATATTTAGTACAAATCTTGCCGTGAAAACTCAGGTGAAGCGAGCTTGATCTGTCAATAGTGTCAATCTCTAATAACAGCTCACATCACTAGGTTTTCACGGTGAGATTTTTACAAACTTTTTTTTTAATAAACTTTCATGTTTTTTTTTCCAACACTAACGAAACCTTTTAATATGTCACTAACACACAAAATAAGACTCACAAACACAATTCTAGGCTTTATTTACTTCAAAAGTCAAGCAAAAAGCTGCCAAAATATATTATCTGATAAACCAGTGCCGATCTTACCCTCGGGCAGACATAGAATAATATTAAATCAGACGCAGATAAGACAGTCCTTATCGTGTCGTTTGGAGGTTCTATCTGCGACAAATCCCACTTTGAGCGTTAACAAGAAACAAAGTTTCGTCGGACTTCTCAAGGAAAATGGTCTTCAATCACGTCACAGGGTCTGTGTGAGCCGAATTATGTGTGTTGCCAGTTTGTTTTTACGGATAAGCTGTGATATAGAAAATTCTTTTGTTGTATTTAATACAGAAAGGAGACGAAATAAGAAATTGAGCGGAGGTTTTGGGGAACAAATTGAATTACAGGCAAATTAAACACTTGATGAAGTGCCTAGACATGTGGTTTCATCTCGCTTCCCGTAGTAAAGTGAACAGATTTGTAAATCAGGAACTTTATTTCTAGAGTAATTAGGTACAAACTGGTGATTCGCTGTTGATCCTCAAATGTTATCCAACTACAAATCACGGTAATTACATTCAGTTATCCGAAATTCTTACTGTTCAACATAGTACTCCTGATGGCAATAATTATAGGTTTATTTATTTATGTAGGTAATACTTCATTGTACACCAGAAAATACATAACAAAACAATACGATTATTACTACAAAACATGCAATGGGCAACCTTATCGCTTTCTGCGATCTATTCCAGGCTACCAGGCAGTTAGCAGGCAGGTTTATCTTTGTTTTTCGTTAAGATGGTACAGACGCCAGCACATCAAGCTACTTTATTACAAGCAAATTTATTTTCAACTTTACGAGTATCTCTAAAGCGTTAAGGTTCAAGGTTGATTGGGAAAATTTGGCAGTTTCGGGTAGCTTGACCTGCAGCTGGCGTATGTTCATTATAGGTAATACCCGATTTAACCACCTCGCTAACTACTGCAATACTCAATTACGAATTTGAAGGTACCGTACAAGCTGTAGATAAAAATTATCATTATATTTTAGAAATATTTTTTTTTATTCTGCACAAACAAAACGCACATTACAAATAAAAAAAAAAAATTAAAAAAGAAGACATAATATATACATAGTCAAAAGCCTCGTACTCAAGCATAACAATAATTAATCATTTAATCGTTTGTATCGAATTTGAAACGCCAATAGCCATTTTGTGATGCTAACAGCAACACTCCACATCATGTTCACCTTTAACTAAACACTACTAAACAGATCACTCAATAATAGCAACTGTTTATCTCAGCATGCAAAACATTCAACATAATTATTCAGCAATCTGGTCGATTTGCAGCTCCGCCGTCCAAACACGGCCAGTTCGGGAGACAGCCATGCTGTAAGTTACCGCATCTCGGAGATTGTATTACTGATAGTTTGACGTTTATGAAGTTTCGACAGTTAAGTGCCTTACTATGTATTAATAATTTAGTCACTTTATAAATGTTGAGAGCAGTGGTGACCCAGTGGTAACGGCCGCGACTTACGAGTTGTAGGTCGTAGGTTCGAACCCAGACAGGCGCTTTACTTTGTTTTAAATTATTTTATCACCACCGCTCTCAAAATGGTGAAGGAAAACATTTTGAGGAAACCGGCATCTCCTAGAAATAAAAATCGAACATCGAATCGACATGTGACATCTACTAACCTGCACTGGGGCCGTCTGGTGGATCACGGCCCATTCCCTCTCAAAGAGAGGAGGCCTGTGTCCCAGCAGCGGGAACATTATAGTCCGATCTTCTTCTTCTTAGCGTGCCGATTGTGTAATAATGTAGAGAAAAGTACCTTTTTTTTTTTTTGAGGTTGGGAAATCATCAAATGACCCGTCCCGCTCTGGGTGGAGCAGAAGGGAGTGTCAGACTCTTACTGACTAAAACCCACCCGTGTTCCTTCCTTAGCCCTTTATGTTCCAGGGCAGCGGTAACCCTTTCGGACAATCCCGCTACCCGAGAAAAGTACCTTACACCCACTTTTCTTAAATTATTTGTATAACATTTTAATTTACCATGAAAACTCGAGTACTCATTTCAGCAACTTGCTACACTATCTCCTGAACTAAAAGTAACAGCATAACATAGATTTATGTGTTTGCCATCCAGTTTCTGTAATATCGCGAATGAGTATAAGAAATAGGTCAGTTTTGTTTGTGTATTTGTACGTTGTTACGCTTTTTCTTGTTAACTGCGGATGGTTGTTGCCCTGATAGTTCGAAAGGGAAGGGCAGAAGTTGTAGTCATCGTTGGTGAATTTATGTTGATTACGCTATTAGAGGACTGCCTCGTTGGTCAGTTGGTGGCAAGTGCTTACTTAGGAGGCCGTGGGTTCGATTCCCAGGTCAGGGAAAGTGTTATTGGGTTTATCCCATCAGGAAGTTTTCAGTAGCAGCACAGAGTCTGAATTTGTGCCCGATTGATGATATTGTCAGCTCCTAATACGTGGGAATTAAAAATAACTAGTGAAATGCGTGTACTGCACGTACATAATTTTATCTCCTTAATATCTTCAATATGTCACTCAAATTTGTATATTTTTTTCTTTAAAAATAGGTACTTTATTACCATTAAAATGCTTTAACTTATTTTTTTTTTCATTATAATAATAACGAATTAACTATTTATTTTTATTGGCTAACCAATCTAGACATACTCTGGTCGGGTTATTTCAGCTTATCAGTAATTAACCATAACGGTACGTCGGCTAATACTTGTCAAGTACAAAAACACGAAAGTGTGCGGACAGACAAATTGCATAAACCTGTTTACCGGCCCTCAGTAAACAACTTCACTTAATGAAGATTCGACAATGTAGGACTTTTGGTTTGGTACAAGTTACAACAGTTAAGCGGATTAGAACGTTTGGTTCTGTTTATTTAAGAGACTCTGATAATATCATGTTGTAATGCTGACTCTGTTAATAAGTAAAAAAATAAGATTACGGAACAATCTGAGCGTAAAAACAACAACAGCAACGGAATTTTGCGGCTGATATTCCGCTGGCAAGCCCGTCATTTATGAAGTGAAAACTTCTTTATGGGCGTTGTGCACTTTTTTGTGATGGGTAAACAATGTTAAACTCGCGTCAGGACACGTGACCTGATCGAAAATTCGTAAGACGGAGCTCGCGTCAGGACACGTGACCTGATCGAAAATTCGTAAGACGGAGGGAGAGTAGATCGCATTCCAAAATATCAAGAATGCACAATGCTAATATTCAAGTTTTTACTTCTGCCACGACTCCCGGAAATGTCTTCTAGTTGCTAAAATGCATAGAATGGAAATGTTTTCCGCCGCTTTTCGTGTCTCCTGCATGACCGCGTTGGTCTTCTAAACTAAGTAACGGATTTCGATGCGGGTTTCACCTTCATTTAGAGAATTTATTCTGAAAGGTATAAAACTTCCGGAATAAATCGTCTCTTAATGTTCAACTTGGTTATATCTACATCTGCCTAGCCTTTTCCCAATTATGTTGGGGTCGGCTCCCAGTCTAACCGGATGCAGCTGAATACCAGTATTTTACATGAAGTGCCTGCCAGTGCCTATCTGACTTCCAAAACCCAGTTACTGGAAAATACGATACTCTTTGGTAAGGTTGTCAGATGTTCGGGTTCCTGATTACCCATAACGACTGTCTTAGATCCACGAATGACAGCCGGGATCAACGGCTTAACGTGCTTTCCGAGGCACGGCCCCTCCGTGCCTTGGAAAGCACGTTAAGCCGTTCTCTCAGTATGCAAAGATGGTCACCCATCCACAGACCAACCGCGGCAAGCGTAGCTTAACCTGATCGATCGACCTGTGCGGCTGTTATTATGTAGCCACGGGCGGGAAGTCTCGATGTTTTGACAGGTCGCCACATCAGTACATGATATACCCGTGCGAAGCACCTCGCGCACATATCCTTAGCGGGTATATTCTTATAAAATCGCTCTTTCCTCAAATCCCAGGGCAGCATATAAAAATTTTATGTTACGTTTTTATTTACCAACTGTTTATGCTTTACGGCAGAAAATGATCATTCTACGTGCAAAATGCGTCAATTTTTAAATCGACGCAGAAATGAGATTATTCACTCATTCTATAGAAATTACTGATTTCCGATAAAGCGTTGTTCAAAGTCAATTTACTTTATATTGTTTCTATAACAGGGATTTTTGATTAAATTTTTTTTTCGTGCTTAGTACTCGTAATACACATTTGTTTTGGTGTTTTTCTGGCAGAATGTAAAGTTCATCCATAGATAAAAACTTTTTTGAAAGAAAAAACAACCGACTTCCAAAAACGACACTACAAAGTGAAAAATAACTTTAATTTCGGAAGTCGGTGGCAAACAACGAAAATGCGAACTCGACGACACCGATTTCCGAAATGAAAGTTATTTTTCACTTTGTAGTGTCGTTTTTTTTTTTTTTCAAAAAGTTGTAATTTTTCACTTATAAGTTGTAATTTTTACCAGTAATTTTGGTTTAAAAACCAAACTACTAAACCGTTTTTGATGAAATCTCTGTCTTTAACCATTTGGTAAGTATAGCCTTTCCAACAAAAAAAGAATTTTTCAAATCGGTTGGCAAGCGACGGAGTTAAGCGCGAACAACATAAAAAAAACATCCGAATTGAGAACCTCCTCCTTTTTTAAAAGTCGATTAAAAAGGGAGGGTCCTCCGACCAGGCGGGTGTTGTGTCTGGTGCCAATCCGAAACATACATTCTGACAAACAGACAAACGGAACAAAAATCTGAAACCTATATTTTCAATTAAAGTGCTGCACCCTAATCGCGTAATACACTATCAATCTCAATCTGAATCATTTTGAAGGATATTGCTAATGCATTGCTTCATATGTTCGAAAAATGTGTCTGCTCAACAATAACGCAATGAATGCTGTTGAACTGTCAAAATGAAACCGATTGCTATTTATAGTGTCTTACGCAATTACCCCGCAGAGTTCTTCCCAACCCTCGTAGCAATTACTTTAAAATAAATATTCAATGTACAGTTTTGACTTCATTACTGTTTTATTACCTAGTAGCTAACCGGCAAAGAATATCTGGCATGCCGTTGCAATGCTTTCTTCTGCCCACACACAAAAACTTACCAACTTACTAACGAACGCCAGTTGAATTTTATAAATAAGAAGAAAATAATGTAAGAATAGATTTTGTAGTCTATCTATCTCCTAATAGGGGTTGTTTAATTTTTATCATCCTGTACAGGCTCTAATTAGAAAAGTACTAAAGCAGCACTTGTAAATGAGAGGGTTGAAAAAATAAATTTGAAAGGTAAATGAATTCAAATTATTTAGGCCATAGTCTACAGTTAATTTAAGTACTAATTAAAATAAACAGGACTTATTTGTGTAATTACAGTAGGCAAAAAAGGGACGCCTCATTTAGTAAGTCTTGGATTCTAATTAATTATTTACTTTTCATTTTATTCAACGAAATTGAATTTCATCGTAAATTGGTATCTGTTTTTCTTTTTCTGCTGAAAATTCTGGACTGAAAAATTTTGCAAGAATTTGATTCACATTTTCAAAGAGTTGCGAAATGCCAATAATTGAGATACCATTCATCAAAATGTGAGTATCTCAATTTTTCAGCACCTTTAGAAATGATCTAATTTCATATTGGTTACATTTTTTAATATAAAAAAAAACTTTTAAAAAATATATAAAAAATTGTTGCCAATCGACATCAGAAACAGGGTGCAAGCTGTCGGTGATCAGGGCTCTAGAGAGAGGAACTTCCTCACTATGCATGCCGTGTCCAGGGGTATTGTTTCTGAATCAAGCCCTTGAGAGTCCACGTCCCACATGTCGACAACCTCGTGTGCTAAGTCAAGACACTTGATTATTATTACTAACAAAGATCAAAACACAAAATCCCTCTCAATCTTTTATACATCTGCCAAAAATTTTCGCTAACCAACAATAAAAAAATTCATCCCGAAAAAATAAACGTGGAGATTTTCAGCAGTCTCCATAAAAGAGCAATTAATTTGAATAAATATAGGGAGCACAAAAATACAGTTCTTATAATGGGACATTTGAAATTCTGTCCCTGTTTTATCTGAGGCCACCATCGTAATGGCTGCTTAATATCCTAGGGTAGTTGACACCTACTGGTTTCTTCTCTTATCATTTTTGTTGAATACCATTTGAATATCAAACACTACTGCGCGGTTAAGTACCATATATTTTTCTTGTTACGGTCTCGTTGAATTTTTGTGGCTTATCTTTTTTGGAAAGGTTTGGTGTGTGAAACTGTCAAAACCATAATTTTTATATAGTGTGTGTGTCCTTTCAAATTCAGTTTTAATGTCGATGAAAGTGGGAAAGAATTCAGGAAAACATCGCATTTGTTTAAAATAATAAAGTAACGTGTTACAAACCAACATAACCTTGGTTTGTAAATTATGATCCCTACAAATCAACAATCTATCAATACGACATTCATTCTCCTATCCATATCCCAATTTATTTGGGGTCGGCGCAACATGTCTTTTCTTCCACAATTCTCTATTAGGGACTACTCACACTTATTCAGCTCTATTCAGCTTATGCCCATAGAAAACAACGATTTTGTATGGAGACGCGTACGCATCCGTTCAGCTTTCCGCGTCCATTCAGCTTTCGCGGCGAACAAGTATAAAATGAGGACAAATGTGATTATCATGCGAGTGCTATAGATAGAGTTCAGCGCTGTTCTGCAGCGTTCAGCGCTGTTTCGCCGCATTCAGTGTCGAACGCGGTGGAACAGCGGTGTACACGGATGGTTCTCGACTCCTTATCCACAAGTTGCGACCTACATAGTTCCTGCATAGATTTAATTTATTATTACGTAATTGTTCGCAAGGATTGAGAGAGTTCGGACGGTGGACTTTAAAAGTAAAGTAATTATTTTATTTTTACGAAATAAAATGATGGACGAAGGGAAACTTATATTGCTAATGCAAAAATATTATAGCGATCAACAGAGAAAAAATAATGCTTGCGAAGAGAGAAGCGTTTCAGCAGAGATAACACGCTTTGACGGCTTTTCTCATTCTTACGACGCAGTACGCGGCTGATAGAAGCAGAACTGTATAAGTGTGACCAAAATCGTTCAGCGAAACGCGAATGGAGCTGAATAAGGTGTGAGTACTCCCTTAGCCATCATTTTGGTAGTCATCCCCTTTCTCATCATATCATCATTCACACAGTCCATCCATTGTTTCTCTGGTCTTTCCCTGCTCTTATAGCCATCGACATTCATACTCAAAACTTTACTCACAACATTTGCTTCATTCCTCCGTAACACATGCCCATACCATGACAACCGTTTTCCACAAAACTTTTTTGCTACCGGTGCCACTTTCAGACTTCCCCTTATGTATTCATTTCTTATTTTATCCATTCGTCAATATGTCACAAATATTAACTGAAAAAGACAGTACGTAGGTACCTAACTTTAATTTATCCGTTTCAAAGTCGTCAGTCCGTCTCATTAATTTGTCAATTCAAAGTTCCTATTATAAAACAAACAAAACAGTTACAGATACTTTCCTAATTTGAAACAGCTTAATAATAATTAAAAACGAAACAAAAAAAAATCAAAGATAGAAAACTAACTAAAACAGAAAAAATATAAAAAGTCTCCTTTGTTGTCCACTCTGTCACAATTTGAGTAAAAACTCCTAATTAACAATAACGTCGAGGAATTAATTTTAACTTTTCATTTTTTGCTTATTCAAATGATTCTAGTATTTTCGCGAACATTTTTACTTTTTGGTGGGCAAAACTGTTTTATGTGAATCCATTGGGATTTGCGATATGACGTTTAATATTCAGCAATCATAGAGCAAAGGAAGGTGGAGATAGCTGTTGCTTCTGTTCTTATTTAGATACTAGCGCTTTCTTTCGCTGTTTCGAAGAATTACGCACACAAACATCAACGACCCTTTGGAGAATATTTCATCAAAATCAGTTAAGCCGCGAAAAAGTAATAAATATGTACACTTTCCCGTTTCTAAATTCTAATATTTTGGCATTTATTTATTATTCATCTTTTAACAAGAATTATTTTTAGTAGGAGGATAATGAAGGGACTTATTTCTTTTTCTCCAAACTCAAATTTAACAAAGTTAACAACACTCGTAGAAAATTATATCCTCACAATTTTTTGAATAAAAGGGTGTCTGAGAAAAGCTCAACTTTCTTTCTTATAGGGAGAATAAAATTAAAATATGTCAAATAAAATCTTATTTCATGTACAAATAAATGACGTCCTGAACTTTGTGATCATTGACTAAGAATATAATATCTCGCCATTTCCGCGGTTTTATGAAAGTTATTTAGATTGAAAACTTTGCCTCGCACTCTTGGGTGTCGTGGAAGACGATTAGGGAATCTGCTGGGACACAGGCTTCCTCTCTGTGGGCCGTAATCCACCACGAGGGTCCAGTACCGGTTAGTAGTTGTCACATGTCTTTGAATTTTTGATGCTAGGCGATGCCGGTTTCTTAACGATGATTTTCTTCACCGGTTTGAGAGTATTGGTGATGAAACAATATACACAAAGTAAAGCACCTGTCAGGGTTCGAACCTATGACCTACAACCCGTAAGTCGCGGCCGTTAAGGTGGATGCTCCAAGGTAGCCCGCGAAATTCAAATTTTCTTACGTTTTTTTGCAATTTGCTGGTCAGTACTATGTTGCAAGTTGATTAAAATATGATTCGCGGCCGTAACAAATATGTGTTTACAGAATTATAATCATTAGAATCAGTAATACAACTTGTTAAGTTAGCATAATCCTAAAATGTCAAAATTTTATGAAATAGTCATTCAGTAGGATTACTTGATCTTAGAGTTGTGTTGAGTTGACTTTAATGATTATAATTCTGTAAATACATATTTGTTACGGCCTCGAATCATATTTTAATCAACGTACAACTTAGTACTGACCAGCAAATTGCAAAAAAACGTAAGAAAATTTGAAAAATAAGGTAATATTATAAAAATAAGGTTAGAAAAGACGACAATTACAACAACACGAACATTTATTCCTATGCTCATAATTATGAATGATCGATGAAAATGATTTAACTCATTTTGTTAGCAGATTGATTATAGCGTCAACACCATAAAACAAACCGGAAACCTATCCATCAAAACAATAAGAAAATCATATAAATCCTCTTCAAGGTCCCAAATAATGTGTTCGAGACACAAGCATTTTTTCTGCTATGTTCCATATAAAAGCCAAGTTAAGGCGGTCGCCCTCGACGCATCTGCTCAAATCTGCGCGCAAATATTTATTATACCATCCTATTAGGGTGCGTACAATCCGGCCTGGATGGCAGACAAGGATTTGTTCTTAAGCTGATATTGCATTGCCGGGGAATATGATTATATTTTTATGTGATTGTATTGTGTTTACCGAATTTGTGGCTTGGTTTTGGGACGATTTGGCTTCGCTTAATTTTTCTTTTGTTTGAGAGTTCCTTATTTTTATTGGGTGGGTAGGTCAGACACAAATTCATCACTTCCATAAGTAGACACTGACAGTGATTAATTTGCCAACAAGCTGAGATTAGCGGTTTTCTTTTTCTTGTTAGTCAGCGCTAATCTCTAAAATTTGTTACATCATTTTCGAATCTATCGTATAAAAAAGCGGCCAAGTGCGAGTCAGACTCGCCCATGAAGGGTTCTGTCGAGTTGATTGAATGAAAGGTAAATTGCGGTTTACGATTTATGACGTAGGTATTAAAAAAAAAACTACTTACTAGATCTCGTTCAAACCAATTTTCGGTAAAAGTTTACATGGTAATGTACATCATATATTTCTTTTAGTTTTATCGTTCTCTAATTTTAGAAGTTACAGGGGGGGGGGGGGCACATTTTACCACTTTGGAAGTGTCTATCGCGCAAACTATTCAGTTTAGAAAAAAATATTTTAGAAACCTCAATATAATTTTTAAAGAACTATCCATAGTGTGCGGGACAATACAATGTGTGCGGGACAATACAATGACTCAGTAAATGAGAATGAATGTAAAACAGTGAATCAGTAAATAACTTGTTAAATAGAGTCCATGTGTGATTATAAGTAATAAATAGCATGAATATCGTTATGTTTGTATTAAGTCTATTGTTATGTTTGTATACAGTCTATGTGTTACTATAAGGATCAGTAAATAACGTACGTATTATTATGATGATTGTATAAAGTCTAGATGTAACACTAGCTATTTATCAGAGCTGTGATTGGATGCAATCACAGCTCGGGATCCTGCCTCCGAGCAGGTTCAGACAAGTCCAAACCTGTCGGAAATGTAAAGTAAAATAAACGATTCTATAAGTGAAAACTTGTAAAATATGATAGGGGTACCCACTACGTGTGCCTACGTAACTGGGGTATTAATATAGGTTGATTTGAAAATTACCACCATTCAATCGCTCGATGTTCCTGTATAACCAACTATGTAAGTGTGCCAATATATCTTTAAAACTCTGCCAGTATTTAATTGTGTCCACCAACCCAGCACATAGTGTACATAACGTACATTAAATGGTCCTTCGCACCGGATAAAGTGGAAATAGCTGCCTGCAGTTTGAAGATCATCGTAAATAATATCGTCGATCATCGGTTCGCATCATGCCAGTCACACGGTCAGAGGGAAAAGGGCGCAGGCCGGCTAGGGCACAGCCTTCAACAGAAGAACCTGCCACCACGTCAGCATCGGGTACAAGCACGGATACCGGGACAGCTACTACCGGGACGGCCGCTACAGGAACAACGACTACGGGGCACACCGCCGAGACAGGTACCACGGAATATACTAGTACCTCGTCAGCTACGTTAACGTCCGCCGTATCAATGCCCGCCGCCGCCGCCCCGCCCACCGTGTCGCCCCCCGCTGTCATCGCCGCCCTCGCCGCCGCCACTAAACCTCTGTCCGTGACGCCTTCGACTGCTACGACGCTACCTATCGACGCGACAACGAAGCTACCAATGAACCCACCTACAGCTGTTGGAAATAATAGTAAAGGAACACGACCCGCAACAGAAACATCTACAGTTAAGCGGGTCAAGAATACAGCTGGTCTGCCACTGCCGAGCGGACCACATGAACCTCGTTCCCCTAGCAAGAAGGGGGGAGGGGGGGGATCCACACATAGCAAACTGAAAGCCTACAAATTAGCAAAGGCTAAAGAAGATTTGCTACGCCTACAGATAGAGCTAGCCACAGCACGCTTAGCTACTTTGGAATATGAAGATTCCGAAGATGAAGAAGATGACGTCTCCATCTACTCCAAGGAAGAAACAAACCGAAGAGTTGATAACTGGCTGGAAAACCAACAGAACAGACCTACGCTCGCGATCGCCGACCAACAGAATCGTCCTACAGAAGTGCCAGTGATTACGTGCATAGACAATAACAATCCAGTGACCAGTGATAAACGTCATCAAGTGCAACAGTTACCGGCGGGAGGCCAACATAACCTCACGCCGTTCGCTATAGACAATAACATTCCAGTGATCAGTGATAGACATTATCAAGTGCAACAGTTACCGGCGGGAGGCCAACATAACCTCACCCCGTTCGCTATAAACAATAACAATCCAGTGATCAGTGATAAACAATATCAAGTGCAACAACCGCAACAGTTATCAGCGGGAGGCCAATCCGACCTCGCTGCGCTCGCCGAAGCAATCACACGCGCCGTCAACGCAGGTCAACGACCGAGGTTTGTTGAACTACCCATATTCAGTGGATCACATCAAGAGTGGTTACCCTTTCGTGCTGCTTATTATGAAACTGAAAGCATGCATACGATAATTGAGAATACAAACAGACTACGAAGAACATTAAAGGGTAAAGCAAAGGAAGCAGTTGAAGGTCTGCTGATTACCAACACACATCCAGCAGATATCATGAAGACCCTAGAGTCAAGATTTGGAAGACCAGAGTCCATCGCCATGGTGGAAATGGAGACGCTTCGCGCCCTGCCACGCCTTACTGAATCACCGCGTGACATCTGTATATTCGCTACGAAAGTATCTAACATCGTAGCAACATTGAAGACACTCAACTGCATACATTATCTATATAACCCAGAAGTCTCAAAGACAGTCATAGATAAGCTTACGCCTACACTTCGCTACAGATACTACGATTTCTCATCTATACAACCGAGAGAAGATCCAGACTTAGTAAAGTTAGACAGGTTCCTTATGAGAGAAGCGAACCTATGCGGGCCATACGCTTTACCTGAGCAACTAACATCAGGTACAGCGGCCACTCAACAGAAGAAAACACAGAAGGTCCACAACGTGATAGAAAAAGCAAGTACATCAAAGTGTCCTGTATGTGAAGAAACGGGTCACAACACAGCGGACTGTGAACAGTTCAAGAAGTTAGATGAAAACAGCAGGTGGGACACAGCCAAGTCCAAACGCCTATGCTTCAGATGTCTTCGATACAGAAACAAGACTCATAGCTGCCGACCTCGTCAGTGTGGTGTCAACAGCTGCAAATACTCACATCATAAGCTGTTGCACTACAATAAAAAGAAAGAGAAGGCAGAGACTAAAGAAGAAGAATCAAAAGAAGCTACAGAAGTCATCAACTCAGCCTGGACTGTGAAAAAGAAGCAGTCATACCTAAAGATCCTACCAATACAAGTCAAGGGTCCAAAGGGTACAGTCGACACTTTCGCATTGATGGACGACGGGTCAACAGTCACGCTGGTCGACGACAACGTGGCAAACAGCATCGGAGCAACGGGCCCCACAGACCCATTGAAAATAGAAACTATCAATGAGTTGAAGGCATCCGAATCAACTTCACGTCGAGTCAGCATCAAGTTGAAAGGGTTCAACGATCATGAAGAGCAAGTACAAGCACGCACAGTAAAGAACTTGCATGTTTCGTCTCAACGGGTACCGACAGAAACGGTGGAAGGATGCAAACACCTAACAGACATCCGCAACCACCTCACATATGCAAATGCAAAGCCGCAAGTATTAATTGGGCAAGACAACTGGCATCTTCTGTTGACAACAGAAGTCAGAAGAGGGAACAAGAACCAACCAGTGGCATCCCTCACGCCACTGGGTTGGGTACTCCACGGCAGCCAAACACGAACCGTCGGACATAATATCGACTTCGTGTCTCATATCACAGAAGACCCAGAAGATAATCTAGAAGTACTAGTGAAGCAATACTTCGAGATGGACGCGCTCTGCATCAACCCTAAGAGACCAAACACCGATCCAGAAGAGCGAGCACTCCGAATACTGGAGAAGACTACCACCAGAACAGAGGAAGGAAGATTCCAAACTAGTCTTCTCTGGCGCAAAGAAGATGTCACATTTCCTGACAACTATGACAGCTCGCTGAAACGACTCTTCAACATAGAGAAGAAGATCGATCGTGATCCAGACCTGAAACAGAAGTATACAGAACAGATGGAAGCTCTCATCGTAAAGGGTTACGCTGAGCCAGCTCCGACACAGAAGACTCAGAACAAGACCTGGTACCTACCGCACTTCGCTGTAGTCAATCCAATGAAACCAGATAAGCTACGAGTAGTCCACGACGCAGCGGCCAAGACAAGGGGAGTGGCTCTCAACGACATGCTACTTAAAGGGCCTGATCTCCTACAGTCACTACCAGGCGTCGTCATGAGGTTCCGGCAACACATGATCGCGGTCACAGCAGACATCAAAGAAATGTTCATGCAAGTCAAGCTACGAACAGAAGACCGAGACGCACTACGCTATCTATGGCGTGGGGATCGACGAGACAGCCAACCTCCGACGGAGTACAGAATGACGTCTCTAATATTCGGCGCCTCAAGTTCACCGTCGACAGCAATATACGTAAAGAACTTGAACGCCAAGCAACATGAGAAAACCCACCCAGAAGCCGCAGCAGCGATAGTAAAGAAGCACTACGTAGACGACTACCTCGACAGCTTTCGAAGTATCGAAGATGCAGAGCGCGTCACAAAAGGTGTACGAGAAGTACACAAGAAAGCCAGCTTTGAACTAAAGCAATGGAAGTCCAACTCGCCGACACTACTAGAAATACTCGGTGAGAAGGAAGAAGTAGATGACATGGAACTCTACAACACAGAAGAAAAAACAGAACGAGTACTGGGCGTGATCTGGAAAGTAAACTCAGACGAGTTCACGTTCAATCTCAACTTAGCGAGAATCCCATCGACACTAATAGAAGGGAAGAAACCCACAAAAAGAGAAGCTCTGCGAATAGTCATGTCGCTGTTCGACCCGCTTGGTTTCGCCTCACCCGTCATCATAAGAGCAAAGCAGCTCCTGCAAGAAGTCTGGCGCAGAGGAACAGCCTGGGACGACGAGATCGATGAAGACCTAGCAGAACATTGGGAGGGCTGGATGACTCACCTAAAGAGTCTCTGCAACGTAACGATACCAAGACGTTACCTCCATTACAGTGAAGCCATCTCACTCCAACTCCATGTCTTCACCGATGCCAGCGAGTCCGCCTACTCTGCAGTCCTATACTGGAGGACGGTAACAGCAAACAACGAAGTCGCCCTGTCACTCGTAATAGCCAAAGCAAAGGTGGCACCGTTAAAGCTGACGTCGATACCGAGGATGGAGCTACAAGCAGCAGTCATGGGAACCAGGCTCGCAGAAACAGTGGTCGAGGAACACGAAAGAAAGCCCGACCGTAAGGTGTTCTGGACAGACAGCAGAACAGTACTCACCTGGATAAAGACAGGGTCACGTTCATACAAACCTTACGTGGCTCATCGTCTAGCAGCAATCGAAGAAAGTTCCAGAGTCAACGACTGGCGATGGGTCCCGACAAAACTGAACGTGGCAGACGACGCGACGAGAGACGTCCCACCAACCTTCAACAAGGACCATCGCTGGTATAGAGGCCCCGACTTCCTCTATGAAATGGAAGACTCCTGGCCCACCGATACCTCTGCACCTGCAACAGAATCTTCTGGAGAAGAGAAGATATGCCATGTAAGCAACAAGAAGGGATTGAAGTTAACAGAAGGTTTACCCGATCCCACCAGATTCTCCAACTGGGATCGCCTTCGATACACAGCAGCGCGAGTTCTTCAATTTATTGACCTCTGCAAACCCATAAAACAGAGCGTCAACTACAGAAAGACAAAGAAGAACGCAGAGGCAGACCCAAGTTGGTCAAAGGTAAAGAAGCCAGTGGCCCAGCGAACAACAGCAACACAGAAGATAGCCCCGCCTAAGGGAAAGAAGCTGATGCCTGTCTCAGCCGAGCTTCTCAGGTCAGCAGAAGACCTTCTCATGCGCTCCTCACAAGAAGAAAGCTTCACAGACGAAATAGAAGATCTAAAGAAACATAAGACCGTCAGCAAAGAAAGTCGTCTGTATCAGCTGAGCGTCGAGTACATCAATAATGCCATAAGACTCCGAAGCCGAATTCAAGCTGTCCGCGATATGACAGAAGAATTTAAGACACCGTTAGTACTCGACGGTGACCATCCCACAATCAAACTGTGGATACAGTCCATTCACCGGAGATTACATCACTCCGGTGTAGAGGCCACCGTAAACGAGTGCAAGCAGCAGTACTGGGTGCTACGACTACGCCCTACTACACGAGCGTTACTACGAAGATGCCTGTTCTGCAGAATGAGAACACAGGCGCCGCCACACCCACGAACAGGTGACCTACCAGCCTGTCGTCTGGCTCATCACGAACGACCCTTCACATACACGGGGGTCGACTACTTCGGACCTCTGTCGGTGACTTTCGGACGCGCTCGTCACAAGCGATACGTAGCGTTATTCACGTGCCTCACCACACGTGCCATACACCTAGAGGTAGCCGGCTCACTCTCCGCCGACTCTGCAGTAATGGCCGTCAGAAGAATGATAGCGCGACGGGGATGTCCGACAGAGATATGGTCGGACAATGGGACCAACTTGAAGGCAGCCGACAAGGAACTTCGACAAGCAATAGACGAGGCGACGGCTGAAGAAGCCGCGAAACGAACCATTGCGTGGCGCTACATACCACCAGGGGCTCCATTCATGGGCGGAGCCTGGGAACGCATGGTTCGATCAGTCAAGACAGCACTCGCCGCAACACTGCATGAACGCCACCCCACAGAGGAAGTACTCACCACCTTGCTAGCTGAGGTAGAGTACACAGTCAACAGCCGCCCGCTGACGCACGTGTCAGTCAGCGAAGGGGATCCAGAAGCCCTGACCCCAAATCACTTCCTGTTGGGAGGAACAGGGCGAGTACCCCAGCCAGGCACATTCAAGGAGGAAGACACCATATCAAGATCCAGCTGGCGAGCAGCACAAAGGCTCGCTGACCTCTTCTGGAAGCGCTGGGTCCAGGAGTATCTTCCGGAGCTGCAACACCGGCGGGAGCCGCACGGAAAAGGGCCAAGAATACAGGTCAATGACCTCGTACAGATCGTTGACGCCAACCTGCCCCGCAACACATGGGCGCGTGGCAGAGTCATCGCAACATATCCAGGTCCCGACGACATCGTACGCACGGTGGACGTGCGCACCAAGGGAGGCGTGCTGCGACGGCCGGTGAGAAAGCTGGTACACCTGCCTCTACAAAAAGAAGACGAACCCGCACCGGCTACAGATGCGACACGGTCGCACGGCGGGAGTGATGTGCGGGACAATACAATGTGTGCGGGACAATACAATGACTCAGTAAATGAGAATGAATGTAAAACAGTGAATCAGTAAATAACTTGTTAAATAGAGTCCATGTGTGATTATAAGTAATAAATAGCATGAATATCGTTATGTTTGTATTAAGTCTATTGTTATGTTTGTATACAGTCTATGTGTTACTATAAGGATCAGTAAATAACGTACGTATTATTATGATGATTGTATAAAGTCTAGATGTAACACTAGCTATTTATCAGAGCTGTGATTGGATGCAATCACAGCTCGGGATCCTGCCTCCGAGCAGGTTCAGACAAGTCCAAACCTGTCGGAAATGTAAAGTAAAATAAACGATTCTATAAGTGAAAACTTGTAAAATATGATAGGGGTACCCACTACGTGTGCCTACGTAACTGGGGTATTAATATAGGTTGATTTGAAAATTACCACCATTCAATCGCTCGATGTTCCTGTATAACCAACTATGTAAGTGTGCCAATATATCTTTAAAACTCTGCCAGTATTTAATTGTGTCCACCAACCCAGCACATAGTGTACATAACGTACACATAGATACCACACACGTATGGGTTTGATGAAAAAACATTTTTGAGTTTCTTTTCTAAGTATGGGGAACCCCCAAAATTTATTGTTTTTTTTTTCTATTTTTGTGTGAAAATCCTAATGCGGTTCACAGAATACGTCTCCTTACCAAGTTTTAACAGTATAGTTCTTATAGTTTCGGAAAAAAGTGGCTGTGACATACGGACGGACGGATGGACAGACAGACAGACAGACATGACGAATCCATAAGGGTTCCGTTTTTTGCCATTTGGCTACGGAACCCTAAAAACCTTAATAAGTATCTACCTTCTGGCTGATTTTTTAATCGACAGAAAATATAGGCTGTAGGTATCATCCGTAAGCTACTGAACACAGTCATTCACTTTCTTTTATTACTATAGTTCAAAGTCATTATCTGCCTAGCCTTTTCCCATCTATATTGGGATCAGCTTTCAGCCTAACCGGATGCAGCTGAATACCAGTATTTTACATGGAACGACTGCCTATCAGACCTCCACAACTCAGTTACTGGGTAATACAATAAATGAAAAATTGCAGAGTTATTTTCAAAACAAAGTATCAAAAAATAGCGTAGAGTCATCTCAACATCTCTCTCCCTTGATTTTCTATATATATAAAGTATATATTGTAGTAACAGTATGTATGTGTTGTGTCATCACCACCGCTCTCAAAACGGTGAAGGAAAACATCGTGAGGAAACCGGCCTTTCCTAGAATCAAAAATTCGAAGACATGTAACATCTACCAACGTACCAAAACGCACTGGGCCCGCGTGGTGGATTATGGCCCGCTCTCACAGAGAGGAGGCCTGTGTCCCAGCGGTGGGAACACGACGTTGTGTTAACGAGCGACGTGATATTTGCTGGGTTTTATTAATTTATGTTATTATTTTTATCCAAAATTTGCTAAACTTTTATTTTATTTGTATTTTATATTATTAATTTCCGATTAATTTTAAATTTTTATTTGACATTGAGTTGCTTATTTTCATTTGACATTGTACTTTATTATTTGATGACATTGTATTTATTTTTATATTGTAATTATTTTATGTATGTCGTTCTCGTGTTTCGTAACTTGTGATTTGATTTTAATATGGGAGAACCTGAAATAAATTGTTTTTTTTTTTATAACCTATTTATGTATTTGTGTACCTAGTTTTAAGGGTTTTTTTTATCATTGTCCCTCTCAACCAAAGCACCTGCCATCTAATCTCTTCACCACCCTTGGTTGACTGGTAGAGAATGCCTAAGGCATTAAGTCCGCCTTTGTACCTTTTTGTGCGAAAAGTTTAAATAAATAAATAAATGATTTTGTTTTGTACGAGTAAGTAGGTTTGTACAAACAATTTTACACGTTGAAAACTAGATGAGGTCGGAGATATCCCTTGGTAAGACTGGTTGTCAAACTTTCGGGCTTCTGACGACCCTTAATGACTGTCAAAGATCCACGAATGACCGCCTGGTCCCGGCTGTCATTCGTGCATCTTTGACTTTGGAAAGCACGTTAAGCTGTTGAGCTTAACGTGCTTTCCAAAGCAACGACGAGTCTATGATCAATCGACCCGTGTGGCTGTTATGACTTAGCCACAAGCCCCTCTTAGTATCATTTCTTTTTCTATGAATTCTCTCACATCAATACTTAGTTATAGGTACCTAGCACTGAACAGATGGGCACATAATTTTCCTCAAAAGTGAAATAGAAGTAAAACAGTATGTAATAAAAATGATTTACGGATACTTCCTGCGCTTGATATATATTACAGCTCTCCTCAATTGATCGCCTCATAAGTCTTGTGGGTGCAATAATAGCTGACAACCGTCGGGTACTCGTTCTGAGTCTCAAGAACTTGTTTTACTTGCTACATGTTTGCACCAGTTTTTAAATAGAGAATATACTCGTATAGTCGTCTTCGAAATCTGGAAATTGTTACTGTTGTTGTTGTTGTTTGTTGTTGTTGTTGTATTGTTGTTGTTGTTGTCACTTTATTGAAACTTAAAAACAAAGGATAGACAGCGGTAAACAGTATAACATTTTTTTTTTTCACTGTGGAGTTCCTTCCCCATTATTCTCCATAGGTAAACTACCTTTAGGAAACTACTAGAATCGGAGTTATTTTTAATTTATACGTTCAAGAGTGCTTTTTGTGCACATAAAAGGCACTCTTCAACGTCAAAATGTATTTCTATTTGAAATAAATTATTGACTTTGACCTTTTCCAGTTACATTTTGATTACTTTGTCACAACATAAATACCTTTGTTCAATAACAGACCAACTGAAATAAAACATCATACATAAACGTAATAATAGCTAAAAGTAAAACAACCAAAACGAAATACTACAGGAGATTACTATCTAAATAGGTCGCGACCATTGAGGCGGAATAAGGAGAAAAATATTATGTAGTAAACCGTTCTTTATTTGTTTCCATACAGAGTTAATAATACAAGAAAATATTAACTTCTCAGAAATGATTGTCTGCAGTAAATCAAAGTTAAACAACTTACAACTTTTGTACTTAAATGGCCTGTTTTTGACAGTTTGTTAAGAGTACTAAGTATTATTACTACACTAGCTTCTGTCCGCAACTTTGTCCGCGTGGAAATTCTAGTTCCCTCGACCCATCCCGTTGCATTGCATCGTCTGCCCGCGCTAATACTTCATTTTTGTTTAGCGATCTCTCTTATTTTTTTTATTTTTGCTCGGCTCCTAAGTGTCCCAGCGTGATGTTAAATAGCCTATAGCCTTCCTTAAGAATTGGGGTAACAAATGCAAAGATAAGTTTTGATGATTTATGAAATTAATTTGACTGGTTCCAGAGATTAGCGCGTTCAAACACACAAACTTTTCAGCTTTATTATTAGTATAGATTGCTACTCCATGATACAGCTTTATTAATTGTTACTCCATGATAATGGCATAGCAGTTTGATAGACTTTGTACTTCAGCGGTAGGATAGTGTCACCGTCATGGTTAGAGCTTCCGTTTCAGTTAGACGAACTGAGAGAAATGGGTTTGTTAGTGAAATAAGCAAACACAGTGTCACAGGAGTATTACTTTAAATGTTGAACAATGCAAACTGTGCACACATTTAATCCAATTTAAGGCATAATAGGAGACTCTTTACCCTAAATAAACATTCATAAATAACAAAGCTCCACATTGTTGCCTGCAAGGCACGGATACCCAACAAAATGAACACAGTAGAATTCAATTAAAACCAATACAAATACTTCTAATCTAACCACCTAATTGGCCAGAACAATGCCAAAACGCAAACGATGGTCAGCAAAGCAAAGTCCAAAAACGAAAATCACACGAAACACGAACCCCCTTTGTGTACAAGCCGTTAGCTTGTCTGTTTGTCTGTACTTTTTGCAATCGATATCTCTGGAAGCGAGCAGCTGTGGCGACTGCGACACAACTTTTTGTTCATGTCCTTCAAGCTCGTGATATTTTGAAACGGATTTCTCGAGTGATGTTCTGAAATTTTGAATGCATACGGGGGCCTTTGTTTCATTTCCCTGTCCGAACATTTGATAAGTTATTGAGCTGGGATTTTCTGCTGCACATTTTGTTAGAGCAAATTTGGTATTTCCGGAGTGAGTTGATTGATTTGGTTTTTCTGCCTTTTAACGCATCTCATTTTCTTTGACAGGTGTTAAGGGTAATAAATCAGCGTTGATGTCATCAATCATAGTTTGGTTTATGTCTGTTTGCAAAACCACATTTTTTAAGGTGTTATTTTTTTCTATGCTTTGTTACCTTCGCCTCCGTCAATGAAATTAAAGTTAAATGTTAAATACTTTAAAAGATGAAAAAAAATATATACTTAAGTAAATGAAACAAGAAAGGGCTTTGAAAATTCTTGGCATACCTACAGTAATTAATATTTTAGTTTAATACCATTATTAAAATGTTTATTTTAACAATTCATAGTGATTACTTCACATAAATATCTATGCAACGAGATGGTACGCAAGTTAAAAAAAAATATGGATTTCACGTGATCAACTTTAGGCGTTAATATCTCAGAAACTTGAAGCTTTACGGGATTTGGTTCATTAAAGTTTTCTGTATGCATTTATGTTTGTTATTGATTTTTATACGTTTCATGCTTGGCCGCCATTCTGAAAAAATAACAAAATGGCGGACAGATGCTATATAAATATGATGCTATAATAAATATGCTCCATATAAAAATCCTCAATCCTCTTTCATTTACATAATTATTGCTTCTAATTAAAATACAAAACAGTACGAATCTACTTGCCTCCAGCCATCTTAACACCCCAAGTTCCTTCACCTTACCCATAATATCATGTCGTCGTGATATTTTGAGCATAAACACTTCTAAATCCGGTGCCAACGCTGTCCTACCTTATTACATTGCCGACGTGTGAGCAGGTTGACAGGTGACCAGCCGTCGGAGACGTTGAGATCTTAGTCGGTTTGAACTGTGTTAAGAATATTAGGAAGGAACATTAATCACGGTGGACGATAATTTTAATGATGTTTGTAAAGATTTGAATTTAGAGAATGAAGATCTTCGTCTTCTTTTCTTAAACTGGCACAGAGTTGTTCTAATTTTATCTTGGACATCACAGACATCGGTGAAGGAAAACCTCGTAAGGAAACTTGGACTTATTGTTAATATTTATTAGTCTGAAATCGGCAACCCGTTTTAAGCAAGCGTAGTGATGATGCTTTCTCCGTACGAGAAGAGGTTTTTGCCCAGTAGTGGGGCAGGAATACGATGGTATGATTATAATACATATAACAATATCCCAAGCCGTTGTCAAAATGTTCGCCAAAGAGTAAGGTAAAAGGAGAGAACTGACTGACCGTCGCAATGTATTGTAAGTTAAACAAAGTGTTATGATATTTTTTTTCATATTTACATAATTTAAAAAGTTAACAGTCTTAAAAAATAATAGTGAAATGTACAAGTATATAAAATATAGCGGAAATAATCAAGAGCATCAAAAAATTTGCCTGCATCGCTGTCAATAGGAAAAATGCCCAAAAGGTTGATAGCATTGTCACGTCGGTCGTATGGCAATGCTTCTAATAATTAAAAAAAAAAAATACTAGACATGTACACTGTACAGCGTCTTTACTTGCAGATGCTAATGAGGACTTTATCATAACATAAACCTTTTTTTTTTTTTCTGGATGGGAAATCATCAAATGACTCCTCCCGCACTGGGTGGAGCAGAAGGGATAACGCCTATAACATAACCCTTACACCTTCTTTCGTTTAGGTATGGTTTAACCAGTTTCTTCTGTAACATGTTAATTTTAAAACAGCAAGGTTATATTATTTCTATCCTAATTCTTTTTTACAGATTTCCAAGTTTCAGATTCATTATTTTCCCATAGAAAAAACAGTATGATTCAAGTCAACACGATTTACCTACATTGTTTTTTGTAACAGATGCTACAATAATATCAACAACTGATTAAATATGAATCATCTCGATTCTTATACAAACACATCAAAATACACAAATACATCTTACAGATACATCTTTCCCATCATTCTCTCTGTATGAATCATAGTTAGTCTTAGAAAAAAAAAAACAATTAAAGCCATATGCGCAAACTGCTATATCTGTAACTTCGCACGACTCTATTCCTGTCTCCGTAGATGGAGCACCTGGTATTCGCGAAGTTGTTACTGCTTATTTTTGAAGCAATTTGTCAGTTGCTTAAGTGACTTGATTTAATATTTTGTAAGTGACTTGTTTTTTGGCTGTTCTTCTAGCCAGCTCTTCTTCTCTATTCATGTATTTTTTTCTATTTTATTTAGAATGTGTGAACTAAAAAGTACTTGCTGTGGCGACTAGCAGGTTCTTGCGACATACATCGAACATGATGATTTTAATCAAAATCTTTTATTTTACATAAACCTATATGGGCACTTATGAAACGTCACAAGCTAGGTGCACAATTGAGAGCAAAAAGCTTTATTAATACCAATGTACAACTAGCGCCACCTCCGGTCCCGTGGGTCATTGTTCTCGTGAATGACAGTTTACGTGAAAACTCGCAGCATTTTTTTTTCACTTATTATTTTTTGTCTGTTTTATGGATATGAATGTTGACTACATTCCAACTAAGAGAAAAATGTTGATATGGGGAAAAGAAAACATCGCAAGAACTCCGAAAAACATACGTATTCGGACTGAAATTCGCCGACTGCAGACGTTATTTCAGTCACTCGAATTCCGATGGTCAGTTTTTTTTTTCATTTCAAATTCACGTTCCTTTGTAAATACAAATATTCCGAGTAAGATGACGGTTTGTGACACAGAAGGGAATGGTCATCTCTTAGCCACGACTTTTGTGGGTCTTTACCAAGAGCATTTGTGTTACCCTGTAACTGGGTTGTGGAGGTCAGATAGGCAGTTCCATATAAAATACTGGTATTAGGCTGCACCCGGTTAGGCTGGAAGTCAGGCAAAAAAGCCAGGCCAGATAGATTGAGTCAAAGTTTCTAAGTCGGTTCCTGTACGAGGTTCGTCAGAACGACAAGTCGCAGGACCAAAAAATAGCTCTGCGTCGAGGAATAGCGACCAGAAGCAGATGCAAGTGACAGGTCTGCGTCTTGTTACAGGGACAAGACGCATAATTTCCGCTAGCACTTACAAAGTTCGCCGAAGATCATTTGCAGAGACCAGGCTCTCAAATAAAGAAGATGGGACTTTAAGGAATTTTGAAGACAACAGAGGACGATTCCCATAATTAAAAACGTTAAAAAAATCTAATCGCAATCTCATCTCAGCGACAATCAATGTCAAAAACTTGTCAAAAATGTTGGGAAATAAGAAGTGTTTTGACAGATTGAGACTGAGATCAGAAGGCCAATTCTCGTAATTTAAAACGCTCAAAATCTAGTCGCAGTCTCATCTCGGCGACAGCCAATGTCAAAAACTTATCAAAATGTAGGGAAATTACGGGGATTGAGACTGCGATCAGACTGTGAACGTTCTTAAAATTACGAGAATTACCCCTCTGGTAAACAACAAAGCCGTTACTTCGGCCAAATTAGTTGAGATTCAGCCCTAATTATCATACCGACTAGTTTTCTTTATTTACGTACATTTAAGTACGTAGTCTTATTAAATACTACGAGTAGCTGCGCCCCGCGGTTTCACCCGCGTAAGTTTCGATCCCATGGGAATATCGGGATAAAAAGTATCATATATGTTAATCCTGGTTGTAAACCATCTGTGTGCCAAATTTCATCCAAATCCGTTCAGTAATTTTTGCGTGAAAGAGTAACAAACATCCATCCATCCATCGATCCATCCAAACTTTCACGTTTGTATTATTAAAGTAGGATTCACTAAAAAGCACTTCGCACTTTCGCTCGGAAATCCACCTATTTGGTATTATTTTGCGATCTTCATGTATTATGTTATGAATAACGAGCAGAAGATTAATGTGTCAGTGGAATCTATTTATCATAACCACAACATGGAGTAACAGGCGACGTTGATGGGTTACTTTATTTACACAGTGACAAATACATAGGTAAAAATAAAAACATAAAAAAAAATCTTAATAATATTCGGAGTTGGCGATTTTTTTCGAAACTCATTTTGTTTAAACACAAATGATGACAATACACATGCAGCAGGTATGTTTTGTAGTGATAGTGGTATTTTTTGTTATGTATTTTCTGGTGTTTATACAATAAAGTTTAAGTATAAAAATAAATAAATACAAATTGTGCGCTTTTATAATTTTTAACGTGGCTTTGTTATCGTGGACATCCACGTCTTATCTGTCTAGCTTTTTCCCAACTAAGTTGGGGTCGGCTTCCAGTCTAACCAGATGCAGCTGACTACCAGTATTTTACATGGAGCGATCGCCTGTCTGACCTCCATAACCTAGTTACTGGGTAATACGATACCCCTTAGTAATCAGTTTTCAGACTTTCGGGCATTTGACAACCCGTAACGACTGTCAAAGATCCATGAAAGACAGCCGGGACCAATGGTTTAACGTGCTTTCCGAGACACGGAGGGGTCTCGGTATGTAAAGATGGTCACCCATCCACAGACCAGCCGGGGCAAGTTTAGCTTAACCTGTTCGATCGACCCGTGCGGCTGTTTTTATTTAGCTACGAGCCCCTCAGACGTGGACGTCCACGTCTATAAAATTTAATGGAAATACGTGCACGTCATAACGTTACCCTATGGTGGAGGGAAATTTAAAAGCGTCTTCATAAATAGTACTGTTTTTATTTTTTTGTCTCTTGATTACATTTTGTTTATTTTACGAGTGTTATTGTATTGTGTTTTGTTTGTTATTTTCTTGAGTTTAATTTGTTTTTTGTAATTGTATTTTACGCTACTTAAGTACGTATTTGTATCACGTAGTATGTATTTGTGTCACAGTTTTTAAATTGTTCTATATAACGCCTTGGGATTCTATTATGTAATGTTGTGCATGTAATCTTAAATGAAAGCAGCCTATAATGTTCCCACTGCTAGGACACATGCCTCTTCTCGGTATGAGGGAGTGGGCCGTAATCCACAACGCGGCCCAGTGCGGGTTGGTAGATGTCGCATGTCTTCGAATTTTTGTTCTAGGACATGTCGGTTTCCTCACGATGTTTTGCTTCACCGTTTTGAGAGCAGAGTGGTGATGAAATAATTTACACAAAGTAAAACGCCTAGGTTTTAACCTAATACCTACATCTCGTAAGTCGCGGCTGGTACAACTGAGCCACCACAGCTCGAAATCTTAAATAAATATAATATAATTATTTACATACACTTTCCGTGTTATTGTGTGTTCACGATAATAACGCCGCGTTAAAAATTATAAAAGCAATTAGCTCTAATTTCCGGGCTAATTTATTGACATCTAATTAGAACTAGATATAAAAACATTCTCAGAAAGACTTAGAACAACTACAAAACAAACGAATGAATATATCCCTTATTGTTCACATGAATAATCACAGCACTTAAAATAAACTTAAAATTAATTCTGTAATTGGCGAACCGACTAGACGATTCATCTTCGACTTTCCTGGAAATCTGTTTCGTACATCCAAGATGGCGTCGTGTCCTGACAATGATCAAGTGCGAAATTATGCAGATGTGACATATTTATGTGTTTAATAAGTTACGCCGTTTTTTGGGACCTTTAAAATGCGGGGAGCGTCTGTTGTTGCTGAGTCAATTTGATGCTGGCTAGGAACATTTTTAACCGACTTCAAAAAAGGAGGAGGTTCGCAATTCCACTGTATTTTTTTTATGATTGTTACCTTAGAACTCTGTTATTTATAAGCTGATTTTCTTCTTTTATTTGTAAGAATATACTTTCAGATTGTTTCCATAAAAATTTCATAAAAAATGGTTCAGTAGTTTGGTTTTTAAACCAAAACTAATGGTAAAAATTACAACTTAAAAGTGAAAAATAAATACGGCACCGCCTAGGCCAATTCAGGAAGAGGTGGTGAGATGACTTAGACGAGTGCCGGGTTGGGTCAAGGTGGCGCTAGAATGGGCTGCCTGGAAGGATTTGTGAGAAGTCTTTGCTCAGCAATGGGACAGTGTAGACTAAGTAAAAAAAAAAATATATTTTATTACATTATTATTTTGTTTTAGATTTTTTTTTTACGCCAGAAAAAGTTTATCTACTCAAGTATTCTTGAACAGTGAACATAAGATTAATAGTTGGCGACATAATGAGCCTAACTCATTAAACGTTTTACTCTTTGTCAATTTATTTTCAGCGACGCAAAGAACGGAGCTATTTACATACAATAAGTAAATATAATGCTCTTACAATTTATTTGAAGTTAGGTGTTCATTCAAAATAAGTTTTGATTTCTTTCGAGTTATGGTCGCGATTCTGTTTACACGAGATTTTTCTTTCAATATTTTATTTGTTATACACGAGATTTTTCTTTTAATGTTCACAAAACAACGTAAGTATTTCCATTTTGTTATGACGAGAGAATTCCCTACCTGTGAATAAGAACACCAGAACTGTTAGCACTTACCTTGAAAAGTTCATGAAAATTGTCCTACCGTTTAACGTCACCATTCTCTTTCACTTATTTTTTCTTTTTTTTTGCACTGTTGGTAAACTAATGCCTATCGTCCACGATGCTACTCAAAAGTAAGCGTGTATTCCCGTTCGCCCCATTGCCATCTGATACTTTTTAGGACGACCCATGTGCCAAATTTCATCTAAATCCTTGCAGCTGTTTTAGCGTGAATGCGTAACAAATAAACAAACAAACTCACTTTCGGATTTATTGGTTAGGATAAATACTTAAGTGTTTTTTCACCATTGAACAATCAAACTCAAATTATTTAGTGGGACCAATGGGGATTTAACAGAAAATTATTGAATTCTAATTATTAATTAAATTAATATTAATTATTAAATTCTCGTTCGTCCCACCAGTGGGACGTCGACAGTGTGTCGAACGGGAATACATCATTGGATCAACTTAGACTATCTCAGGCTGCGCCGCAACCACCTGTTCTCCTCCTTACGCATCCAGAAGCAGTTACAAACTCGACATTCACCAATGAGTAGTGTTTTATGTGCAGTCTGTACACGACGTTACCAGTAACAAACTAGTTCAAAACGCATCAGTTTTTTTTTTTTAAAACGCTGCCCCACACTAGAAATTTCTCCTGTATCGTGGGTGCGTTTACAAACATTTAAACTCACATACACAAACAGCCAGGCCCGGAACAACTACTTGTAGATCATACAAATATTTGTTCCGTGCGGGAATCGAACCCGCGACACGCAGCGCAGCAGTCAATCGCTTAACCACTGCGCCAATCGTGCCGTCAAATCAGTAAACCCACGTACGCGTGGGTACGCTTTTCCCGCGGCGATTTTTTTCGCGCACTGGATTTTCAACGCTCTACCTAGCGCCTTGAGTTAAAAATTCAACAGTGTATTTTTTGACGCGCTGGGATGCGCTCTGTTAAATTCTCAACCCTCGGCTCTACACCGAGAGTTGTAAGTCCAGCGCGCAATACAATCCCGCCGCTATATTTTTACTTTCGTGCGAAGGTGGGCTAAGCCGCGTCGTATGATTTGAGTTTGCCACTACTTACTTTTGAGTAGCGCCGTGGACGATGGGCATAAACTGTTAATGTTAGCCTGCATCATCCCACTGTTGGGCAAAGGCCTCTCCCCATGACTTCCAGCTCTTACGATCCAGAGCTAAAGTGGACCATGTTAAATAACTAGACAGACATTGGACTTGCTGTTTATTCATTACAATTTTGTAAATCAAATCTTACTCTTAGCCTGCCTCCCAGAACAAGTGTTTTGACACTTGTTCTGGGAGGCAGGCTAAGAGTAAAACAATTCCCCTTCCACAGATAATACAATCTCACATTAAAGAGTAGATTACACATGTAACCGACTACAATCTATAACAGACCACTGGTCGTTTGTTTTGTCCAGCTCGTCCCGTCATCTTCTACGGGGTCTGCGACGCCTTCTAGCTGTGTCAGGGCTCCACGTGGTGGTTATTTTGACCCACAGCTCATTGGGCATGCGGCAGACGCGGCCAGCCCTGTCCCTCTTCAGCTTAACGGCTTTTTGAGCAACGTCAGTAATCTGTGTTTTGGAGCGCAGTGTGGTGTTCCGAATATGGTCTGTCAATTTGACGCCTAGAATACTGCGCTCTATTGCACGTTGGCAAACTTTGAGTTTTTTTAATTAGGAACCGCGTATAGTCCCTTTGAAACATCCACGACAATACAATATCATTATACTTCTTCCTAGTATCACACTACCAGTCTTAACACATTCCGAACCACAAAGAAGTAACAACAAAAAGCAATAAGACTGCCTACGTATTCGTAAATAAAAGAGAATAACAAAACACTATCGATAAATCAAAGAGTGACATTTAATCTTACCACACAAATAGATTAGCATTCCTAACAGGTACAAAATATTTTTGTCGGGGAACAAAGGAGGGGTGCCAGGTGTCTTCCTACGCAAGTTGGAATAGCTGGTGTACACGGTAATGGCCCATGCTAGTCCATAGTTCTGGCAGTCAAGTTCATCGAAGTACCTACCTAGAAGGGAATATTGAATTTTGTTTCCAGTAGGTGGGTTTCTGAATTTTAGCAGAGAAATCCTTCTCACTATAAACTGTCTGATAAAAGTGTAAACAAACCCTGTTTAGGTTGCATTTTTACACAATTACTCACTAAAAGGAATTAGAAACACGTTCGGCTGAAGTTTTCTAGAAGGTTTACTGTGTATATCTCACCAGTATTTCCAACAATTATCGTTTGAATAACATTATTTAATTGTAATTCAAAAGTCACTAACGAAAATTGATATCATCAATCTTATCAATTCACTTGAAAATAGAATTTCAGATTTTTATTAGGTACAAAAGTATCCTAATCAAATTAACGAACTCAATTTGTTAGTTGACTCTTCACATGACCAGAAGGCTGGCCTATTTTTAGTCCAAAGAATCAGCATTGCCATCCAACGTGGTAATGCTGCCAGCCTTTTGGGCACTTATCCCATTGACAGTGATGCGGAATTTTTTGATGCCCAATGAGCTCCTGCCTTTTTCTATATTTTTTCGTATTATATACTTGTATATATTGTATATTAGTGTTAGTTGATATTTGTTTAACTTGAAATAATAAATAAATAAATGTGTAACATACGTTTGCGTAAATACATGACATTTGTAAGTGGTAAAGTGGTACTGCAACTTAGCATCCACAGGTACGTTTTCTAATCTATTTGTTTACATTTATATTAGAAACATTTTGAACAGACTATACTTACTACATAAGATTTATAACCCGGGCCCATAACATTGATTCTACTGGCGCATCGACATTCTATATAGAATTCCAACACGGCTGAAATTACTGTAATAGCAGAAATGATAAGATATCGTGAAGTCAAGATGCTACTGACATTAAAAGCCCAGTTTTTATAGTAAACAAAAGTTGCCCAACATTGTTTTAGCAACATGTTTTTGTGTCGCGAGAAATATATTGCTGGCAACATGGCGTTGTTGCGAAGCTTTTTTTAACATGAATACGGGCTAGTCTGTGCCTCATTATAACCTTACCTTTCGGGTCACTTTCTTGGCTAATCACACGAGTAAAACTCCAAACACCAAAAACAAAACCAACTTCACCAAATCTCTGCTTTTACCCTTTTAAACCCCAAACATCCGGATCAAAGCATTGTTTCCTTCCTGGCCGGTCATTATCCGGAATGCCACGTGCTGCGACATAAATAGATGCGCGTTAGTCCAACGGTTATAATGATGCGCGTGCGACGATGAGAAATGTGGCTGCACATGAGATACGTTATGGGGATAGATCTCGAGATAAATTATTATTTATTTATCGATAGTCAAAAAAAAAAAAAAATCACGAAACCAAAATAGAAAGTGACAATATTTAGATAACATATTCAAAATCGTACTGTTAATGTTGTTGTCGCGGATTTTTGTGATGATTTTTTTATCTTAATTTATTTTGACGTGGTTTTGCGTGTTGTTAGTTAAATAAGGGTTTTGTTTCTTAAGATATTCAAGAAATACTAGTACAGTTTGTTTGAGTTATAGATTAGGATAAATGTGTGGGTAAAAGGTGGGAAAAAAGGTGGGATATGTATATATTTATGTATCTATTTTAGTAAATTGTATACATTATGTTTGCACCAACGACAGTCCCATTTTATGTCAAGGAAAATCACTGTCCATTCTAAGGTTGCCTGGAAGAGATCGCAGTAATGCGATAAGGCCGCCCATTGTATATTTTGTAGTGTTTTATGTATTTTTTATGCTATGTATTTTTGTGGTGTACAATAAAGTATATATAAATAAATAAAAGAAGGATTACTGCAAAACTATTTTCAAGTTAATAAAGCCCGCATTCAAAGTTTATTGAATTATATTATGTATTTGCAGCCGAATTATGAAATAAAACTAATTGACTATTCACAAAGAGCTTTTAAATCAGGTCCTGTTGAAATTATTGCTTTGAGTTTAAAATTAATGCGAAATTAAAATTATATTAAATTACCGAAATGGCTTCAGATAGGTTACTAAATTAAATTACAGCAGTTAAAAGCATCATGAACAAAACTGTAACATTTATAGCCAAACTACTAAATATTATGTAGGTAATACTAGCTGCACCCCGCAGTTTCACCCGCATACGTTTCGATCCCGTGGTAATAACGGGATAAAAAGTATTCTATATTACATGTATACCAACTGTGTGCCTTTCATCCAAATCCGTTGTGTAGTTTTTGCGTGAAAGAGTAGCAAACATCCATCGATCCATCTATACATCCATCCAGCCATCCATATAAACGTTCACGTTTATAATATTATTATAGTAGTATAGGATACTTGATTATACATTTATGTTTTCACCAATGCAATGAGGGTTCTATTAATCATAAGTACTTCCAAATTGATGGTTTCCGTAGGAAATACAGAAAGCATTCACATTCCACATGACCAAGCTCGACAAAACAACAAATTGTATTCGCTTGACGTATCAAAGTGCTCTCAGAAGTCCTAAATAAAATACTGTCTAGCACTCGAAGCAATTGTTTCCACGACTAAATCCAGATTGACACAAAATAAAATCCACCGAAAGGAATGTTCGCGTCTTTAGAAACAATCTCAGCAATGCACATCCCCTCTGCTTCGAATGCCGTAGTATTTCGGTATTAGAGACTCGCGGGGACAACTTTGGACGCTATCCAGTTGGAATCACGCGCTGGGAACGCGCAAACGCCGTTTATTGATCGTCAAAAAAAAAAAAAAAATCACGAAACAAAAATAGAAAGTGTCAATATTTAGGTAACAAAATATTTTCAAAATCGTACTGTTCTGAATTCATTAAAAAATCTGTGATAAAAAATTATAACACTAAATTGGAATTTTGAAAATTATATTAGGCCAGTTTATTTTTAAGTGTAGTGCGGAATTATTGGAAATGATAGTTTACTAGTTAAAAATAAATTGCGATTAAGATCGCAGACTCACAGAGTACAGTGGACAATAAAAGCTGAGTGCAAACAAACAATAAAACGGCAACTATTTTGAGAACGCAGAGCATAAAACGAGCAAACCGTTGCTCATAAACAAAATGGCCACTAACCGGCACGCGACTTCGTTTATAAATCACAATATGTTTATTTGTATTTTCGTCTCGCTCTTATTGCCAATGGCGAACGAAGGTGCCGCGAATGTGTACGGTGACAGCCGAAGTTTTCCGAACGATGACGGAGGGAAACGATTGACGAGGGAATACCACCTGAGACAAGGTGCTCTAAGAGGATTGATAGTGAAGCCAAGTCGGCAGCATGATTTTCAGTTTGTGGAGATGTTTCTTGGCATACCATACGCTGCTCCTCCGACGGGGCACCTGAGGTTTATGCCACCAGGTAAGAAAATCCACTATTTAATTCACAGTTCAGAACTTTGCTATCATCCAAAGATTTGTAGGTAGTTAGGACTATATTATGGCATTTCCATTCAAAACATAACACGATAGGATCAGTTCTGGGATCAGTGCCAGGTCAAGACTGATCCAGCGATATGATTCTCATACGGGTTTATTGTTATGCAAACATGTTATAATATTTATCTAAAGTTTTGTTATGACTGTATGCACATTGAAGTTTACGGATGTACACACTATATCCCAGCATGCACAACATTTGTGTTTATGTACTGTACTATGATATGGGGAACAAGAAACTTAAACAAAAAAAACAAAAGCTAGTACTTAATAATATTTTAAATAAAAAAGAAACTCTGTCGGTATGTTACCTTAACACGCCTCAACGGCTGGACAGATTCGGATGAGATTTGGCACACGAGTAAACCATAAACTGAATCAGGATTAAGTATACTTTTTTATCACGGTAGTACGTTCCAATGGGATAATTTCCGACCTCCACGAATTATAAATCCTCACTCTTGATAATTAAGAAAGGCTCAGTCAGGCACTTTCCTTGGTGTATTTTATTTCATTACTACTGCTCGCTAAACGGTAAAGGAAAACATGAGGAAACCGGCATGTCCTAGAACAAAAATATTCGAAGTCATCTGGCATCCGCCAACCCGCACTGGGCCCGCGTGGTGGATAATGGCCCACTGCCTCGCACAGAGAGGAGGCCTGTGTCCCAGCAGTGGGAACAATATTAAAAGCTGACTATGTTATATTAATTAAGCAAGTCTAAACACCCACACAGAATTTTGTTTGCCAATTTCCTACAATCATTATTCCAATACTTTGTATGCTCATACATTTTCCATTTCCGTTCCTAGTTTAGGAGCTAACAATTTATGCCCCATAAAACCTTACTAGATGGTTCTTGTGCTTATAATTTAGAACAACGTTTGTAGAACTGTGTGGGATTGCATGCTTTGGAATGCAAAGAATCCACCGGTTATACATAGCTATTTTAAACATGCCAATCAGACTACGCCTTTTAAGATTCTTTCGGGGAAAAACTGTATTTCTAAAAATATGAATGTGGTTCTACTTTGTAGGGCAAAGTTATGCTATAATACTCGTAGAACAGATAGGAAACAATCGATTGTGAAGACATATAAACGAATTTGTGCAGGTTTTATTAAATTCAAAACATAGATATTTCATTTACACCTAATAGAGAGCCTGTGGGGGCTCGTGGCTAAGTTAGTAGAGCCGCACGACTCAATCGAAGGTTACGTCATTTTTTTATGGATAAAACGTACTACAGTGTGACTGAATTTTTATCAGAAAAAACTATTGCCTGCATTGCGTTGGATTGATAGATCTGGCTTTTGGTTAAACTTAAGTGACTGTTAATATAAATGTTTGCATGAATGGTGAAATATGACTTATGTATTACCCATATTCGCAAAATTAATGTCTATTCTATTCTAAGCTACGCTTGCCTAGGTCGGCTCGTGGAAGGGTGACCATCTATTACATCAAGACCCCTCCGTGCCTCGGAAAGCACGTTAAGCCGTTGGCCCCGACTGTCACTCGTATATCTTTGACAGTCGCTTGTCGTTACGGGTAGTCATAAACCCGAAAGTCTGACAACCAGTCTTACCAAGAGGTATCGTGTAACCCAGTGACCGGGCTATGGAGGTCAGATAGGCAGTCGCTCTATAGAACATACTCGTATTTTGCTGCATCCGGTTAGACTGGAAGCCGACCCTCACATAATAGGAAAAAGGCTATAAGCTAAAAGGAAAGGATGAAATTTGGCACACACATAGTTGATAACTAGGATTAACATATAGGATAGTTTTTATCCCGATATTCCCATGCAATCGTAACTCATGCGGGTGGAACCGCGGGGCGCAGCTAGTTATAAATAAATCTTCAGTAGAGATTCTGTAGCCAAAAGACCAAAATCTTAGGAACTCAGATTTTTAATTGGGGCATATAACTTACTATTAATATTCCTTATTCGCTAGTATTAAGTGATTCTTGGCATCAGCAGATTCAATGGTTTATAGACAACTTTAAATTCTATTTTGCTTTACCAGATATTTTATTCAAATCCCAATAAAAATTACAGACACAAAATTAAATATCGTGAAACAACGCAAAACACTTCAGACGCAGATGCAAATTGAATCAAATAAACTTGAATTATAACTTCAATATAAAAACTGCGAAGCGAGGATCAACATAAATATTAAAAACAATGAGAATGCTACTGCATAGCGTTAGAATGCAAAATGGTGGTTATCAAGGCACTGTTTACCATAGTATTGCGGGCTAAGTGATATATTGTACTGTTGCCTGCGAGTTTTTACTCGGCTAAATAGGAAAAAATAAAGGTAAATTTTACGTTTAGTATTTTGTACCATAAATAATAACAGCCACACAGGTCTATCAATGAGTTTAAGCTACGCTAGCCGCGGTTGGTCTGTAGATGGATGACCATATTTGCATACCGAGACCCCTCCGTGCCTCTGAAACACGTTAAGCCGTTGATCCCGGCTGTCATTCGCGGATCTTTGAATGTCGTTATCGGTAGTCAGAAGCCCGAAAGTTTGACCACCAGAGGTCTTACCAAGGGGTATTGTTCCCGTAACTGGATTGTGGAGGTCAGGTAGGCAGTTGCTCCATGTAAAATACTGGTATTCAGCTGCATCTGGTTTGACTGGAAGCCGACCCCAACATAGAATTGGGAAAAGGCTGGGCAGATGATGAACTCTTGGAATATGAGTCTTAACGCAACATCACACTAGCCGATCGATTCTGTAAAAATCTCACCGTGAAAAGTTAGATGAAGTGAGCTTAGAGTGAGCTGTTAATAGTGTCAATCCCTAGCATTAGTTGGAATGACAGCTCACTCCACGCTCACTTCACCTAAGTTTTCACGGTAAGATGGTTACAGAATCGCACTGCTGTTATCCTGGAAGGATTAGGTATAAGGGTACTTATAGGATACCCACATTTCCCCAGTTACTTTTAAGTCCCATGTAATAACTTATAGAAGGCGAGCCTTTTGCCAATAAGGCATATATCCAGCCTCCAGGCCGCTACCAAGAAATCCTAGGTGTTCAAACTCAATAACACATTGCCCAACCTGGAACCTGAACCCAGGACCACATGCTTAACAGTAGCGTTTGCGACTTCTAGAACTCGCAACTTGTAACGTTGAAGACTTCAACGTCTCCTTTTTTTTTATTCTATTTTTTTTTTACTTTTATACTACTACATGTATATGTCAGTCCGATTGATCTTATGCACTAGTTATACATCTTTAGCTTTTTTTTTTTTTGATGATGGGAAATTATCAAATGACCCCTCCCGCTCTGGGTGGAGCGGAGGGAGTGTCAGACTCTTACTGACTAAAACCCACCCGTGTTCCTTCCTTAGCCCTTTATGTTCCAGGGCAGCGGTAACCCTTTCGGACGATCCCGCTACCCTGGGTACTGTATAACCTTAAACTTTATTGGATGACTCATAATGACAGACTTATTTTTACATTTATTTTGAAAGAATAACTATGTAAATATTTTATTTTCGTAAAGAGTGTAAAGTTCTTCCTTTCAAGTAACGTGCAATAAAAAAATTCGCGTTTTACGTTTTGACGGGCTTATGAAAGAAAGATGTCAGTCCGATTGATCTTATGCACTAGTTATACAGCATTAGCTTAACTTAAGATGATAATAGTTTAAACAAAAGACAAGCCTTTACTGTTAGGGTTTGAAAGTATAGAATTCATGATTCCGACCTGCAATATAAGGCACTCTTAGTGTCTGAGCATACATTATAACAGCTTTATTCTCATCAATTGTTTGATATATGATAGAGCTTCTGAGATCGCAATAAGCTCCAACGACATGATACACACACTTCCGATTACTTTAAAACATCTACTAGCGTCTTTTTGCGAGCGATCATAAAATTAATCCTCTACCGAAAGGTAGGGGATTAATTGATGATTATGAGCAAAAAATTGCTCATACGAGTAGATTTGAGACATTTGTGTAAATTACTACCCAATCAGCATATATTTTTCTATTAATTCTTTCATTACAGCGTGTTTCAACGTATTTAATTCGTAAAAATCTTTGGCTCGATGCATGCTATCTAAACCAACCGAAATCATATTATTCGCATCATTGTAAGTGACCCATGTCGTTAAGGTATACATGTTTAATGGAGAGAACGAGGCAACCTGAACATCTTCAATTTAATTTATAGCAGTCACAAGTAATAGAATCTTTTTGCGTGTCCAATAACTGTTGGCAATAAACGTATTTAGTTCTTTTAAAAATTAAATCGTTACATTGTTAGTACAAGATAGGCATTTTAAATCATATTTGTAGGCTCGGAATTTTCTTCTTATATGCAATGGCGGAATACATAGCTCACTCTCCATGGTGTGTATCGGCGTAGACTTTATAAAGCCACCTATAATTCTCAGTGCTTGGTTCTGTATTTTCTGTAATTTATATAAATGAGAATTCGCACTGTTGTCGTTAATAAAACAACTGGTAGTCTACACGACTTCTGACTATCGCTATATACATATATTTTGCGTAAATGGTTGGCGATATACCCTTAGGAGTACCTGCCAGAACTTTGAGTATATTTAAGTATTTCTGTGACTTTCTGACTACCTCATTAATATGACGTCCCCATCGTAACCTAGCCATAGCTCCCCAAATATTTATAGCTATCCACTAATTCTAAGGCATGGTTGTTTAATTTCAAAGCAATTTTTTGTCTCCTAAATCCCCTGCTAAAAATACATAGTTTTGATTTACTATTCGACAAACATAATACTAATTCACTTAGACAGGACGAAAAGGTATCTAATGCCTCTTGTAATTTAGTAGTACTATCTGAAATATTTTTATCTGTACTATACAAGACAAAATCATTAGCATACTGGCACATACATACATAGTTGATTTCTGAGGTAAATGGGTAAACTTCAATATCTTCAATGTTGCAACCTTATCTTTGTCGCTAAAGTAGGTAGGGAGGGGGGGGGGTAAGGTAGGTAGGTAGAGGGTTGACCTCGGTCCAAAGTAACGACAGTATAGTAGCACCTAATGTACTATACAAGACAAAATCATCAGCGTACTGGCACATATACCTACATACATTGTTGATTTTTGAGGTAAATGGGTAAACTATAATGTCTTCAATGTTGCAACCTTACCTTTATCACTAAAGGAGGTAAGGTTATCCTCGGTCCAAAGTAACGATGTTATAGTAGCACCTAACGTTATGAATTATGTATAGAGCAATATTTTCGTCTTGATCTAAAATAATACTTCAATCTCATAAGAATGACATCATCATCATTTCAGCCGAAAGATCCACTGCTCGACATAGGCCTCCCCCAAGCACCTCCACTCCGACTGGCACCTTAATTGTGTAACACACGATCAATCGGAATCTGAATAATTTTGAAGCAAATTGCTAATCCGCTTCATAAGTTCGAAAAATTTGACTGCTCACGTAAATAACGCAATGAATGTTGTTGAACTGTCAAAATGAAACCGATTCCGATTGATCGTGTGTTATGCAATTAGAGTGCCCTTCAGTGCTTCTCGCATCCAACGGGTTTCTGCGGCCTTCACAAGGAATAAGAATAAAAATTGATTAAAAAAATAAAATAAAAGAAAAAAAAATTACTTAGTGATAAAAAAGACTAAAAAGTTATGAATAATTTAAACCTGATAAGAAATAAATAAAAGCGTGTTACATTTTGATGGAACATTAAAGAACATTTAGAACACAATGTAACACGCTTTTATTTATTTCTTATCAGGTGTAAATTATTTTTAACTTTTTAGTCCTTTTTATTACTGAGTAATAAAAGCTTGCCTTTAAAAAGTTTTTTTTTTCCTTTAATTTCATTTTTAATTTTTTAGTATTTTTGATGCGAGATTGACTACGGCGTAGTTCGTAGCGCGTAGCAGTGTTTTTCCGTTACATGAGTTTACTGCACTTAAGCTCCGAGTTCCTATGGCTATCTTCCAGCTCCATCATCAGACCCTGGTTACCATCTAGCAACAAAGTTCTTGACAAGACGGATCAAACGAGTTCAAACTCGATGCGGTTGTGTCATTTAACTACCGAGTTCCTATAACCACCTTCCGGTTCCATCATCAGATCAGCTCCATGTCATAATGATTTTGCATTGTCATCCGATACATGCAAAGTTTCAGCTCAATCGGTTGAAGATATCTGCTTCAAAATTGAGTTGCAAAAGTCCACCCGAACATACATAGGTACATACATACATCGCAAGTTAAATAAAAGCTTGTAAAATTAGATATAATAATTATTTTGCCATGGTATTGATCGCTTGTATGTCAGAAAATATTCCATGGGAACGTACTATCCGGATTAAAAGTACCCTAGGTGTTTAATCTTGGTTATAAACTATCTGTGTGAATTTATTATTTTTGTGTCAATCCGGAACATATATCCAGCCAAACAGACAAACGGACATCAAATATAAAAATAAAACTATATTTTCGGAATCAGACTCGTTTATTCACCTCGTAGCAATTACTTTTTTCAAAAATATTCAATGTACAGTTTTGACGGCGGTACTATTTTAGTATATGTACCTATAGATGGCATCCTTACATTTAAGTCACTCTCTTGTCTTCTAAACTATCTGTAAGGCAAAAGCAGTTATCACGAAAGACCAAAATGTACTGCAGTTTTCCGAGAAAATCCGCTGGCGTATAAGCAAAACACTTTATCGGGGCTTTAAAGATTCCCAGGATTCGATATTTTCTTCCTAGTGAAATAAAAATATTGGCATTTTATCTTATAAGGTGGAAAGTCAGTCGTTTCGCAAATGATCTTAAAGTTTAGTGTTGTGTGCACAATTTCTGGTCAACCAATTTGAAATTCAAATTTTTATACGTTTTTTTGCAATTTACAGGTCAGTGCAGGTTGTATGTTGAACAAAATATGATTCGCTACGGTTGCGAATCATATTTGTATTATTATTAATTACAAGTATGTATTTACAAAATTGTAATTAATTAAAATATCAATCAATAGTATTACTGAACTGGTTGTATTGATGATTTTAATCATTATAATTCTGTAAATACGCTTCCGTATTTGGGTCACAGAAATTCAATATGTGTACAAAATTTCAACTTCATCGGTTCATTAAATTTGTACACAAGTGATCCTATAAGGGTTCTCATTTTACATTCGGACTTACGGAACCCTAAAAAGTCAGTACGTCAGGCGCGTCAGTATTTCGCGAAATGAATACAGTGAAAGCAAAAGTGCTGGCCAAGTGATTGTCAGCGCGCTGCTGATTATGGGTTTCATTCCCAGGTCGCATAAAGTCTTACCTATTTGGTTTGCCCATCAGGAATTTCTTTGGAGCAGGTCTGAGTCTGTATAGTTATGAGCTCACCCATGAAAATATACTCGTCCCCCATACTTAAAGCATAAAAAAAAGATAAAAAAAATCAAAAAGGTTTTATTTCATTATTACACGTTGTAATAATCAGCCTATTCCACTGCTGGGACACAGGCCTTCCTGACAGAACTAAACTAATATTTTTCTGTCCTTTATTTAATGAAATATAAAGAAAAAGATGCACTGAACATAAATTTCGTTTAGTTTGTGAACAAGGGAATCGGCGCCAATGTGTTATAAAGAAAATTTAGAGCATCTCGTTAAGGAAAGGGATACATGCGCGACGTACCACATGATGTTGCTACATGGGGGAGATACTTGCGCGTGGGCAAGCGATTTGGCAACGTCGTCGCGCTCTCTTTTTTCATAGGAACGATTAAAATTAGGTAAATTATCGCTAGTTCAACACGTTGCGAACTTGCTTCATGTTGTGAACTGTGCGATGATTGGATTGCACTAAAATGAATACGCTAATTTTCTTATTTCTTTTGATAGATTTTGAAATGTTTTTTTTTTTTTACTAGAACGCAGATAATTCGTATTTCATAACATCATAATCAACCTATAATGTTCCCACTGCTGGGACACAGGTGATCCACCATGCGGGCCCAGAGCGGGTTGGGGGATGATTCGATTGAATTCGTGTTTACTTAAAGACAATAACTTAGTTTTTACTATCTATGACGATACTTACACGATTTTTTTCAAGAATTTAGTTTAGGGAAATGACAATGTATAACGATTATGTAACAGTTACTGTACCTACCTCCTATTTCGAGTTAGCGCAAGTTTTAAATTTCATTCTGTATTTAATTTTTTAATGGACACTGACATCCGAACTCCTTGTTACAGTCAGCGCCCCTCCCTGGTCGGGAGTCAAGATGGCGACCCGTTTCGCCCCCGTCTGCCCTCAGTCACTGCCTCCCATCAAGAAGGGCAACCCTCCATCATCAGGCCGACAGCACTACATGAACCAGCTGAAGGCGTTCCTGACCAATGAATCCGAAGACTGCCTGTATTTGAACATTTACGTTCCTTATAGAGGTAAGTCCAACAATACTATATATTCTCAACACTCTGGTTTTATTCATTCTTCTTACTTTGTCCAGGCGGTATTTTTAGGGTTCCGTACCTCAGAAGGAAAAACGGAACCCTTCTAAAATCACTTCGTTGTCCGTCTGTCTGTCCGTCCGTCCGTCAAGACCCTTTTTCTCAGGAACGAGTGGAGTTATCAAGTTGAAAATAATATCAAAATCAGTTGATCCATAGATTTATGTTCGCATAACTCGACGTATTGTATGGATCAACAGATTTTTTTTTTCACGATTCAGGGTTGGTCCCGTAGTAAAAGTTGTTCATAATGATGAGTACAATGACCCCTTTTAAGGATTAAAACGATCAAAATTTAACGGTGTATATCACCATGTTTAATGTTAAGATACCCTTTTATTTTTTAGTCTTGCATGTTTACATTGTCTACATTTCAATTGCATTAAAAATGATAGTGGAAATGCGGAGACTCCTAAGACAAGCGATCCCTTGCTTAAAAGGTGATCTCCAAATATATGTAACTAAATGCCCATCGTAATTGAAGTAAGCATTTTTATTTATTTATCACCCTAAACATAAACTTTAAACATACACACATGAACATGCATTTAATTAATCGTTGCCCCGCTTTTAAATTCAATTAGGTCGGAATTTGTGAAGAGGTCCTACTTATTTCGGTTCGTATGAGTATGGCATCCGGTTTAGTCCGAAATTCATCACAAAGAGAGAAATCTCTGGTTTAACGTTTGACAGACATATTACCTACAGGTGTTTGGTTCATAATGCATTCTCTTCATTTCACAAAGAGAAATGACAACACTGTAGCCAGTCGTGTGACAATGGAACTGAATGCGATCATGACAACTAAACCGCTTTCAAGAGCTATCAGTGTGACATTGCTGTGGAATATTGACACTGTCAGCTCTTGAACGTGGTTTAGATGGTGCTAGTCATGTTCAATTTTATTGGATTGGTAATTGGCACTTATGCTCGGTCCCTAGAAACAAAAACGAATCGTTTTGCTTAGGTACAATAGTGGCATTTCTTATTGGCAAACTGGGCATATTAATAGATTCGAAATTGAATTTTACCTGTGTTAGCTACTTCCATATGGGAGGGTCTACTAAGCAAAGCTGTAGTTCTTTGCTTCATTATTGATAAAGATATAAAAGACTTGTCGTCAAATAATTGTAGGATTTGGCTATTGCTCTTCTTTCAAACTTTTTACCACAACAAAATTACTCCTACCGATCTTTACTTCATCTTAAATCAGGAATCTATACTAAACTAAGACATATTGAAATGCGTAGGCATAGTTGATCAAACAGCTCCTGTAAATCAACGCACGTTGTAATAAACACCGCTGAATGAAAAGAAATATTTAGAATATCCATCCATTTCATAAGAATTGATCTCCTTCGAGAAATCTAACGGTCCCTCTTTAATATTTCCTTTGATCCAAGAAAAATATACAGATATTTTGTAATTTAGAGAAATGTCAATATACATAAGTAAGTAACGACTGTTTACTTTTAAAGATGGCGGCGAAATCACGTTCTGTTTTGGATTGTTTTTTTTTTTAATTTTATAATGTTTCTTGTAAAAGTGTTTTTGAATAAAAACTAAAAGCGCCACTTCATAAACATTTTGTTGCTCAATTAACATGCCTGGTCTAAGGCACCTGTCCACTGCCGGCAATCAACTACTAGAGCTACGAGTAGCTACTGAAAACAGTTGGCGAGCAACGAGCTTAGTGCACGACGGCGTCGAGCGATTACTCGTTAGTATGCATATTTTATGTACCAAGCGTCTCTCGGCGAGTGTTCTCCGTCAAGCGAGCGTCGCTGAGCGAGTACCCTCTTTGATAGCTATTCACACTGCAACAAACGAGTACGAGCCGGCGAGTCAGCGATCTCTTTTACTCACAACCCGCAAGAGTTATCTTGAGACTTCGATCGGATGAAGCGCGCGGTACTGAGGCGTTTGAGTGATTATTTTGTGTAAATAACTTACTGGGCATAAAAGCTTCTACTTTTATCAAGACTACAAAGTTAATATGTTTATTAATATTGTTATAAAATAACATAATTAATAGAACATGGAAGTTCAACTGCGGGTAGAACATTTCTTTTATGTAAATGATAAAGCGTCGACCATTAATCATAAAAATAGGAAAATGTTTGATTAAGACGCGAACTTTTAGTCAGCACCCCGAAATTAATCAACAAATTATAAATACACAAGTCAATTAACGTCACTTTAGTTAAAATAAAATCTTGTAAACAGATGTGACACAGAACAGTTACAAACAAAAGGACCATAATAATAATTGTTCGGGGAAAAATAATTTACTATGGTTGTCTTGTGGCCAAATACTAACAGCCACACGGGTCGATCGATTAGGTTAAGCTAAGCTTACCGTGATTTGTCCATGGATAGGTGACCTAGAGACCAAGAGACACGTTAAGCTGTTGGTCCCGGTTGTCATTTGTGGATCTTTGACAGTCGTTACGGGTCGTCAGCAGCCCGAAAGTCTGACAACCAGTCTTACCTTGGTAAGACTGTCACAACCCAGTTACTGGGTAGTACGATACCTCTTGAGGTATCGTACTACCCAGTAACTGGGTTGTGGAGGTCAGATAGGCAGTCGCTCCATGTAAAATACTGGTATTCAGCTGCATCCAGTTAGACTGGAAGCCGACCGACATAGTTGGGAAAAGGCTAGGCAGATGATGATGGAAAAATGATGTACCTACTAAAATTAATAAAGTGCATGCAATTTACGATTACTACGCGCTGTAAATTCTGGTTCTTTAAAGGTCAACTTTGCTTGAAAGAGTGAAGTGGTTGCACCTCTCTAGTAAGTAGGTGTAACAGAGAAGCCCCTCAAAAAACCTAATTCGGACTATTCCAAACGTTTTACAACAAAAAATAGCCAATTCCGTCCAGCCGTCCTTTATGCGCTTACCAACGAACAGCATTTCATATTTATTTATATAAGTAAATAATTTTATTGTTATTTCATATATTATAATTAATATACTGTTATAAAATTTCTCGGAATGGAAGCCATTATTCTCTTCCAGGTAATTACAAAACACGGTTCAGTATAGTTTGAAAAATGTATCAAATAGACTGTTTGTAACAAAACTGTCGATTAGCGATGTTTTCTCATGTTGATGATTTTTGGTTTTCCGTACTTTTCTATTTTGTGGTTCGAGTTACACAAAGCGGCGCCAACATGACGTCACAAGATCGCCTAGATTCGACTAAAAATAAAAATACTAGCACCAATGTTGTGTACAATAAATTGTATGACAAACTTTCATGTTAGAAGAAAAATATTTAATGAAATCGCTTAAACTACGGTTTCATAGAATAACGTAGTCATCACACAACGGCTGTAGTGGCAGCTGTCATGCGAATTATGGTATAAAGAGTAAAAAAAATGTTCAAAAAAACATATCTTGTATTCATCTTCTGCCGAGCTTTTTCCCAACTATGTTTAGGTCAGCTTCCAGTTTTACTGGATGCAGCGTAATACCAGTATTTTACATGGAGCGACTGCCTAACTGACCTCCACAAACTAGTTACTGGGTAATACGATAGCCCTTGGTGAGACTGGGTGTCAGACTTTCGGGCTACTGACGACCCGTAACGACTGGCAAAGATCCACGAATGACAGCCGGGACCAACAGCTTAACGTGCTTTCCGAGGCACGGAGGTATCTTGGTATGTGAAGATTGTCGCCCATCCACGAACCAACCGCTTCAAGCGTAGCTTAACCTGATCAATCGTCCCGTGCGGCTGTCATTTAAGTATTTGCCAGCAACCCCTTACAAAAAAAAAACTTGTTTTATGACGACAAAATAATATCACATCTATTTTGAATCAAATTCCTCCAACGTTTTATGAAAATGGTTTTCTGTCAATTTGTTTTAAAAATGTTTAGTTAAAACTTACCATAATAGGATTTATTTCTTTAAACAACAACGCACACCAACGTGCACTGGTTTCTAAAAATATTTTTAATAGGTAAATTCCTGAGAGTTAACCGCGCTTAAAATAATATTCTACCTGAGTGTGAAGCAGTGAAACTGCAGCCTGGAAAATTATTTGTTAAGCAAAGGGGATTGTAGATTTTATACTCGTATGGAACGTGACATTCCTACTGTCGCGCCATTTTGATTTTTTTTTCAAAATGGCGGCCTCACATGCCGCCTATATAAATCGATAGCTGACATCAATGCGGACGGAAAATAAGGACCAAACCCCGTAGTGTCATGTTTCCAAGATATTTACGTTCAAAGTTGATCGAGTGACATCCATACTTTTTGAACTTCTTACATCATTATTTTTTGTGTTTGCGTTGATGTTAGCTATCGATTTATATAGATGTCATGCGTGGCTGCGATTTAAAAAAAAACAAAACAACGAATAGGTAGGTATGCCACGAACCTTCAAAGCCCTTTACAGCCTATGTCAACTTGCTGTTTTATCTAAAGTCATTACATACAGCTGTCAAAAAGGACTGTATCGATTTGATTATACGGTCATTTTAAATAGTTAGTAATTTTTTTTAACAATTAATATTCCTGACTTAAGAATAGTATTAAACATAACTGTTCTGTAGGTGAACTATTTCTTGGTATCAGTTTTTAATGAAGCGCTTATGGCCACTAACTGCTGCCAAGCATTAATTTCAATAAACCATTTGCCGGCACTTTTGATTTGTCAAGGAGTTGGTCGGTTAGAAAAAAGATGGCAGTCAAGCTGTTGCAATCTGTTCCAAAACCTGTGACAGTACATCTTCTACGTCTATCGTCATTTATCGACATGTAAGGGTTCATAGCAAATGGACGATGATGGTTGCACAACGAAGCTCTAAAAATGTCTGTCAACTATTGAACTAGAATCCCCGCGGCGCCTATTATTGGCAATAGTACACAACGCTCGTACTATCACATAAATTGGCAGGAGTTCCACAGTTTTCACATAGTTCAGATGAATCATATGGATAATGGGATCAAATGAATAAAGAACAAAGGTTTTTAATTATTTTATTTTTTTTTGTTTCTTCTTTTATCATCATTGGCCTGTAGCAGCCCACTGTTAGGTAATCCTAACTTCCTAACTAATATAATAAATGCGAAAGTAAGTTTGTCTGTTTGTTACGCTTTTACGCTAAAACGGGTGAACGAATTAGATGAAATTTGGCACATGGAAAGACCATGATCTAGAGAAGGTCATAGGCTTCTATTCACCCTGGATCGTAGACGAAGTCACGGGCAACAGTTTGTATATTTTTCTTTTGCAATTGGTTCAAAAAAACACTTCGTCAAAAATAACTTAGGCGTGTTTTAAAACTCGAGTTCAATGTATCATATGGGACTCCTCAGAGAAGAAAAATCGAAAAAACTCTGAGGTCACAGTCCCCTATTAAGTCCAGACATAATCTAGATCAGGCGTTTGAAGACCATGCAGATAAAGCTCTGAGGTGGTATTTTGAGGAAAGAACCATACAGCCACCCTATTCAATTCTATCATCGGCTACGCTCCTCAAACTGCTACCAGCCTTGCAAAACTAGTTGCTTCATCTAAGGCCCGACAGGCAGGCATTCACGGCCTCGAGTGATGCGACTTGCGTCAAGCACTGTTTCCGACTGTCGCCCCGCAAGTCGCGACTCGGTGACTCGTGACAGGCTCTAAACAACTTCTTTCATTGCTTTCTCCGTAGTCACTGTTGCTTGAGCGTATAGCTCGTAGCCATGGGGTAATATGATAGCTTCCTATCCTATCTTACGCTAGCCGATTTATGGTATCCACTCAAGAACACATTTACTCCAATGACAAAGGTACTACGGCTAATAACGCCGGCGCATAGCCACATGAACTTGCTTATGCTGTAGGCTGTGTCGAGTACTTTGGTTCTTTATACGATCACCTTTAGGGTGAGAATTGTATGCATAACCCAACCATCCAACAGTAATAGTATGGGATAGACCAACATCTACAATTGATAGTGTGTTACGCAATTAGGGTGCTGCGCTACGGCACTGGAGAATAATAACTATACGATCGCACAAAAATCATAATTATGTTCATCCTTCTTCTTACCAACGTAGCAATAAATATTTTTAATGATTGTGTAGTGAATGAATGGTACAAAAACAAAAATTAAAAAAAAAAATGATGCTGTTATGCCTATTTTCAATACTCCTAGGCGATACTTAAATGAATGGCTAAATAAAAGCGCGCTGTTGGATTTTTAACTTTTGGTGCTGAGTCGAGAGTTGAAAATCCATTAGTGCAGTTTTGTTAGTGAAAAAGAGCATATTTGTCCGACACCTAAAACACCGCGGAAAGTAATGGTAAACAAAATTGGCACGTCTAAATTCTTAAGATTCCACGAATGAATCATCGCGGAATTTGAACGGCCTAATAGTGCTAAAAACCTATAAATTACAATAAGAATTTGTTCAAACCCAATTTGAATATGTCACCTTTGTCTTTTAGTTCTGATTTATAAATACTACAAAATGCTTGCTTTGTAAGATTGTTATCTTGTTCTTTCAATTAGACGAAATAATATGAAATACTGATATAAATGTGTTCCTCGTTATATTTTACGATCATACTAGCAATGTATTCAACATAATCTCACACATCTATGTATCTACATATATCTATACTAATAATAAAGCTGACGAGTTTTTTTGAACGCGCTAATTTCTTAAAATATCGGTCGGATTTCAAAAAATCTTTTTGCAATTAATAGCCCAATTCTTGAAGAGGGCTTTAGGCTATTTAACATTATGCTATGACCCTTAAGAGCTGAACAAAAGTAACGCTAAGCGAAAACGAAGTAATAATGCAAGCATGTGATGCGATGCCACGAGGTGGGTCCTTCCTCAAGAATTGGGCTATCAAATACAAAATAAATTTTTCAACAGAAGGCCAATTCTCGTAATTTGAAACGTTCAAAATCTAGTCAAACAAATGTAATCGCAACGACAAACAACTGTCAAAATGTAGGGAAATTAGAGGTATTTTTGGCAGATTGAGACTGAGATCAGACTGTGACCGTTCTTAAAATTACGAGAATTGTGCCCTGGTAGCCCCAGAGAGGTAATCCAATACCAGCGCTGCGATATTTATTTTTTAAATATCGCAGCATCATACTGAGTTGAGCCTTTTGGCCTCGTATAGGACTTTCTGTTTTATTTTTATTTTTGTTTATACAACTTATTTTTTTATTTTGAACTGTGTTTAGTTTATTTATTCACAAAATCCACAGCTCTCTGAAATTTAGGTTGGGGGGGGGGGGGGGGGGTGTAGGTTGTGATCTTCCTGTGCGAGATGCAATAAATACTTTTTCTTTCTTTCTTCTTAATCTGTGGAACTACATTCCAACAAATTTTAATTCTTTATAATATTAGTACAGATTAGCCTTAAGGAATACATAATAAAGATTACTCTATCTGCCTAGTTAGTCGCTGTTGAAAAGTTTATAATGGAATCAGACATTTTGGCCAGATACCTAATAACCAGGCTCATTTATTCCAAACTTCCAAAAACTAACTCTCATTTAATCTTCAGCTAAAGTCAAAGTCAAATCATTTATTTCAAGTAGGGTAAAGGCACTTTTGAATGTCAAAATGTATAAGAATGCCTTTGCCCGCGGCTCGTCCGCGTAGTTGTCTTGTCAGAACATAACTTACTGGAATATCCTACTGGATTAAAAGTACCCTATGTTTTAGTTCAGGTTATAAACTATCAGTCTGCCAAATTTCATCCAAATTCGTTCAGCTATTTTTGCACCAATCCGGAACATACATCCAGACAAACAGACAAAAAATCATCGTTAGGCACTATTTTATTGTATGTATAGATACAAGGTTGTTACCTCAATCAATCAATCAATCAACTAAGCCTATCGCAGTCCACTGCTGGACATAGGCCTCTCCCAAGCTGTGCCACAACACCCTGTCCTCCCCCGCTCCCTGTTCTGTCTGTGTGTTGCGAATGCAGAAAAAAAGGTTAAGAAACTCCATAGTTACTGTTTTAAAATGTCTCCACTAGTCCCTAATGACAAGTTAAAGTCCCTACTCCTAAAAATTTGCATACCCCTCAGAAAGCAGGCCTAAATGGATGGTGTGTTCATCTAAAAGTTGGATTGCCTATTTTGCGCAGAAATGAGCGAGGAGAAGTTTTAAGTACACCTAATCGTATCGCATTCGTCAAGAAATATAATCACCGTTTACTTAGAGTTTGTTTCAAGGACAGACTACTGTGGAGGAAATCTTCTGTGGTTTGCGTTAGAATTCATGATATTTGGCGGGGTTTTTATGCTTTCTTTAATGTTAATGATGTCATCGATGTTATTTAACTGTTTCAGTTATCAGCTGTTAATTAGTTATTATTTTTTTGTAAACATTATTTTGTTGGGTTATGTATTTCGCCCATATGACCATCATAAAATGTTTAAATACAAGTGGGGATGATTATACAGGATTGATTGGCTGGCTAACTCCGCAGACGCCGGAAAAAAAATTGATAATTTTTTTTGTAGGGGTCATAAATCATCTATATATTAAAAAAATATAATAATATCGTGTTTAGATATCGATGCCCATCGTGTCTGCGGAGTTTAGCTAGCCAATTTAAAATAACCCTGTATACACTGGAATCGTATAATAAATAAAAGAATATCACTTTCAATCGCCTATTTGTAATCCAGAATAGAAAAAACGTCCAATGACATTCTTCAGCTTGTTTCGACTAGCTATTAGCTTACTTTTAGGTATGTTATGTGGCAATAAAACATGTCTTTCTTTCTTTTTTTTTTTATTTCTAACCCTAAATCATAACGTCCCTAAACCCTGTAGGTGATGAATTTATATTTTTTCTCAACTTCTTTTTTTTTTTTAAATAGAGCCTTTCCCCACACTAGCTAGGAATTTCTCCTGTATCGTGGGTGCGTTTACAAACATTTAAACTCACATACATAAACAGCCAGACCCAGAACAACTACTTGTAGGTCATACAAATATTTGTTCCATGCAGGAATCAAAAAAATCGATCAGCACAGCAGTCAATCGCTTAACCACAGCGCCAACCGTGTCGTCGCGTGTTTGCATTGATGTCAGCCACGATTTATATAGGTGTCATGTGTGGCCGCCATTTTGAAAAAAGATCAAAATGGCGCGACGGTAGGTATGCCACGTTCCATACGAGTATAAAAATCTACAATCCCCTTTGCTTAACAAATAATTTTCCTGGCAAACTGACAATTGTCTAAGTTTCTTGTTGTCTTCTGTGTTTATGATTCTAAGCTACATCCTAATTGCGTAACACACTTTCATTCACAATCCAAGGGTTTGAAGGAACTTCCTAATCCATTTAACATAAGTTTGAAAAATTTACCTACTCAACAACGTATCTACAATCCGTTCACAGTTATTTTACCTCCGAATTTACATCACTCTCTAAATCACAATGATCTTTATTCTCATTCTAATAAGGTTGGGTTGCTGCCACTGACAAACCTGTCAAAATCATTATGATCTTTATTCTCGTCACAATAAGGTTGCTGTTAGGTTGCTGCTGTCAGAGGTAAAATAAATGTGAACGGACTGTAACGCAAACGTGTCTGAAATGTCAAAAAACAAAGCATAAAAAAATTTGACGTTCAAAAGTGACTTTTGAACGTCAAAATTTACAAAAAAAAATAAAGGCATTGCTAGCAATTGCAATTGTATGTCCATATTTTTGGATTCATATTGATCTTTTACTTTGTAATGTAACACATATTGAATGCAATAAAGAAATGTGTATGTGTGTTACGCAACTACCCCGATGGAGCAAGTCAATAACAAAACATGCCAATCACGGTGGTCGCACACACGTTAGCAACACTACAGTTAATAGCATTGCAACAGTTCATTACGTATGGACAAGTCTTTGATCTTGCAGTTATGACAAGCGTCATGCACTCTATTTGTTGACTGCAGTATGGATTTGCAACTGACTGTTGTTTCTCTTACTGCAAGCAGGAAATAGATCTAAAATGAGCTAACCCAGTAAAGGAGGCCGTTTTAAAAGTAATTAGCTATATCAATCTATTCGAGGGGCTTGTGGCTAAGCAATAACAGTCGCACGGTGTGGTTGGTCCATGGATGGGTGACCATCTTTAGATACCTAGACCTCTCCGTGCCTCCAAAAACACGCTAAGCCATTGGACCCGACTGTCATTCATAGATCTTTGACAGTCGTTACGGGTCGTCAAAAGCCTGACAACCATTCTTAGCGGAGAAGGGCAGGCGTTTTTGGGGGACTGTCTTTTGTAATTTTGACGTTCGAAAAGTGCTGATTCTCAGCCTAATTTGAATAAATGACTTTTGATTTGATTTACCAAAGGGTATCGTATTGCCCAGTCACTGGTTTTTGGAGGTTAGATAGACAGTCGCTCCATGTAAAATACTGGTATTCAGCTGCATCAGGTTAAACTGGAAGCCGAGCCCAACATAACTGGGAAAAGGCAGGCAGATAATGATGGAAAAATGGTGTACTAAAATTAATAAAGTGCATGCAATTTACGATTACTACACAATGAAAATTCAGGTTCAAAGGTCAACTTTGCTTTAAAGAGTGAAGTTGTTGCACCTCTGTAGTAAGTTGGTGTAACAGAAAATGATGGTGATGATGTCAATCAATTAATAACGTTGAATCTCGCAGGTTTGTTAGAATAATTACCACATAAACGGAACTTTTATGATTTTGCTTTCTATTTTTCTTCCTGTTCTATTTGTTATCATGCTGTATATCATCATCATCAGTTCAGCCGCAAGACGTCCGGTGCTCGACATAGCCTCCTCCATGGACCGCCACGATGACCGGGTGATGTGCTTCTCGAATCCAACGGCTTCCTGCGGCCTTCACAACATCATCGGTCCAACTTGTGGGAGGCCTTCCAACGCAAGCTAAATATAAAAAAAAAAACAAAAAAAAATGGTTAATCAAACGTTCAGTACCATAGCACATTGAGTTTTAAAAAGAAAAAGAGATTATTAAACATTCACAAAGCCAAAATTTAGCCGAACTTTACTTTAAGTATAATATCCTGATAAATTCCCATCCACAGATTCTATCTAGCCAAATCCATTAGCACATTCATATTCCTTCTAATCTTCGAAGAAATAAAACTCCACCTTCAATACATAAGCCAATTTTACAACAACTCCACCAGTTCAAAAAAACATTAGCAAAGAAAACTAATACAGGTTCCCGGAGTTAAAAATAACTTTGGCGCCATCTCGTAGATTCGTAAGAGTAAATATATGTCAATCATGCCAAATGTCGGCCGAAAATACCGGAATAGTGTGTAGACATACGCTTACAGAGTTTTGGAAAGAATTAGGGCAATTTGTTCACTTTTCTTAAAGTTTGTGGTACAAAAGATGGGCAGAAGGCCAAGAACAATGGTCAAACTACTACTAGTTTTGAAGTTGTTTTTGTACAATCTTTTTTTGGTAAATAAATTATTATTATTAAAAAAAAAAACTCCTTATGAAGGTAATGCTATTCTACTATATGCTGTTTCTTGCTCGTTCCTCTCCATAGAGATCGCTTCAACTTTTTGACTAACTCAACGACTATTTGACTGTTCAAAAGTGCCTGTAAGTCGTTTTAAATTGAAATAAATGCTTTGAATTTCAGTTTCGAGTTATATCTACCTATTTTTGCCAGTACCCGCCAGTACCAGCCTAAGGCTATTCATTGCTATGAATAGCCTTAGTTAGAATACTCTTATGTACAGACGCCAGCACATCAAGCTACTATAATCTGTCAAATTTCTTTATTAGATTTTCAACTTTATCTCTGAAGCATTAAGGTTCAAGGTTGATTGGGAAAATTTGACAGTTTCGGGTAGCTTGACCTGCTGGCGTCTGTACACTAAGGATATGGATTACAGGTTTACAATCTATACATTTTAGATAGGGTGACACTACACGCCGTCGTATCGCTAAAAGTGATTTTTTAAAAACAACCTCTGGATTGTTTAAGGAGATGGAGAGAAAATATTGCAGGCAGTCTGTGGTGTACAGACGCCAGCAGGTCAAGCTACCCGAAACTGTCAAATTTCCCCAATCAACCTTGAACCTAATGCTTTAGCGATAAAGTTGAAAATCTATTAAAGAAATTTGACAGATTGTAGTAGCTTGATGTGCTGGCGTCTGTACCATTTATGAATGTAATGCAATACAAGCATATTTGGACATTCGGGCATTGACTCAGAGGATGGTGTTTTATACATTCCATGGTATTGTCCAACGGCAACTCTGAAATGCATTGCTGTTTAATAAATCCACCAACTTAAATATGCAAACACTTAAAAAAATATCTTACATTTGCCAAAAATATTTGCACTGAAATAAAAAAAAAATGAAGGAACAACGGTCGAGGGACGAACGGGATTACACGATAAAATAGGATGCATGCATTTAAGAATCAAACAATAAAAAAATGTTGAAGGTACCATTTTACCTAGGTGCCAATAAGTCAAATATTTTGCGTAATCACCATTCTAACCTAAATTTAAACACATCAATAACTCTAAAACCGTTCATGTCACAAGACCGCAAGTATCTCAAAATACTGGCTCACAAACATTTCCACAACAAAGTTTAGTTTCACGCGCCACTTTGAATAGTTCCAAATGTTTATTTATATCTTAGAATTTAGATAGTTAGCGACGGAAGTGACGAAATTAGACGTGGAATTGGTGCGCAGCTGACGTGGCTTATAATAGGTGTATAGGGGTAGGCTGTGACGTCACGGAATTTTAAATAGCGGCTGTTTTTATGATTGGAGCGTGTGTGATGCGGCTACGACAGGTTGACTTTAATTAAATTTATTGGAAATGTTTCGGGCGGTGAAAGTGTTCAGAATCATCAACAGCTTTTATTATGGGGCTTTAGAGGTATAAGGAACAGGGTGTAAAGTTCACTCATCATACCATACCGGTGTCGTATCTGGTGGGCAACTGCCCAACAATTGATGTCTGGACGTTGCATATGTATACTAGTTGCGCGGTAAACTCTGCTTGCGCGATGCAGGATTTTACGTGACGTCAGAGTGACACGTGTTTTGTTTGACCGCCACAGGGCGAATAAGGTAAAAAAATATTATAGAATCTGTTGTTTCACATAAAAATACAATGAAAATGCTTGTTTTAGTTATTTTACAACAGGCTGGTCCAATAGTTCATTGTTTGCTCATTTTCTTGAGCTGTTTCTCCTGAAAGATTGTCAACAGGTTCAAAGCCAGCCGGCTATGGAATAACTCACGTTATTATGAAAAGGTGAACTCCTTGTTGACTTGCTAAGTCTTTCTAGAAGCGTTAGGTCATCATCATCTTCGTACTCGGCGTTAGCGGAGCATCTATTTATTGAAATCTCCTTGCTCGGAGTCGTTTACAGCCCTAACCTCAGTACCGATTACTTTGACTCTTTTGATTCGCTTTTAGATGATTTCTGTCCCTCTTATGACCACATAGTCTTGATGGGCGATTTTAATACTTGACAGTCGTGCTCACAAACTTCAATCTCTGTTATCTTCTTATAACCTTAGTATTCTGCCTCTATCTGCTACTCACCACGACCTTTCGTCACTTTCTTACCAGGACCTCATCTTTATGTCCTATAGGATTCGCCCTCCCGAGCGTAAGGCACAATATATGTTCCTTCGGAACTACAAGGGCATAAGCCAGGAGGCATTGCTGCGTGATGCTGGTAGTATCGACTGGACGGGCGTCTTGGAGAGCTCATGTATCAATGACTGACTTTTATTTGACCGGCATGCGCCCATCGTCTAGTTAAGGTAAAATATGTTCTGGCTCCTTGGCTTACTCCTGCCATTATGGATGCTACGGCAAGTAAGGACAGAGATAAAAGAAGGTTGAAACGCAGTCCTTCTGAGCGCTACTTGAATGCGCGTGCGCGTGTGTATAAGTTGCTGCGTAATCGCTGCAGGCGTATGCGTAAAGATGCAAAGAGATGCTACTTCTATAATTCTCTTGACAATCGTAACTCGTCTAAAGTCTGTGTGTTTCTTAAAGCTGTCGGCATTGGCAAGTCTCCAATCGTTTCCAGTAATGAAATTGACGTGTGTGCCCTTAACAAACATTTCTCACATCCCTCTATCACTTTTGATCCGCACGTCAGATCAGCTAAGTACGTTAAATAAACTTTCTGGTCTGCCATTGCCGCAGTGCTCCTCTTTGGAATTAATTATAGTGAGTGAAAGTGAGGTCAAAAACTTTATTTGTGCTATCTCCTCTACTGCAGCTGATAATGATAACATTTGTTTAAGAATGATTTCTCCTATAAAAATGTGGGTCACAACAGGAAGTAGTGTAGGGAGGACATACACTACTTCCTGTCTTGACCCACATTTTTAATTTCTCCTTATTTTCTTGTACTGTTTCTGTGGCCTGACAGCAAGCTCATATCACCCCCTTATCCAAAATTTCTAAGCCGGTCTTACCCACCGACTTCCGTCCCATTTCTATCCTCCCATTTCTCTCTAAAGTTCTTGAGCATATTGTTCATCAACAACTTTCTGCCTTTCTATCTGCGAATGACCTCCTTAGTCCTTTTCAGTCTGGTTTTCGAACTGGTCATAGCACAGTAACGGATCTTTTAAAAGTTACTGATGACATCCGCTTGGCAATGGACCACGAATCTCTTACTTTACTTGTACTTCTCGACTTTAGCAGTGCCTTTAATTCTGTCGATTTCGACATCCTTCTAGGGATCCTAAAATCTTTAAATTTCTCCTCTTCCTCTATTGGTTGATTTAACTCCTATCTTAATGGCCGCTCACAGCGGGTTCGACTTGACGAGTCGTTTTCTGATTGGTGCTCTCTTACCGCAGGTGTGCCTCAGGGTGGCCTTCTCTCTCCTCTTCTCTTTTGTATTTTTATTAATTGTGTCACCAGAGTCATCTCTTCTTACTTTCATCTCTATGCCGCCGACCTGCAGCTTTACAATAGGTTCCTAAGGGAAGATGCGGAAGCCGCTGTTTTAGCCATGAACACGAACAGTAACCTGGATTTTATTAGCGAGTGTCGCGGTCTTTTGGACTGCAAATCAACCCTAGGAAATCCTAGGCCATGATTATCGGCGGCAGGTATATGCGGAATAGGCTCGATGTAGCGTCGCTGTCTCCACTCTGTCTGAATAGAGTTCAGATTGAATACGCACAAACAGTTAAAAACCTGGGGGTGACCATGGACTGCTCATGTTGCCCAAGTCAGTCGCAAAGCACACTATACGTTCCATTCCTTGAAATGTCTCCAGGGCTTCTTGCCCTTGAACACCAAAATCTCTCTTGCTCAAACCCTCATTCTGCAACCCGTTTCCGCCAGTGCTATAATATGTGGTCCAATAAATATGCATCCATAGCAACGTAGCATGGCTCTGGTAGAAAAGCAGCCTTATTTACTGATGAAACTGAAATGCATTTAAAAATTCTCCACAAATGACAGAGTGCGTTCAACGCTAGATAGTCTTGCCGGTAACTTTGCTGACTAGCTAATCTTATCTTCACCACTTGAGGTTGTCTGACGCAAGTGGAAAAAATATGACAGCTGCAATCCATTCTTCACTCATCTATTGACCTTTAAATCCATACTTAAAAAGGCGTGAATAGACAGATGTCTATTCACGCCTTAACAGATTTCGATCAAAGGATAATGGTAAAATGGGTTCAGCTTATAATCAGTAATTTATCCAATTCAATTCAATCTTTATTGTATCCATATTGTACAGTCACGCGCATAAGTATGTATACACTTGGCTTTATTCAAAAGCGATTTACTCCTTTATTTTTTAATGAAATTTTATGTTGCTACGAACATAGTATTTTCGAAACTATAGGTTTTTGCAATGTGTCGTGTTTAATTGATGTTTTCGTTATTTCACGCAAACATCGCTATTAAACGTTTCCAAGTACTGACATATTAGTGCTCGTGACTGGTGCACATACAGGTGGTGATTATAAATCAATGGAATGAATTATGGACCCTGTCGGGCGTAGCAAAATTTTAAGTAAGTAGGTAGGAGAGAGGCTCGTCCTTTCTCCTACGAGTACCTACTTATTTAAAATTTTGTTTTTCCTCTATTTCATACTCTGGCAATAAGTACCAAAGTCACCGGAGAATAGAGATAGGGCCAATTAAAAAATAGCATTTTTTTATAAATACCGAAGATTTGACCATAACTGTACCGTTTTAAAAAAAAGGTCGTATTAGAAATATGGCGCACACGCAGGTAACAATGTTTGCTCGAATTCACCCCCACTACCCAGCGCGCAAGCCGCTTCGCGGTTTAGTAGTTGATAATTGTTGTTTGCCTGCGTTGTATCATCAATTGATTACTACTTCTGGATTGCTGAATACGATTTCTTGACTGTGTCGATGTTAATTTATTTGTGATGGCAGAACATCATTGTGTAATTGTTTCCACGATGTGTCATCGGCTGAAATTGAGTTTAGTTGGGGAGATTATTTGGATTTGGACATTAAAAACCGTTCAAACAATATTTTTTTTTATATTTAACTAGCTTTTGCCCGCGACTTTGTCCGCGTGAAGCAACTTTCTTATTTTTTATTTACGTAAGAACCTTCTACAAAGTATTAGACAACTTAAAAAAATGGATGCAATCGGTAAAGTCGTTCTCAAGTTATGACGTGACAAGGGGAAATAAGGATAACATTTTTTTTAAATATTATTATTATTTGGGTTAGGTTATTTACATAATTACGATTGTGGCATTAAGTCCTAACAACTGACACTAGTTGTACTTCTATTGGTCTTACGCCCAGGTTTAAAAAAATAGCCCATCATTCATGGCATGACCTGGTTTAGGACAAGGTTTTTTATTTCGATACTAAGTTTCCGCTTGATAACGACCCCTACGCGGGTAAAACTGCAAAGTACCGGGTAAAACCTTGTACAAAATACAAAATATTTATAGGTATTTGTATACCTATAAATATTTTGTTAGTTCGTAATAAAGACGTTAAAATCAGACCTTTCATTCACAAATCACGACACGCTAGTTAAGTCTAGGATAAAGTACATTGCCTTCGCTTCCCAAACGTTAGAACTACAAGCACCCTTCAACATAATACCTTTGTTATAAGGAACTCGATAAAATCTTAAATGGAAAAAAGTGGGATTACAAAATTTTGTTTGATGTTCTATTTTGGACTCTGGTGAGTGATCGTTAAGGTTTAAATTCGGGTACGAAAAATGTCCCGTCAACTCCAGACGTAACTTAGCAAACGTGAGCCAATGAAAAAATATTGTTTTAAGAAGGTTTATTCCGTACAGGTATTTTTTTTTTTTTTGATTTTTAAAATACGCGATCTAGTTTTTTAGTTTAAGATGCAAAGCAGTATTCAGTTACAGGCTTCTAAGCCTTTATTCCCATCTGCCACCTTTGAGCTTGCCACTGGGGTGGTGGTTGGCACTAATAGGTGGCGTTTACTGCCCCGGTGGTCAATGGTACCTATTTAGTTTCATCTGTCCCCTTCGTAGTTATAGTACAGGGGTTTATTCGCATTTCTTAGTGGACATCATCAATAGAAATTTAAATAAAACCACTGGATATCATTAGCAATAAAAATTAAGTTTAATAATGGCAAATAATTTTGGAACTGTTCTATATTTATAAAAACAATTTGCATGTTGTATAAATATAATTTTAAATTCTCTATTTCTTTATTAGTATACTTAACAGTATTCTTACAACAATTTAAGATGGGTGTAAAATCATTACATTATTTTATCAATATTTATACATTTCTGTTTCTTTATTGGGTATAGTCACAGTTTTTTTACACACGTGATGATTATTTTCACAAGATGGAATAATCAGCAAAAACTTATGATACAGGAAAATAATCTTTTAATTTTAAATAATGTTCTATTGCCACAATCACAGTTTTTTGAATATCATTGAAGAAGACGCTTCGTTAGTAAAGAAACTCTAATACAAAACAAAATATTTAAAAAAAGGGATCAAAATCTACGTCAAATGACGACTTCATTCAAGACGCTCAATTAGCGTTATTTGATGAACAATTAACAGGGGCCACTTTTTGGAAATGGTGCGTACTTAAGTAAAACTTTTCTTGAATTAATATGATTACATAAGCTAACAACTGTGATTTGAATCAGTATTACTATTTTTTGTTACTAATGGGTATATTATTCTAATTTTAATTATATTCTGATTAAAACTGTAATCTTAGTTGGTAATTTAAAAGAACTTTATTTTTTTTAAATAATCTAGGTTAAGTTTTCGTTAGTGTTACGTGTCATGAAAAGCAATCGCTTACCTATATTTTTTTTGTATGAAACTAGTCGATTATTGTAAATTATACTGTGATTAAAACTGTGATTGTGGCAATAGAACATTATTTAAAATTAAAAGATTATTTTTCTGTATCATAAGTTTTTGCTGATTATTCCATTTTGTGAAAATATTCATCACTCGTGGCAAGCTCAAAGGTGGCAGATGGGAATAAAAGCTTCTAAGCCTAATACTTTGCCTTTTAAGGCTTTTTCTCAAACACAGAAAGTACAGGCACTCACCATTGCGCTTGCTCTGTAAATGTTGAAGTTTTCAGAAGTTTCAGATATACGAATCCTTAAACTTTGTTTTAAATCTTAAACCAGATTCGAGAAGGGCAGTCGCTCCATGTAAAATCCTGGCATTCAGCTGCATCTGATTCAGCTGAAAGTCGACTTTAATATTGTTGGGAAAGGCTAGGCTAGATGATGATAGTATTGTACGTACGGCTACACATCAAGCAATACCTAACCAGCATAAACTGACGACTTCTGGTTGTACGATAAACCTATATAATGCGAGGTCAGCTAAAACTGGAAACGTATAGCTTGATGTGTAGCCGTGTGTATTGCAGTACATCTCGTATGTTTTTTTCTATATAATTTCTGATACTTGTACATACCACTCCCATTTCCTCCACAGTGTCTCAGTAAAATTTTCACGTAATTTTCCTACAAACAAAAGGCCGTTAGGAACAAAGAAACCCGGTGAACAATGCGCAGTAGACGTGTTGACTGCAAGGGTACGACACTATTGTTTTAATCTTGTTTTTTAATGTCCAAAAAAACTGTAATTATCTGCCTGTGTATATGTGTGTAGGAAAAGGTTTAGAGTCGGTCGTCTTTTAAGAAAAGTCGGAACGGGGGATAATCTTTGGGCACTTTGGACGCATGATCGCACTTGGGCACTTAGGACGTATCTTTGGACACAACACCTTTCAACTGACATAAGCAGTCAGCATATCAGGGCTGACATAAGCCTTTCGATTGCTTATGTCAGGTCCATTCGTTTTTGACGTTTCCAACATTCTTATCACTGAAAACCGTCGTCCTTGTATTTATTTTATATTCATGTAATTTATAATAATTTAAGTCTGCTCTTGTGTCACTTTCCCTAGGCTATTATAATAATAATTATGATGAAATCACTAACCCCATTGAGAAATCTAGATCCTTAGGAGAATAGAATAGTATTCTAATAGAATAGAATAGAATAGTATTCTAATAGAATAGAACAGAATAGGAGATAGTAGCAGTTTAGGTAGGGGGGGGGGGGGGCTTTGGAAGGAGTACGAGGCGCCGATGTCAATACGCAGAGGCCCGTTAGACGTTTTTAATAAAATGAGGTACCAACCAACGATTATTCCTGTTCGCACTATGCAAGTGCACCCAAGAACAACCCCCGGGTGGCGTAGGACTATTGCAGGATATGGAAACAAAGGTGGCTAAAGTGAACTTGTTATTTAGGACGATGGAAAGTCTATAGCCCCTGTCTGATCAGTGTTTTTTAGTTATAAATTACACAGATAAAATGGCAGGGGGTGACTTGCATATTCAATATTGGCCCCCCAAAAACGGTCGCTAGCAGATAGTGTCGTAGCGAGTAGTTTAGTATTACTATGTTCATCAAACACCTAGGTCATACAATAAGTAGGTATCTAACAAAAAATATATATAATCTGCATTCGTGACATATCCGCCAAAAATGTCAACAAATATGAGTTTATGGAAAACAAACTTTAATTCTTGCACAATAAAGTTCAGTTTACGCTACAACTTTTTTATAACTTTTTCAAATATTGCTAGTCACTCTGAAATAAACTTAATTACCATTAAAATAAATTTGATATTTGTTTAACTTGAAATGACGTCAATTTGCAACATAAATAAAATTTGAATATAGGTACCTAGTCACAGTTTAATAATTATGTAGTTATCTCACACATTGTTACAGATAAAATATGACTCTTCCTCAGTACATTAAGTTAATTCACAATTTATTACAACCCTGTGGTTTTCCCTGATCCTGTGACATTTCCTTTCATATTCGTTGCTCTCCTAACTTTATTAAATTACTGTAATTTGAGTTTAAAATTACTGTAATTTAATAAAGTTAGGTACTTTCGTCCGTTTGCTACAGTATCAAATGATTCTTTTGACGTCAGAATTATTATTGACAAGTTTGGTTGTAAGCATTTGTCACATTAAGGACAGGTTGGTTCACGTCCACTTGACGTACGCGTATACGTCAAAAATGGCGCTAACTATCTATCTAACTAGCCTGTCTGCCTGTAGGAGTCAAGCTCGTCCCGCCATCTTCGTCTCGACCTGCCGCGATGGCGCCGTGCGTTTTGTTGGACCCAATCGGTAGTTCTTTTAGCCCAATTGTCATCTGACATGCAGCAAACATGTCTAGCCCAGTCCCACTTAAGTTTACTGGATTTCTGGGTAACGTCCGTTATCTTGGTTTTGGCTAACTATCGCCAAACCAAAAAAAGCGTTGTTTCAAATTACAATTACAAGATTATGGCCTTGACGTACGTCAAATAATAAGGATTGCGCAATCGTTATTATTTGATGTACCGACGTACGTAATGTTAACCAACCGTTTGAAACAACCGGCTCGCACAAAAACTGTTTTGTAAAAACTTGATGGCGACGTTAGTTCTGATATTGGCCACGCGATAAAATAATCTTGTGGCGTTGTATATCTATATAAGGCCTATGCGCATACGTTACGCGCGTTCATTGGACGGCGAGCGCTTATTACGCGTATAACATTAGGAGTATGTAGTCAAAATTTGTTGGTTCCTTGTTTTTCGGCTCCACGTATACCTTGCCACGCATACAGCTTTTCTTCGTTAGACACGAATCTGAACTTTACTTGCTCACATTTGCTAAAACGAATATACCCATTATCTGCATTAGAATAAGGTTCTTCTTCATTCGTGTGAAATGCTTACTGGAAGCAAATTCAAAGTGCGGTTTGTAAATATTGAACCATGGGAAAGCAACGAGCGTAATTATGAGGCTTTTGGCAACTATTTGGTATTATTTTTTGTGTATTTTGTAATGTGCGTCTTATTTCTGCAGAATATTTCTTAAGATCGTTTCTAAGAAGAGCGGTGTCCGCCACATAACGACCGCAGTGACAGCTGTCATGAAAATGATGGCAGCGGGGTTTGACTTTACGATGACAAAAAAAAACGCTCTCTGGAAAAACGCAACAACTTTCTTTCATAAATAATGTTACATTAATTGTGCTGGTAAATTGCAGACGCTATATGGCGGCCACCGCTCTTCAGGAAACCATAGCTTTACTTTTAATTTTTATCAATCAAACCGAATCGCTGAAATTAGGTATGTATGTTCGATTTCAAATACTATGATTAAGGTCAACTAACCATGATCCATCTATGGCTAATATTAGCATTATTAGATATACATACTATTATGTACTAACTAAAGCCGTGGAGATTTATCATCGGAGACGACTCTTGGCTAATTGCCTACAAGCGGTACTAATTAACCTCTTTCGTCAGTAAATAAATGTTTTACAAATAAACATTTTGAGTTAGTTAAAATAAACGTTTCCTATTTTATATTTAACGTTCTGTAGTAGCTACGATAACGTCATTATTATCGCCCCTTTAAAAGTTAATTAGCACAACATCACGCTTATCAGTCAGGGATGTACAGACGCCAGCACATTAAGCTACTACAATCTGTCAAATTTCTTTAATAGGTTTTCAACTTTATCGCTAAAGCATTAGGTTCAAGGTTGATTGGGAAAATTTGACCTGCTGGCATCTGTACTACAATTCATTCACAGTTTTTTACCGCTGATTTTGCATCACTGTGCATAGTGATCCTTATTCTCGTTAAAATAAAGTTGCTGTTAAGTTGCTGCCACTGTCAAGTCCGTCAAACTCATAGTGATCTTTATTCTCGTTAAAATAACGTTGCTGTTGAGTTACTGTCACTGACAAGTCTGTCAATATCAGAGCGATCTTCTCGTTAGGAAAGGTTGCTACTCAATCAATCTATTAAGTGTTTTCCCGACTTTCTTGGGGTCGGCTTCCAGTCTAACCGGATGCAGCTATTTACGAACAACAAAAGTATTTTACATGAAGCAACTGCCTATCTGACCTCCACAACCCCGTCACTAGGTAGCACGAAACCTACCCCTTGATAATACTGGTTGTCAGACTTTCAGATTCTAATTACCTATAACGACTGTCAAAGATATACGAATGACAGCCGGGACCAATAGCTTTCCGAGGTAGGGACAGGTCTCAAATGTAATGGACGATCACCCATCTACGAACTGACCGTAGGAAGTGCAACTTTCGATCGGCCCGTGCGGCTTTTATCATTTCGCCACGAGTCCCTTTTTGATCGTTGCTCTGTGACAGCAACGATCAAAAAGGGGCTCGTGGCGAAATGACGTAAAATAACTGTGAAAGCAATATATACAGGATAGCAAACAATCGTTAAGCTTCGTTTACACACGAAGCCCGCGTCCTTCTCGACCGTTCGCGAGGCCAAGCGTTCGAGAAGGGAATCGTCAGGTGGTTAATCGCATTCATGTATCTAAAAAGTGGTGCATTAAAGACTTTTTCTTTCTTTTATAAAGTATTCAGTTGGTAATACTTTATTGACGTATTAAATAAATAGTGTTAAATATTTTACGGTGGTGCGGAACCCTTCATGTGCAAGTCTGACTCGAACTTGGCCGCTTTCTTTTCTTTATCTAAAACCACACATGTTTCATGTTTCCGAAATCATTCATTTGCAAAATCAAAAGTCATTTATTCAAATTAGGCTGAGAATCAGCACTTTTCGAACGTCAAAATTACATAAGGCAGCCCCCAAAACGCCCGCCCTTCACCACTTCCTAGTGCTTTCGCTGGGAAGGAGAAGTGGCACAACAAACTCCCCAGCAGCACAGCATAGCATAAACACAAGAGTGAATGTCTTAGATTTATAGATCACAAATGTTTATAGGCACTAACGAATTAATAGCTCATTCAAACAAGTGCTATCATAACCCATTTACAGCTTATTCTTAGGTCTTACACATCGGAGGAATGTGTGAATGGTTAGTTGATCATCATCTGCCGACATCACATCTTTTACCAACTATGTTGGGATCGCCTTCCAGTCTAACCAGATGCAGCTGAATACCAGTATTTTACATAGAGCGACTAACTACCTGACCTCCACAGCTCTGTTACTGGGTAACACGATACCCACTTGGCACAACTGCTTGTCGGACTTTCGAGTTTCTGACTACCCTTGAAGATTGTCAAAGATCTACGTATGACAGCCGGGACCAACCGGTTAACGTGCTTTCCGAAGAACGGGTTCTCGGTAAGACAGTATGTAAGTTGCTTAAACTTGAAGATGGGCCCGTGCGATTGTTACTATACAGCCACAAGCCCCTCTCGAGAATAGTAAGTCGATAAGTCATTTAAAACTTTAAAAGTAAAAGTCATCATCATTTGGCGTTTACTCAAACGCCTTTCAGTTTATTTGGTGTACCTATGCTTATCAAAGGAATCGGGTAGATCTAATCTTATCGTGCCGGACAGAAGCAGGAGAACGGGATAATTGAGACATTTTTAAACAATGGAATTCCTTTCAGGATAAACAAATGAAACTCGAAATAAAATTGTAGTTAATCTTTAATCTACAAAGAGCTTAGGACAAAAACTTACACAAGAAATTCAACTGTAGTTGTTCTCACAGTTGAGTATGTTTTAACTTTCATTATATTCACCTATTATATTAATATTATTAACCTATAAAGACAGATCAGTCAGAATCTTTAGACATATAGTTGAGTGGACACTCATCAGATTTAGAATTAGAATTTTCTGGACCACTAGGCAAATTATTGTCGTGGGGACTTTTAGCTTGTTGTACTCCCATTAATTGGTACTTGAAGAGTACATCGAAAATGTCTCTTTTTGCCTTTATTTGTAAGATAGGCGGAAGTTTATTTAAAATGTCTTTCACGTGCGTCGAGAAAGATACCACGTCACTGTCAGGATTATTGTTTTGCAGGCTTGTGGCTGCCAAATGGCGTTTTTCATCCCTCTCTTTCAAGTAACTAAGCAAGGTTTCGAAGTTGGTTGTCTCTGATGAGACTCGGTGTTCTTTTTGAGGTTCTTTGACGAAGTTGACCGAAGTTGAAGGTGTGCTAATATTCTCCGTAGCGTCTGGCGGGGTATTATTAGACTGATGAGAACCAAAACTGACGAATTCTGCGTCGACACTGTACTTCATATCCTGAGACTCGCCTTCATTACTTCGAGGCAACTCTTCAACATAACTTGTCTCCATCCTTTCTTGAGCTACCCCGTCCAAGAAAGTTAACAGCTTGTAAAATTGCCATTTGCTTCGAGGATGTTTGTTGTCTGTTCTTGCACTTTTGCACCTTTTAAACCGTGCATAGCCGTCTCTGATGTTTCTCCAGTGCCTCTTCAGTCTGATGTAATCTGCAATAAATTTTAATATATTCTATATTTATTTATGTAGAATAGAATACTCTTTGTTACATTTCCAGTTTTAGCTGACCTCGCATTGTATAGGCTTTTCGAACGATGAGAAGTCAGCTTATACTGGAAATGTATAGTATGTCGCCGTGCGTACAACATAAAAATTACAGATATTTTATCAAGGGGTGACATTATGGGCAGTCCTATCGCTAAAAGCGTTGTCATAAAAACAACTTTTGGATGGACTAGGGGAGAATGAGAGAAAATACTATAAGTAAAAAAAGAGTGTCCAAGGAGTTTCTTGACCGTTCTTCTCCATAGGTACCTACGCTTTGGAATGAGCAACTACCTTCATTTTTCTGACTGACCGACCCCTTGACAATTCAATAGTGCCTGTAATTGGTTTACTTAATTGAAATAAATTCAATTAAGTAAACCAATTACAGGCACTATACTTTGAGTTTGAGTTTGATTAGTCTGTGGTATGTGGTATCATATACAATACATACATAAAACATATACTTATCTACATATGTATAAATATATATCTGTATCTAAACCAATATTATAAAGCTGAAGAGTTTGTTTGTTTGTTTGCTTGAACGTTGGCGTTATTCAACGCAAAACAAAATCAATTCGAACCAGTAGTTCCTGAAAGAACTACTGGTTCGAATTGATTTTTTTTTGTGTTGAATAGTCCATTTATCGAAAAAGGTTTTAGGCAGTAACACAGGTACAGGTAGTAGCAATGTAACACGCTTTTATTTATTTCTTATCAGGTTTAACTTTTTAGTTCTTTTGATTAACAAGTAATTGTTAAAGTTATTACAATAAAAATCGTGAAACAAGAGCAGATGACATAAAAATGATGTTCAAGGAGGGAGATGCATAATCAATCATGCATAATCAGCCTATAATGTTTCCCACTAATGGGACACAGGCCTCCTCTCGGCAAGAGGGAGTGGGCTGTAGTTCACCACGCGCGGGCCCATTGCGAGTTGGTAGATGTCACAATCATGTCTTCGAATTTTTAGTTCTAGGACATGCCTGTTTCCTCACGATGTTTTCCTTCACCGTTTTGAAAGCAGTGGTGATGAAATAAATTACACAAAGTAAAGCTGCTCTGTGTTCGAACCTATGACCTATAACCATGGTCGCGGCCGTTACCACTCGGCCACCAATGCTCTAGAGAGACGTAAATAGTGTTAAAAGACGATAAATAAAAAAAAAGCTTAAAATAAATTAGATACGCACGGATACACATCAAGCTAAACATAACCAGTATAAGCTGACTTCTGATTGTACGAAAAACCTTTACATTGCGAGGTCAGTTAAAACTGGAAATGTATAGCTTGATGCATAGAATGGCTTGATGCGTAGCTGTGGCTGTTTGGTTTATGTTATACTAGCTGTGCCCCACGGTTTCATCCGCATTAGTTTCGATCCCTTGGGAATATCGGGATATAAAGTATCCTATGTGTTAATCCGGCACCCAATTGCGTAACACACGATTAATCGGAATCTGAATCATTTTGAAGCAAATTGCTAATCCATTGCTTCATAAGTTCGAAACATTTGTCTGCTCAACACGTAAATAACGCAATGAATGTTGTTGAACTGTCAAAATGAAACCCATTTCGATTGATCGTGTGTTACGCAATTACGGTGCTGGTTATAAACTATCTGTGTGCCAAATTTCACAAAAAACCGATCAGTAGTTTTTGCGTGAAAGAGTAACAAACATCCATCCATCCATCCATACATTACATCCAAACTTTCGTGTTTATAATATTAGTAGGAAGTAGGCACTTATAAGTACTTACCTACTTATAACATAAACCAAACAACATGACAATAATACACAATTTTATAAAAAGATAGTATTCAAATCCTTCCTCATATCAGTCCTTGCCTATTGTTTTAAGTACAGGCAGAGAAATTAATTGTTGAGTAAATCGACACATTACGTCTATTTGCCGTCTTATAGCCATTTCATACTACTTGTAGTCAATTTGCATAACAATTAATTCCCTAACATTACAATGATGCAAAACATTCACCATGTTTTGCATTATTGTCTTTTGAAATTCGCATAATTATTAGACTTTTACCTACCTACATAATAGGTATTAAGTATATGTTATAATAATTATCTCAGATCATATTACATCGTAAAATAACACGTGTGCATTTACGTGTGCGTTATTATTGCACATCACGCGCGCGCTCACAAACGCGCGCGCTCGCACACAGTTTGCACACTCACTTCAAATCAATCAACCGACGCGCTACGAACAAAATGTTGGAGACGAAATAAACAGACAGCATAAAAACTTACCACTTTTATTAAGTTCTTTACTTATATCTTTCCAAATATTGTCCTTTAAATGCAGCTCTTTAAAATCAACGTGTTTAGTGTCGTATAGGATAGGAAACTGTGACACTAAATATATAAATCTTTCGTCCTCTTCTGGCGTAAACACTTCCATTTTGCTTGCGACACGCGTCAGTACTGAGCGGAGCAAGACAGTGTCGTCGACCGCACTGCGACAGCTGCGTGACTAATAGTGCCGGCTCACTCGCACGCACGGCGCAGACTGGAGTAGTGAGCGAGTGAGAAGGCATGGTTGTGAATAGCGCCGCCATTTTGAATTGGTTTCTCATTGCAGGAACTGTCGCGCGGCGTGTGGTTGCGAGTGCGGTATAAGGGCAAGATTCACAGACCCCACGTTGACTTTATTTTGTTCAGTAAAGTAAGCGTCGCATACGAATTTGAACACTATTTTTATAGAGTTAACTATCATATTCAAATGAAACGCTTGTTTACATTCGCAAATATGAACACTACACGCGTCTTAAGAATAAGGTTCATATTCGTAAGGCACGCTTACTTTACAAAGTAAAGTGGAGTCAATGTGCGATCTGTGAATAGCTCTATATGCCTTAGTACCTACCTACCTACCTATTATTTATATAAATCCGTAAGTGTTTATGTATTTTGTGATACGACTCGATAATAATAACTTCCTAACTGACAATTATTTTTACAATGATGCTTTGGCAGTGCCGCTATTGTCTGTCGCAGACATGTGTCATGTCATTATGTCAACGTCAAAAACAAACAAGTATTTTTTTTTTCAATAAACCCATAGCCAAAGTCAACAGGAAAAATAATGTATAAGGTAAATGGTTGTATAAGATAGAAATAGATGCAGTCTCCATGCAGCTATTTTTTCATTCGGTAATTATTTATAATTAACCTAACCTTTAAGATGTAAGTACTAGGGACCTACCTAAACTCGTAAAAAAAAAACTTACCTAATTGTCTTAAAACGCCAAAGGCTTAATGCTAACTCGTCAAAGAAAATTTCGCTTTGATTTGAACAAAAGGCCCAGTGATTTACGCGACGTTCGTAAAAATGCTCTTTCCTTGTTTATTTTGAAACGTCAGACAAGGATAGAGATATTCCGGTTACACAGAATGTAAGGAAGGAGTTTAATTCATGCGATCATTTAGATTTTTTGTGTGCTCGTAATATACCAATCACAAAATTAATATTAACTTAGTCTATACTAACTACTTATAAATAAATAGCCATGCGTGATACCCACACACACAGACCGTAAAATTACACTATTTGCTTAAAGAAAATATTTTAATTTTAAACCTGTGTCCTGTAGAAAATCACGAAAGTTTAAAATGCAAGAGATAATAATTTTGCATGTTCCACTTTCATGTTTTGTCAGCGGATACAATAATAATTTAACTAAGCAATTAATGACATTATAATTTCAGTGTTACGATCAAACACCGTACCTTTGTTTCATTAATCCCTTACAAACATCTTTTAATAATTTAAACGTTTAAATGCACCTACTGCACCATATACATGCTAAATGTGTATTAAACTACCAAAAATAGTTTAATTGCGATTGTGAGCGTCTCAAAGCACATTCGCGAGGTATTTTGTACGTCGTGCTCGCGTAAAACTAACCGTGGCTTTAGTAATGGTACAGTAATGTGCTAAAAGCCGTCGCCGCTAGAATTCTCTCATTTCCGCTCGCGTTACTCATGCTCGAGTTTTATGTCCTTTTTTAAACCGTTCACTTTTAAGTCACAGCGCGTTTAGTAATAGTTTGGGGTTTAGTTGAACATTTCGTTATGGGTGAGGAGGCATGTAAATTTTTAGAAGGGATTGAGATGTCGCGTCAATTAGATGGTGCTTTTTATTGCACTTTGTAAACATTTTTTTTTTAAGTTGATTTCTTTGTTTATCAAGTCATTGTGTACCAGATAATAGATTTCTTTTTACAACCCTTTTATAACGATAGTTTGTAGGTATGGGCCCAGCAAATGGTCATTCATTTTAAAATCTACATAATTGTTCAGTATTATATGCTTGAAAATAATAATTTATTAGGTCTCGAGTTTTTATGACTGCTGAAATATCTTTGAAACGTTTTAAAATTGAACTTCTTTTTAATTTTTCTTTATTCATGTTAGTTAGACTTTATTTTTTTGTGCAATGCGTAATAAACTAATATGAACAATTTTACAACGGTAAGTATAAAAAACTATATGAAACTGTGTGAAATATCCAGGGATATTATTATTATTTTCTTTTATTTCATTTAAATACTTACAAATTATATTTTTAAATATAAAAAATATAATTATTATTATTATTATATTCAACATTCTTGCAAAATGCAGCCCCACGAACAAAAGTATGTAGTATAATAACATGTTTTGGTAACATCGCCATCTATGAACGAAACGTAGGACTACTCAAGCTGCCGCCTTTAGTGTTTGATACTGGGTAAATACAAAACGTTCAACGGGCATCTATTCGTCATCGAAAGTAGTGCACCAAACTTATACTAGGTGGCGGTACTAGTATCATAATTTCATTTCGAGAATATAATTAGAAAAAACCGGCCAAGTGCGAGTCGGACTCGCCCATGAAGGGTTCCGTTACGTTACGATTTATGACGTATTAAAAAAAAACTACTCACTAGATCTCGTTCAAACCAATTTTCGGTGGAAGTTTATATGGTAATGTACATCATATATTTTTTTTAGTTTTATCATTCTCTTATTTTAGGAGTTAAAGGGGGGGGGGGGACACATTTTACCACTTTGGAAGTGTCTCTCGCGCAAACTATTCAGTTTAGAAAAAAATGATATTAGAAACCTCAATATCATTTTTGAAGACCTATCCATAGATACCCCACACGTATGGGTTTGATGAAAAAAAAAAATTTTGAGTTTCAGTTCTAAGTATGGGGACCCCCAAAATTTATTGTTTTTTTTCTATTTTTGTGTGAAAATCTTAATGCGGTTCACAGAATACATCTACTTACCAAGTTTCAACAGTATAGCTCTTATAGTTTCGGAAAAAAGCGGCTGTGACATACGGACGGACAGACAGACAGACAGACAGACAGACAGACATGACGAATCCATAAGGGTTCCGTTGCCATTTGGCTACGGAACCCTAAAAATGATGGGTAATCAAGACAAAAATAAAATTTGTAATTATTAAAAAAGGGTGTTTCAGCCGATAATTAAGTTCCATTTTGGGTGATTTGTTTTAAATGAATCGTAATTTATAACGTTAGTAACTTTCCCTTTAACATACAATTATAATTCATTGTCACAAGCAATCATGAGCAATGGATATAAATTACCCGGATCTTAAATTCTAAATAACAACAGTGGGTAATAACTAACACTTACCTACATAAAGAAACGCATTTTGTAAAGTTTTCTGAAAGGCAGCAATACCGTAACATAAGTTTGAAACAGAAAAAGGTTAGATAGGATTGATTTGTGGAAAGGCTCCTCTGATCTTTGCAACGATTACCTACATTTAGCAGCGCTAAAAAATAAACTTATCTACTCCCAACAACAAACCTTATTGTGAAACGCACAAGGTGGAAATCCCCAAAGCTAAACTAAGGTACGTACTTACAATTAACTAGACTTTTTCCCTTTTCATCCATTCAGAGGGGAGATTATCAAATAAATAAAGATTAGCTTTTTTAAAAGAGAAAATTTCAGGAGATTTTTTTTTTTTAATTATATTTTAGTATTAGAAACGCTTTTATCATTAACAAAAGGTAAATAAAATGTACCCTTTTGTTTGATCCTGTGTGAATCTGTAGTTGGTCCTAGCTGTAGGTGTACCAATATAAATAATTTATTTATAAATACTAGCTGCGCCCCGCGGTTTCACCCGCATAAGTTTCGATCCCGAGGAATATCGGGATAAAAAGTATCATATATGTTAATCCTGGTTATAAACCATCTGTGTACCAAATTTCGTCCAAATCCGTTCAGTAGTTTATGCGTGAAAAAGTAACAAACATCCATCCATCCATCCATTCATCCATACAAACTTTTACGTTTATAATATTAGTAGGATTTCTCCTCACACTGGAACGCCATACAGCAATTACACCAATGGAGCAAACAATCACTTCATGTGCTGCTTTCCATCTATCCTGTGCGCGTGGACATCGAACCAGTGGCGATGGATCACGGAAGCTCACGTAGCGTGGAAGTGCAGCATACATATGTCCATAGCCCCATCACTCCTTCCATATTGCGCACATTCATTGCGAATTTTTTAAACCCAATGATTTTTCAAATTAATAATAATACCTGCCTATAATTGTACCAATGCAGGTCTGCAGGGCAAACACCTCTTCTCATACGGAGAAGGCACGACCATCGATCACCATGCTTGCTCAAGACGGGTTGTCAATTTCAAACTTCTGATCCAAGTATGGGGACAAGCTGCCAAAACTAATCAAGAATATCTACAACGAACACAAAATAAAATCATCAAAGTCCTTTTCAATTACAACTACTATACTTCTACAGAATTACTCTACAAAAAAAAAAAAAAACAAAATTATTTAACCTACAACAATTGTATACATACCACACATGCATGACAATCCGAAAGATCCTTAAGACCAACATACACACAAATATTTCATTCACACAAAAGACTCATAGATATACATAATACCCGTAATCAAGAGAAACGACCTGGAAGTACCAAGAGTAACACCCTGCATGGCAGAAAAACTATACAGTATGAGGGGGTTCGGCTGTATAATAATTTACCTCACAAAGTCAGAGTGCACAAGCATACCAACATTTAAAAAATCATTTGTTAGGCGATTAACACACGGCACCGCGCACCGCCGTGGTAGGCAGTGAAGCAGATCTCATGTCGCATTGGTCTCTAATAAATCCGTAGATGCCTAACACACGTACACCGCCCGGCCACGCGGTTGAGCGGTGCTTTCACCGCCACCGCCCCTCCGCGCCGCATAACCGCGCGGATCAACGTGGATGTAGGACGTGTTGCAATTTAATTTAATGGATTTCGATGTCGAAAAGTTTATTTCGGAGGTTGAAAGTCGCTCTGCTGTCAAAACCGTGTTAAATCCATCCGCGCGGACAGGCGCGTAAACCGCCTTACCGCACGAGGCACCGCTACGAAATCCGCTTTACCGCCACCGCCCTCCGCGACGGTGCGCGGTGCCGTGTGTTAATCGCCTTAGACACATAAGATTAGTTCGTATTTTTTATTTTTTTTAGTAGACATAAGTTTAGCGTGAATTGCTTTGTATTTTAGCTATACCTAAGAACATACTTGATTTTTTATTATTTTTTTATTTTTTATAAAAGATAATATATGGTGCTGTTTATTGGATGGCTCGATGTCGTAATGTAACCTACAACATATTGTTAATTTACTTAAGTTTCTCTATAAGTGAACTGTATGTTCTTTGAGAAAATAAATGTCTTTAAAGTGAAACTTATATTAACAAAAAGTCCAGGTTTCCTCACGATGTTTTCCTTCACCGATATCAGTAAGTAATGTCCAAGATAAACTCAGAAAGTACTGTATATAAATTGAAAAAGTTTCAGTAGGCGCAGTGGTTAAGCGATTGACTGCTGCGCTGCGTGTCGTGGGTTCGATTCCCGCACGGAACAAATATTTGTATGACCTACAAGTAGTCGTTCCGGGTCTGGCTGTTTGTGTATGTGAGTTTAAATGTTTGTTAACGCACCCACGATACAGGAGAAAATCCTAGTGTGGGGCAACGTTTTTTTTTAAATTAATAATAATTATAAAAAATCACATTGGTACTTGCCAGGATTTGAACCCACACACCCACGTGCGTGAGGGGCGAGGTCTTAACCACCATCACGAAATCCGATATCGTTAGGTATGTACCTGTACCTAAAAATTTGATGACTTAGGAAACTTAGTTTGGAGATAATGCTATATTCGTGACAAAGTATAAGGTCTTCTATAGAAATACGAATATTGGAAAAAAAGAGACCATTCTTAGATAAATTTCATCTTATTCTGGTATAAAAATAAAACAATGAACAGAATGCCAATTCCCGCAATTAAAAACGTCCAAAATCTAGTCCATTACACTTATAGTTATTATACTGATCTAGTCCCAATCTCATCTCAGCGACAATCAATGTCAAAAATGTTGGAAAATTAGAGGTATTTTTGACAGATTGAGACTGAGATCAGACGGTCAACGTTCTTAAAATTACGAGAATTGTCCCTCTGATATTTGTACCGATTCTAAGAATCGTTTGTGTTCGTGTTTAATTAAAAAAAAAAATCCAACTTCAAAAAAAAAAAAAAAACTTTCATTCCATCCAACCAATTTTCATTTAAAATCCAACTTTAAATGGGAAGCGCCATGGTAGCTCGCGAAATTCTAATTTTATTAAGTTTTTTGCAATTTGCAGGTCAGTATCATGCTGAATGTTGATTAGAATATGATTCGCGAGCGTAACAAATATGACTTTACAGAATTATAATCATTCAAATTATCAATACAACCCTCTACGTTCATCTAATTTCATTGAACGAATATTTCTGTAATATCAATTAATGGGATAATTACATGAACTTAGATGATCGTATTGATGATTTTAATAATTATAATTCTATAAATACATACTTGTTACTTTCGCGAATCATTTATTTTGTTCAACAAACAACCTACACTGATCTGCAAATTGCAAAAAAAAACGTAAGAAAATTTGAATTTCTCGAGCTACCTATCGCATCCCTTAACAAAAACTCACATGAACTTATTAGCTCCTTAACTTATTAGCTCCTTAAGTTTTGAGTTGAGCTGCACGATTTCTGACATAAGCGTGCACTGACTGGACAGGTCCTCTCAATCTGTGTGGTTCTTTCCTCAAAAGACCATCTCGGTCATCGACCTACATGGTCTTCATATGATCTGACCAAGATTATGTCTGGACTTTAAAAGAGACTGTGACGTCTGAGTTTGTTTCGGCCTTTCTTCTCAGACTAGTCAGATAGGAAACGCCGACCTCATCTAGTTTTAAAATATGATTGACGTGTAAAAGTGTTTGTACAAACCTACTTACAAAATAAAATCATTTATCATTTATTACCTATTTTTTTTAAACGCATTTTGTCCCAGCGCAGGAAAAAGGCCTTTTTTGTAAAAATCAAACGAGAACTACAAAACTTCCGCCTAAAATTTTATGCAATAGCTCAATATTTGGTTCCGATTTCCGTTCGTCTAGTAAATAAAATAAAAATAAATGGGTCAGTTTCGCTGCAACGCATTTGAAGCGGTCGATCGGTCAAATGCTGACACTAAATCAGGAATATCTGCAAAGCGTGCATATTTCTTGTATGGCACGCTGGAGTTATCTGCAGCTACATACTTCATGGGAATATTTGAACGTGTTTCTCGATTTCCATACGGAATTGATGATCACAGGATGGATTTATAATGTACTAGCAGCGCCCCGCGGTTTCACCCGCATACGTTGCAATCCCGTGGGAATATCGGGATAAAAAGTATTCTATGTGTTAATCCTGGTTATAACCTATCCGTATGCCAAATATATAATTCAAATCCGTTCAGTAGTTTTTGCGTGAAAGAGTAATAAACATCCATCCATCCTCACAAACTTTCGCGTTTATAAAAAGCATGTCCTAGAACCAAAAATTCGAAGACGAGAGACATATACCCACTCGCACTGGGCCCGTGTGGTAGATTACAGCCTTATATTTAGGTTTTCTATACGATAGAATCAAGAAACTCACCATTTTCGAAAAAAAAACATTTTTTTGTTTAAAATTTCTAAGTTTTTTTTCCTCAGTGTGTACTCGTACAACACTTGTTTGGCCTCACTTGACCAATAATATTATATTATTTTATTAAAATCTTCTCCTTTTCCCCCAGAACAAAAAACCAAGAAGTTTCCTGTACTGGTCTTCATTCACGGCGACTCCTTCGAGTGGAGTTCTGCTAACCCGTACGATGGGAGGATGCTGGCCTCGTACGGGAATGTCATGGTCATCACTGTTAACTTCAGGCTAGGGATTTTGGGTGAGTATCTTTGTCATTATCACATTAAATCTTATATAATACTATTTGACACAAATAACGTGATTGGTTTTGCGATTTGCCAAAATCAGTTTATTAAAAACCTTGGGCGAATCATCAATACAACTCTCTAAGTTCATAATACAACTTCTCCACTTTCTCATAAAGACAAAATTAGACACTACCACCTTAATTCTGGAATCACACATTACTGACCACAAACCGATAGTGCTATTACTTAACCACACAAACCCTACACGTAACAAGAAAACCACTGTATCTCGCACAAACTACGACGCTATGAAAGACGAATTGGAGAATACCAGTTATGCAGATATTTACAAGACTCGTGACGGTAACGAGGCTATGAACATACTTCTAAAAATTATCTCGACAGTTACAACTAAACATACAATACAAGTCACTCTTCCGAGGAAACAACGAACCTTGAAGCCATGGATCACCCCAGGTCTTCTAAAATGCATTAAGAATCGAGACATCATGCATTTAAAATCAAAAAACACTCCAGATAACTTAATCTTAAAAATCACATACTCACGCTATAGAAATTTTTGTAACGAATTGCTCAGAAAGCTAAAACAAACACATGAACACAATGAGCTACAAAAAAGTAAAAACAACCCTAAATCCCTATGGAAAACAATTAAAGAAATCACCAACACCCGCCCAATACGAACTAGTTCAGACATATTGTTGAAATTATGTGACACTCCAACTTCTTCCATTAATAATGTGTGCACTTTTTTCACCAATGTAGGTAAAAACTTGGCTTCCAGGATACTTCAAAATCAAACCACATCCATCAGCAGTCATTCTCCAGAAACCTTAACAACTAGCCAGCCCTGTAATTCGCTTGTCATCACTGAAATAGACGAAAGGGACGTGGAAGCAACTATACTTCAGCTACGCAGTGACTGTGCTGTAGGTTGGGACGGTATCACGTCAACATTGCTTAAAACGCATCGTCATATCCTGGCTCCACATATAGCCTACATCTTTAACCTCTGCATTCAGTCAGGAGTTTTCCCGAATGCTCTTAAAAAAGCTATTTTGCACCCAATTTTCAAGGGAGGGGACAGAAACTGTGTTAACAATTACAGACCCATATCGGTACTCACTTCACTTTCTAAAATTTTTGAGAAGATTCTCAATAAACAACTTAGAAACTTCCTAGACAAATTTCATCTTATAGCTGACAACCAATACGGTTTTCGTTCAGGAGTATCAACTGAAGACGCGGTATTAGATCTTACGCAATTGGTTGCTAAAAAACTCGATGAAAAGACGAAGTGCCTGGGAATTTTTTTAGATCTATCTAAAGCGTTTGACACGGTTTCTGTGCCCAAACTTATCTCCAAGTTGGAATACTTGGGTGTTCGTGGTAAAGCTCTTGAAATTTTCATAGATTACCTCAAAAACCGTACTCAACAAGTCCAAATTGGTCCTAATTTGAGTAACGAGGAGCTAGTAACGTACGGCGTACCACAAGGTAGCATACTAGGGCCGACATTGTTTCAAATTTATATAAACGATCTCTGCAATATGACGCTCCCAAACTGCAAAATGTATACCTATGCAGATGACACCGCAATTATCGCCCACGGTCCATCTTGGGAAGCCGTTAAAAACAACGCTGAGTCTGCCCTAAGTGGAATCATGCACTGGTTTAACTCTAACCTACTGACGTTAAATCTGGCCAAAACTTCATATGTTCCTTTCGCCATCCGTTGCAATATGAAACCACCCAGTACCTTCTCCATAATGGCGCACTCATGTACAAGACTTTCAACACTTTGCTCCTGTCCAAAATTAAGAAGAGATGACAGCGTAAAATACCTCGGCATCCATATAGACAACGGACTAAGATGGGACAAACACCTAGACACACTTACCACCCGAACATTGCGTCTTATCCCTATTTTTAAATCACTGAGGGGGTCAGCTGACCATGATGTTCTCAAAATGGTGTACTTTGCGCTGTGCCAATCGGTGCTAGGGTACTGTATTAATGTATGGGGTGGAGCCAATAAGACTGGTCTCCTGAGGGCTGAGAGAGCACAAAGGGCAGTCCTTAAAGTTATGACAAAGAAACCACGCAGATATCAAACAGCGCAACTTTATGCAGACTGTAAGGTTTTAACTGTACGACAGCTATTTGTGCTTCAATCAATTCTTAGGATACATGGCAAGTTGGCTCCCCCTGACCCTAAAAAACGTAAACATATAATTCCCAGCATTCAGCACAAAACGAAGTTCGCAAGGCACCAATTTTACGTAATAAGTACCCACATTTATAATAAAGCCCATGAAAAGCTAAATATTCTCGGTCTTCCCAGGTCTAAACTAAAACGTGCAGTAATTGATTGGCTGCTAAAACAGGACTATCATGGAACGGAATCTCTTTTAACCTACATCACCTAATAAACACCTATTTATGTGTAATTCACCTATTTTTCTCACACGCGCTAATCACTCACATCTCTAACACACTACAACCATACACTCACTTCATTCACTACACACAACACTATCATAAAACACCCCATCCACTTCCTCACACAATCACAATCATCAAACATTTACTCTTATACAATAAAATTCACTCTTCAATTTCTCACTCTCACATTTTTAAAGTTTACCACAAGATCAAAAATGCACCCACTTGACACAGTCCACTGGCACGTCTGCCACAATAGAATCATATAAGCATACTTTATAGCCGGGTACTGCCCCCTAAGATACAGGCCTAGCCTAGTTTAGGGGACAGGGTTGGACCTATTGTACTTATCTACATAATGCTAATTTAAGAACTTTAATCTGTATACAGTGCAATGTACTTGAAATTTGTGGTAATAAACAATTTATTTATTATTTATTATTAATAATTATAATCGTATTGATTGATATTTCATCAAATAGTCATTCATTGGGATTATATGAACTTAGAGGATTGTATTGATAATTTTAATGATTATAATTATGTAAATACATACTGGTTACGCTCATGTATTTACATAATTATAATTTGTTTTTTGATTAATTGTAATGCTTTATTTGATTTTAATTTTGTAATAGTTCAGGACTATGGACATTGTCCGAAATAAATAAAACTGAATAATCCCATTTTGTTCAACATACAACCTGACACAGACCAACAAATTGCAAAAAGTAAGAAAATTTGAATTTTGCGGGCTACCTTGTCACTGTCCCCTTAATTATATTTGATAATTAAGCGTACAATGATACAAAGATCGTTTGGCGCGTGGCCAAAATCGGAACTAACGCAGCCATCTTGTTTTTTTTTTACTAAAATTTCTGTGATAGGTAATTGATTTCACAAATGTTTACCAACAACGATCCCCTGCCAATGTTATTTAGGCGCCAAAATATCCTGTAGCAGTGTATGTTTGCAATTATATAGAATTCATTATAAAGAAGTTTCTATCATGCACTCGACAGTGAAACAGCAACCCAATTGCGCAACACCCGATCAAACACAATCCGAATGACGTTGAAGAATATTGCTAATTGCTCCATAATTATGTTCGAATAAACTGTCTGCTCAACATCGTAAATAACGCAATGAATGTTGTTGACCTGTCAAAATGAAAGCCATTGCTACTGTTGTTTGTTACGCAATTACCCCACCGGGTTCCCTTCATAATCCCGCTTTGTCTTCTTGAGGTCTGATTTGCATAAATTTGAACTTATCTGACTTGTTTCGAACTATAACTGAGCTTAGGTAGCCTTCGGACATGAGATGTTATCATGTCTACAAATCTGTAATCGAACCCTTGGGCTGTTCGTAAACCTAAGTTTAGAAAATAGTAATATGATAGTCACATAACAAATGTTTTGACTCCGCAGTGCGATTCTGTAACCATCTCACCGTGAAAACTTAGGTGAGGTGAGCGTGGAGTGAGCTGTCATTCCAACTAATACTAGGGATTGACACTATTGACAGCTTACTCTAAGCTCACTTCACCTAACTTTTCACGGTGATATTTTTACAGAATCGATCGGCTGGTGTCATAATGTTTTTAATGATTTCAGGTTTCATGAAACCAAGTCTAACAGAGCACGTTTACGGTAACAACGGGTTACTAGACCAGTTGGCAGCACTTCAGTGGATCAAAGATAATATCGAGGATCTGAACGGAGACCCATCGTCAGTGACCCTGATGGGACATGGCACTGGTGCGGCCTGCGTCAATTTCTTGATGCTCTCACCAATATCGAATGGTAAGCCTATTTTTTTTTCCTGCACCCACGCTATCAGTTAGGATTTGCATCATTTTGAAGAATATTGCTAATACATTGCTTCATATGTTCGAAAAACTTGTCTGCCCAACAACGTAAATAACGCAATGAATGTTGTTGAATGACAACATTAAAGCCATTTTCTACTGTTAGTGTGTTACATTATGCAATTACCCCGCCGGATTTCCTTCATAATCTCGCCTTGCCTTCTTAAGGTCTGAGGGGAAATTCTCGTAATTTTATGATGGTTCTCAGGTCTGATCTCAGTCTCAATCTGTCAAAAATACCTTTAATTTCCCTATATTTTTGACAAGTTTTCGACATTGATTGTAGATGAGATTTTGAACGTGTTTAAATTTGGCTTTAAATTTGGACTTAGCCGACCTGTTTCAAACTCTTGCTGGGCTTTTAGACAGCCTTCGGGCATCTACAATAGAATTATACCATCTAAATAAAATTTCGCAATATTTTAACAATGCAATATAATTGAATCAGCGCTTGCTCTCAAACGGTCAATTATTTTCTCCAAATAACATTAACAGCCACCGCAGCATTAAGCTTAATTTGTGTTGTGCGAGCGAATTTTGTCTATATTTGAATTAAGAATTTGAAATAATTTTCAACTTATGGAACAACAAACTGACTGTTACACGTAACAAAGTTCAAATTCCATTGCAACCAATTTATTAGGACCTTTTTGTTTCAATTGGTCACTGATAAATCAACTTAGAATTCATTTTACTAAGGTAGATAATTGATTAAGTGGCGATTGAATGTAAATTATCTGAGATAGTGAACACTGCTATAGAATATTAAAAAAATATTCCGCAATACTGATCCTATAAGGTGCAATTATTATTGCAAGTATGATTTAATTGCCTATGACATACGATAAATCGATGCAACAGTCGTAACAGTGCTCAGACTATGCAAGTTTATTCAATTAACTCAGCCTATCGCAGTCCACTGCTGGACATAGGCCTCTCCCAGACTTCGCCACAACACCTTTCTCCTTCCGCATCCAGTCTACCCCAGCCACCTTCTTTAGGTCATCCATCCATCGCTTAGCTGGGGGGCGTCCCGCACTACACTTGCCGATATGCGGTCTCCACTCCAGGATTCATCTCCTCCAGCGGCCATCGGTCCTTCAAGCTATTTGTTGTTTTAATATATTGTATACCACAGACACGAAACTTGCATCATGTGAATAGGGATTTAGATATGACCTTATCACGTGGCATCGTCACTGATTTGATTACGATTTGATCAAAATCTTGTATGCTGTCTTTACTTAATAATAAAGCGAAAGAGTTAGTTTGTATGAACGCGCTAATCTCTGGAACTACCAATCGGTTTTGTAAAATTATTTTTGCATCTGATAGCTCAATTCTTGAGGAAGGCTGTAGGCTACTTAATATCTCGCTAAGACACGTAGAAGCCAAGCATAAACAAAAAAAGTCAGAAAGAACATAATTATCTAGTAATTGCGCGGGGAAGCGATGCGATATGATGGGATGACGATGATGAAGACAGCTGTGCTGCTGGGGAGTTTTTTACGCCACTTCTTTTTCCCAGCGATAGCACTAGGAAGTGGTGAAAAACGGGCGTTTATGGGGGACTTTTTGACGTTCGGAAAGTGCTGATTCTTAGCCTAATTAGAATAAATGACTTTTGATTTTGATTTTGGATGGGCCCGGGGAACAACAAGACAATGTCGCTGGCAGAAGCTAGTAAATTATAAATCAGAAGACCAATTCTCGTAATTTAAAACGTTTAAAATCTAGTCGCAGTCTCGTGTCGGCGACAAATAAATGTCAAATATTTGTCAAAATGTAGGGAAATTAGAAGTATTTTTGACAGATTGAGACTGAGATCAGACTGTGAAAGTTCTTAAAATTACGTATATTGCTCCTCAGATCTCAGTCTCAATCTGTCAAAAAATACTAGACTAGATTTTGAACGTTTTAAATTACGAGAAACCGCCTTCAGACTGTGAACGTTCCTAAAATTACGAGAATTGCCCCCCAGAACTCGTATCTGAATAGTATAATACAGATTTCTGGTGTATCAAAATGTTGGTGTTTAACGTTAAATTCTGCAGCAAATTCAACTTCATAGTTTACGATGCAGCTGTTGTGGAACTTGTGCAAGAAAAACAAAAACGCATCGCTTTCCAAGTTTTAATTCCTTCCACTCGGCGTTCTCACACCGCCCCATGTTACATTCTATAGAGACTTACCTATCATCGTGTTCAGGCCATTACACAAGCTATATTTATTATGAACGTATGAGTTTTCTCAGCATGTTTTCCTTAATCGTTCAAGGCGATATCGCACTACCGTTCAAACGTCTTAACTGTACGTACTTTCGGCTCTTGAATGCCTTTGCTAAACGAGCGTTAGTGTGATATAATCTTTTGATATCGGTACAAGAACGTAGTACGATTCTGAAACGATTTTTCAAATGTTGATGATCTCACTTATACTTCTATCTTGTTTGTGATTTTACTTGTGACTCCGATTTCTTCTCTACCAAAAACTAAAATGTTAAAAGCAAACATCATCAAAAAACAAAAATGCTACTTTATTTTCATTAATAAGTGTTTCAACTCAAAAATGTACTACATAATATACTCGTTTATATATTTATTTTGTTTCAGCCCATGTAGCATTTTTTAGTTACTCTCGACATTTATCAAATGGTCGGCATCCAGTTAGACTGGAAGCCGACCCCAACATAGTTGGGAAAAGGCTAGGCAGATCAATTGCTTAATTCAATTTTTTTTTACTACATTGTTGCTTAACCACTAAACCTACGATGCCATTGCCGCGGGCCAAGACGAACATGGCGGGACGAGCTTGACTTCGAACTCGCAAAAGGCAGAATTGTGTGGGAAAGGCAGAGGGAGGCTTTTGCTTTGGAGTGGGATAATACAGGCTAGTTAGATTAGATTAGATATTGTTGTATTGGGTCGGACAGCAAAAAAAATATGTAAGAGGTAAAAGTAAGTAAATAAATAAAATTTTACAGGGTTATTCCACCGTGCAATACTGATGTCAGGATCTGCGCTGTCAGACTGGGCGATGACGAAAGACCCGACGCCGTATACACTACAAGTGGCTCAGAGTTTGGGCTGCAATCCCAGCTCTAAGAACATGATGACATGTTTGCAGAAGAAACCGTAAGTTCCTTTACCACCACCATGATTTTGGAAAATAAGAATAGAATGCGTGAATGCGACGCATGTTTATCCCCAACGTGTTTTTTTTTTGTGTGTTTATCTCCTTCTTTATGCGTCATGTTTGCCGCAAATAAATGCGTTTTCTTTCTTTTTTTATTTTTCTTGCAGAATAAGAATAATGTATTGGTCCATTATTACAAAATAATTATAATGTATGCTTACTGTGAGCAGTGGTGCCCAAGCGGTAACGGCCGCGACTTACGAGTTGTAGGCCGTAGGTTCGAACCCAGACAGGCGCTTTACTTTGTGTAAATATTCTCATCACCACTGCTCTCAAAACGGTGTAGGAAAACATCGTGAGGAAACCGGTATGTCCTAGAACCAAAAATTCGAAGACATGTGACATATCCTGTGCCCGCGTGGTGATGATTGGTTTATATAATGTACTTACGGCTACTACCTCACTACATGCTTGCGTTAACTTAAATTGAATTCAAGAAAATAAGCGCAAGAACTCTGCTTAGATAAATGCTTATTTGGGGTACCCCCTGCTGCTACTCTGATTCTCGTTTTAATTGGTAGTCTCTTAAATTGCTTTATCAAATTGCTGTATCAAAGGTATAGGCTTCAGCATAATCAACCTTTAATGTTCCCACTGCTGGGACACAGGCCTCCTCTCTGTGAGAGGGAGTGGGCTGTAATCTACCACGCGGGCACAGTGCGGGTTGGTCTTCAAATTATTTGTTCTAGGACATGCCGGTTTCCTCACGATGTTTTGGTTCACGTTTTGTGAGTAAAATTTTTAACACAAAATAAAACGCCTGCTAGGGTTCGAATCTACGACCTACAACTCACAAATCGGGGCCCTTACCACCTGACTGCTCTGTTGAAAGTTTATCATAACTTTTTACACTGGCAAACTCCACACACAGTGTCCATTTTACCCTTGAAAAGTTTCAGTCCAAAAAACAACAAATCATTTAACACTATAACCCTTTCCATTCCCATTCTTCCTTATCAGAATAACTTTGAAGCCAGTCTTTAAACGTAAACGAACAATAAACCACGGAATATTCACCATTGAGCAGTTTCTATTCCTCATCTCGAGCGTTAAAAGCTTTTAACGTTTATAGAAATTTTAAAAGCCTTATAAAATATGTAGAGTCTATTCCGGTTTTAATGTTCAAGAGAACAGATTTTATTAGCAACGCGTCGGGCTTATGGGTTGCGCTGTTTGTTTTAGGTTTATTTGGATAATGTATTTTGGTTATCGTCGGTATTATCGCGTATCGGCAAGAGTTGTGTCTGCCCCCCAGCTAGAGGGACCAGCGACCTTAAGAAGGTGGCTGGGACAGACTGGATGCGGAAGGTGGTGTTTTGCAGCCTGAGAGAGGTCTATGTCCAGCAGTAGACTGCGATACTTTCGATGCTTGAGTTGATTTATTGGGTATTATCGCCATCGAATCGTATAATCTCATGATTTGAAGGCACAGCTAGTTCAGTGGCTTCCTCTCTTTTTTGGTCTGGGTATGTGTAACGATACCGTCAACCTGCGCTCCAAAACACAGATTACTCACGTTGCTCAAAAAGCTGCTTTATAATAAGAAGTGAGCTGGCCACATCTATCATATGCCCAATAAGCTGTGGGTTAGAATAACCACTATATGGAGCCCTGAGACAGCCAGTAGGCGTCGCGAATTTCAGCAACTGGTGATGGCAATTTTGGACCGGAGTCGAATGAGGCAGATTATCCGCTTCCGCTAAGTGACCATGATCCTCAGCAATGAGGGACCGGTTGATGAAAAGAAGAACCAAATGTTACTTTTTAGGGACGCAACGCGTAATAGGCTAGTTGCCTAAAAAAATCCTTTTGTCAATTATATAAAAAATGATGAAGATATCGCCCGTTAAAGTTCCACGTGACGTCACACCTTGCTACACTTTTTAGCATGGCGTGACGTCACGACTCCCTACTCCAAAATTTTGACGCGCTTTATCTTTGTCATTTTTTATTTGATTGACAAAAGAAAAAATACGTGTCCATTATTTTTCAATAATCTAACTGACGGACTAAATATAATATATTTTTTTTTTACACAGGAAACTAGTAGAGTTGAAATGGAAATTACTTATTACTTACTCTATATTTATTAATTTAACCCCACTAAACGTGCAAATGGGCCTAAGGTTGGAAGGTAAATGAAGGAGGTATATTTTTTTACCAAGATTGAAATGGTAACAGAATCTCGAGTAAAATAATATTATCCCACTAATTGCCGTTGTTATATTTCTTCTGTGTTATTATCTGAGAGATGAAATAATAATCTTTTCGACTTTGTTGTACAAAGGGATTATTTATTTTGTGAACAAGAAACACACGGTGTTTCTTGTTTTTTATAGGATAATCAGGCGTTGTTTTGTGTTTGTTTTAAATAATACCAATGTTATGTTTTTCATGGGGCTATCATGCCGTATTGTATGTAACCGGGTTTCTATGTACGTGTTCATACAAATCGTAACACATATTTATGAAAGGCATACATAACATTATGAGAGCAACATTGAAACTGAAAATTAATGGCAAATGTTGCGTAAAGAAAAAAAAATTTTTTTTTAGCAACGCGGTATCATGCTGATAATTTCAATTAACAGCTGATAATTTAATTCCTTTCAATTTGTTGATTTTCGGTTTCTCTCTCTTTTTAGCGTGTCAATGGTAAACTAACACGACAAATATATATTCTTTTAAAAGTTTGTCTCAAAATTCAGCAACGCGAATACCGTTTATACCGTTTACTGACCATTAACCATAATTTTCCTAATTAATCATGCTCTCATAATGTTATGCCTTTTTTACTGTCTTTGAAAGAAGTAGTTATATGTTTATAACTACTTCTTTGAAGAAGAATCTTCTATCTTCTTTTTATATTCTTCTTTGTTGGAAGAATGCATATTAAACTTTCATAATTGTTTATTTGAAAGTACCTGCCTAAAACTAGTTCCGCATCTTCCCACTCTGTGTACTTAATGAAGATCTTTAGCTAAACATTTCATTTACAGATTATCAGAAATCAAAAAGGTGCAGATCTTAGCTCGGGAGTTCGAGACACCGCTGGGTCCCGTGGTAGCAGGTTCTTTCATACCGAATGAGCCTGCCAAGACTATGGAGTCATATCCTAATCTGTTGAGCAAGTTAGTATGATAGAAACTGTTACTTAGTAAAACTGTAATGTACTGTGTGTGCCATATCGTAATTATCAGTAGTCTCTTTGCATTAGACTTTATACACCATAGACTTTTTTGACAACTTCATATTATAAGTACTGAAAATTCGTCCTCGAGAAAAGGATTTATTAGAATGTGACGCGTTAATGGTTATGGTCAGCGACTTCACATACCTATGTACATGGCCCTACTTCACTATGAACACTTAACGATTTAAAGTTAGTAGGTAATGAACAGACTATGAAACGTAAACATAAACAACATAATGATTAAAAAGAAATACCCACAAAACTCAATGACTAATGTGAAAGCACCCAGCATCGCGTGGTAAACTAATGTTACGTATGTTAAACACCTGTCCCACCGCAGACGACGAAGAGACTAGCTAACAACGATTTTATCGCTCGAGAAACGAAAATAAATAAATGTTTTATTCAGTATTAAAATTGGTAAAATGATTTCATAAAGCCTTAGAAGTTATTTACAAAGGTACAATAATGTTAGATGTCTGTACTAGGATAAACCTGTATCACAGGCGGCATGAGCGTACTTATTTTAATTGTAGGACAGTGCAAAATTCTTAACAATTTTAATAATAGAAGTCTTGAAATAATGACAAAATTAATTAATTCATTATTTTATACCTAGTTTACTTATATACGTAGCTCTGTACAAGAGACTTTAGGTCTCATGATCGATGAATATTTCACTTTGTGCAACTTATTCAAACATCAATATTTATACACGTTCTTTCGGTCATGATAACCAGACTGAAATAAACCGTTTTTCGATTTATTCTCAATCGTTAATAACGGCTTTAGCCATCCTATCAGCTTAAGAAAATAATAAATTAAAATCAAGGCTTTACGTCGCAAATAAATTGATCTGTCAATTTTGAATCCCCTTCAACAGATTGATCTTTAATTCTCTTGAAAAATGAATTGTTTGTGTTCTTTTTGCTCTCCAGTAAATTAAATTATTCATTTGGAAGGGATTTCCAGAGTTAGTATTAGCTGAAAAGCCATTTCATTCTGGGATTTGGATTTCAGTTGACTTGGAAATCGACATCATAGTTTTTATATTGAGCATGTAATATTTAAAAAACGTTGACCCACACTAGGAATTTCTCCTGTATCGTGGGTGCGTTTACAAATATTTAAACTCACATACACAAACAGCCAGACCCGGTACAAATACTTGTAGGCCATACAAATATTTAGAAATAGTAAAGGAATCTCATTTTACTTTTGTATGTCATAAGTAAATATGGAGGTGATTGCAAATACGGCAGTCCACAGAATACTATTAGAATATTATATTTATATACTGTAGAATATTTTGTTTGACATTGTAATATCAAACTTTCAGTTCAAACATAGAGTTACTATTACAAAACTATTTCATAATTTTACCATGCAGCACAAAACTGCGTCCAATTACGAAATTGCTACACACACACACCCTCAGACAATTCAGTACGATACAAAATGGGAAAACACGGGGACACAAACAAAATCCACTCAGAACGGGTGCAAACAAGGTGCTCGTGGTTAAATAATAAGAGCCAAAAAGCCCCACTTTCTATTTGCTTTTTATTAGTTGCTTTCTGATGTATGTATCTGATGTATTGTGTGTCTTTTAGTCTGTGCTAAATAAATGTATTTTCTTTCTTTCTTTCCCGATCGAAGGTTAAGCTATCCATTACATATCGAGACCCGCCTCGGAAAGTACGTTAAAAGCCGTTGGTCCCGACTCTCATTCGTATACCTTTGATAGTCGTTACGGGTAGTCAGAAGCCCAACAGTCCGACAGCCAGTCTTACTTAGAGTACACACTAACACTATAGTGTTACCCAGTAACTGGGTTATGGAGGTCAAATAAGCAGTCGCTCCATGTAAAAGACTGATATTTTAGCTACATCCGGTTAGACTGGAAACCGACCCTAACATAGCTTCAGCAGATTGAATCGCGTTTAAACTAATTTTGCGTATGTTTCCGTGAATGGATATAAGAAGTAAAATATGTGTTTAGAAGAGTTTCGGTGTTAATACACTGCGTATTATAGCCAAGAGGGGTGTATCTGAAGAATTTATCACCGAACGCATTACATTCGGGCAGATATTAATGGCCATAATTCTGATAGTCATAGTTTTTTGTGGGGCTTAAGTTTGCCCGAATCTAGAAACGGGCGTGTAAGTTATGTTGATAATACACTATGTTGTTTGGAGTTAATAAAATGGGATGTAGGTCGTCTAATATATATGTTAGTGATACAAACAAATTTTACCTGTTTATAATATTGGTATAGATAAATATAGTAACAGTGCTATTTTAACAGGTTTTGGTGAAAACACTATATCCAAATAAAAATTGTTCAAATTTTCATTGTTCTAAGTATTTTTTTTTCGAAGGGATTTTTTTGATAATTAGGTATTTTATATTGCATATGAGTGTTGCTTGTTTATTTGGTTGAACTTTTAATATAATGACCAGAGAGACAATTCTCTTAATTTTAATAACGTTAACAGTCTGATCTCAGTCTCAATCTGTCAAAAACAACTCTAACTTCCCTACATTTTTGACATGTTTTTGGTATTTATTTGTCGCCGAGATGAGACTGCGACTTCATCTTGAATGTTTTAAATTATGAGAATTAGCCTTCGAGAGTTCATGGTTAAATTGGTTTTTAGAACTCTAATTCCGTATGTATATTTTAATAAACTAATGTTTGTTGTACACACTTAACATTTCTTACATTATTTATTTTCCCAGGTATCAACTTCTAAGTGGTGTGACAGAAATAGAGAGGTACCATGACTTTGGCGTCATAGAGTTGGAACACGGAGTACTAGAGAACCAGAGAGATGACTTCATCAAGAAGTATGCTAAGATCATCTTCGAAGGCGCCGAGGATGAAACACTGAAATCTATATTGAAAGAGTGAGTTTTTGGTAAAGTTTGTTTTTGATTTGACTTTACTTTTCGTGGGTCTTTCCTTTCTAATGCTCGAGTGAGGGGCCCATGGCTAAATAATAACAGTCACACAACTCGATCGATCAGGTTAAGCTTTGCTTACCGCGGATGATCTGTGGATGGGTGACCATCTTTAAATACCCAGACCTCTCCGTGCCTTGGAATGCACGTTAAACCGTTATTCATGGCTGTCATTCGTGGATCTTTGACAGTCGTTACGGGTAGTCAGAAGCCCAAAAGTTTGACCACCAGTCTTATCCAGGGGTATCGTATTACCCAGTAACTGGGTTGTGGAGGTCAGATAGGCAGTCGCTCGATTAGGTTTCCTACACAAAGGGTCCCTACCTAAGACTATGTCATCTGTCTGTCACTGCCTGGACAGACGCTAACATTTTTACTTTGTCAGCTGTATTTGACTAAATGTGGTTTACATTTAGTCAAATAGGTACAGCTGACAAAGTAAAAATTTACACTTAATTACCAAACGAAAAATTTTATTTTACAGATATTCACCATCAAAACTGGATCCACAGCGCTGGAACGTGGAGACGAACCGTGACGTCATCCTGAACATGTTCAGTGACGCTCGGACCCTGGCCCCCGTCACCCGTTTCGCCAACTACCAGTCGAAGGCCAACCGGCAGTCGTACTTCTATGTCTTCGGACATAACTCCATCAGCTCCGATTATGCTGCGGTAAGTACAGAACCGGTCGAAATGTCGGTGCTTGTGGGAGGCCTATGTCCAGTAGTGGACGTCTTTCGGCTGAAATGATGATGATGAATGAAGTACAGAAATGATTTAGAAATTATTATTTACTAGCTTCTGCCCGCGGCTTCGCCCGCGTGGATGTCGGAAATTATCCCACGGGAACGTGCTAACAGGATAAAATGTACCTATGTGCTTCCCCAGAATGCCATCTATCTCGCGGGCCCTTTGTGGCTAATTACAATAGAAAACCAATTGTGTCTCATTAGTGGTGATTAAGAAGGTACCTATATGATATCTTTACCTAAGTACCTACCTAATTTAAAAAAAAACTCAATAACAGAAAATTAAATACCTACCTACCTAAATAAACCTATTTCTGATGATAACTAATCTAAACTCAATAAATAAGCAAAATCCCTAAAAACTAATATCTATAGATACGAATGACTAATCCTACCTAACAGTATTATAAAATAACCTACGGTCACTACGTACTCTATCAAATATACTACCTATACTTTAAAATTAAAATCTATACCTACGACTTATATAAAAATAAACCTAAATAACTCTAAAAACTAAAAGGAATAAAAATGAACTCCATTGCGGGTGACTTAACCTACGACAAACTTATTATTTGCGGTTGGTGCAGTAATCGGGTCTAGGGATCGAACCGCAAAATTAAGTTTGTTTTTTATTGTATATACTTTTCCGGGATAAAAAGTACCCAGTGTGGTGCCCAGGATATTAAAGAATAATTATACCAAGTTTCAACGTAATCGAACCGGTAGTTTTTGCGTGATGCTTGAACAAACAGACAGACAGACAGACAGACAGACAGACAGACAGACCGACAGACAGACAGACAAAAATTTTTTTAATCATATTTTTGGGTTCGGTGTCGGTCTAGTAACACCCCCTGCCATTTATTTTTTTGATATTTTCAATGTACAGAATTTTCACTTCTACAGATTTATTATAAGTATAGATGTTTATAGAGTAAACTCTAGTGGTATACTTAATACTATGCACCACAAAACAATTATCACGGTTTGTTTGTGAGAACGGATCATACCAATTAAAAGTAAAGTTTATACTTGCGGATACTTCATTTATGTCCCTTACTTAAAGTGTCGTCTAGTCGGATAAGAGCCGCACGGGTCGATCGGATGTTAAACTCCGCTTGCCGCGGCCAGTCCGTGGATTGGTGACCATCATCTATTACATATCGAGCCCCCTCCGGTCCTCGGAAAGCACGTTAAGCTGCTGGTCGCGGCTGTCATTCTGTAGATCTTTGACAGTCATTTTTACGGGTAGCCAGAAGCCTAAAAGTCTGACAACCAGTCTTACCAAGGGGAATTGTGTTAGCCAGAAGTTAGTAACTGCCTATCTGACCTGCATATCCCAGTTGGGTCGTGGCGGTTAGAAAAGCAGTTACTCCATGTAAAGTATTATTGGTATCCAGCTGCAGCTGGATACCAATAATACTTTTCTCGCCGGATTTATCCGGTGAGACTGGAAGCTGACCCCAATATAGTTGGGAAAAAGCAAGGCAGATAGATTTTTTGTCTAGTCGGGACACTAGAGGTATCTTTTAAAGTTCAGACATTATCTTGGTCAGATCATTTGGAGACCATGTAGATTGATGTCTGAAATGGTCTTTTGAGAAAAGTTAGGAAAGAAAAGCTTTTATAAACATTAATTATTCTGATATATACCAGGAAAAGAAACTCATTTGGAGAGGTAGAGAGATGTTTCTATTATTATATATTTAAAAAAAAAACCTTCGCTCACCGCTTTTTATATTATGTAAAGTACAAACTACTTTAACACAGAAATCTCAAAGAGAAGTAAATAGTAAATGCAAGAGGAAAATTTATTTCTTGATGTCAAATCGACTTTCACGAAACAGTAGACGTTACAAGAAGTGTATCGCGAATGCCTTTTGTTTCATTCTTTGAACAATAGTCGGTAAGTTCCAAAGGTCTAATGTTCTTCGAGTTTCAAAAGATCCATATTGATAAACTCAAACTCAAACTCAAACTCAAACTCAAAATATTTATTTCAATTAAACCATTACAGGCACTTTTGAATTGTCAAGGGGTCGGTCAGTCAGAAAAATGAAGCTAGTTGCCCATTCCAAAGCGTAGGTACCTATGGAGAAGAACGGGCAAGAAACTCCATGGACACTCTTTTAAATCAATATAATATGGTTACAAAGTATTGGTTACATCATTCATGTTAGAAATTATGCATGTGAGAACGATGCAGAACGTTAAAAGCGTCCGTAATGAAAAGTTTAGGAAAATAAAAATAAGAACAATTCAAATATTAAATTAAATTAAAATAAGCCATGGCAGCAAAAAGATGACCAGTCCCTACTGACGGCGCCCGTTCACGAACATGACGCATGGATTAGCACCATTCAGCTCAACCATTTTGAAGGGAGCCAAATGATCCAACACATGCGCCACCGTCAGCGAGACATTTGAGTGAGCATGACATACTCTCTGCTGCCAGGGCACATTCAAGTCAATGAAAGACGTACCCAGTAAATGGCAGCTTTATAGTATGTACATAGTACTCACACATGTGCTATACAATTATACAATACTAGGAGATTGAGTTTATATAATGCAAAAAAAAGTATTTTAAAATCTTCAGCAGCTCCAACAGTATTTTCAAATGCTAATCAATTTATTTATGCGTCCTTATGGAGCAGGACCAGCGTTTAGCCAAGCATTTTTATCAGCGATGTAATCCCCCAATTTATAATATGCCTGGCTGCATAGTGTGCGTTTTATACAAGATTTAAATTTCGTTTCATTCTGTTCTATTATGTGGGGAGGTATTTTATTGTAACATTTTAAACAGTACCCCATGAAAGATGAATCTACTTTAGCCAGCCTGAAACCTGGTTGAACTAATTGCTCCCTATTTCTAGTGATATAATTGTGTCTTTCACCTCTTTTACTAAAAAGATGTAGATTTTTCCTTACGTACATAATGTTTTCATAGATATATTGACAAGGTACCGTCATGATGTTAATATCTTTAAACAATTCCCTTAGAGAATCACGCCTGCGGAGGCTATATATGGCTCTGATGGCTCTTTTCTGCAGAATAAAAATAGACTCGATGTCTGCAGCCCGTCCCCATAGCAAAATACCGTACGACATAATACTATGAAAGTAACTAAAATAGACTAGTCTCGCGGTATCAACATCAGTAAATTGACGGATTTTTCTCACAGCATACGCTGCTGAACTTAGTCGTCCTGCAAGGGATGTTAAATGAGGACCCCATTGAAGCCTTGAGTCAAGCGTGATCCCCAGGAAAACAGTTTTATCGACGAATTCTAGTTTCTCTTGATTCAATTCTATCGCACAATGACTACTTTTGACATTTGGTAAAGAAAATCTTATGCACTTCGTTTTTTTCCCATTTAATACTAAATTATTAGCAGTGAACCAGTTTTGGATCTGCAGTAGGACGTTATTTACGTCGTCAAGATTTGATGCACGTCTATTAATTTTAAAAATCAAGGAAGTATCGTCAGCAAATAACACCATCTGTGGTTGGGTTTTTAACAAATGGGGTAGATCATTAATATATACTAAAAAGAGGAAAGGACCTAATATCGAGCCTTGTGGTACACCCATTTTTACTTTTAAACCGAGTGAATTGACACCATTTATTTGAACTTGCTGTTGTCTATCATTTAAATAAGATTTTACTAAACTGAGCGCAAGTTTTCCAAGTTCGTAATGCTCAAGTTTTAAAAGTAAGGTTTCGTGGTCGACGCAATCAAAAGCCTTGGAGAGGTCACAAAAAATTCCTATGGCGTCTTGGGACTCTTCCCACGCCGTAAAAATGTGTTTTAATAAAGTGACACCGGCATCAGTCGTACAACGTCCCTTGGTGAAACCATACTGTTGGTCGTGCAATATTTTATTGGTGTTAAAATGATTGAGCATTTGGTTCAGCATAACCTTTTCAAACACCTTGCTGAAAACCGGTAACACGGATACGGGTCTATAATTATTGGTAACTTTACTGTCCCCCGATTTGAAAAGTGGTATCACCTTGCTGTATTTCATGAGATCCGGAAAGACTCCTTGATCCACACACAAATTAAATATTAAGGCTAAGTACGGCGCTATAGTCTCAATAATGGAGGTACAAACTTTAATAGACATTCCCCATAGATCTTCGGTTAGTTTGATCTTGATTTGCTTGAAAGCTTTTATTACTATTGTGGGGTTTATATGCTTGAATTCAAATTCAATCTGGCAGGATGAGACGTTTGCTCTTAATAAATCAATAGAACGTAAGGGCGAGGAATTTAAGATTTCAGTGGTTGTATGTGGGATACTGGTAAAGAAATTTACAAATTCATGAGCAACTTCTTTGTTAGTGCTTATGAGACCACGCGAAATCTCTATTGTGAAATCATTATTATGTCTTTTATTCCGGTTAGTTTCATCATTGATAATTTTCCAAACCGTCTTTATTTTATTATCGGCCGATTTGATCTTGTTGCTAATATACAAGGCTTTAGCTACTTTGCAGATATTTTTAAAAGTTTTAGAGTAGGTAGCAACGTATTTATTAAAAGTTTCAGAGTTAATGTAAGGCTTAAGGCCATACAGCTCAAACAATTTTTCCCTACTTTTCCTTATACCCTTAGTTGCCCAGTCACTAAACAAAAACCTTGGGCAAATAGTTTTAGTTTTCTTTTTTAACGTATTATTGAACTCGGTGCGTACTACCGAAAAGAACCTCTCATATAATTCATTTACATTGTTTTTAATATGGCCTGGTACACTTAACTTACTAATTAAGTTATTATTAAATCTATTTAGATTGCTTGGTGTTATTTGTCTACTTTGTATCAGAATTTTTTGTACTGGTGTATTGGGTTTGAACACAACAGTTTGACCGCTGTGATCAGAAGGGAGATAGTTTACTATGGCTTTATCTAAGTATTCACAGCAGCAAAAAACATTATCAATACATGTAGCAGAATTTATGGTTATGCGGGTTGGTTCTGAAAACACATTTAACAAATTGAATGATTTAAAGAGACTTAACAATCGACTGCTATTTGAACTATTCTCTAAGATATTAATATTGAAGTCACCACAGATAATTAGCGATTTTTTACCAGTTCCAAGTTTTGCTAGAACATCTTCCATTACCGACTCAAATATGGAGTAGTTTTGATAATTAGGGGGTCTGTAAACGCACACTATAATATGCTTATCTAGCTCAACACAGGACAGTTCAATGTTATGTTCAACTGAAAGATCAACTATATCTGTACGAGTCTTAGCTTTAATAGAATTTTTAACTAATATTAGTGAACCCCCACGCAGCATAGATTTTCGGTTAAAACAACTGCCCACACTATAATTTTCATAATTAATTAGCATTTCATAATCTTTCAACCGATACAGGTGCAGAAAGATACAGGTGCTATAAAGTAAAGTTGATGAAAAATCTTTTTTAACGGGTTAGTGTTTGATTCTACGTCCGCGTGAAATTTAGTACCTACCCGACGTTGCGTTGCGTACTTTTTTCTGTTCGCTCGGCTCCTAAGCGTCTTAGCGTGATGTTAAATTACCTATAACCTTCCTCAACAATTGGGCTATCATATGCAAAAGTACCAACCTGCACTGAGCCCTCGTAGTGGATTAGGGCCCACTCCCTCTCACCCAGAGTAGGCCTGTGTCCCAGCAGTGGGAACATTATAGGCTGATTTTGGTATGGAAAATTAATTTTTCAAATCCAATAAGGGGTCTCAGAAATTAGCGCGTTCATACAAACAATACTTACGTAATTATATTAATCTTCAACGTTGTTATGTTAATTTAGATATAATAGGGAAGCTGTAAGCACTTTACAGAACATGCCGCAATACATACTACAAGTTGTTTTGTTTGTCACGCATACCTCTGCAGAATCCTTTGAAGCATTGAAGCATGATGTAGTATTGCCTCACGTCTAGGAACACTAACTTGTGTATTGTTAAGGCTGAAACTCACCAATGACGGGTGCAGCATGCAAAGGACTTATATTGTATGAAAATGTGAGATGTCACACCAAAACCACCGCATATGCAATGCAATAGCAGTGTATTGTATTCAGTGTGTCCCAGCTTTAAGTGCGTTTAAATACACAAATCATGCAAGCACAAGCACTCGCTGACAATGTAGTGTTTCTGTGCAAACTTATGCCTTGGAGAGCGGTACCCTACTGGTTCTGCCCTAACATAATTATACATCCTGGTAGCTAGGTATATGTACGTTTCCAAGTTGGGGTTATGAAATTAGTTTCATAATGATATCGTAAACTACTGTGAAGATACTGCTAGCCAGGTGCTGGTATCAGCTGTTACATCAAAGATAAGCTACTGGTTTAATATACATGTAATACTCAAGAAACTCTACCCTTAAACCCTCTTACTCCTCTTACTGGTTTATCAAAAGTTTGAGCACGCTCTCTTAAAATAAATCTTATACGTACATCTATACAAATAAATTAAATTAATGTGTATGTTTGTAATGTCAAAATAACAACTTTATACTGAATGAAAAAATCAATTTTTAAAATTTTTGACTGTTTGTAGGTACGTTTGTTCCGGCTAATCTCCGATAAGCTAATATGATATTGTTCAAAATAAATCCAGCCATTTCGAAGATTAGCCGGAACAAACATACAGGCGGACAAAATTAAAAAAAAAATGTTTTTACACGACTGCATTCCCCTAAGAGTTAAGGTGAGGTGTAGAAGTGACATTAAAACCACTTCTGTCATGTATTGTGGCGTACCCTGTAAAGTGGTTACTGCTTTCCTAATAATACAGGGTGGCAGGGACATCGACGCGCAAACTGTACCATGGATTCAGCACATGAGTTAAGACCCCATAGCGCCGAAATTTTACGTCGGTTATTAAAAAAAAATATTGATATTCCATATGTTTTGACCGCGTAGGCATTGAAATTTTCTATGAAACAGAAGATTTTTCTTTTGATAACCGACGAAAAATTTCTACGCTATGGGGTCTAAACTCATGTGCTGAATCCATGATTACAGTTTGCGCGCCGATGTCCCTGCCACCCTGTATATCTATACTAATATAAGCGGCTGACGTCTCTTTTCAGAGGAACATAATTAGGTATATTATTCCAGCTCTGACCTTTATTTTACCTTTATTACTTTTTCTAACATTGTCGTATATTTTCCAGCTCAACAAAAGCGTGCAAGGTCAAGAGCTGCCGTACGTCTTCGGAGTTCCGCTTGGAGCTACGAACACTCACTTCGATCCTGACTACACACAGCAGGAGAAACTACTCAGTGAAGTCGTCATGAGGATGTGGACTAATTTCGTTAAATATGGGTAAGCTTTGAACTTTGCGTGTGAAGAGAAATCATAATCATGAATCAAAAGTTTTTACTGAAACTGTTCATCTCATTTACCAAATGATAGAAGTTGATAAGTGGTGTTGGTGGTGGTGGTGTTAGTTAGTTATTAGTTATTTGTTATAAGATGAAGAGTTTCAGTAAAAAAAAATAATTTCAAATTTTAAGATATTGATTTTAATTTTCAGACTTTTTATGAAATAAGCGTCACCTCTGTACCTATTTTTCTGTTCTGTTTTTCAATGTCTGTTTACATATGTGTATACACACAAAAAAACAAACAAACACACAAACAATAAACAATACAAAACAAACAAAAAAACAATAAACAATATTGTAAACAATATTTATTTTATTTTACCATTTATGTACATACGTACCTACATAAATGGTAAAATAAAATAAATATTGCTATAACCAAAGACAATCGAATAATCATAATAAAAACGGGATTCTTAAATTCTTTACGGTTGCGGAATATGAAATTATCCAAATAACTTACTATAAAGAATTTCTCCAAAATGTTATAAAGGGCATGCAAATTAATACGTTTTTTCTACTAGGTCTCCAAACTCACAGGCTCCGGTGAAGTTCCATAATTTGGATAGAAGGCAATGGAGTCTGTATGACCTCGACTGGCCGGAGTATGAGGGTACTCGGCAGTCTTACTTGAGATTTGGTAAGTCTGTACCTGGTTTTATCTTCTGCCCGAGACTACGTCCGCGTGTTTGGGCCCCGCGTGGCATCCTATCGCGTATTACTTGTTTTTCTGACTTTTATTCATTTTGCTCAACTCATCAGGGTCGTAGCGTGATGTTAAATAGCCCATAGCCTTCCTCCAGAATTGGGCTATCAAATGCATTTTTTTTTTAATCCGTCTGGTAGTTTCAAAGATTAGCACGTTCAAACAAACTCTGCAGTTTATTATTAGTCTAGATAGGAAATCTTGTTTATTCGCCTGTTTTTCTTTTCTATATCGAATCAAAGCAAAATCTTTTCGATTCCCCATTGGCTCTAATTTGTCATGAATAATTTTCTTATTTCTTATTGTTCCTATCATTGTTGTTTTCAGACATTCCACCGGAAGTAGATACTTCATACCGTTCTAATTATACCAAGTTTTGGATGGAAACATTACCTAACAAGATGAGCAAATACGTAGTGGATCCACTGTTTGAGTACACTCCACCTCCTTCCTCACAGAGGCCGAAAATTACGCATAGAAATACTGGGAACGCCGGAGGGAACACAGGTAAGAATATAATTGTATTGTATGAGTTACAACAATAGACTTCCTAATAATATTGATGGTGGCTAAATAATAACAGCCGCACAGGTCGACCGATCAGGTTAAGCTACGCTTGCCGCGGTTGGTCTGTGAGTGGGTAACCATCTTTACATACCGAGACCCCTCCGTGCCTCGGAAAGCACGTTAAGCCGTTAGCCCCGGCTGTCATTCGTGGATATTTGACAGTCGTTACGGGTAGTCAGAAGCCCGAAAGTCAAACAACCAGTCTTACCAAGGGGTATCGCATTATCGACCCTAACATAGTTGGGAAAAGGATGGCCAGATGATGATGAGGTTAGATAGGCAGTTGCTCCATGTAAAATACCGGTATTCAGCTGCTATATTTAGGAAAATGCTAGGAAAGAAAAAGGTGATAAATAAAACTGATGACAGAACACTTTTTTATGGTATATTTATTTTGTGGTATAGATACAAAAAAAAAATATAAACTCTATAATATAATGTAGTTATACCCACATTTTCAAACTGTCAAAAATATTTATAAAAAAAAAAAATATTTTACAGATCCGATTCGCAGAATATGGGCCCCACAAGTGGCACAAACTCCGCACTATTCTTCATCGATATACGGAAAAATGCATCCATATTCCCAGCCAGTACGCAGACCGGACACCAACGTTATATACAAGGAGATTATGTCCATCGAGAAGCCATCGCGACCCGTTCCATCGGGATTAATCGAAAAAACTTTCCAATACACTACTACACCCAAACCAAAAGTCAACAACAACATGTCGGTAAAAACGTCCAGTGCTACTATTACATTGATAGTCTCGTTAGCTATTCTCTTTCTCGCCGTCAATGCCGGAATTTGCTCTATATTGTATTTCAAAAAACGTAAGCTCAGACTACGCGAACAAACACTCGAGAGTTCTCATCAGCCGCGCGCTGAAATAGGCGAAGTGGATGTAATCGGTCAAAAGAGCTCCAAGGACGACAAAAGCGCTTTGCAAACTCTAAAAAACGGCTGCAGCGTCATCAAGTCGATGAGTTTTAATAAAAAGAAAAACAATCCCAAGAAACATAAAAAGAAATCTGATCCCTGTAAGACGCCTAAATCTGATGACTCAGGAGGGTTTAGAGAGAGATTTAAGTTAAGGAGGCACTTATCGACGAGTACTTTAGATGCTCATACTAAAGTAAGGGACTGGATTGCCAATGAAATGATGCACCGGTGCTCTCCGGGCATACTTAGAAAATCAAACTCTGATTTAAACGAAAAGCATATGACTGTTGCGAAACCTTTCACGAGATCAGAAGAGCTACTTTCAGATACAAAGAAAAATAAAAAGGACAGCCTGCAGATGAATGACAGCGTTAATTCTAAGAGCTTTGCATCAAAAACGTACAGTAAAACTAAAACGTCTGAGAAAACTACATCCACCTCGGCGCTTGGCTCACACTCTTCTATAGGAAGTCATAAACAATCACTCAACAGTATTAAACAAACAAGTAAATCTAATGATTCCATAAAAAGCAAAGCTACTGAAAGTATTAATTCTAAAAAAGTATCAGTAGCGATTGATGCGACACCTGCCGCTCGAACTCACTCCATTTTAAATCAAGAACCAATCGAAATATCTAAATCATTCGATGCTGGTGACCAGATACATTCCAATAAAGTTGAAAAATCAGCAGAGTTTGAATTTAAGGCTCCGAGTTTTATTGAACCAAAAAAAGATGAAAAAACGTTCACAAATGTTGTGACTCTGTCGGTTCAAGATAAACCTTTGATGATTTCTCACAAGCATTCCTCATCTGATCCAGTTACTGATGTGAATTACGATAAATTAATAGAAAAGATGGAGTCTGCTAATCTTGCAAATATCTTACCACCTGTCACTTTTAGAAACGATATAAATGTGACTTCTCGTGAAGAAAGTTCACAAGCCAACCCGATGACAGCTGAAGCAGCTTTATTGACTATCAAAAAAAGGAATTTTCCTAAAGTACTACCTGATTTGCCAAAAGCCCAAAAGCGGTTATCATTGCAACCGACATCTTTGCAAACTTTCCGTGGATATTCATCTATGGACGATCGTCCTAGGGTACCTCCGCAGCCCCCACCAAGAACCACAACTTTGGAGCGACGTCTCGCATATAAAAATACGAAACCATTGTCTTCGTTTGACGCTTCTAGTGTTAAGAAAATAAATGAAAATGTTATGGTTAAAAATTATGAAAATATTGATAGTTTATCGCCATGTTATGCTGCAGCTACTTCGCGAAATGCATCATTCGACAGTAGTAAACCAGAAACAACTATTATATTAGCAAAGGACAGAGAGTTTCCTCGAGTGATTATAACGTCTAGCGACATTCCTTCATCACAAGAACCTAGAATAGTAATCACACCATCACCCAGCCAGGTTGAAATACCTACAAATGCGCCAAGGGTGCGCCTTCCTGCTGATTTCCACATCCAAGCTGGATCAGTTACTTCTTTTTCATCGTTTTGCTCTGATGAAGATGACGATGATGATATAGATATTGATGAAGAATTTGAAGATAAACTTATACAAGAATTGGTTGGTGGCGTTGATTCACCAACAAATATGGACGACATATTAGATTCTAAGGGCCCAGACTCGATTTTTGAGAAGAAATTAGAAATTGTGCCAGTAAAGATTAATCCCGGTATAGTAGTTCCTAAAAAGAAAGATGATTATGTGTGCGTAAGTGATTTATTTTTACCAGATGTAAGCGATTTAGAAAAAACTGCCCAAATAAAACCGAATTTTGGTTTGAACAAACTACAGCATAGGACAGATAGTATTAACAGACCACTAGAAAAGGCAGTTAAAGTAAAACAAAGGAAAAGCATAAGAACGCCTTCCATTTTGAACCGTAGTTCTAAGGGTAAAAGGGGTGCTGTTAAAAGCAGAGGTGATTCAGTAAAACTGGAACATTCTACTTCTGGTTCATCGAATGACACTGAAACAAGCACAGGGACCGTAAAAAAGGTAGAATTTAAGAAAGGTTGAATGTAAGTTAGACTGAGAAGTTAAAGGTAGTCATAATTATAGTGTTAAAAGTTTAATATCCCAGAAATAATTAATGGTTTTGCAATTTAAACTGTAGGAACATACAATATTAAGATCTCTGTAGATTTAATAGAAAAAGTAAATGATGCAGTACTGACCATAAACGACGTAACAATATATTTTGGGAATAGGTGAACCCTGTTATTATTCGTAATTAGTCGTGAAATTTGAGGCACGTACACCGTACAAAGGATAAACTGAAATCGAATTCACTCTTTTATATTAAATAAATTGAACCAAATTTGTGGAATTCAAGTGATATTACGAACAAACGCTAAGTAGGTATGTCGTTTACAAAAATAATGGATATTTTCATATTAATGGCAACATAAAAATGCCAAAATGTGTGCTACTTTATTCATGCTGTATTCTTCGTACATTTACTATTATTATATACTTTAAGATAGGAAATATAGTACCTACGTAGTGGGTTAGTGGATTCACAGCGGTAATGTATAGTTTTATGATAAAAATAATTTTAGTAGGTACTGCGTATGAATGCATTATGTACGACTAAGATATCTGACCAAAATGTAAACCAAAGTACCATTTATGTAAAAATGCATTTAGAAAATATAAGTTTTGTACAAAATGAATCAATTTGTTTTGTTGATTGGTATATTCCGTTACTTCAGGATATACTTTATCTTACCCCTATTCCCGTTCACAAAAAGTAATATACACAACACAATGTCCCCTTGGGCCCTTGTAACATTTCTACAAAAATGTAGAAATTTTACAAGGGGCCTTTTAAAGGCAACCTTTGGATGGATGAAGGCAGACGGAGAGACAATACTGCGTAGTGTGCGGTGTACCCTTTACATATGTATATATTATGTATAATAAATAAATACATGATACCTAAAATATATTATACTTAATCTATATATACAATAATAATCATGAAATAAGTAAAAACGTACCTACTATATTTCGAAGTATGTTGCGGGTACACAATCGCAACTTTCTCATAGCCTGCATTTGAATCCTAACAATAAAACCAGCAGTAAGTATTAAATGATATTCCGGCTTCGTGAAATCTCTTATTGTCTTTTGAAAACGTTGTTACTTCTCAAATGTCCCGAATTATACTTTGATCCTCAAAGTGGTGTAATTTAAAAGATTTTTACAGTGTCGAATTCTTTTGAGCATAGTTTATGTTGTGTGGTTGAGTAATGAAAATTGTACTTGAATATGAGTAGTTGCGTAATTAGCCTATAATGTTCCCACTGCTGGGACACAGGCCTAGGCCCAGGCCTCGGCTCTGTAAGAGGAAGTGGGCCGTAATCCACAACGCACAACTCGTAAGTCGGGGCCGTTATCACTGGGCCACCATTATTCTTTATTAGAGCGGCTCTTGAATAGAGAATTTTTAAAAATCACAAAGACAAGCATATTGAATGAAACTAATAAAATAATAAAAGTTGACCGCTTTGCTTATCCTCCTGATAAGAAAAGCGGTCAACTTAACTAGGAATGATAATGAATTGCATGATTATGATCATTCCAGAAGGTTGATGGAGATAAAGTGCATCAGAAATGTAGTTTCAGATCTAGATGATATACCTCGAACTACATACCTAAGTATATATCGAACATAGCTAAAATTTACAAAAACAAAAGGATATTTAGGCATCGAAGTACTCGTTCGCATCGCTGTCATCCGGAAACGTGCCCAGAAGACTGGCAGCATTGCCGCGTTGAATGGTAATGCTAATTCTTTGGCCAAAGAACGACCCAGCTCTCTGGTCACGTGAAGTGTCGATTAGCCGGCGAGAAAATTTTAAAATCAATTTTATTTGCTATTTTGAGTAGCTTGAACTTTTCATGCTACCTTAATTTTCATTTTTTTCACTTATATCGCTTCCATCTCCTAACTTAGCCCTCTCAAACACTTACAAACTTTACATCCAGCAGCGTTATCGTGGAGCGAGTTTGTAAGTGTAATTCTTGAGTCATGACTGCCATTCAAGGTCCCCGTCATCACTGCTCATGCCAATTAGCCCCTGATCCTTACGAACCACTCCAAAAACTTGGCCGATTATAAATTGTAATCTAAGGATGACAGCCGCTTTTGAATTTGGTTGGTTTGGACTTGTTTTAAGTTTTTTTTAGTTCATTCTTGAAAGAGTGACATACTTATTTCATTATCTGCCTAGCTGTTGGGAATCGAACCCAACACCATGCGCGCGGCCTGCACGCGCAGGCAGCGTGATCAGCGCGTCATCGGCAAGCTGAGGCGCGGCGCGGCGACGACACGGCTCGGCCCGATGACCACTCGCTTAAACGGACTCCACCGCGACGGGCGATACTCTTAAATTATTAATTGTTTGTCCGGGAATGTTTATACTTATAGATCATACGGTATTATTATATTTTATTATTGGTATATATTTTATTTATTTTTATATTATATTTATATTATTTATTTTTATTTTTATATTATATTTTCGGTATTATATTTTATTAAACCATTGCCTAGTTATACGGTCCACTCTTTTATTGCTCCCTGCGCTAACACTAGACTTTTCCCAACTATGTTGGGGTCGGCTTTCAATCTAACCGAATGCAGCTGAATACCGGTAATTTACATGAAGCGACTGCCTATCTGGCTTCCATAACCTAGTAACTGGGTAATACGACTGACATAGTTTATTTATGATAGTGAAATAAGGTTATACTGCTGACACAGTTCATATTTACTAAATAAAGGAAACAAAATAGTGCTAGAGTTGATCCAAATCCAATTATTTCATAAAGATCATAGCATAATTAGCTTGTAATATTCCCACTGCTGCACACAGGCCTCTTGTCGGTGAGAGGGAGTGGGCCGTAATACACCATTCGAGCCCATTGCGGGTTGGTAAATGTCACATGCCTTCGAATTTTTAGTTCTAGGACATGCCGGTTTCCTTACGATGTTTTCCTTCACCGTTTTGAAAGCAATGGTGATTAAATAATTTATGTACACAAAGTAAAGCCCTGTCTGGGTTTGAACCTACGACCTACAACTCGTAAGTCGAGGCCGGTACGGGCCACCACCGACCCCCGCTTATATTATTTACATTACATGTTTAGTGATAGTCCACAAAACAATGTTGCTTCCAAATCCTGCTGTTTAAAGACCGATAAATTAAAAAAAAGGTAATACAGGAATAAAACACAATATCCATAACCGAATGATCCGCAAACCTCAAAAAAGACAGCTTGCCGCTAAGTTAAACCCACAACGCTTGTGTGATTTGCAACAAATTGGAAGCGCTCGGCGTAAAACCAAAATGGCGATTATCTCTTTTGTTTCCGCGGCTTGTTTATTTTCACAGGTAATTTTGTATGTAGTGGCAGGACTATTGGAATGCGTTGAGTATGTTAATCATTGACGCTTTGTGAAAATGTGGATTGAAAACGTTTTGTTTGACTGTTAAAATTGATCACTTTCATACGGATGGTTTGTTCAACGGAGCGACGCGACGTGGCAATTTTAATAGGCTTAAATTAAGCTCGTATAAAGATCTGTTATCCGTTTTGTATTAGTTTTTAATTATTATCATCAAACGAAGCGACTAGCGTTAGGATAGTATGTAAATGTATTAAGTACAGACGCCAGCAGGTCAAGCTACCCGAAAATGTCAAATTTTCCCGATCAACTTTGAACCTTAATACTTTAGCCATAAAGTTGAAAATCTATTAAAGAAATTTGACAGATTGTAGTAGCTTGACGTGCTGGCGTCTGTACCTGCTACAATCCCCAGGCAGCACTTGCGTTTACTGCATAATTAGCCTATAATGTCTGCTGGGACACAGGCCTCCTCCATAATCCACCACGCGGACCCAGTGCGGGTAGGTGGATGTCCCATGTCTTCGAATTTTTGGTTCTAGGATATGCCGGTTTCCACACAATGTTTTTCTTCGCCGTTTTGAGAGCAGTGGTGATAAAATAAATTACACAAAGTAATGTGCCTGTCTGGGTTCGAACCCACGACCTACGTACACCTATGTCGGAGTCGTTTCCATTGGGCCACCACTCACTGCTCCAGCATTTACAGCAAAAGACAGATATTATAAAGGATCAATTTTAATATTATAAAATGATGGTAATTGTTTAGCTTTTTACAGCAAAGAAGCTTCATTTCAAATTTATGCAAAGGTATTTCTTAAGCAGAGAATGGCGGCAATACAAAGCGAAATTAAAATTAATAATTCAGAATTATGATTGCTGTCATGCGTTTATTATAATTTATAAGCAACATTTCTGGGTTGTCAGGTAAATATCAATTTTTAAACTGTGATTTTCTGATCTGACGGCTGGCATAATATTTCCATCATTTGCCTTAATGGGTTTTTGGTAACTATAGGGATTGAGTCCTAGTTTGACGAGAAATTATTTTTTCACTATAGTGTAATGTATGTGGAGCTGTATCGCAAACTATGCTACACCTTCCATCCTGCCCGCTGCGCCCCAAGACATGCAGTCAAAGTGACCTCCGCGCTGCCAACGCAGCTGTGGAATTGGCAAAGTTTGGGAAAACAAAACTTGAATTACTGCCGTGCTAGTGAGAAGAAGATTAGAGTGTTATTAATCTTAGATAACCGTCATAGCTTTGTTTACGTGTATCACGGGGCAGTTTCCTTCACTCGTCACACTACCAGTTAAATTAAGTTTAGTTAGTTTGGGCAATTTAATCAATATGTAAGAATGATCTAGTAGAGCAAAGAGGAGTTTGTGGCTAAATAATAACCGCGTCACGGGTCGACCGATCAGGCTCAGCTACGCTAGCCGCAGTTGGTCCATAGATGAGTGACAACCTTTACATACCAAGATCGCTCCGCTCGGAAAGCACGTTAAGCCGTTGGTCCCAGCTGTCATTCGTGGATCTTTGACAGTCGTTACGGGTCGTCAGAAGCCTGAAAGTCTGACAATCAGTCTTAACAAGGAGTTTCGTATTACCTAATAACTGGAATGTGGAGATCAGATAGGCAGTCGCTCCATGTAAGATACTGGCACTCAGCTGCATCCGGTTAGACTGGAAGCCAACCCCAACATAGTTAAGGCTAGACAGATGATGGTCTAGTAGAGCAAATCAAATGGTACCCATTCAACCCCAAGCCCTTTTATACCAATGTCGGCATTACTTGTTCGGAAGCATTTACTTTAAGTATATATTTAAGGATATTACTTCACTAATAGGCGACCCTGCAAGAGGTAATACTCACAAAAATGTCACTTTACCTTAGAAACTCAACATTTTCGTTTCCCCTTGTTTCCTAGCTGGAATTGTCGTGAAACGTTAGACCTCGTCCAGGGTGAGGAACTGGCGCGGGTGATAAGCTGGGCTGAATATGTAAAGTAAAGATTATGTGACCGCCATTTGCGTTCTTAGTGAACGTCCGTTGCGCTAGACCCGCCATAGTTACTATATAGCGGGTCTAGACCAACGGGTCTGTGTGACTGGGCTTAGCTTCATCTTTCTGACTGACTGAACCCTTGACAATTCGAAGGTGCCTGTCATTGGTTTATTTGAAATAAATGCCTTTGAGTTTGAGTTTGGGTGTTAGGTTAAACGAAGGACACATTGTATCATACAAATGAAGATTAACATCTTTCTACGGCATCAGCTTAAGAAAAAGGTTGTTTATTCTCATGAGTATTTACACTAACTAATTCAAGTATCGTATTTAATTGTGGGCTGAGACAGAAAATATTTTAAAGTGAGGTGTGTTCTTTTCGAAAAATTGGGCGGAAATTTGGCGTAAGCGGAACAAATCATCCTAACACACTATATACCCGGAATACACAGGCCAGTAGCTTGCACGCCGTGTAACAACTTCTGATTGGTGAATACTATAATGGCATGCCAGTTACTTGCATACTTTTGTGCAAGTTACAGGCGTGTGTATTCCAGGCAATTAGCTAGAGTTGTTGACTTGAAAGAGCATGGCAGTTAAGAATATGTCTTGCTCACTTAAATGTCTCACTGGTGGTGGCGCGTGTGTTGGATCATTCGGTTCCCTACGAAATGGTTGAGCTGGATGGTGCTGATCCACGCGTCATGTTCGTGAACGGGCGCCGTCAGTTGAGACTGGTCATCTCTTAACTGCCAGGGCTTATTTTGAATTTTATATTTTAAATTGTTTATTTTTTTTTTTACATTGTTGTCACATATAGAAGCAATAAGAATAATGTACCCAGGATTTTGTAATAATATCTTGATTTAAAAGAGTGTCCGTGGAGTTTCTTGCCCGTTCTTCTCCACAGAGATTTACGTTTTGGAATGGGCAACTAGCTTCAACTTTCTGACTAACTGACCGACAATTTAATTTTGACAATTCAAAAGTGCCTGAAATGGTTTAATTGAAATTAAATTTAATTAAATTAATGATTTGAGTTTGAGTTTTGAGTTTGAGAGCGATCTTTTCTTTACCATGTGGAAACACGTCTAGCCTCTACTGCCAACTACAACAACTCACGATGCACTGTGGCCAACCTAATCGCGCTCGCCACCGCTTCCACTACCGCCCAGGTCACCGCGCATTCACCCTGGATGAAGCCTTAAAGTATACATATTCTTGGTACAGTTTCACGATACCACTGCAAAACGTGCTCACATTTTAATGTGACCGGTGTGTTTGTGAATATAGAAGACCTGCATTTTCTTCGTTTTGTATATGGTTGAATTTATTTTGCTTGGTGACCGAAAAAAGATAACGTTTTTCAGTTAAGGCAAATCGCTTGACATTAGAAGCTACGGAACTCACTTTGTTGATATTTGAAGCTAATTTGTAAAGTGTTATGTATAACTTACACTATGATCTTGTTCATTGCTTTATTTCAAAATAAAATAAACTAATGGCATTTATAGCTGTTTTTCCAACGCCAGATAATTTTATCGCAGGAATAATTTTTAATTGTTGACAGTTTTTCCATGCAAAAACGGTCAGACGTCAATACACGTGGTCGTGTCAATTTTATTCCACGAATAAAAATTATCTGTCGATTGAAAAATCAGCCCTTACTTAAATAAGTCTTAAAGCATTTTTTGAACGTCAGAATAAAAAAGTCTAAATATTCCTCCCTTTTCATCATGCACAATCCGAAAAAGTTCCCGCTTATCACTTAAAATAACCCTCATCCACCACTTCGGAAAAAGATCTTCTTACCTACTCATAATATTAAGGGCTGACAAAACTGTCCAACTTTCTCCAATCAGCTTACGATAAGCCTCCCAAGATCCTCTTACCTCTCAACTTGTATTGATGAAGCTGGAAAGCTAGGCGGAATTCCAGTCTGCTGATTTGTTTCGTCAAAAGTAGTCAACTTAAGCTTATATAGTTGCAACATTTTTCCTACGGTATGTAAACAATGGTAAAACATTTTAAAAGAGTATCGTTAGAGTTTACCATACGACAACTTTCTTTTGGAAGGGGCGACTAGAATCAATTCTATTTTATCGTCATTTTTGACGTTCAAAAGTGCCTTTTATGTGTCTATTTCAAATAAATGATTTGGCTTTGGCTTTGATTATAGCGTCCAGCTTCAGTTTTTTAAAATTAACAGCTCTTTAGGGTCTTACCATAAAAACCTGGACACTTGAACAACGTGTCTCCATTGTCAGTTTTACGTCATAATCTAGACACAAATGTGTTGTGATAAACGTTTAGACAGAAAAAAAAACACGGTTTTGTGGTAGGAATATCAAATTCTAAATTCGACAACTAACATTCGCATCATGTAAAAAAGTTGTTCAACCCTAAAAACATGAAGCCAGAACACACCATCGTCCCACTAACACTTAACATCAACAAAAACGTACAACGCCAATGTTTTAACATTTACCATTCGCAGAGAATTTACTTTAATCGCATCATATTTTTCCAAAACAGCGGCGAACAGTACGAGTCCCATGCGGTTTGTGCGATACGGATGTTTTAACGGTACGATCCGGATACGTGACGACTTTATACATACAGAACGATGTTTGGTTTTTGTAAAGTTTTTCCTCTTGTACCCCGTTGCCACGAGCTACACGTTCAGGCCCGGACTCCACTAAAGCGGAGATGAGCAGAGATGGGTAGAGATGTGCAAAACAGAGAGAAGAAGAGATGCTTAACAGGTAAGGTGTTTCCACCGACGCTGTGCGGAGATGTATACTAGCTAGAACGGAGCTGAGCTGCGTGCGGCGAGCTTTGGATGTGGTGCGGGCGCGGCGGGCGGGTGGTGCGATGGCGACGCGGGGGAACTAGCGGTGCCGCTCGCCGCACGCCGCTCACATCTCTCGTCTCTGCTGCGCACTGTTGCCAGCTTGCGAGGCACAGCTTACATCTGAGTTTTGTTCGCGCTGAGCAAATATGAGACATTTCCTCTCCCCTCTGATCAACCGAACTGAAGCGCGGAGACGAGATATTATGTAAGTAACGATATCCTATTGGTTTTTTCCAACACATCTCCTCTCCTCCGCTTGGCTGGAGTCCCGGCTTAGTGGCACGCGTCTTGAATTTGTTTAGAGCATGCCACGAGTCACCGAGAGCATCGGACAGGTGACGCCCGCGCGTGTTGCTCGACGCAAGTCACGTCACATGTCGAAACGCCAGAGGCCGTGACGTAGCCTTAAAAAATACATTCACAATGATTGTAAGGCAGTCATCTTTCATTCACTGTTATTTTAAGCATTAAGTGTCTCATTGATATTTTAGCATTTTGTTTTTGGTTTTTCTTATTTATTTTTACTATTAATTTCCAAAAACGACAAGTTGGTGATGAAACGTTACAAAATACTTGAGCACACATTATAAACTATGATAATTATGACCAGAAAAGAGTTTTTGCTTTAAAAGTTAAAAAGAAAAAAATACAGCAATCAAAATAATACTCTCGTTAATTCCATCATTCAAAGGTAGAATATGAAAGATCGAAAAGTTAAATTACTCAGTCAATATGTTTTAGTGTACAATGTATTTGGTGCGATATGAGGCGGCTGCGTGAGGATTATGTTTTTAATTTTTATTGCACCAGTATCCGAACGAATGCAAAGCGGAATGAATATCAGAAACGAGTTGTCATTGGAACAAAAAAACGGACGATATTTTGTTCGTTCATTCAGTGTGGCATAAGTACCAGATAATTGATATGTGGGATTGTCCCACTAGGAACAGATACTTTTCATGTTAAAAACCTCCGCATGTGCCTTTGACATGATTTCCATGTTCTTTTATTATTTATTTTGAAGGCTGAAATATTGCAAAAGGAAAACGCTTTTCGGCATGTTTCCTGGTCCTGCACCCGCGTAACACACGATCAATCGGAATCGGTTTCATTTTGACAGTTCAACAACATTCATTGCGTTATTTACGTGTTGAGCAGACAAATTTTTCGAACTTATGAAGCAATGGATTAGCAATTTGATTCAAAATGATTCAGATTCCGATTGATCGTGTGTTACGCAATTAGGGTGCAAGGTTCGATTCCCAGGTCGGGCATAGTGTCATTGAGTGTTTCCCAGGGGCTGCAGTCTCGACATTCATAGCGATCGCTTTACGACCGAACTTGGTCGCAAAGTCCTGTCACTCCATACATTACATGTCAATCCGGGACTTTGCGACTGAATTCGGTCGTAAAGCGATCGCTATGAATGTCGAGACTGCAGCCCCAGGAATCTCTCAGTAGCAGCTCGGAATCTGGATTTGTGTCCAGTTGATAGTAAAATAGGCTCGCCTCCTACTTATTTATTAATTTAAACTTTCCGCACAAAAAGGTACAAAGGCGGACTTAATGCCTTAGGCATTCTCTACCAGTCAACCAAGGGTGGTGAAGAGATGTATTTGTTCCGAGTCTGGGTGTTTTTCTATCTATAATATGTATGTATTTACAAAAAAAAAAAATGTACATAAGTAGTTTATCAGCCATCTTGTTCCCATAACACAAGCATTAGGTTGCTTAGCTTGGGTCTAGATGGCGCTGTGTGAAATGTCCAGGGATATTATTATTATTATTATTTATTATGTGTGTAGAAGTGGATTTCGCTCGACGAGGGTGAATAACAGGTACATGCTGGTGACAGTTATAGATAGATACATTTTAGCGAATGGACCTTTGAATAGACCGCTCTGAAAAATATTGTGGATGATATTAGTACCAACGTGAAAATTAGGAAACGGACGATGTAAAATCGACGTGCGATGTGATCATTAATGCATCGTTCTTTTAGATGAAATAATAATAATTATTATGTACACACGGTTACACATCAAGCTAAACATAACCAGTATAAGCTGAATTATTCTGATTGTACGAAAAAACTACTCAATGCGAGGTCATTTATTTTTTAACCGACTTCTAAAAAAGGAGGAGGTTCTCAATTCGGATGTATGTATTTTTTTTTTATGTTTGTTCGCGCATAACTCCGTCGCTTGCCAACCGATTTGAAAAATTCTTTTTTTGTTGGAAAGGGTATACTTCCCAAATAGTTCCATAGAAATTTCATCAAAAACGGTTTAGTAGTTTGGTTTTTAAACCAAAATTACTGGTAAAAATTACAACTAAAAAGTGAAAAATAAAAACTTTTTTGCAAAAAAAATACAACCGACTTCCAAAAACGACACTACAAAGTGAAAAATAACTTTAATTTCGGAAGTCGGTGGCAAACAACGAAAATGCGAACCCAACGACACCGACTTCCGAAATTAAAGTTATTTTTCACTTTGTAGTGTCGTTTTTGGAAGTCGGTTGTATTTTTTTTGCAAAAAAGTTTTTAAAGATAGGAGCCTTTTGGCTTCGTATAGGACTTTATGTTTTTGTTACTTTTTTTATATAATTTTGTTTTTTATTTTTATTTATTTATGACTGTATTTAGTTTAATTTGTGATCTCCCTGTACAAGTCGCAATAAATACTTTTTCATTCTTTTCTAAAACTGGAATTGTATAGCTTGATGTATCGCCGTGTGTATAGACGTCAGCACATCAAGCTACTACAATCTGTCAATTTTTTTTAATACATTTTCAACTTTATCACTAAAGTATTAAAGGTGATATCGAATAGAACATATTGCCCGTTCCTGGGGCACTGGACCCGTATGCACAGCTGCAGGTCTGGTGCAGCGGGAAGGGGGCATATTTATAGTCATAGTTAGGTTTATGAATTAGTGTTTTTATATTTTATTTTAGTTTTATTTTATAGAATGTTACTAACATAGTTTTATAAGTGTTACTAACAACAATATGAATCATTTGTGTTCGAGATAAATAAATAATAATAATAAATAATTAAGGTTCAAGGTTGATTTGGAGAATTTTACAGTTGCGGGTAGCTTGACCTGCTGACGCCTGTACCTTCTTAGAGGTCTTTTACCAATTAAGATTGAGCTAAATTTTATTATGTAATGCAACAAAATTGATCTGTTGGCAGTTGTTTGTACCCATACATATTTTTTACAGGATACTTCTTTTTAACTTTGTCGATAACCGTTTACTTTCAGCTGAGAATCCGCCGTCGAAAACCTGATACTTCCAATTATCTTCAACGAATATCTAAAATCTAAAAGCCCATCCTAAAATCTTCCTGCCTAAACGCCTTTCAAGAATATCGTTTCCATGCTTTAGGTTAAAATTTATAGTTTTAAGATATTGTATAAACGCGACGCGGAACACGTTTGAGAATTTTCATCGTTCAGACATCGTTTTATGAAGCCTACATAGTTAACTTTAAGGCTGTTATGGAGATATTTTAAGGCTTTTAATATAAACATTCTTTATGTTATGAAATACGAACACTTTACGGTTATGCCTATGAGAAATCATGACATGGAGTGATGAAGATAATTTAGTCCGTGTCGCATCATTATCATCATCATTTGAGCCCGGAACCACCTACTACTGGGTACTCGTATAGGCTTCCCCTTTCTTCTGCAATACTTCCCTATTCTGTGCGCTGTGTCGCATGTCGTAATGAAAAAATTTTTGTCAATAAGTAATGTTGAATGGCTGCCCCCATCAGGCTTTGTGAAGTTTCGTCACTCATTGAGTTTTTCTATAGCTATTAATTAATTTACTATGTATTTATTAAACGTTGTGTTGAGCAGTCATGCCCTAGTGGAAGCGGCCCTGACTTACAAGTTGTAGGTCATGGGTTCGAACAAGCAGGTGCTTTACTTTGTGTCATACATTTCATCACTACTGCTCGCGAAACGGTGAAGGAAAACGGTGGCGTGAGTGAGCAAAACTGGCATATCCTAGAACCCACAATTCGAAGACATGTGACATCTATTGGGCCTGCGTGGTGGAGTACGGCCCTCTCACAGATAAGAGGCCTTTGTCCCAGCAGTGGGAATGTTATAGGCCGATAGTGCTATGCATGCTAAAGCAACTAGAGTCTGAGTTTGTTTCCGGTATATGCACATGATATGACATGCATGTAATAGCCACTCTGTTACTATGGATTTAACACATAAAAAGTTAAATCCACAGTAACAGTGGCTATTACAAAAAGACTATGCCTACACGGAGTCCTTGCTCACATACATCATCTAGTAATCCAACACAGTAGGCAGTAGTAGTCTTACAAAATGCACATAATTAGGCACTTACCACACACACACGATAACACACAACAGGTAACACGACATTTCATTTCATTTACACTACACAGACAGCAAAATTACAGAAGCTTAATAACATCTACACCGTTCATTTGTTGTATTAAATCATGTTAATATAATTGTTTGGCCGAACACTGTCTCTTAGAATACAGGTTGTCCTAGTCTAAGCGACAGGGTTATATATATTTTGTACAGATTTTGCAACTTGCAATGTGCTTGTAAATGTGTTTCTGTATTTTTTGTGAATAAACCTTTATTATTATTATATTATACATATATGACAATATGCAGGATTCTCCTTTATATGGCATTAACAAATAATGGGGGAAATATAACTTATACAACTTCCCATAAACTCGGGAAATAAAGACGCGATTTAAGTATATATTCGATGATAATGCAACATTTACTTTAGATCCTTGTTATCAACAATAACTCCAGAAATAAATCCAGGTACCATAATTGATTTCAAACGATTAGAATAATTTAATTTAACAAGTCTTTTTAATCAGTTTTCTGGACCTAAATCTTAGTAAACCCTCATTTTGCAAATGCCAACGTATTTTGTAGATAAATCTCGTTATAAATATAGCCAGACTTCAGTATCGAAAGACGATTAAGACAAAAAGACGATAGTAGCTTCGACGGTAGTGTAAACAGTGATCGTTTTGTGGCCGAAACAAAACTGGGTCCTTGACTAGGAATACTGTATCGTATCGGAAGGCAGGATAGGACATAGTTTTTAAAACTGATTTAGTTTAAAAGTAGGGTATTACAATATTTTGAAAGGTTTGTGGCTGAATAATAACAGCCGCACGGACCAATCGAAGTACGACGAACCGGTTTACGGTCACCCATCCAAAGTTCGTGGATGGGTGACCATCCATTACATAGCCGTCGATCCCAACTGTCATTTGTAGATCTTTTACAGTCGTTACGGGTAGGTACTAAGGGGTATCGTATTACCCAGTAAATGGATTGAGATCAGTTTGTCGTTCTGTCCGTGTAAAATACTGGTATTCAGCTGCATCTGGTCAGACTGGAAGCCAACCCCAACATAGTTGGGAAAATGCTATACAGAGCTATTACAGATTTTCAGTTGGGTCCAAAATATGGTGATAAAAGCTTTCTATGAAATATCTACCATTATAACAGATGAGTAAGCATTACTGTGTCCATTAATTTTATTGTTACAAAATCTCTCGAATCTTATGCCCATTGCCTTTATTACTTCTATTTGTATTTTGAGTGCCTTTAATATTATTTTCAGCGACATCTATTATCTAGCACAACCCACATTTTAACATAATTCCAACGTTATAATTGCAGTTAAACAAAACTCCGGGTTGTCACCAAATTATAAATATCCAAATTCCCATTAAACATGGAAACCCTGTTTCTACCCGGGAGCCAAAAACGCGGTTGCACGATGTTAAAGCAGTACTTTACTATTTCCAGGGTATAAAGTATTATGAATGTCCTCCAGAGTACTGTTTACCGCTAACAAATTGTAAATAGAGCCATGTTTTTCCTTGCATATTATGTTGTGTATGAGTTTCTAACTCGTTGTTATTACCTGCAGTTTTGGGGTTATGAGTTAGCTTCTAGATTTTGTCATAATGGTTGAGTTCATAATTTGTTTGCTCGTTCCTCGTAGTTTTCACTGCATTTACGAAAATTATTATTCGAGCATTTTCATTCCGAAGAGATGTTTGTTTTGTGAATTTTATTAGCTCTCTTAGATGCTGAAATAATTCAGTATTGAACTTGGCATTTACTCTCCCGAAAAGTGCGAATCGTCAATTTTAAATAATATTATTTTTTCTATAGGTGGCTTGCACGTAGTTAATTTATTTGTGGGTGAGTCGACAACTTCGTGTAGATAATCTATCTTCTATATATATAAAATTCTGACTGATTGATACATCAACGCACAACCTAAACCGCTGGTTCTAGAGACATGAAATTTGGAGGGTGTATTCTTCATGAAGATTCACTAAGAAAGGGTTTTTCGAAATTCTACCCCTAAGAGGGTGAAATGGGGGTATTTTGTTAGTATGAAAAATCTTTTTCCTTGAGTTAAAAAACTTGAAACTTGACACGAATACTTATCTAAGTAAACGATGAAGTTTGCCAGTTTGCCAAAAGGGGACTGTGGGTTTCAAAATTTGTATGGAAGAATTTTAGCGCGCGATCTGATTTACTCGAAACTCAGTAGGTATGTATACCTAGGATTGAAAGTAAAGAATAATGAGTATCAGGGTTTTTCAAAAATCTTCATCTGACGGGCTGACAAGGAGTAGTTAGTTTTACAGGTTAGGATTTTATAGCGTGAATAATCTTTAAGTCATACAATGCAAACGTACCAAACGCTTTTTTTTTAAACAAAGTCTGTTGTGGTAAAAGGGGACGCCAAGGTTTATTTTAAAAATCTTATTCATTTGATCTATAAACTTAAAAATTAGCCCGAATTAAATAATTAAATGATAAAAATCGTAAACATACATCTTTTAGAGTAAAATACGAAATACGCGCCGACGAAGTCGCGGGCAAAGTGCTATACTATATAATATTATGAATTCGAAACTGACTGTCTGTATGTTACATTTTTACGCCTAAACCACTAAACGGATTTCGATAAAATTTGGCAAAGAGATAGATGGCATCCTGTAGAAGGACATATTTTTTATCGTGGTAGCACGTTCCCATGGGGTAATTTCCGACATCCACGCGGGCGAAGTCGCGGATAGAAGCTAGTTCATAAATAAATTAGCTTCGTGCGAGTCGCCTATAGAAAATATAATATCATTTAAAAGTGTAGATTCGCACTTTTTGGGAGAGTAAATTAATGCGAATCGACTAATAAGCCTCGAATTTTATGAATGTTTGTGTATAAAAATCTACACAATGATTTTTATATGGCATCTAATAACATTCCGTCCCTAAACAAGGAATTTTTATTGTCATGTTCCAAAGCGTTCAAACCCCTTAAAGGCTTAACGTACTTACACTATATGATACAAAGAAAAAATGACAAAACATCAGTCTTTATCGGAAGCCGCGCGATACAAAACACAGAAAACAGTATAGCGCTGAGAAGTGGGTATTAAATAATTTTATCGATAAAATATAAACTTCCTTCGAAGCAGTTTTCAAACACTATCTTCATAGTCATGCGATGTAATAAAACTTTATGGTACACTCACATCGCTTGCGACCTCGCTCGCATATTTTTCGATTATTGCATCGATGTTATGGGCCTATGGCCATATAATATATAACTGTTTGCTTTTCGGATTTTCTTTTGTTTTGAAATGAAGTCACGCATGCAAATTGTAGCAAAAATTTCTGAGTAGTGAGGGTTTTAACATTTATCTAAAATAAAAAGAACGATCGTGATGAAAATTCATTTGAAAAGATACATTTTATACTAGATAGTAGCTATAGGTACACATAATTCTTTACAAAATTATAACTGTCTATTACAAGTTCCCAGAGTAAAAATAATCATCGACATCTTCAAATTATTACTTGAAAATCTAATAACACGAAAACTTGTACTATCACAAATTTAAATTAAAAACTTTCCCCAAATCGTCAGTACTTACCATACGAAATTATAACATCACTCGAAATGTTTCCAAAGTACAAAGTCAAGAGAAAAAAGTTGCACCCATCGAAAATTAAAACTTCTCGGCGGCGGCGCCCATTAAAAGTTTTCTAAAATTTATTAACGATCGACTACCAGAACCTGACTCTTACAATAATAAGCTATCATTGAACCTTATTGCTGATACCTTAAGAGCGAAAATCTAGTTTTTGAACAGCATTATCAATTTTGTTGGGTAATGATTTGACAAAATTGGAATCTGCTGTTGGATAAAATTGGTCGGAAACCTTATGGAAGTACCGCTAAGGTTGACTTTTGCTTGTCTCGACCATCTGAATATGAGAATGATAACGTCTCTTCACGTGTGAAACCTAATACAAGTTCGTACTGGGGCTGAAAACTTGAAAATTTGTCCAGCGCGCCCCCTTAATAGTTCCAATCACTTTGTATTGGGAAGTTAATGGCTACAAAGTTATGGAAGGTTCGAAAATTTATGATTTTACGGCGAAAACAGGTGGTAGGACGATTTTATACGAGTTTAATCTGGTAAGAGATATAAATGGTGAACTTTTTACAACTGCTGTTTTGCGAGTAACTCCATGAACCTTCGAAAAGTTTTACCTGATAAGACACGATACAAAAAAGATGTCCTTTAACTCGTGTATAAGCTTATTGCGTCTGAATTTCTCTCTTAGATCGTTACCATTTATACACATATTTTCATTTTTAAATAAATAACTGATCTTTTCACCAAAAGCAGAATTAAATGATAACAAATGACATGAATATATACAAGGTGTCAAATTACAAAAAAGAAAGAAATTCAGTGACAGAAATTGTTGTTTAAATTTTGCAAATAGATTTGGACGTGGGGAACTGTTAGGTTCAATCCATAGGACGAGCGTAACCAACTTTAAAATTTAACCCAAACAAAAAGAGCTGTCAAGTTCAACTAATCCTAACATAATGCCTTCAAAATAACCAAATTACCTGTCATTAACGATCTCATATCGCACTCTAATTTCCTTAACGTCACTAAACAAAATATACACATTTTCAGTACAAGCGTTTAAAGTTTTGATAATATTGGAAAGGGTATAAATAAAAGTAGAGTTATTATGTCGGTCATATCTTTTGTTTTTATTATGGAATAAAAATAGCAGTACTTATTACAAAAATCTGAAAAACTAAAAAACCTTTTATTGGTAACAAAAAACTGAAAAAACTAATATAGTGTCACTATTCTGCGCGATGCACAGGCCCTTTTATAAGCTTTTATAAAGCAATAATGACTTAAATAGTATCAATTTTACCTTAATTCTACTAAAAATAGTATTTAAAAATCAGTTCTGTCATATTTATGTACTATACTTATTATTAGAATAATACTTTGGTAGGCAATGAGTAACTATTAATTAAAATACACAATGTTTGAGATCAAAAATTAACTTAAGTATGAAAAATATAACAATATTCTAGTTTCTAAATCATATTCCAGAATACTACGCCACACTAAAACAACAAAAAAAAAAAAAATTAAAGAATATGGTCAAAATAAGATGAGGCGTAGTATTTAGGAATATAATTATGATCAACAAGAGACTTCAAATCATTTTTTTTCCTTTCAGCTAATGGTAATTTAGCCGTGTAAAGTGGTTTCAGATCAGATATTGTAGCAGTTGTCCCTTGTCTGCGTGTTGCGACTTTAGTGGTTTCTAACTTAATCTCCTTAAAATCAGTGTCGGCATAAGAGGTTTTATAAAAAAACTGTATTTTACCTGCTTCTTTTTCATTTTTAATGATTTTGATTATCTTTATATCTGCAATTTTCACCTTTTCTCCATCCATATTTTTCGTAATAGCTTTGTCAGTTACTGCTTTAATATCATAAAATTCCGTGTGACTCATTTCATTTACAATATAAGGTTGTCCTCGTTTTTTGGCACTTCTCATGGCAGCTATGTAATGAGCTGGTACATAGATTGGTCCCGATTTCAACATTTTCTTTACTTCTCTTTCTATTGTGGAGTGAACCGCGTCTCCTTCATTTTGTGTGTGTCCCTTTATTAGGAATTTATGGGTAATTGATTTAATTGGTAGCATTTTTAAAGCATGCGCATACATGAAAAACATGAAGTTATTTTTTTGCTGACCACAGCAGTTATCTGAATAAAATATAAATTCGGCGTCAGGGTTGGAAGACGACATCTTCTGTAAATATTTGTACACGCATGATGCAATTTCGTTCACTCCTCTATTTCCTTCTACTTCAGTCCAAAAGTAACATTCTGTATGATCCTTGCCAAGCTCTGAAATTGTGAAATTCAAACAGTTCAATTTAGATTTGTAGTAAAATATAGACACATCGCCTTTCGGAACAGTCATCACTGCTTGTAAATCGTAACATGAAACAATACGCGTTGGTCCTATATCTTTTTTGTCTTGTTCTTTCTCTTTGCGACTCAGTTGTTTTTCTTTTAAATGATTTTCGTGGTGATCCTTCATTGCTTCTTTACCAGCAGCATCAGCATTCATAAAGGCCACACAGTCATCGCATTGATCCTTTTTAGGTACGAAGAAACCAATATTATATTCTGATTTAAATATTTTGCGGTAAGTATGAATTTTAACATGAGCTACGTTTCTTGATATGCAATCCTTTTTGTAGTCATTAAACAAATCGGTCAAGGTTTTTCCACCATCGATGTATTGTTTTGTCGTTTGTTTCCGGAGGTAATGACTTTCAATTCTTGGTATAGATTCGATATGTTCTTTAACTCTATCTATCATCTCCGTAGGGATTCCGGTGCTGTTGTGCTTCCCCCTTTTTTCAATGATCTCCGCAGTTCCTTGTTGATTTTTACTATCTAAAACAGTTCTTATAGGTCGATCATTTATACCAAGGGTATTCTTAAAAAAAGTTTTACAGACCCTCTGTTTTTTGTCATCTACATGAAAGTAGAATGCATTTTTAAGTTTTCTGTTGCTGTCCACTTTTTTATATTGGTACTTTGGGACAATATTGGTCATATGCATAGCAATATAATCTCGCTGTCGCATCAACGAGCCCATTTTCCAATAATTATCAAAAAGACATTGGCGAATCTCCTCTGAAATCAGCTCACGACACTTAATTCGACATTTTTCGTTACACGGCGGTCCTATTTTTCTTTCAGGCACGATTTTTGAAGAAGCCGAGACGTACGATTGTCCCTTATTTCGTAAAATATTCGCTAGCTTTTTTTTGTTTTGAACACGTGCTCTCTTTTGGGGACGGACATCAGGAACAAGTTCATTTAAGCTAGTATCATTATTTTCAATGTCTGATACAATATTATTTACGTTTGATAGAGTATTATGTAAATGCGTGTCGGTTACGGCATTGCTTGCATTAACTTCAAGTTCAATAACTGGCATCAAATTATTGCCTGGTTCGTTGAGTGCTTTGCTGGTAACAGTGGCATTTCTTGATGAAAAGTCTGACGATGAGGAACTTGACGTTGACGAAGAGGATGATGATGACGTGGATGAATCACACGAACTTGCTGAACACTTGCGAAGACGTCGTTTTCTTGAAGGTAAGTACGTACGATCATCATCAGAAGCTGGTGAGAAATCGCCGTTTGATCCATTACTTAGGTTTGATGTGGATGAGTCTCTTCTATTAGCCGCGATTTTCAGTGGTTCATTGCCTATTATGTTGTCACCTGAATACTCGGGCACAGTAGATACTGATGGTGCACAGTTTTGTTCAATGTTCTCTTGTTCTTCAAATGTACATTGTTCATCGATATGATTTGCCTCCATGGGTTCATTTTCTATATTGTAATTAGAGTAATTTTCCATATTTGTAAATAATTGTCTTTTAACATTTCTTAACCTTTCTATACTGTCATTAGTTACACGTCGCCTTAACTCCAAATTACTCATTGGATTGTATGAAGTCTTATACTCCAATTGTTCAATCTGCGGAATATCTTGAGATCTTTGTTCATTGGTACTTGCGTTGTAAGTTTCAAGACAGCTTCCAACGATGTCTCGTAGCTTTTGAATTCGCTGAGAAGGTAGTGGCATCGTTTACTGAAAAAAAGTAATTTTATTTGAAAATTATCAATAATTATTACCTACGTTTGTAAAACATAAACAAATAATTGAACCAAATCAAATTGCCAAGAATAAACAAAAGTACTACATACTCGTAACTGGCTCAACGACACAAACGAAATTGGTTAATTTTTTTACCAAGATCACAAGAATGTGGTTGTTATTAGTGCCTTTATAGCAAATTATATCATAATTAGATGCATTTTCATTTTATATGTATGGGTACCAAATGCCATTAAACAAAAAATATACATAATTCAGTAAAGCGAGAACTAAAATTCTCGAAAGCATAATGTCACTATGCGTATAGTGTCGATATTACGCACGTAAATTCTATACTGACTACGGGGTATAACGTCAGTAAGCTTAATATGTCAATATGCATTAAAAAATGTAGCTACTTTGCAAAAATCATAACGACATTTTCATTATAGTGTCATTATGTTGTTAACTGTTTCAAAAAATATCAGGCTACTGTTATAAAATTAAAGACACTAAACAAAAAATGTCGTTATGGCATCATTATAGATCTAAAACTTACCGATTCTTTGACTGCTTCAACGTCTCAATGCGTAAAGTGTCACTATTCCTTGCACTGAATAACATCCACTGTTGACAACTCGTCGCGTAATGGTGAATGTGTCATTCTGCAGTCACAACTCATGCGTTTCGCACGAAACAACATAACGTCATTATGCCATCTAGCGGATTTTACGTGAACTATTAAAGCCAGTGTTTTTGACAAAAATAGGGAACAGTTCATAGTATAGATGGCGTTACTTATCTCAAAATCGATAATTTTTGTTTAGTGACGTTAAGGAAATTAATGTGCGATATAAGAAACAGCACAACAACGCGTCCCATTAACAATTCACATACTGAGACGATCTCTTCGTTACTAGCCCAGTAAACACTCCCGAGGCGCACTTTCTTCGCGTCTCGCAAAGATAAAATAAACGTTGTAGGTAATAAACTCGCCTCCGAGTTAATTAAGAGGTACGTGTCACGCCGTGAACTGGCTAAATTAAAATACATAGCTCGCAAGTGCACGATGTTTTGAGATTAACTTCCCAGAGATTGGCCGAGGGTAGTGATGCGAGAAAACGTTCTACGAGTAACTCAAGAAAATGCTGGAGTTAATTTTGTGTGTTAAATTTTCATGATGATTTTTGGGACGAGGGGAAAATTAGAGTGCTTGTGAGTGTGAAGCGTGGAGGACGAGAGCAGGGAATTGATTACGTGAATGACTTTGTTAGAGCTGACGGTAATGCTTTTATGGAAATTTATATTTATAATTTTGTAGACATTATTTTTTCTTCTTCTAAGACGTTCCTGATCGTAATCACATAGGCACGGTCGCGATTGCACACCGCCCTTAACAGACAGTTGCGATGGCGGACGAACGTTTTGGAAATCAGCGGTTTGTCAGTCGTCCGTCGTGACGTCACTGCACGCTGTCGCTAGCTTCTGATGTTTTAAAAAGACTCCCCTGGCCTAATCAATGAAGTTTGGCCATCAATTCCGAATCTCTCTCTGTTCTCTGTGAGATGGAACAGGACAGCAACTGGCGATTCCGGTCCATTTGCCAATGTTTCTCAATCATACTTTTTTTTGTTTATCTGAATGTGAATGTCAAATAATGAAAATAGTTCAGAATAAGGGCCAGTTTTTTGATCCGTAGTTAAACTCAACCAATTGTTAAAAATAATAACTAATGGTTACATTTTTGCAAAATGTGTTATTGATCAATTTTTAGCTTATCTAATGATTATTTTTTTTTTAACTAATAATTAATTTAAATAGTTTCTTAGTTTTTTTTATTAGTTAAAAAAACATTGACCATTATTTACTATTTTTAACAGTGGGTTAACTACGGATCAAAAAAACGGCCCTTACAAAGACGATAGTAATCATCTGCCTAGAATGTTGAGGTCGGCTTCCAGTCTAACCGGATGCTGCTGAAAACCAGTATTTTATATGGAGCGACTACCTATCTGCCCTCCACAACCCAGTTACTGGGTAATACGATACCTCTTGGTAAGACTGGTTTTCGGGCTTCTGACTACCCGTAACGACTGTCAAAGATCCTCGAATGCCAGCCAGGACCAATGGCTTAACGTGCTGTCCAAGGCACGAGATGGTCACCCATTTATTTATTTATATATATACAGGGTGGCAGGGACATCGACGCGCAAACTGTAACCATGGATTCAGCACATGAGTTTAGACCCCTTAGAGTCGAAATATTCCGTCGGTTATTAAAAAAAAGTATTGCTGTTCCATACATTTTGACCGCGTAGGTACACTTTTCTATGAAACAGAAGTTTTTTTTTTTGATAACTTAAGAAAAATTTCCACGCCTAAACTCATGTGCTGAATCCATGGTTACAGTTAGCGCGTCGATGTACCTGCCACCCTGTATACTTTATTGTACACCACAAAAATACATAACCTAAAAAAATACATTCCACGGACCCACCGCGGCAAGCGTAGCTTAACCTGATCGATCGACCCGTGCGGTAAAATCAAACAAAGTTCTCCACACCTAATTGAATTCAATAGCTGAAGGACACTCAAGTGATCTCCCGAAGTCCTGCTCGTATCGCAAGTGACGTCACAGGCTACACAGTGCGATTTAATTAACTTCTTGTATTAAAGGATAATCCTTAGTCAGCCGAGTATGCTAAAAGCTGCCTTGTCATGTGTGTACGTATATACAATAAAATACCAAACGAACTAAAATGACTAAATAATACGAACTCATTTAAAAGCAAATTATATAAATGGCTGAATGGATGAACTTTTATGACATTCAAGATTTCCTTAACATAGCGGGATCGTTCGAAAGGGTTACCGCTGCCCTGGAACATAAAGGGCTAAGGAAGGAACACGGGTGGGTTTTAGTCAGTAAGAGTCAGACACTCCCTTCTGCTCCACCCAAAGCGGGAGGGGTCATTTGGTGACTTCCCATCCTCAAAAAAAAAAAAGGTTTCCTTAACATGTAAATATAAAATATGTCCTACAGGTATTATTATTATTATTAATTAAATTGAATTAATGCAAATGTGTGTATATGACGAATTGTTCGAAATCGAAGGTTTATGAAAAAAAAAATGAAAAAGCGTTTATTCGTGGTGACAGCCTAAATTTTCCAAACAAATTTTACTTCTGCCAAACTGCAGAGCAGTTTGTTGGCAGATGTAGCTGCGCCCTGCTGTGTTTGTTGGCTGTGTATAAATGTATTATTATTAAATTGTGTACCTATAAATTTTTTTGCATGCAATTGATACAATTAGTGTATAGCTAAACATATGGACATTAATATATACAAAAACCGGCCAAGTGCGAGTCGGACTCGCCCATGAAGGGTTCCGTTACGTTACGATTTATGACGTATTAAAAAAAAACTACTCACTAGATCTCGTTCAAACCAATTTTCGGTGGAAGTTTATATGGTAATGTACATCATATATTTTTTTTAGTTTTATCATTCTCTTATTTTAGAAGTTTAAGGGGGGGGGGGTGGGACACACATTTTACCACTTTGGAAGTGTCTCTCGCGCAAACTATTCAGTTTAGAAAAAAATGATATTAGAAACCTCAATATCATTTTTGAAGACCTATCCATAGATACCCCACAAGTATGGGTTTGATGAAAAAAAAAATTTTGAGTTTTAGTTCTAAGTATGGGGACCCCCAAAATTTATTGTTTTTTTTCTATTTTTGTGTGAAAATCTTAATGCGGTTCATAGAATACATCTACTTACCAAGTTTCAACAGTATAGCTCTTATAGTTTCGGAAAAAAGCGGCTGTGACATACGGACGGACAGACAGACAGACAGACAGACAGACAGACAGACATGACGAATCCATAAGGGTTCCGTTGCCATTTGGCTACGGAACCCTAAAAACCAGACTGTAACACCTTTATACCATGTTTAAAGCAAATAAAGACTTATCTTATCTTCTAATTCCCATGTAGATGTCGATGCCTGACTTGGTTTCAATTGATGCACTAATTGTAATACCGTTTAACCCATTACTGCATTACCATTGATTTGTGGTGATATTTTGGTGAACTGAATTGTTAATCTGTAGTGAAATTGCGTCGTTCCTTTTGATGTGTTCATTTTATTTAGGACTAGCTGCGCCCCGCGGTTTCACCTGTTTCACCACCATAAGTTTCGAACCTGTAGAAATATCGGGATAAAGAGCATCCTATGTGTTAATCCTGGTTATAAACTATCTGTGTACCAAATTTCATCCAAATTCGTTCAGTAGTCTTTGCGTGAAGAAGTAACAAACATACAAACACACACACTAACTTTCGCCTTTAATAGTGGGATAGGGTAGAGTAGAACAGGTACCTAGTTTTGAGTGATACAATTATTTTTTCACCGGTCGAAGTAGAGGTGCTTGAGGGAGGCCTACGTCCAGTGGACGTCTTTCTGCTAAAAACCTATAAAAAGAAAAAAATAACCTTGAAATTATGACCCTACGCAAGTACGTATGAAATTTTTTGATTAAATGTTGTCCCGTCGGGGGACCGCTCTAATTATTAGCCCTACGTTCTGTTAAAGTTTAAAATAGTAGCGGTCCCCCGACAGGACAATATTTAATCAAAAAATTTCATATACGTACTTACGTAGGGTAATCATTTCAAGGTTATTTTTTTCTTTTTATAGGATTTCACGTAGTCGGGGGTTTTTTAAATTGTTTATTTAATTTTTTATTTCATGCTTTTTGTAGGGACTCCGTATTATTTCTGTTCTTTTATTTTCTTGCGTTTTAAGATTCAGGTAATTTGGTATTTAATCAGGTTTTTTGTAATTCGCCATTTTGTAGTGGTGGCCATCTTGGATTCGAAATTTGTCATAGTGTGTAGTATTCTACTAGTCAAGCCCTTTCATTTGATACCCATATTGAGGGAGTTGTGAAAAAAAAATGTTATTTGCCATTTTGTGGTGGCGGCCATCTTGGATTTGAAATTTATCATAGTGTATAGTATACTACTAGTCAAGCCCTTTCATTTGATACCCATATTGAGGGAGTTGTCTAAAAATATATAATCCGCCATTGTGTAGCGGCGGCTATCTTGGACCGATTTTCATCAAACACAGCTAAGAACACTCCCGACAAATTCACCTTTCAAACAAAAAAAACAAAATTAAAATCGGTTTATCCGTTCGGAAGCTACGATGCCACAGACAGACATATACACACACACACACCCCCACACACCCCGACACGTCAAACTTATAACACCCCGTCGTTTTTGCGTCGGGGGTTAAAAATGATGATGATGATGAATACCTTTTTTTCTACAGTTTCCCTCGATATATGAAATGGGTTATGCTGTTCAGTTGTGCAAAATAGTCAGCTATCGAAAAAACAACTTTCGGTTTTGTCATGATAAGAATTTCAAGTCATCATTTTCTAATCAGACTATACCAGAGAAGGTCAATTCTCGTAATTTAAACCGGTCAAAATCTAGTCGCAATCTCATCTTGGCGACAAACAAATGTCAAAAACTTGTCAAAATGTACATAAATTAGAGGGATTTTTGACAGATTGAGACTGAGATCAGACTGTGAACGTTCTTAAAATTACGAGAATTTCCCCTCTGCTATTCTTTCGCTCATCTTATTATTTACTAGCATCTGCCTGCGACTTCGTCCGCGTAAAATTTCTTGTTCCTCCGTCCCATCGCGTCGCATCGCATCGTCCATTCGCGCTATTACTTCATTTTCGCTTTGTGTTGTTTCTGACTTTTTAGGGTTCCGTAGCCAAATGGCAACGGAACCCTTATGGATTCGTCATGTCTGTCTGTCTGTCTGTCTGTCCGTCCGTATGTCACAGCCGCTTTTTTCCGAAACTATAAGAGCTATACTGTTGAAACTTGGTAAGTAGATGTATTCTGTGAACCGCATTAAGATTTTCACACAAAAATAGAAAAAAAAAACAATAAATTTTGGGGGTCCCCATACTTAGAACTGAAACTCAAAATTTTTTTTTTCATCAAACCCATACGTGTGGGGTATCTATGGATAGGTCTTCAAAAATGATATTGAGGTTTCTAATATCATTTTTTTCTAAACTGAATAGTTTGCGCGAGAGACACTTCCAAAGTGGTAAAATGTGTGTCCCCCCCCCCTGTAACTTCTAAAATAAGAGAATGATAAAACTAAAAAAAATATATGATGTACATTACCATATAAACTTCCACCGAAAATTGGTTTGAACGAGATCTAGTGAGTAGTTTTTTTTTAATACGTCATAAATCGTAACGTAACGGAACCCTTCATGGGCGAGTCCGACTCGCACTTGGCCGGTTTTTTTCTTTTTGCTCAGCTCCGTGTGTCCCAGCGTGATGTTAAATAGCCTCTAGCTTTCCTGAAGAATTAAACCATCAAATGCGATTTTTTCAAATCCGACTGGTAGTTCCAGAAATCATCTCGTTCAAAAAAACAAACAACCTTTTCAGCTTAATTATTAGCATATTTATTTATTTATATCAGGAACAATTTATATTGTATTTGATACATTAGTTTGCATTACGTACATCATAATTAATTAAATTTAATATAAATTCTGAAACTGAACATGCACAATAATCATTCAAAGTAAAAATAAAAAAAACATGTTTATAAAAATCAATAATAATCAATGGTTATTTTTGTTTTCTGTAGAAAATTTGAATATTAATATTAAATTACAATTTGTCCATTGAGTACAAGTTTTTATCCAACAGAAATGCTTTGAGCTTAGCCTTAAAAGAGCTATATGAATTAATAGATGATATGTTTTTCTATAATATGTATGTATTTACAAAAAAAAATGTATATAAGTAGTTTATCAGCCATCTTGTTACCATAACACAAGCATTAGGTTGCTTAGCTTGGGACTAGATGGCGCTGTGTGAAATGTCCAGGGATATTATTATTATTATATATTTATTTACAAGAATATAGGTAGCTAACATAAGTTCTTAAGATCTATGGGTTTCACTATATTCGGCATTTCTGCCGTGCAAATAGATTTATTTAGATTTTACATCTTGGTTATACCTACTTATCGCATGCAGTACACATTTAGTAATTATCAATAACATTAAAATACTTATAATCATTTCATAATTTAAATTTGGATAACAATGCAATTAATAAAATTAAATTAAATACAATTCTAGTTATTTAAAATAATAATTTATAATATAAAAAATAGAGATCAATAATAATGATGTCATGTCAAAAAAAATAAATGCTTCAATATTATTTAAGTGATGTAAATATGTAGATGTCATAATAATTATAATAAATAAGTTTTACATTTTATACTCAAAATATTCATTGATAATAATAAAAACATCTCTCACACAACCAAATTATACATAAATAGGTGTAGTCTTTTTCAAGCCAGACCTTTTTCCTTTAAGTCTGAAATTAATACATGGGTTTTCTTTATAAATATACTCTTTTTACATTCAGAATTTCGTCTTAATTTACCGCGGTCAAAAAACCGTCCAACCTTAATTCCTTTAGCATTCATAATTTTGTTTACGGTTTGGTATATATGTACATAGGCTTTTTTATTAGATTACCGAAAGGAAAATACTTTTTTCATCTTTTTATGTACAACCTTATCTATTTACGACATTACCTACTTCTAAAATAAAGAAGTCGGTAAACAGTTGAGATTTCTTTTTTTATATGTTCTTGTTCTACTCGATTTCGTTGAAGCTCAGATGTTTTTTATAACGTAGAAAATAAATATGAGTGAAATACATAGTAGTGGTATTATTAGTTATTGGTATTAGAACGGAATAAATCAACATTTTGTGTTATCAGAGGGGCAATTCTCGTAATTTTAAGAAAGTTCACAGACTGATCTCAGTCTCAATCTGTCAAAAATACCTCTAATTTCCCTACATTTTGACAGGTTTTTGACTGACGACTGCGACTAGATTTTGAACGTTTTAAATTACGAGAATTGGCCTTCTGTTCTATACTTGATAAGATGAGTTTTGCCAAAAAAAAAATAATGTAATTTGGCCTAAACATCTATTATAGTAGATACTAACAATAAAACGGAAGAATTTGTTTATTTTATTGTTTGTTTGTTGGAACGCGCTAATCTATAGAACTGCCAGTCGGATTTGTAAAATTATTTTTGCATTTGATAGGCCAGTTCTTGAGGAAGGCTATTTGGCATCACGCTATGACCCTTTTTTTTTGAGGATGGTAAATCATCAAATGACCCCTCCCGCTCTGGGTGGAGCGGAAGGGAGTGTCAGACTCTTACTGACTAAAACCCACCCATGTTCCTTCCTTAGCCCTTTATGTTCCAGGGCAGCGGTAACCCTTTCGGAAGATCCCGCTATCCTGGTAGGCTTCGGCCCTGTCGGGCCCCGTCATTCGTGCTGACATTTCTTTGAGGCGCGTGTGAAACACGTACGCGCCGACGCCGCGCCGCGCCGACCCTTGGGAGAAAAGCAAAAAGAAAAAAAAGACGAAGAGACAGCGCGGCCAGGCGATGCGATGCGGAAGTTGCGGACAGAAGTTAGTAACATATAATTTCAGACTTCAAAATAAGACAATGTTTTAAAAGATAATTATATAATTTGTAGTATATTTTACAGGCAGCTGTAGAAAGAATTATGTAAATGTTTTATTTATTTACATAAATATACTTTATTGTACACCACAAAAATACATAGCACAAAAAATACATAAAACACTACAAAATATACAATGGGCGGCCTTATCGCATTACTGCGATCTCTTCCAGGCAACCTTAGAATGGACAGTGATTTTCGTGGACATAAAATGGGACTGTCGTTGGTGCAAATATTATGTATACAATACACTAAAATAGATACACAAATATATACATATCCAATTATAGATACATAAATATGTACATACATACATACTATGTATACAAGCAACGAAAAATAAAAGAAGACTGTAGATGATTGCAGTTAGGACAACAAGATCACAACGACAAAGTAGTGCTCCTTTACGAGACTTTTGAACACCTGTAACGACTGCGCGCGTTTTATTTCAACTGGCAATGCATTCCACAAACGAGCGGCCTGGGGCTGCAGTTTCGCATAACAATCGCTTTACGACCGAATTCGGTCGGAAAGTCCCGGATTGACAGGTGTTATGTATGGAGTGAGCCCCTGGACAGTAAAGAATTTATCAAGGAAAGTTGTGGAATGCATAGGCATTTTGACCTTCAAGTTATCTGATGACCTTAACAGTTTCTTTTTTTCGTTTCCTTAACGTCAAGTCGCAAAGAAACCGAAAACGTTTCTTGAGATAGAGAGGGGTGGAAGGGGAAAAGAGCACATTAAATAGAAGGGAAAGAATATGAGCATTCCGGCGAAGGCGATGTGGTAACCACTTGAGCTTCACACGAAATTCGGAATCGGATTTCGGATTCGGGATTCGGATGTTTATACAAAAATGTTGAAACCGCTCACGTTTATCTAGTTGATCTTGGGTAAGATCAAGGTGTGTTTTAGCTCGCGTCTAGATTCCAAAGCGTGTGTTAGATCAAGCCAGGCTTCACGGTCTGCCAAGACGAACCTAAACCGCACATAGCCTTCTAGCCGGAACTATGGAGACATATTTCTTTATCTTATAGTAAAGCTGGGCTAGAACACAGAAAATAGGTATTTTATTTTAGGGCAAGTTCGATCAAAAACGAAGAGAATTTTGGATTTTTATTATTTATATTCACATAATAAATGAAGATTAAACTAGATTGGATGTAATAGGGTATAATTACTCGCATGTGACTGCTGTTACATACCACGGTGAAGTGGACCATAATGGTTATGAAGTTAATTTTGGTGTAGATTTACTACAATTAGCTCTTTGGTCGTTGAGCTCCTCAAGTTCTGAGTTAAGCTACAGTCTACACGATTACTGACAAATGCTTGCACTGACTGGACTGGTCCACTCAAATCTGTGTGGTACTTTGCCCAAAAGACCATTTTAGACTTCAATCTACATAATCTTCATATGACCTAATCAAGATTATGTCCGGACTTCTAAACGAGACTGTGACGCCTGAGTTTGTATCGGCCATTCTTCTCAGAGTAGTCAGATAGGAAACGCCGACTTTAACTAACTTTTTTTAAATAATATGAAATGTAAATTCAGATATTCTATTTACAGAATGAACATTTTAATTTCATTTTATTAGCTTTTATTCCTTTCAAACACGATTCAACACGGTTTTAATAAATTTGCCTATTTAATTAATAAAATGAACACCCAGTACAGTAATAATATTATTATCAAATAATCGGCTCCATTGGATTACCACAAAACCGTGGAAAGTTCAAAACTATTCTACATTATTTATTTATAACAAAGTTTGGATTCAGTATACATTTGAATATTTAAACGCCGAGATCTGTTTATACGACACGATTTGTCGTTGATATAATGGATATCACGTTACATGATGTCTTCAAAGTAATTGGGAAACTGCTTCATAATCAACCTATATAATTTTCCCACTGCTGGGACTATAGAAATGTCCTATATCTATGGCTTGGACACAGGTCTCTCTCTCTCGGTGAGATCCGGTGAGCCGTAATCTAGCACACGGGTCCAGTGAGGGTTGATGGATGTCACAAAGTCTTAGAATTTTTGGTACTAGGAGATGCCGATTTCCTCGCGATGTTTTACTTCACCGTTTTGAGAACAGTGGTGATGAAATAATTCACACAAAGTGAAGCTCCTGTGCTCCCTTGGAAAGGCTTAGGTACTACATAGTAATGAGTTACTACATCTAGAAAAAGGAGGATAAAAAGTATGTAAAGCCAAGGACATTCACTAATTAAAAATTGACTACCAACGTAAATTGTTCGTATATTCAAATCAAAGAATGATAGTTACATTCTTTGACATTTGCTTGAAATGGCTATAGAAATAGAAATCATTTATTTGCTTATAATGTTAAGATAAGATGATCTTTTTATAATTTATAAGTATCTTCTTGAAAAGAGATTTATAAGAATACCGATACATTTTGAACAAATTGATTGGCAATTTGACATTAGTTCCCGGCTTCATACCTTACTATATTAAGGAAAAGAATTAAGGCAAAGATTGTATGAACAACAGCAGAATTTAAGAAGCAACATTGTTTTGTAGACTATCACTAAAATCGTACCTAATAATAACGTAACTTATTAAAGAAATTTCGAAACGGCAGGTTGACACTTCCCGTGACCCTAAGGCTGGCTGTTTCCTTGGCCAGAGACCAAGCATTGTCATACAACGAGGTAATGCCGCCAGTTTCTTGGGTTGGTTGCGTTTAGTTTGTGTTTAGTTAGGATTCAATTTTGTTATTGATGTTAATTTATTAGTTGTTATTTGCTTGCTAACATAATTTAATTTAAGTTATTAGTTGGTCAGTTTAGTTAACTTAGTTAATTATTTAATCAATGGTGAAGGGCGGCCGTTTTTGGGGGACTGTTTTTGGCAATTTTGACGTTCGAAAAGTACTGATTCTCAGCCTAATTTGAATAAATGACTTTTGATTTTGATTTTTTACATAAATAAAGAAACCTCAATATTTATAAAATCATTGTATAATTATGCAACAGTCTCAAGTAGAAGTAAAAAATTACGACGTGCATCAAGATAAATGCAACAACAAGATAAATGTACCACCAAAATCGTAACAACTAAAAGTATTCAAAGAAGCAAAGGCCAAGATAAGTCTAGAAACTTACAAAGTTTGAGAATAATGGTCAACCACAGACTGGTCTCTAGCCAGCGGGGATTCAGAGTTTGATAATACGTTAATCAAGTCCACGGAACACCCATCTTGGATTTGAATGAAGCAAGTTTTTAGTGAGAACCAAGTTACCTCAAGTTAGTCGGAAAAGATAACCGGAGTACTAGAGCAAGTCTAGCAGCAGAATTTAACTATCTGCAAGGTTCTTTTGAAGACGTCAGATTTAATGAAAATGTTAGTGATTTTCTTGAACCTACGGAAGTTTCTGCAGTTAATCCTGCTCTTCCAGAGATATTATAAATGTGAAAGCTGGGAGGTTTGTCTGGATTCAAACTTTAACGGCTGAATGGAGTTTAGATGGCTTATAGTACACGTGTAGACTATGATGGGATTAACATAAGAGATACAGTTTATCCGAGTACATGTAGTGATTTCCTAGGATACGAGTTTCCACTCAAATCTTTGGAAATTACTACACAAGTTTCATTGATATTTAGAAGCAGGCTTGAACAAAACTGGTGGAAAACGCCTATGGCATTAAGTCCGCCTGTGTATATTTATGTGCTTGAAGTATTAAATAAATAACAAATGGACAATGAATATAGTAGAATGTATTTTAAACTGAGAATTAGAATGTAATTTAATCATTACAAACTTAGAATTAATCACTCCATGCAGAACTACGTTTGTAGCAATAAGATACAAAGCTTACTGAACACAAGGAACAAAGCCTATTGTCTCGAAACCACATTAAGTTACTTGCTTTACTGCTAACACGACTTGTTCAATACCACAAACAGCTTAGTTTACTGATCTGCACTAGAAACTAAAGAAATATCTATTTTTATACCGGGTTGGACCTCAATACGACATCTATACATACAAATAAATAAAATTGAAGTGTTTGTCTGTAATGTAAAAATAACAGCTTTATACTAAATTCATAGAAAACCATACTTATACTACTTATTAGAACGAAAAAACATTTATTTTTAATTTCTGTCTGTCTGTCTGTTCCAACTAATCTCCGAAACGGTTGAACTGCTGATTTTGTTAGGAGTTGTTATATATAATAAATAGGGAGAGGCTCACCTCTCCCTATTATTTTTCATATATATATATATCATTATTATCACTAGGCCCGTGTGGTGGATTTAGGCTAACTCATTCAGGAGTTGGCCTAAATCTACCACACGGGCCTCGTGCGGGTTGGTAAATGTTATCTCTTCGAATTTTCGGTTTTAGGAGATGTCGGTTTCCTCGCGATGTTTTTCTTTTTGAGAGTAGTGGTGATGGAATAATTTTCTCAAAGTAAAGCGCCTGTCTGGGTTCGAACCTACGACCTACAACTCGTAAGTCGCGGCCGTTACCACTGAGTTACTACTGCCCTAAATACATATATATCCCGTCTAAATCTTCGATGATTTTAACCCAAAAAGTATATACTTCTCGTCTTTACCAACGTTTTTATGATGATCATAAAATTTTTACTCTAATTTTACGAAGATAAAGTTAGGAAATATCGAAATAAAACGGTGTGTTGTCATTGTTATTACAACTTTATAGTGTTCCGTCTCCGATAGGTTATCGGACCGCATCACGCGATTTAGTATTCTATGTGGTGTAAGGCAGTAGAATAAAGCGTTAATAATTAAGCGACGATGTGAACGGACGACAGCACTATACTTGGAGTTTCCCTACGTGATCAAATTAGAAATGAAGAGATCCATAGGAGAACCAAGGTAACATAGCCCGAAAAAATGGTGTCAGTGGGCCACCACGTTGCTCACAGAACAGATGGCCAATGGGTTCTGAAGTTCCGGAAGACATAGCCTTGGAAGGCGTCCCTCAAGGTAGGCCGGCTGACCGACCTAGTGAAGGCCGCAAGAATCCACTCGATGCAAGAAACACAGAACTGGGCTTCTCGCATCCAGCGGATTCTTGGGTTCCCCCAAGCACCGCCATTTCAAACCGCCACTATGTCGAGCAATGGGCGTTTTTTGGCTGAATTTATGATGCTAATGATTAATTATTAGATTTCTTTGTTACATTAAAAGGAAGTGTAGAATAAAATTGACGTTGCATTTCGTTCAAAAACTACAGGAGTATTGGCCATCTGCTCCTGTTACATTATGTCTGAAAATGCAATAATTTGGTGGTCTAGAGTAGGTTACGGTTAGTTTGGCAATGGGATAAGACCGTACGAATCTAATTCCCAGTTAATTGGCGTCCACATTTCTACCCCGACCATCAGAATAAAATGGAGTTCGCACGTCTTATCCTAGCGCTAAACTTACTCTACTGAGATTTACCTTTCAGTGAACTAGTTCGAATTAATGCTAGTAGTAATGCTGTCATCCTTTTGGGCACATTTCCCATTGACAGTGATGCGGACGAATTTTTTGATGCCCAATGAGCTCCTGCCTTTTTCTTTATTTTTTTTGTTATATACTTGTATCCTACTAATATTATAAACGCGAAAGTTTGTATGGATGTTTGTTACTATTTCACGCCAAAACAACTGAACAGATTTGGATGAAATTTGGCACACAGTTTATAACCAGGATTAATACATAGAATACTTTTTATCCCGATATTCCCATGGGATCGAAACTTTTGCGGGTGAAACCGCCGGGCGCCTTTGTTGTGTCTTTGTGAATAAATTAATGTTCAAAATGACTGCAAATAATAGATACGTGGTAATTGATTTTTAATGGCTTGAATAATTTCAAACTGGCATCCCAGAATTATCTTTGTAATTCGATTCTTTCCTATCACTTGCGCCTCCATCAAGATCGGTTATCACAACAACACCATTATCATTTCCGTCTCTTTCGTGTTCTTAATAAATATGTCTCGGTCCTGCTCTATCGGTATTGACGTGAGTGAGACCGAAGACAATTTATCGTATCGAATATCCGCCCGGAGTTGTTGGTGTGATCGAAACGTATCTTAAGATCTAAGGCTGTATACAGAAGGTGAATTTTGAACTTTTAAGGACACTAATGCATTACGCAAAGAAGCAGTTATATTAACAGTACGGAAGGTAATTTTATAGAAACTACCGTAGATCATCATCTGCCTAGCTTTTTCCCAACTATGTTGGGGTCGGCTTCCAGTCTAACCGGATGCAGCTGAATACCAGTATTTTACATGGAGCGACTGCCTATCTGACCTCCACAACCCAGTTACTGGGTAATACGATACCCCTTGGTAAGACTGGTTGTCAGACTTTCGGGCTTCTGACTACCCGTAACGACTTTCAAAGATCCACGTATGACAGCCGGAACCAACGGCTTAACGTGCTTTCCGAGGATCCACAGACCAACCACGGCAAGCGTAGCTTAACCTGACCGATCGACCTGTGCGGCTGTTATTATTTAGCCACGGGCCCCTCCTATAGAAACTACCGTAGATACCGCCAATTGACAACACAAGGCCAATTTCCGTAAATAAAAACGTTTAAAATCTATTCGCAATCTCATCTCCGCGACAATCGATATGAAAAACTTGTCAAAAATTTCGAGAATTTAGAGGTATTTTTGTCAGATTGAAACTGAGATCAGACTGTGAACGTTCTTTAAATTACGAGAACTGCCCCTCTGAACAGAAAATTGAAAAGCAGTGACGTACCGAAGTAGCGGTCTCGATTTACAATTTGCAGGTCGTGGGTTAAAACCGAAGCAGACATGCACTTTACTTCGTGCAATTTATTGCATTACCACTGCTCCCATAATATTAAAAACCTCGTGAGGAAATTGACTTATGCTAGAACATGACATGCAACATCTATCAACCCATAAATGTCAAGAAGTTTGGAAAGAGTACTTTAATCAAAGATCGAAAGATAAAGGGATTTGGTACAGGTCTATAATTTCGGAACCTCCTCATATACCGTGGTTTTGTAACTCTAGGCTAAGCAGAAACATTATAGTTACAGCTCACAGACTGAGATCTGGACACATGCCGCTCAATAATTCTGGATTTTAAAAGAAAAAAATTGACTCACCAAATTGTAAGGTGTGTGGCACACTGGAAGATGTTATAAATTTACTGACGGAGTGTGTCAGATTTCAATCTGCAAGAGAGGATCTAGTTAGAGAGCTCAAGATAAATATGAACGACGTTTGTATGTTCCATCATATTTTGGCGACACCTAACTCCGGAGCTGCTTATAGTTTAGTTAAGTTTGTATTATTACGTTTTGCGTTATAAGGTGTTATTAAGTTATAAGGTCCGATGAGACTGGCATGTACAATTGTATAAAAGTCCCTTATAATTAATAAAGATATAAAAAGAAATCTACCAATCCGCACTGGGCCCGTGTGGTGGATCACGGCCCACTCCCTCTCATCGAGAATAGCCCTGTGTCCCAGCAGTGGGAACATTATAGGCCGATTATGCTTATGCAACGACAAAGAATATTATCATTTACAACAAGTTCTTATCTGAAACTCAAAGCATTTACTTCAAATAAATCATTTACAGGCACTTTTGAATTGTCAAATAGTCGATTAGTTGGTCAGAAAGTTGAAGCAACTTGCCGATCCCAAAATATCTCTATAGAATAGAATTTTATTTATTAGAGTAATTAAGACTCAAAAAAATTGTTAGTAAAACTTACGACTATGTTAGTTAGCACAGACACTAAACAAAAAACAAGAAAAAAAAATGCGGTTAGTCACCGTTGCGACATCCCATGAGAGACAGCACAACAGTGACTTACGGTATACATACACAATCTAGGTGACTCGTAACCATATTATGCTTAAGACACTTTTAGAGCCGCTTCACACCCTGCGCATCAGAGAAGCGCACCTGTTTACACATTGTTGCGTAAAAGCAATCTACATGCGCATCTGAGAACATCCCTGACGCACTACAGAAACGGGGCAGCCCCACCGGTATTCTAAACGTATTGTTATATTGAACGCATTATTCTATGGAGTAGAACGGGCAAGAACCCCCTTTTAAATCAAGATATTACAAAATCTTGGGTACATAAATCGCGTGGTGGAGACCGTACTGTTTACGGAGATATAGAGAAGAAAGATGAACTATAGTTTGCTCCTAAAATTACCATACGAAAGGATAAGTGGACAGTTATACTTCGACCTGACTTAAAGTTATATCTTCACTATTAGGGCGTGGAATCCCTATGGGAATGTATTGGGTCCGAATGTGACCTTTTGTAAATGGAAAGGGACCTTACACTGGAAGGTCGTGAGCCGACCCCATAGATTTGACAGTAACCTGTTCTTAAGTGCAGGACATAATAGCGAAGTTCCTGATAGTTTTAGAATAGTGATTAGCCAATTAGCTATATGGTAATGTAAATGCCAGTTAGTAACCACTATACTCATCATCTGTTTAGTCTGTTGGGGTCGGCTTCCAGCCTAACCGGATGCAGCTGAATACCAGTATTTTACATGGAATGACTGGGTAATACGATGGCTCGATCGCAGAATACCAGATTCACAAAATACCAGATTCTCAAAATACCATATTCTCTGAATACCAGATTCGCAATATACCAGAAGTACAGTTAGGTCAGACTTTCGGGCTACTGACGACTCGTAACGCCTGTCAAAGATCCACGAATGACAGCCAGGACCAACGGCTTAACGTGCTTTCCGAGGCACGGAGGGGTCTTGGTATGTAAAGATGGTCAGGGTCACCCAACCCCGGACTAACCGCGGTAAGCGTAGCTTAACCTGATCAATGGACCCGTGTAGCTGTTATTACATAGCCACAAGCCCCTCTATTACTTAGGTACTTCTATACTAAAATATATAACTGTTTGTTCTATCTACAAATAGAACAAATATTACAAGAATATTTTGTATATAAAAAAACTCTGTAAGCCGCCAGTAAAAAAGATTATCTAGGTAACTTTGAAACAAACTCTGCGGTAGTCAAATTAATTTGTTGCATGTCTAAATTATCTCAGTGGTACATCGTTCGGCATTAAAAAAATCGGTACTATAAACCTTACTACCTTAGGTAAACCGTTTTTTAACAAATGGAACTAGTGATTGCAGCAACATACAATACATTGATTGATACACATACGGTATAATGTTTGTAAGAAGTCATAAATAAGATAATTCAATAAGATAAGGCAGTTTACGTGCGCATTTTAAAGTTAACTTTTACGCAATCTGGAATATGTCAGTTCTAAGATAGCTGTCAAAAAACGGTTAACCCAATGAACAGGGTATAGTTAAAATAATCTAGTTAAATATTGAATGACCTTATTGAAACATTGTATAGAACTATTTGCAAGAACGATGTGAAAATGTAATCTAGATTATTTTTAATTGACACATAGAAAAACATAACCCTTCTTAGCAGTCGAGCAAAGAACACCTAAATGCTGAGTGAGCCATTTTGACACTAACATTTTTTTTCATATTCCTTTTTGTTTATGTATCATTGTATTTCGTTGTCCATGCCAATAAAACATATAAAATCTGTTTAAAAGAAAAAAAAAAACATCGTGTATGTCTCTTTTTTCCTATTCTCCTGACTCAGGTATGTTGAAAGACATTTCTTTAGAAATAAGCATCACCTTTTGAACATATTTTTCTGTTTCTTTCAATTTATATGTATGTATGTATGTACAGACGCCAGCACAACAAGCTACTACAATCTGTCAAACTTTAATAGATTTTCAATTTTATCGATAAAGCATTAAGGTTCAAGGTTGATTGGGAAAATTTGACAGTTTCGGGTAGCTTAGCCTGCTGGCGTCTGTACACAAACTGTTAAATAAATAAATAAAGAAAGAAGAACTAATATGATTTGTAACCACATCAGCATCATGACGTCATAACTCTGATAAAATGGCGACATTAATTGATTAAAGTAAAGGTAAGCTACTCAATCCCAACTTTTATCATCACTTTAAAACTATCTCTTATCTACAAAAGCCCTAACATCAGAGCAATTTCTCAGGATAAGCCCTCGTCGATCGACCCCGACGTTGACAGATGACAACCCTCTATTATAGATTGAAGAAGAAAACACTCGACGGTTCTTGTAATTAAACGATATTTTATGGATGTTTTTTGTTAAAACGATTAAATTGTATCGTAATTAAGTTGGTACTGAGCCTTAATTATTATATTCAGTGATAGCCCAGGGGGCCTAAAAAGGCCACTTTAAGCAATACCTCTAAAAGCTATTAATTTCCTGAATTCCCAGCAGATTATTAGCAATTCCTCTAATTTTCGTAAAATTTCATTTCATATTTGGTGTAAACATTGCCGCATGAAAAAAATAAAAACCGTAATTTTATCGGTAAAATTTTCATTACAGTTTTTATTAATCAAATTGATTTTTTATTTTTACAGTTTAAATGTTATTTCATTGTGATATGAAATGCACACAGATCATATTATTATGAATTGTCAGTTTGTGACCACTTTACGATTTTTAATATGATTCATATTGTTATCCTATTATGATTCTGCCAAAGTGGCCTTTTTAGGCTCCATGTGGTATCGACACCAACTTACGAGTAAAGTTGTAGGTCATGTGTTCGAACTAGCGTTGAAAAAAGCAGGAAAAATTCCCGTTTCTTTCCAATTCCGTTGTTTTTTTCAATGTTTCATTCGAAACTTTCAAGAAAATTTGCCTGTATTTTTCGGTTTTATTGGAAAAAAACATGAAATATTCATGTTTTTTTTCCAATAAAACCGAAAAAAACCGATGAATATGAAAGAAACGGGAAACTTTTCATGTCTTTTTTTTCAAATATGTACTTACTTATAATTTAACTTCTATGCTTTAACTCTTCCCATAATAATACGTAGTACGTACCTACTAACCACCACCTACTAACCTGTATTTCACCCCATATTAAAAAATATTTTCATTTCAATAAAACTGGTTTTTTTCAACTTTTCTTAACATCAACCAAAACATTCGAAAGAATCCAGTTTCTTTCCAAGGGATTCCTTTTGTTAATTTTTCTATGTGACATGCGAAAAAAACCACAAATTGTTTTTTTCGTGGAAAAAAACAATTTGTTATTTTCGTGGAAAAAAACAATTTGTTATTTTCGGCATTTTCAACGCTAGTTCAAACTCACGCAGGCACTTTACGTTGTGTATTTAATTTCATTATCACTATTCTCAAAACGGTGACGGAAAACATTGTGAGGAAACCGGCAAGTTTTAGAGCCAAAAATCAAAGACACATGATATCCGCCAACCCGCAATGGTGGATTATTGTCCACTCCCTCATACAGAGAGGAGGCCTGTGTCCCAGCAGTGGGAACATTATAGGCTGATCATAATAATACAGCCCGTCGACAGGTCGACAGGTCTCACATCAAGCATTTTAGTGTTATAACACACAAATCTTACTCACAGTGGCGCTTGGTTGCTAGAGGCAGTCATGTGTCATGTGTTTGTTTATCATAGTTATCAGATTTTAGGTTTCTGCACGCTTGTGGGGACGACAGAACACCCGCTGCTTCATGAAATGAATAGTGCATTGCAAGTGACAAGTTCATCATTTACAAGAACAATGAGCTCGCTCCGCATATACAGCATGATGTACTCAGTAGAAGTAATACTTGTCATAATTAATTACAACCGTTCCATTGTGTCTGGCTCAAAATGCGAACCTTTCAGACGCGTTCCGACCTGTTCAGACTTGTTTGCTTAGGGTTCCCGCTCGGCCCATTTATTTAGCTGGTGTTTCTTTCGAAGTCTTTGTTTGGTAAACACGGTTTTAGGTAGGGATGGCCATGTCGGGCCTATAATTTCTTCGATCAAAAGTTCATAATTTTAGATAGGTACTCTTTTTGTGTTAAGAGAGGCTTGTGGCTCGTCGCGGTTGGTCCGTGGATGGGTGACCATCTTTACATACCAAAACCCCTTCGTGCCTCGGAAAGCACGTTAAGCCATTGGTCCCGGCTGTCAATCTCTTCTGTCAATCTTTACGACAAACAGTCTTACCCAACAACTGGGTTGTGGAGGTCAGATAGGCAGCTGCTCCATGTAAAATATTGGTATTCGGCTGCATCCGGTTAGACTTGAACCTGACCCCAACATAGTTAGGAAAAGGCTAGTCTAATGATGACTCTTGTATTTATTCTTTAGCAATTGTCTGAATTTGCTTCTCCAGAATGCTATGCAGTAAGAATAAGTAAGAATGGTACCTAATTCTAGCTAGATGTTAAATGCCACTGATCATTATCAGAATCTTAAAGAGATGTATAGGAGGTTTTTTTGAGACTAAAAGGAAGATATTCCTAGAAAAAGTCCTCCAATGTCTACTTATGTAGTCTCCAAAGTGCTTATTGGTACAATTCAAGTCAGAGATTATTATAGCAGCATGTAAAGGCCGATTTTCGTAATTAAAAACCTTAAAAATCTAGTCGCAACCTCATCTCAGCGACAGTCAATGTCAAAAACTTGTCAAAAATGTAGGGAAATTTTATTAGATTTTATTTTGAAAGATTGAGACTGAGATTAGACTGTGCACGTTCTTAAAATTACGGCAATCGCCCCTTTGCTCTTTTCGATAGAACGTTCTGGAATCCCTATATTTCCAATACACCCGCCAACCCTACGTGTATAGCAAGTCACGCGAGTAATTAATGTGGAAACGAAAGGTATCCGCTGTAACGAATCGTTTGCGGTAACCGTATTTTGAGAACTTGAAACACTGCGGAGTTTCGTCCGCCGAAATGGCTTGTCATTTGAAAACTGAGCTACGATAGATTGTCCATTATTGAGAGAAACAGTTTAACAGTATTATTAATTTATTGTAAGATGATGGAGCGAGCTTATGCTTGGAGTCTAGGGATATAATCCGGAATGAGGTGATCCGGCAGAGAACCAAAGTTGTTAATATAGCTCACACAATGCAAGTTGAAGTGGCAATGGGCCGGTCATATTAGCTGTAGAACTGATGACCGTTGAGGTAGACGTGTTCTTTAGTGGAGACTACAAATCGTCAAACGTAAGGTAGGACGCCCTTAGGCTAGGTAGAGTGACGATCTTCGCAAGATGGCTGAGAGTTGCCGAGAATCAGGCTAAATGGTATGCAATTGGAGAGGCGTATGTTCAGCCGTGGACTGCTGTAGGCTGATGATGATTAATGGTGGTGGTGGCTTCCTTTGTGAACATCCGTTGAAAGTAGTAACTAAAGAGGAACCCGAAGCGCATAAAAACAACGGTTGCTCCGTTCTAAAATTTACCATACATTAAAATAATGAGCATTCAGCTATGACATTCAGCAAAATTTGTCTAATTCCTATATGTTGATTTATAAAATCATACCACGAGGTCCGCTAGGGCCGATGCCTGCCTGGACCGCGGGTTGTTCGAAAGAGATATCGTGGTCCCTGGCACAGGCAACTGAAGGAACACGGGTGGGTTTTAGTCAGTAAAAGTCTGAAACACCCTCCCGATCCGCCCAGAGCGGGAGAAATCATCTGATGATTTCCCACCCAAAAAAAAACAAAATGACATGTACACACATACCTGAATGTCACATACATAATGCAAGTTATATTAGCTTGTTATAGACGGCGTTAGTGGTAAGTATTTTTGAGCACTATGATAAATGCACACTGTAATTAAAAACGTTCCAAATCTAGTCGCAATCTCAGCGACAGTCAATGTCAAAAATGTTGGGAAATTAGAGGTATTTTTGACAGACTAAGATCAGACTTTAAACGTTCTTGAAATTACGAAAATTGCCCCTCTGGTATAATGCTAATATACCTATAATAGTACCTACGTACTATTTCGTCTATATTTAGTTATTGATCCAGAGCAACGGGTTTCGGAAAATCAATATACTCGTATGTAGATATATTAATTTTCCAAAACCCGTTTCATACTAGGTAGCAACTTCTAATCATTTTACGACCAATCAAATTTGAACGCACCAGTTTCATTAATCACAAGTCCCCGGATATAGGATGACGTATGGGTATCAACTATTAAATACGGGACGGACCCGAACTAAGTTCGGATCTAACTCGTAAACAGGGTCATAAAATTCGTCACGTAGGTTTCCGGTCACTTCCTTGGATTACGTTTTCGGTAGCCTGTTTATAGGCCTGTTAATGTCATAAAATATTTTTACTGAGATATCATAAAGTTTTTGTGTTGTACTAAAATACTAGGTATAGTAAGACAAGAATTTTGAGGTAAGATTTTGGTGTTAAGACAACTCACTCTCGACTACCATCAACGGACTTACATTCAGCCACCTCGAACCAGCCCTCGCGGTACGCGTCCAATCATTTTGCCACCTCTTCTTGGGTAAGTTTTTGAAGTGAAAACTTCTTTAGCGGCGTTGTGCACTTTTGTTGTGATGGGTAAAAAATGTTAAACTCGCATCAGGACACGTGACCTGATCGAAAATTCGTAAGACGGAGCTTGCGTCAGGACACGTGACCGGATCGAAAATTCGTAAGACAGAGTAGACCGCATTCCAAAATATCAAAAATGAACAACGTTCATATTCAAGTTTTCACTTCTGCCGGCACTCCCGGAGTGCAACCCGTTTTGTTTTTGTAAGCCTCTTTTGTCCTACAGCTACGCAAAGGCCTCCCCCAAATCCTTCCAAGAACTCTTTTCTCGCGCCACCACGAACCAGCCCTCGCGGTACGTGTCCAGGTCATCTCGCCTTCTCTTCCTGGGCCGGCCTAGGCGGCGCCGTCCAGTTTCAGGCACCCATTGTGTGGAAAATTTTGCCCAAACCGCTGGGCAAAATTCACGTCACGTCAGCCGCACGAACGATGACTGCAACGTGCGTGCGGCTGACGTGACCTGCCGATGTGGGTAAATTATCGTTTGATTTATTATTTCTAACGTAGGAATACACAGCACAGCACAGGACCACACATTGTAAATAAAATAGCTTTTAACGGTATGAAATTAGAATTTATTTTATCTTATTTAATTAATTAATTTTACAGGAAACCACTTAATCAGCTTCTTTGTATAAAAAAAGCGTCTTATGATATAATTAAATCATCAATACTATATAATAATAACCATGACACCCAGTAACACAGTAATACCTTAGTTCAGATAAAAGAGTAATAATTTACAGAGAGGCAGAGTAGTAATAATTAAGAGCAATACAACCTGTGCACCGGGCAACGCCTGAAGTTAGAATGCCATTTTGCCGCTGTGCGGACCGTTTTATACGCTGGTATGGGATGGAGGTGGGGTAACGTCGTAGCGCGCTACGTCGTAGCGAACTACGACGTAGCGAGCCACCACGCAGCGCGCTCCCACTCCGCCCCGCAGCGAGGAGGTGCGAGAATGACGCAGCGCGTGGCCCGATGCACGTGCTGTTTGCAATGCCGACAAATATAATACCCTTTTATTATTTGTACTCGTTAAATACTAATATAAATAGATAAAACGTTCAGTCAGTGCAACAAAAGACACAATACAAGTAATAAAAAAAAAAATCAAAGAGAGGTGAAACATAGAAAAAAACAAAGATTAAAAAGCTAAATGAAAAAAGAAAAAAAATGAAATGAAAACAAAATTAAATGTTGAAATCTCACATAGGGTGACTCAATGGGCGGTTTTTTCCGAAGTATTTATGTATCATCGTATGAAACTTTAGTTGCTGGCTCAAACCAAAAGACAACAAAAACGCTCATACAACTACGTAACCATTTTCCTAAGTTTTGACTTCTCGTATCGTCGACGTTTATTGAGCTAACATAATAATATGTTATCGTCCAAACTTATATTTTTGTCAAGTTTCTGTAAGTTTTCTTCTGAATACTTCGACTTTAGTTTGGCTGTAAGGGAACAAGAGACAAATGGACATTATTTCTAAAGTTTTTAACGTGATTGGAGCGATAACTGAAACAAAGAACTAAGTTATAATGAAAAGTATGAGTGTGATATAATTATTATCATTCTAGTAATATTTATTTTACAAGTATTTAAGTATGTTTATTTGTATGTATGTTAGTATATTCTCGTAATATTTGTTTAGCTTTTAAGTGAATTGTTTTTTTAAGTATTATTTTTGTCTCCTTTGCTCTATCACACGCTGTCTACATATCTGTATCTATTGTCCTATCTCAGGTATGCTGGAAGAAATTTCTTATGAAATAAGCATCACCTCTGTAACTATTTTTTCTGTTTCTTTCAATTTATATGTATGTATATACAGACGCCAGCACATCAAACTACTACAATCTGTCAAACTTTAATAGATTTTCAACTTTATCGATACAGCATTAAGGTTCAAAGTTGATTGGACTGTTTTTCATTGTCTGTTTATTTAATGATAAAATAAATAAAGTATTCAATTGGTACTTTAAACGAAGTAAAACGTACCTCAGGCAAACTTTCCTGGTTTGAAGTTTTATTACTGTACAGCTCAGTTGATTTCCCATAAGTGCCTAATTAGTTTATTTTAACTGAACAGTAAATTACCGACAGTATCTCCTACACGTTCTTTGAAAGCATTCGATCATGAAAGGTATTATGCAACGACAAGAACAAACCATCTGGATTCGTTCCCAGTTGACGGCAATGTGACACAGGACTTAAACATAACTGGCGAAATGGGTCGGGGGGCTTTCGGGACCGGGACCGCGGTCCCGGTTTCCCCCTTATTTTGAGTGGTAATGTAGGTGTACTATTGGTGCACTTCTGCCTGAACCTTTGGGGAATACAAGCGTGATGTTATGCTATTTCAAGAACAAATAAAATACCAAAACAGCAAAAAGACATCACAGACAAAAACAAAATATAATTTGCACAAAAAAAATCTACAAAAGAATTTACAATGGACTCTTGATCGAGGGTTTCCAGCAGAAATATAGCGAAATATACTCAACAATATGTCCCGAAAACCGAGAAGAACCGTTTCAAAGCCCGACTTCGTTTCAAATGGAAATCTGGATGTGAATTTTCATGCAAATTTCCCAGAGGTGTTATACATGGGAGGCTGTAACGCGGATGTTAAAATCTCAGCGTAAATTCTATTCATGTATGGTAACGTTGTTATGGGGTGGATCGCTTTTGTTTTCGGCCCCATAGATTTCACAGTCACTGTCTCTTTAGGCAATAAATTCAGAAAATGTTGCTGCATTATGGATATAATGTGACGTGAAATTGTCTTTTTTGTTGTGAATGCGAAGAATTCGGTGTAAGTTTTTAATGTTATTTATTTAGGGGGAAGTGCAAGAGTAGCCCACGTAATTCAAATGTTCTTACGTTTTTTTACAATTTGACCGGTTCTGTGCTTCCCGCTTCACAAGGTCATCGCTCCACCATGTGGGTGGCCTTCCTACGCTATGTCTTCCGCGGTCACCACTCCAGAAACTTTCGGCCCAGCCCATTGCCAAATAAGTTTGGCAATTCTTCGGGCTATGTCGGTTACCTTGGTTCTTCTGCGAAAACTCAAAACCGAAACCGAAACTAATATGAACGCCAAATTGAAAACTAAGCCAGTCAACTTTATGACAGATGAAAACTATCTTCGCAGTATCAGTAGATAGTCAAAACATTTTTGCCGAAACTAAAACAAACTTTACTAAAACTAAAACAATAATGAAATTTTAGTCGGCGACCTCTCACAAAATTATCACCGTTTCCGTATTTTGACAGTGTTATTCACAATTTAAAGGACAAGGACCTTTATTTCCAAAGTTTTGGGATTGCAAAGTTATTTAATTCTGTCACGTTTTGTCATTTTCATTTTGTCTATTTTGGGAAGGAACAAATGAATTTTTTTTTTTGTTTCGCTTTGTGAGATAAGACTGGCTTTCTATCGATTTTTTCTGGTGGTCACTTAAAAATAATATGGTTTTATAGCCATTAGTCAATTGATTGATTGATTAGGTAGCCAATTCATTTATTTATTTATTTAAATGCCTTAAAACTATCATTACAGGTCTTACTTAACCTAATGCGATAGCCAAGTCACACATACAAAATTAAAAATAAGTCACAAACTACATCTTCATAATCATCATCCTACAAAAATCTCTATTCATTTAACTCAATCCAGGGATGCCTACTACTTCTTCTTTCAACTGCTGTGAACCAACCTGTAAAGATCATCGAATTATCTACGAGTAAAAACCTGTCCGTAGCGCGTCGCCATGCTTGACTAGAAGTAAAATATTCACACTAGAAAATTTCAGATTGCAACTATCGCAAAAAATATCCATCAAAGAGTTGCACTCTATAACTTTGCACACATAGACGTGTTTCTGAAATGTTTTGTTTCTCATATTTTATTAATTGAGGAATTCTAACAAAATGTTGCTACATCTTAAAATCCTACACCAAAAATCACAATGTATATGAGATATTCAGTTTAAGTCTAGTGCACTCCTTTAGCTACAGGTGGCCACAACTGCTTTAATTAGTATGGACTAAAATAACTTCGTAATTAAAGTACAAACTCTACGTTATCAGTAACTATTTAAGAAAAAATTAAATACACAAACGCGGAATATGAAAACATTACTTAAAAACTTCTTTTAAAGATTTTTAATGACACTTGAGACATTTTCACATTTAGGTAGAATTTCCTCCATTCGTTCAAGAAAAACCATGTCTCGTGTACGACAACAATTCTGTGAGTGATAATCAGAAGACCAATTCCCTTAATTAAAAACGCTCAAAATCTAGTCGCAATCTGATCTCAGCGACAATCAATGTCAAAAAAGACGTGCCAAAAATGTAGGGAAATTAGAGGTATTTTTGACACATTGAGACTGCGATCGGTCTGTGAACGTTCTTAAAATTAAGAAAATTGCCCCTCTATTTATGTATTCCTAGATTAGTTTGCCAATTTCTCCCCAATATTATAAACACGCGGCTAAATATGTTCAAACATAATCAAAGTTTTGATTGATCGGCATTAAGTTCATTATGAATTTAATTACCATCAACTGGATATGGATTAGAAACTATTAAAGTTTGCCTCTGTATTTCAGATCGGCGGTTAGACTCTGATGTTGTTTTTCTATAGTGGAAATTGTTTTCTGTAAGGATTTATTTAATAGTGTTTGCTTGTGTATTTTTACACATATAGATTGACTTGGAATGTATTCATAGTTCAGTGTTGGTCTCAGTATGCACATACTATCATCATACATGAGGCCAACACTTAAATATATAATTAGTTCATATTTATAAGAACCTACATAGAGTATAGATAGATTGGCATTTTAACAAGGGGTAATCCTTGTGAAAATGCCAATCTATCTTATACTAATAATAAAGCTAAAGATTTTATTTTAAGAAAGAAAAGAATGAACGAAAAATGCGTTTATTGGCATTAAAGCAAAATAGATACACCTTAAAACTATAAAACAGAAAATTATGATTCAAACTCAAACTCAAATCATTTATTTCAATTAAACCATTTACAGGCACTTTTGAATTGTCAAAATTAAATAGTCGGTCAGTTAGTCAGAAAGTTGAAGCTAGATGCCCATTCCAAAGAGTAGATCTCTATGGAGAAGAACGGGCAAGAAACTCCATGGACACTCTTTTAAATCAAGACATTTTTACAAAATCCTGGTTACATTATTCTTATTGCTTCTATATGTGAGAACAATGTAAAAAAAACAAATTAAAATATAAAATTAAAAATAAGCCTTGGGAGTTAAGAGATGACCAGTCTCAACTGATGGCGCCCGTTCACGAACATGACGCGTGGATCAGTACCACCCAGCTCAACCATTTCGTAGGGAATCGAATGATCCAACACACGCGCCACCACCAGTGAGACATTTAAGTGAGCATGACATATTCTCAACTGCCATGCTCTTTCAAGTCAACAACAAAATATCATAAAAAACGGATCCATGGTTCTTACATTTACAAAATTTTCAAAAATGCTTCTAAATTATACAAAACTATAGTTTGCAATATAATTAAGATGAGAGAAAAAAAAAATAACTGCCAATCATGAAGAGGTATTTAATACTGAAGTATTAAAAGTTAATCCTGATTAAATAAAATAAACACTAAAAAAAAACAAAAAGGGGAAGCATCTCTTCCAAATATTGAAATTGTGATCAACTTGTGATTATAATGTCAAAAGGGCTTCAGCTCAGTATAATGTCAGATGACAACACAAGTGTACCACCTGACGTTGATTTTCAACTGCAACCCACGAGTGCCGTACGCTGGAATAACAAACACATAGGAAAGTGTGTGTCCGTTATAATAAATTAAGAGAATTAATTAAATGTGATAATATATTTAAGCTCATACAAACTATTTTTGTTTATACATTTTTATAAACAAAAATATTTAAATAAAATAAAGGAATTAAAGCTAAAGAGTTTATTTGTTTGAACGCGCCAGTCTCTGGAAGTACTAGTCGGATTTGCAAAGTTATTTTTGCATCTGATAGCCTAGCGCAGTCCTTGTGGAAGGTATTAGGACCATGCCAGGACTCTTAGGGGAGCCTAGCAAAAAGAAAAAGATTAAGAAAGAACAGTAAGCAAAAACAAAATAAAAGCGCGGGCAGGCGATACGATGCGACGGGATGTGTTAGGGAACAAGAAATTTTACGCGGACGAAATCACGAAGTAGAAGCTAATTAATTATAAGTAGACATCGGATTATATGCATTTGCATGTTTGCATATGCAAATGCATAAATAATTCTATTATAATAATAATAATATAATATCCCTGGACATTTTACACAGCGCCATCTAGTCCCAAGCTCAGCAACCTAATGCTTGTGTTATGGTAACAAGATGGCTGATAAACTACTTATATACATTTTTTTTTTTTGTAAATACATACATATTATAGATAGAAAAACACCCAGACTCGGAACAAATACATGTAGGTCATACAAATATTTGTTCCGTGCGGGAATCGAACCCGCGACACGCAGCGCAGCAGTCAATCGCTTAACCACTGCGCCAACCGTGCCGTCGTATTTTTTATCGTTATTGCATATTTTGGTACATTTTCATTGATAGTGCTTATTTCACTGGTCACACGTATTACGTGTGTTGTATTACGCCTAAAATTCTGCCTGAAAAGGTATCTGCAGAAACGACGCCCAATTTCAAGTTCTGCCCGGTAACGTCAGTTGACGTCGAAAGGTCATTTTCAGCCTATAAATTAATATTAAGTGACAAACGTCACAAGTTTGCTTCAAAAAACCTGGAAAAATATGTGATTGTTTATTGTCACAAGAATTTTATCAAATAAGTTCTTGAAATTTATCGTTTATTATATGTTATAATAATAATATTTACGTATAATATATAAATATAATGTGAAAATAAACGTAAATTCTAATAATAAATGGGTTTTTGACTGTGCATATTTCGCCCTTTTTAGTGCATATTTCCATGCATATTTTGGCATTTTGATGTCTATAAGTCAGTCAGCTTGCTTCTATAGGATACATTTTTCAAACATAAATCAATGAAAAAGCTCTGCAGTGCGATTCTATGACCATCTCACCGTGAAATCTTATGTGAAGTGAGCGTGAAGTGAGCTGTCAGTGTTACCACCTGATACCTAGCGATTAACCAAGCATACATTTAAAATCATAATCGAAAATAATATTTACATACGGAACCATATGACGACACAGCTCACACACTTAAATTAACAGTACTTGTATGTTCGTGTATTTTGGTCGGTATTTGCATGCAGCTACGCTAATTCTATTGATAATTTTATATAATTTCAAAGCTAGTATAAAATGATCAATAAAATTAGCCTTATACACATGAATAACATATAAAATACTTTTTATCCTGATATTCCCGCGGGATAGACACCTATGCGGGTGAAACCACGGGGCGCTGAGAGTCGTTTATAAATTAACCCGTTAATCGAATTCCTATAAAACAGAACAATAAAATAGTCTCCAAACTGTACCTTCCTAAACCCAATTGATTCTCCATCCAAATCTAGTTATTACACCTGGACCGACCTAAAATAACATTTACATTTAAAACCTCTCGGGGATATTATTAACTAATCAAAATAATAGTTTGTACTTCCCAATTTCAAGTGAAACTAACGACGAAGCAATTTGAAGTTTTAAATTAAGTAACCACCGGGGTAATTGCGTAACATACTATCAATAGCTTTCAATTAATAGCAATAGCTTTCATTTTGACAATTCAACAACATTCATTGCGTTATTTACGTTGTTGATCAGATTTTTTTTGATAATACCAATGTATTAGCAATATCCTTCAAATTTATATAAAAAAATTACTATGGCTTTAAGCGTAAATTACGGAGAAGACATGTACATTTATTTAGCTATCTAACGAGGTACAAAAATTTAAAAAAATATTGTTTTGGTGGTTTATGCCATTCCACTAGTTTCCTACCTCCTAGACCGTCAAATTACAAGTCACCCTGTATAGATAGATGGATGTGTTCCCAAATCCATCATCATCATCTGCCGAGCCTTTTCCCAACTATGTTGGGGTCGGCTTATAGTCTAACCGGATGCAGTTGAATTTTACCTTGAGCGACTGCCTATCTGACCTCCATAACCCAATTACGGGGTAATACGATACCCCTTGGTAAGACTGGTTGTCAGATTTTCGGGCTTCTGACGACCCGTAACGACTGTCAAAGATCCACGAATGACAGCCGGGACCAACGGATAACGTACTTTTCGAAGCACAGAGGGTCTTGACATGTAAAGACAGTCACCCATCCACGGACCAACCGCGGCAAGTAGCTTAACCTGAGTGATGGACCCGTGCGGCTGGTATTACTTAGCCACAAGCCCCTCTATGAGTTCCTAAATCCAATGATCTTTAAACTTGAGAGATAGCACTACATAAAGTAAAATAACTAACTAGTCATCCGAAGTAACTGCAAAGACCACTATATCTTCGGAAGACAAGACAAAAATAAGACAACTGTTCTTCCCTGTACATTATTGTAGTAGTGCTGAAAGTAATAAGTTAGCCAGTCTTGTAGGCAATCCTTGTCTGTCAGTGGCTTAAGCTGAGTTCTACCGCGATCTTCAAACTCAACAGGTAAGTCAGTCTTCGGTGGAGGAAGCACTCATTTCTTTAAGATGAGCTTACCCAGTGATCACCTGCAACATGTAACTGCATTTCTTTTACCAGTATTTTCTCTATACTTATAATTATTTTTAGGTTGCTTAGCTTGGGACTAGATGGCGCTGTGTGAAATGTCCAGGGATATTATTATTATTATTAATTATCATTGACTATGGAGTTTTCAGTGAAGGATATTTTTTATTTTATTATTAGTTAGTTGGTTAGTTATTAGCCTGAGATGTCCCACTGTTGGGCAAAAGTCTGCCCACTCTCTTTCCACTTCTCTCTGTTCAAAGCTGATGAGGACCAGTTCTTGTTGAAGGAGTCCAGCTCATGGGATGCCTCCAACAACTTTATTTTGTAAAAAAAAAAAAATAGACAATGCCATTAAATCAAAGAAAGATAATAAAGTAGTAACTTAGATTTAATTAATATTTATTTATTTGCAAAAACATGTGTATATAATATATATGGTATGATGCTTATTATAAGTGTTACAAGGTATTTTTTGGTTCAGCATGTTTGACCATGGCTGGTGTACAAATTAGGTCGAAAGACAAAAAAAATTCAAAATAAGAATACAAAGAATAATAACATAAACAAATCAACAATTTATTACAACACTAATAATACATTCAAAAAAATAGGTCAATAGTCATGGGATTCTAAATAAATAGAATAGATTCAGTCAGTATCTTCAGAGCTTATGTATACTAAAGACGACACTTCAGCATACTTTACTGCAGCAAAATCATAGTAATTTCGAATCATCATCATCAAAGCCTTATAATGCATACTTTGTAAAGCTTTCCTTCCTAAACCATAGATTTAAAGCATCCTACATATATTTCCACTTCACGCACATTTCTTCGTTTATATATTATTGTTACCAACAAAGTATCAGTAAATAACAGCGTCGTCTGACCGCACCACCAACTCCATTATACACTACATCAAAATGTACACTGAGGAGATGAAGTGCGTACATTGTTCTCTTCCACGCAACTGTACTAAATCATTCTGGGAGTTCGTCACGCACAACTCTTTTGTTCACCATTGTACTCGCTTCTAAAGGGTATTGTCGAGTACAGGTGAATGGATGCGGTAGTTTATAGTTCAACAACAGGTAGGGTTGTACTAAAATGTTTTGTAGAGGCAGGGGTAATGCACGTAAGGGCCGGATTTTTTGCTGGAGTAGTTTTTATGGGTCGGGGAATGAGTGTTTGTGTAACTCCGGGGTTTTATTGAAATTATTCTCGTAATCGTGTAGTTTAAGTTGGGCTTCAGGCAGCTGGCACGTCAACATTTCGAAGCGTAAGCACTTTTTGTCGACAAAATAGTTTTACAATTTAAAAAAAGGAGGAAACTTTATCAATAAATCATATTTTACAATACCACATTGCTTGTCACATAATAAAACCAAAAATCTACTATCATATTACCAACGGATTAGCTGTGCAATATGAACACATGAAGCGCTAGCAATTTTTTACAATGAACGTCTAGGATTACATTTTCAATACCCTTTACGAAGCTACACTGTCATCATTTTTTTAATCCTTCAATATTACCACATATTCTTCCATTTGTCTTTCTACTTCAAATACACGTCTTATATTATCTTCAAGGGTTACTGTGGTTCTATTGTTGATTATGCTTTAGGCTTATTTACGAGGTTCCTCCTTGAATTATGAGGTGTCACCGCGGGGTTGATTTATATGCTGAGTGGATAGTACGACACGCGATCATCTATGGATGGCGAAATAAACTTAATTAAAGTCGGGTTTATATCATAAATTCTTGAACATGCTCATGTGCGGGTGCACCACGGGGTTAAGTGAAAATAGATGGGTAAAACCCGTATTTTTAAGAATGTTCGCATTTATGTGGTGCTGGGGAGTTTGTTGTGCCACTTCTTCCCAGCGAAAGCACTAGGAAGTGGCGAAGGGCAGGCGTTTTGGGGGACTGTCTTATGTATTTTGACTTTTGACGTTCGAAAAGTTCCGTTCATTAGTAATGAATTTCTGACTTTGATCATCTACTTTTGCTGTTGACTGTACCTAAATATTATTACAACTACAATACATTTTGCGGGTCCCTCAAGCAGGTCCTACCTTCAGATTTTAAAATTCACAGTAAGTAAACTAAGCCTGTATTTTTATCTCAACGTAGGGGTCTTGTGTTTTAAACTCCTCACTTTAATCCCCAAAACCTTCAGACAATGGCCTATCAATTTTCACCAAGCACTCGATTATTATCAATTACTAATCAGGAATTTCCGCAATCTAATTAGTTCAATCGATCAAACACATTGTCGCGCTCCTAAGTGATAGCTACATGACGCAGTTGCCACTGAATGAAAGGTACAGAAGGAGAAAACGCTTGCACGCATACAAATATAGCTATTTTTTTTTTGAGTGTGGGAAATCATTAAATGACCCCTCCCGCTCTGGGTGGAGCGGAAGGGAGTGTCCGACTCTTACTGACTAAAACCCACCCGTGTTCCTTCCTTAGCCCTTTATGTTCCAGGGCAGCGGTAACCCTTTCGGACGATCCCGCTACCCTGGACACATATCGCCCTGCAGTGAAAACCTCTTGATTTATGGGGAATGATAAAAATTATCTGAAAAACCGGCCAAGTGCCAGTCGGACTCGTACACAAAGGGCGGAACCCTTCGTGTCCACACGAAGCACAGTCTTGTGTACACAACAAGGCAAAAAATGCCGAAAACGTGGTTCTTGTACGGACCCATTAATTTTTAAAAATTAAACAAAAAAATATTTTTATTTCTACTTTTTGTTGTAGCGGTAATAGTGAGATACAGCCTGCTGACAGACATACGGACGTCTGTACAGCGGAGGTTTAGTAATAGAGTCCCATTGGCACTCTTTCTAAAAATGGCCGTTATTGACGTTCCCCGAAGGTCTCTCATCAATAGAAGGCATTCATATGCTGGAGACCAGAAGGGCATGTGACCGGGTAGGCGTTATGCTCAAAGTATGGAAGGGTATGACGGATGCTCCTGACATCCATAATGAGCTGATTCGACTCTACACACGGAATAATTATCTCCGTGGCAGAATACAACGACTGCTAGGCGTGCCTTCGCGTCTGACTGCGGCCCGTGCTGCGTCTCCCACACCGCGCGTGTTGACCGTACTAAATAAGCTCGTGGAGGCCAACCCAGACCGATCTGTTCGCTAATAAATTCACCAATTTATTGGCTATGTACAGACGCCAGCACATCAAGCTACTACAATCTGTCAAATTTCTTTAATAGATTTTCAACTTTATCACTAAAGCATTAAGGTTCAAGGTTGATTGGGAAAATTTGTCAGTTTCTGGTAGCTTGACTTGCTGGCGTCTGTACCTAAATTTTTGTGAGACTAATAGTATTTAATTTTTGTTATTAGTTTATGTTTTATGTTGGTACTTATTATATATACTTTCATTTATGTAATTGGTTTCTTAAGCCGTGTAAGTCATATAAAGAAATTCATCTTAGAGCTGTGCACGTTTGTTTTAAATACGCATTACGAGGTAGGTATATACAAGTAAATAATACTATATTAATACAAGTAATATACAAGTAAATAATAAAGAAAACATTTTTTTTTCTTTACGAGGTTTTCACTTCACGGCGACTATATACAGCACACATGCACGCTTCACGTACAGCAAGTGCAAGCGTACTCGCGACCGGCATTTGTTTGAGATAGTTTGAAACCACCACGCTGTTTGTTCGTACGCGTCTATGTGTGTGTGCGCCTGTTTTCGCTCGTTGTATGGAGCCGACCTTCTGTTCCTATTAATTTTGTACTTGCTTTGAAACTGAACAACTTCAATGAATGGAACGGAGTTCTTGTCCAGTTGAATCGTTTTACTTGAAACTTGTTTCAACTTGTTCATAAGTTTTAAGTCTTTGTACGTATTGTTTTTGTTTTTATTGAGTTGATTCAGTTTCAGTGGCTCTTTTTCAATAGGTCAGGTCAATTTAAGGTTTTAGGTTTTTCTAATTTGTTTTTTTTACTAAATATTTGCTTCCTTATTATAACATTTATTTTTACAAAGTCATCAAATGTGTAGTTCAGAATAGTTCCATTAAACAGAAACTAAAATTTCAGTTGGCTAAAAATATGAAAACAGCAAAATATGGTATATAGAATCAAGTTCTTCTAACTGAACAGACAGCTGTGCTGCTGGGGAGTTTGTTGCACCACTTCTTCTTCCCAGCGATAGCACTAGGAAGTGGTGAAGGGAGGGCGTTTTGGGGGACTGTTATGTAATGATGACGTTTATAAAGTGCTGATTCTCAGCCTAGTTTGAATATGACTTTTGATTTTGAGAAAACAATATTCATGATGAACTGTGAAAATATCAGCATTAACATTAAGTGTTTGTCATCCTTCTTTCATTTAAAAAATAAACCAAGTGTGAAATCAGATTTCTAAATACCAAAGTTAAACTAGTTACGACCAATCATTCATACTTGAATTAATTATAATAATTGGGTCTCATTACTAATGTACAGTTCACCGCAAAACGTTAGCACTGCGACAGACGTAGCTGTGTACGACAAGGGTTTGATGCATTTGTCTACCAATCTATTATTTTGAGGGTCTATTTTGATATACAGTAATACCTGTATGTCAAATCAATCAGTTTAGCGTTTAGTAACTATGACGGCATCAGCTTCCAGTCTAACCAGACTCAGCTGAATGCCAGTATCTTACATATTGACAACACACACCCACACACACATGGGTAACACGATAAGTCTTGGTAACACTAATTTGTCAGACTTTTGGGCTTTTGTAGATATTTTTTAGGGATATTTATCCCTCAATTTTACACAATAAATAGCACCTACCACTGTTTGACTCTGCATCACACAAAGGTTGACTGGTAGAAAATGCCATGAAAGTATAAAATAAATAAATAAATATTGACTGTCAACAATCTACGAATGACAGGCATCGGCTTGACGTGTGACTTTCCGAGACACGGAGGGGTCTCTATATGTCACCCATCCACGAACCGACCGAAAAATTTGCTGTTCCATACAAGTTGACCGCGCAGGTATTGTACTTTTCTAATGATACAGCCGATTTTTTTTTTATAACCAACGAAACTTAAAAAAAAAAATATTTGACCCACACTAGGTATTACTCCTGTATCGTGGGTGCGTTTACAAACATTTAAACTCACATAAACAAACAGCTAGACCCGGAACAACTACCTGCAGGCAATACAAATATTTGTTCCGTGCGGGAATCGAACCCGCGACACGCAGCGCAGGAGTCGATCGCTCAGCCACAACGCCAACCGTGTGGTCAGTAGTCAATGATTTCGATGCAGGGGGCTCAGAATCATGTACTGAAATCACAGTAAAAAATTTCGCGATGCCGTCTCTGTCACCCTGTGTTACAAAAAAAAAAAACCTAAAGTAGGTAATGGTGGTTCATGTTTCTGTCATCTCAGAATCATGTAGAGAAACCACGGTAAAAAATTTCGCGTCGCTGTCTCTGTCACCATATTATGTTAAAAAAATAAAAATAAACACTTAAAATAATGGTGCTTCTGTTTCTGTCTTTCTAAAGACGTGATCTCAAAAAAAAATCTAACTAAACAAATAACTATAAAAACGCGATAAATAAAAGCTTTTGAAAGACCCGAAAACATAAAAAACACCCATAAAAGAACTAGCAACGATAAGTAAAGTAGAAGAATATGATAAAACAGAGCAAATTGAATTTGATGAAGTGCGGACACTGAGAATACTGAATGGGGGAAAGTTTTACCGCTTCAACACCTTCGAACGTGGCGAGGAATAAATTGGAATCCAATTGTTTGATGTAAACATTAGAAACCTATTTGGAACCATTTACTTAGTTATTGGAATTATTGGCGGAATGTCTGGGAAGACTTTGCAAACATTGTTCTAGGATTTTGTTCAAAAAATATTTTATTTAAAAGGAGTAAAATTCTTGTGGTTTGATTTACTTTATTATCATTATCTACAGCCTTAATTCAGCCACGACTTTGAATAGATCTTTAAAGAAAAGAAAAAAAAAACTTAAATAAATAACCTACTATGGCACTTAGCTTCTTGTTTAATGAATCTTGTCGATATTTCTTAATTCAAATTCAAATTCAAAATAGTTTATTGTGGTAGTTAAAAATAGTTAGGTTCAAATAGTTTAGGTTCATAAGATGGTGTGTTAGTTACAGGTAAGTCTGCTATGTCCCGCCATTGAGGCATACAAAATTCACATTATATGTTCGGTTCATAGTTAAAATACAATACAACAAATTGTCATGCAATATATTAAGATTAAATTATGTCAAATTACAAATTAGTCATGAATAATATTTATTTTAAATTACAATTTAGTCATGTTATAAAAATAGTATGTTTCAATGTATTGTCATTTAAAAATTCTCTTATAGAGTAATAACATTTACTTAACAATAATTCGTATAGTTTTTTTTTAAAGGCATTTACATCGCTCATATTTCTAAGAAAAGGTGGAAGATTATTAAATATACGTGGGCCCATACAGAATATGCTCTGGTGCAAAAGCTTTGTTTTACTGGCTACGGTGCGCAGCTTGTCTTTATGTCTGGCCCTAGTGCAAAATTTAAATAAGTTTGGATTTGACTTTATGAACATTACAGTTTCATATATGTATACACTAGGGAGAGTTAATATTTTTAAATTTGTAAAATGTGGTCTGCATGAATCCACTTGGTGTATATTGCACATCGATCGCACGCAACGTTTTTGAGCTCTAAAAGCACGCTCTTTTTCTACAGAGTTGTCCCAAAATATGATGCCGTAGCGTATGATTGAAGCAACATATCCATGATAGGCAGTTAGTAATGCAGACTGACTGACAGTGTTTCTTAATCTGTAAAGAGCATAAGAGCTCTGACTAAGTCTTTTACAAACTTGCTCTATATGTGGCTTTCAATTTACTTTGCTATCAATATAGAGACCCAGAAATTTGGTTACATTGATTTCTTCTATGTTGGTTTGAGAGTAACATATATTTAAATTGGTATTAGGTTGTATTCGCTGTTTAAAATTCATGATTTTTGTTTTTTCTAAGTTTATTCTTAGGTCATTTTCATCAAGCCATTTTATAAATTGTTGTTAGGGTGCTATTTAAGTCAAGTTTTAACTTAATCCTATCATTACCGGTAATTAGTATAGTACTATCGTCAGCAAATAAGGTCATATGGTGCATTGTAACTGTCGACATGTCATTTATATAAATTAGAAAAAATGGTGGGCCTAGAATGCTGCCCTGAGGGACACCGGAAAGGATATTTCTAACCTCAGAAACAACCATTTCTTCAGTTCTGGTAGCTAAACAGACTCTTTTTAATTCTACTATCTGTTCTCATTTATATATTTACGGCGCAAACTGTTTCTATTACAATGTCACTATATTGGAAACCATTTTTAATTCCGCGTCAGTACTAACATTTTATGATGGTACAGACGCCAGCAGTTCAAGCTACCCGAAACTATCAAATTTTCCCACTCAACCTTAATGACAAATTCTAGTAGCTTGATGCGCGCCTGTACTATAAAGTATTATAACTTTTGTCACCACTTTCAATCTACCTTGCCTTTTCCCAACTATGTTGTGGTTGGCTTCCAGTCTAACCAGATGCAGCTGAATACCAGTATTTTACATGGAGCGACTGCCTATCGCTATGCCTACAGCCCAGTTACTGGGTAATACGATACACTAATGACAGCCGGAACATTGGTTGCGGCTGTCAGGTTTTTGGCACGGAGAGTCGATATGTAATACATCTATTACATATCGAAAGCTCTCCCATAACCCATCCATGAACCGACCGCAGCAATCGTAGCCACGAGCCCCTCTATCGTCACTTTAACGTATAATAGGTGCGCAAAAAATGACGATACTATGTAGGTTCCACAAAGAGTTAATAGTTTTATTTTTATTTTATTCGCTTCATGCAATTGCAACACTGAGCACGTCCGTCAGTACTCATTCTTTTGCAATCTGTACAGGAAAATAAAGAAAACCTTTTAATGCTCTCCGAGTTGAAATGTGCAATATATATTGCTATCTTTCGCGATGTTTACTTCAAACAAGATACTGTAAAGCACTATGTGAATTGAATGAGACTCGGGAGTCTATGAAAAAAGATGCACTTTTATCGATAAAATGTTCCTAGACTTCATTTATTTCGATATCTTTAATGATACCCTATCATACCTAACTTTGATGTAGACGTGTTCTTGAGTGGAGAACGCGAATCAGCAAACGGGAAGGTAAGATTAGATAATTTATTTGCGTAAAACATCGTATACAAAGGTGTTATTAAAGCATAAGATAATACATGTTTTGCTTAAAAATTAAAGCATGCAAACAACGAATAAATTTTTTTAATTTACAAACATTATAATTTATGCTCAAAAAAATTCTTAATATCATAGAAATTATTTTTATTCAGCCATTTATATAATTTAATTTTGAATAACCTGCTATTTAATGTGTTTAATACATTAGGTAATTTATTATAAACACGTACCCACATAGCCAGACAGCTTTTATTATATTTTGTTATTCTAGGGAGCTCATCTAGTACAAGTCTGTATTGATCACGACGACTTCGAGAGGTTATTTCCTCTGCCGTTTTGAACAATTCTTTATATTTCCTAACAAACATGCATGCTTCATACAAATATAATGAAGGTAACGGTAGCAAAACAAGCCTTTTAAATATTGGTTGACATGATTCATCAGATGGAATCCCGTATATGGCTGGTAAACATTTTTTTTGGTAGGACGCGCTCAATCTAGATGGAGCGACGATCATCGTAGAGTGCTGGTAGCAGCTGGATGAGAGTTGCCGAGAATCGAGTTGAATGCCGTGAAATTCGCGGGGCCCAGCAGTCTAGACTGCTGTAAGCTGATGATGATGATGAATATATTTTTTTCCAAAGGAATCTATTAAATTGATTCCTACCTAAACGTTTATTTAAAGAAACCAATCCAATTAAATGCAATGAATTGGAGTAATAACGAAAGTTTTACCATCTAATGATTGCTCCGGTAGTACAACTTTATTATGACATCAATTAATTACATGCCACAGGCGATTTTATTGCTTCAGCTATGCCTTAAGTTAAAATATCCCCTTAACTTACCTCCCTACCTTTGACCTTAAGGTTCTGGTTTAGGTCAAAACAGCAGCGATCCGTTTTGACCCGTCTTTCCAAAGTAAGTCATCAATTCAATCCGAACAGATGGCTCTGAAATCGCTACTAGGCTTTCGTGAAATTCATAATTTCGAAGTCACCCAATCTTATTGTCTCATATTTTTACCCCAACAGATATTGAACGCATGAATTCTGATAGAATTTATCGTTAGCACTTTGAACGTTCTAGAAATTTAGGGATGAACGGGTTGCCGAGCAAGGTTGTGGAAGTTTCAGTTGGGAACCAAAAATTCAAAGAAATGTGACATCTACCAACCCGCACTGGGCCCGCGTGGTGGATCACGCCCTCTCACAGAGAGGAGGCCTGTGTCCCAGCTGGGAACGTTATAGGCTGATTGTGAAGTTGGGGAATACTGTTAATATAAAATGTAACCATCTTCCAGGGAAGAAGCAATTTCTTTTACTAATCAGCATTATTGCCTGTTCTTTTCCATAGGAACCTCTTACTCTTAGGAGCCCCAAAATATATCCTAGCTAGCTACATCTTTCTGACTGACCGACTCCATTACAATTCAATATAATAAAATGGTTTCATTGAAGTAGATTCTTTAAGTTTGAGTTTCAGTTTGCATTATTGGTCATCTAACAGTTTGACCATTATGACTGACAATGCCTTCCTAGTTTAAATATATTTTTAATCCTTTCTTGTCATACTTTTTTTAGCACCAAACAAATGCTTGTCGCTGTTCAAAAGCCAACAAAGACATGTTCGCCATCTTTCTTTCCCGTGTATTTCAATAATTTCAACCACCCACGTTTCATATCTATAACAAATACCTAGATTATATTTTTCGAATGCCTATAGATCTAGATATGCTGTGTTTTAAAGGTGAACCCTGCAGTTTGCAAAGCTGAAAACCTACTGCTTTTAACCAAATTGATATCGACGAATGAGTAAGAAAGGTTCCTCCTACTTATTCCTACTAATATTATAAATTCGCTACTCTTTCACGCAAAAACTACTGAACGGATTTTTATGAAACTTTACAATAATGTAGCTTATACATCAGAATAATACATAAGATACTTTTATCCCGATATATTCCCAAGAGAGCGACACTTATGCGGATGAAACCGCGGGGCGCAGCTAGTGTAATAATAATATGTACAAAAATGGTGATTAATACTCGTAACTGATCACAATTAGTGGAATCATCATGGCAGAAAGTTTGTAATGCATCCGTTTCAAATAAAAGTCTTTCCCTTATTGCCGTAGTATTGAATAATGACAAAAAGTAAATGTAGAATCTTTTCCATTCACTTTAATGACCTACAAAAACCTGAAACTCTTTTGAACCGACATTCTTTACACAGCTGGGAAAAAATCTATTAAAAGTGTAGTTAAATCACTAATTAGTTTTAAAGTGTCGGAAAAAAGTCGGAGCTAAGTTAGTCCTTGCAATTCACGAGCGCGCGTTATGTGACTCTTATATCATTGTCATAAGGTATAAATTGCAATGAGCGACGCGTTTGTGAAATGTAACAACTGTAAAAGGAGTTAAACACAATTATGTCTGATGTTCAAAGTGAGGTAATCATTTCATTCGCGGTCAAAGAGAATATTCCGCTTTATTATTGCAATTAAAAATGCATGGCGGTAAATCTGTGCTAGTTTTTATGCATCGAAGAAATATTATTTATACTATTTTCTGACAATGAGTGTAGAATTTATCGTTGTCCTTTTTGCTGGTAATAAGATTAAAATGGTACTGAAAGCAAAGTGTTGAAATAAAAACAGTTTTTCGCCTTTTCTACAGCGTATGTGAGTGAACATATTATTTAGATTAAAAATTGTTGACCTTTGATTAAATACATTTTTTAATTGTTTCGTGTGTAACAATTTTGCTTAAGATTTGCCTATAATAAGAGCCGTAAAAGGCTCTATTACATTTTTTTCCAAATTTAATACTAAGTAAAAAAACGAACACTCTTCTGAACACGAACAAATATTTCAAAAAAATCTTAGCGAAAACAAAACCGAACTAACATCACAAAATGCAACAAAAAACCTCTACATCTCGGTACTAAATCTATAAGCCAGCGAGATGGGTGAACACAAAATATTTGTAGCCTGAAAACATGAATATGCATCTACCCAGCCCAGCTTAACGTGTAGAAACGTGAATTATGAGCGAACAGCGGGATTCCCTTTTTGTATTTAGCTGCAATGGAACAATGTAAAAGAATTTGGAGTTTTATTCCGGTGTCGGAAAAAATGAAGCGATGTTTTTGAGGAAATTTTTCTCTGGTGTTCTCTTCAAAAGTGAAGTAGAGACTAGGCCTGATGATTGGTGGTCACTGCTGCTGGTGGACATCTGCGAAGCCATCCTAAAAATAAAGCTGAAATGTCTCATATGCCTGTAAGTATACCTACAGTAAAGTTAAAGAAAAAGTCCTCCAGACAGAATTACAGCCATGCTGATCAATCCTAGCGGAGACCAGCCTTTGGCGCAGGAGTTATTATAGTGCACAGACACAGAAGCACTCTCTCTTCTCTCACTCTCATTGTCCGATGGGTCGGCAGTCCGACACGACCAGAGAGAGATCAGACGTAGGGCCAACGGCTTAACGTACTTTCCGAGGCACCGGGGTATTACACCTCCGACTTCCAAACTCCGGGTTGTTACCAAGAAATTCCCAATGGATAAACCCAATAAAACTTTGTCCGACCCGGGAATCAAACCCAGGACCCCGCACTCAGCAGTCGCGCTTGCGACCACGAGACTAATGTATACGTAAGTATGTAAGTATATAATGTGATTCATTACCCATATGATTCAAACCGAATCTGCGTGGCGTCAGTTCATTCCCGGATGAGCTCATTCACAAAGAGTTCATCAATTACTTTTACTTTACGGTTGGTTTACAACCAACGATACGCTCGTTTTATCCTCACCCTTCGAATTTGTTTTTGTGTAAACATAACCAGGGGGCTTACCACCAGCTTGTATAGCAGGGCAGAAGTTGAACTGCACTGTTTTTTTGTTCTATGACTAAGTACAAAAAAGCAGTGCAGTTCAACTTCTGCCCTGCTATAAGAGCTGGTGTTAAGCCCCGAGAGCGCTCTTTCGTTGAACTATCTATACTCTGACAAGAATATCAAGAAAATAATGCTCATATACAGGCACTAACTGGCACTGGACCCGCGTGGTGGATTACGGCCCACTCCCTCTCACAGAGAGGAGGCCTGTGTCCTAGCAGTGGAGATATTATAGGCTGATCAAGCTAAAGCTCTTAGACACTATGGTTCTTTGGTCGTTTGGTCCAAGCCCACCTTTAGCAGACGGATTGCTGATCGGATTTCATAGTAAATACTAGTACAAAGCGCTATGATTACATTTTTCATCGCAAGAGTCTGTAATTTGTGCCGTTCTATATTAAAATGGAGTTTCTTGGATAGAGTAACTTACAGAGAATCTTTAACGATGCCTCATTTTGAACAAGACTCAAGTAAAATGATTTTGTTTCTTCGCCTCACGAATAGACAATAACTGCATTTTTCTCTTACCTTAAAACTTAAATTATATTGGTTCATAATTTGTAGCTGGATGCAAGAAGTATAGGACCGGTCGATGTGGAACGCTTAGGACGGTGTTGTGAATAGTCTTTGATCAACTTTTTTATTTTATTTAAAAGTTATTTTTAATTTTGTTTATTTTACATATGTATCAGTAATATTTATGTTGTACATAATAAAGAATATTCTACTATCCAACTAATCCGACTAATATTATAAACGCGAAAGTTTGTGAGGATGGATGGGTGAATGTATAAGTATTTGTTGCTCTTTCACGTAAAATCTACCGAACGGATTTGGATGAAATTTGGCGCAGAGATAGTTTATAACCAGGATTAACACATAGGATACTTTTTTTTATCTTGATATTTCCACGGGATCGAAACTTATGCGGGTGAAACCGCAGGGCGCTGCAAGTTCTGTTCTATTCTATAGTCTAAGTCACTTTTTTCATTTGTTTTCTCCGCAGTCGCTATAGCAAGATGTACCCCTTGAGCGTGTAGCTCGTGGGCACGGGGTAAGTTTATATTAATATACTACGTTTACATGAAATTGTTTAATCACACCAGTTACCAATAGCACATTAAGTGCTTAGTATGTACCCTTGTGCAACCGATAATTAAACCAATCGTCTGCACAGATCCTTGGGCTCCGATTTCATCATCGACTGCTCCGATAATCGTGTGCCAAACAGTTGCGCCAGACATGGCAATTAGCTGAAGCCCGTAACTGATTGTATGTTGTAGTGGGTAACTGGTTATCGATGGCTTTGCATTAACTACTAAAGAACCTATTACGAGATTTCTATCTACTTCGAGAAAGGATGCCAAACGATTAAGACTTTTTCGTATTCAGTTTCCTAACCTTATTCCCATGGATTTAATCAAATGTTTTCCCTTCGTTTACGTCAAATATTAATTATACTTAAATTATTAATAATTTTCTTAGCGTATTAATGGCAAAACGTTCAAATATATTTGGCCTACAATTTAGTAGCTAAATTGTAGGCCAAATATATTTGAACGTCAAACCCCGCTCACTGCCACAGTCTCAAATTGACATGCGATGCAAGATGTAAGGTCCCTTACATCATGGATGTTGGGAGTTCATGAATGAACCCTAATCTGTCGAGATTGTCTTTTACCTGTTGATGATGATAAATTGACTGTACTATTTTGAATCGTATCGTAATACAAATACTAAGGATGAACATCTTCAATAAACACGAGGAAGGAGTTAGTATAATAATTGTCTTATGAAGAAGTTCAATTACTCAGATGAATAAATTATGTACATCACTCCCCTCCGGTCTCCGGAGGGGAGTGATGTAGCGGTATCTACAACGCCACATGCGAACAACGCGTCACACTGACGTCACGCAAATCCTGCATCTCGCAAGCAGAGTTTACCGCGCAGTTAACATAGATACAATTTCCCAACATCAATCGTCGGGCAATTGCCCGCCAGACACAACGCCCGTCTGGTCGGAGGATCCTCCCTTTTCTATGGAGGCTGAGTGAACTTTACACCCTGTTCCTCATGCCTCTAAACAGCAGATGTATGTGTACTATACGGACGAGTACGTCTCCAGCGAGTTATCGTCGTGAATACTTTGTCCATAAAATCAATACAAATTACTGCACCCAGGAGTGGCTTATTCCCGTACCGCAACACATGTTATTATCAGTCACAATTGACAAGCTGACGCAAACATCGTACGCATGCACGCTAAATTATTGGCTCGATCAAGTGTGAAATCTGAGCATAAGACAGATTCCGTTGCGACAGAGACTGAATCTTCATGAGCACGCAACCGCACCGCACTACAATCTGTTAAATCTCTTTAATAGATTTTCAACTTTATCGCTGTTGCGGAAATATAAAAACTAATAACAAATCTGAGCTAAATACTAATTAGAAATATAAAAAAAAAAACATGAACTAAATCTCTTTAAAAGTTTCTAACTAGTTACTTAAAATTTCTAATTTACGTTTTTTGCGTAGCGGTCTCGCCACTACTTGCGCCCCGGTGCTCAGATAGGGTCTTGTCGCCGACAATCGCTATAGAACAAAGCTTTGGTTCAAAGTTGTTGGGAAAATTTGACAGTTTCGGGTAGCTTGATGTGCTGGCCTTTGTACAGTGGCCTGTCAACATATATGATTTGTGGAAACGGGTGGGTCCAAATATATCCAACTATCTTCTGCCCGCGAATTCATTCGCACGAAATTATCGCACGCCCGCACTATATTATTTCGTTTTCGCCCAGCGTTCTTTTTTATTATTTTTGCTCGATTCCTCAGTGCCGTAGCGTGAAGCTGAATAGCCTATAGCATTTCTCAAGAGTTGGGCTATCTGGTGCAAAAAAAAAAAAAATAAACAAATCCGACTAGTAATCCGGCTGAGAAGATAGAAATGTTTCGAAAAAGATACTGTGCTGACCCAAAATGGATTAATAATGCTGTTTAGAATTCGTGCACTCAAATTAATGTTCTCCTTACGTTACACGTGTGTACAGTAGACCCACTTTTTTAATTACCAAGGTTAACCATAAAATGATTTAACAAACGGAATAAACATTAACGCACATTATAAACTTCACGATAACGAGTAACAACAAGTGACGTCACACCACAAAGATGGCGGAGTACGCCATAATGGCGCTAAGTGGATACAGCTGTACTCTGTAGTGCTGGAAAAGTGTTAGATGTTAATAAGCAAGTAGGTTTACCTGATATTAAACTTTTGTGTGTACATTAGCCTATTTGGATGACGATTATAAAGTACGTATGTACTCAGTACTTTGGGCTGTTTGGACCTCTATCTTGCGGAGTACGTAATCTTCTCCCATCACATATAATCACCATCTGTCTAACCTTTTCCCAGCTAATTCTGGGGTCGGCTTCCAGTCTAACCGGATGCAGCTGAATACCAGATTTCACGTGGAGCGACTGTCTATCTGACCTCCACAATCCAGTTACTGGGTAACACTATACCCCCCCACACGAGACCTAATTATTATTCTTCGGATTATGGTTCATATTGATTTGATACAAAAGACTTTTTTTACTACCTACTCTCACCCACTCCTGGGCAAAGACCTTCCTCCATTCCCTACATATTTCGCGAGCCCGCGCGTACTCCTTCCAGTGTTGACGGAAAGAGGACGCGCGGGCTTCTGGCAAAAGACACTTAATAACACTCTTTTAAAGTGAATTTGACTACTTTGATTTATTATTATACTAGCTGCGCCCCGCCGTTTCACCCGCATAACTTTCGATCCCGTAAGGATATCGGGATAAAAAGTATCCTATATGTTAATCCTAGTTATAAAACATCTGTGTGACAAATTTCATCCACATCCATGCAGTAGTTTTTGCGTGAAAGAGTTACAAACATCCATCCACACAAAGTAGGATTTTGTTTAGCCTATACTGTCCCACGGCTGGGCAAAAGGCTCTTTCAAGTCCTTCCAGGAACTATTTTCCCACGCCACCTCAAACCTGCGCTTTCTGGACGCCGACCTCGGCGGCGCCGGCGCCGTCCATCTTCACCCATTGTGTGGAGACTTGCTCTTTTTAACCGACTTCTAAAAAAGGAGGAGGTTCTCAATTCGGAGGGTTGTATTTTTTTTTATGTCCGCGCATAACTCCGTCGCTTGCCAACCGATTTGAAAAATTCTTTTTTTGTTGGAAAGGGTATACTTCCCAAATGGTCCCATAGAAATTTCATTAAAAACGGTTCAGTAGTTTGGTTATTAAACCAAAATTACTGGTAAAAATTACAACTTAAAAGTGAAAAATAAAAACTTTTTTTGCAAAAAAAAAACAACCGACTTCCAAAAACGACACTACAAAGTGATAAATAACTTTAATTTCGGAAGTTGGTTGCAAACAACGAAAATGCGAACCCAAGGACACCGACTTCCGAAATTAAAGTTATTTATCACTTTGTAGTGTCGTTTTTGGAAGTCGGTTGTTTTTTTTTTTTGCAAAAAAGTTTTATTTTCTTACTAATCATTTCAGTATTATTTCCTAACAAAATCAATGCCAGTTTACGTCTATTTAAAAATGAATGACCTACGACTACACATCCAATTGATTAGGGTCGTTTCTGAACATTTTCGCCCACAATGCGAATAAAGTTTTAACGAGGAGCGACGCTGTGCGAATCGAGTTTTGGTTCATTAATAGTTGATGGACGCTGTTTGTTGGCGATATTTTCTAGAAGTGTAATATTTAAGAGAGGGATCTCTTTGGCTGTGATTTTTCATAACAGCCTACTTAATAGATATTCATCAAAATAATGGTAAGCTTTATTAAAACATAATGTATGTATTAAAAGATGTAATGCAAGACGAGAATGTTTAAGGTTTGGAACAAAATTATAGCACCTATCTATTCCAGAGAATATGGCTGTCATTTTGGCTTAAAAAGTATTTCATTTGGTACCTAGTAGGTAAATAGAAAATCCGCACTGGGCCCGCGTGGAGGCCTGTGTCCCAGCAGTGGGAACATTATAGGCTGATCATGTTATGTAAATAGAATATAATAGTAGATATTATGTGTAAGTTAACAACGTTTCGAGAGCAGTGGTGGCCCAGTAGTAACGGCCGCGATTTGTGAGTTGTTAATCGTAGGTTCGATCCCAGATATGCATTTTACTTTGTGAACATTATTTCATAACTATTGATATTAAAACAAGTAAAATATCGTGAGGAAACAACAACAAAGAAAAACAACAACAAGTCCGACAGCCAAAAAGTCGTGAGACGTGACATAGAGAAAAAAAAAACTGTGACAGATTTTGTTAGTAAACCTTTACCAAAATGAATAATCAAAAAAAAGCGGCCAAGTGCGAGTCGGACTTGCCCATGAAGGGTTCCGTTGAGTTGATTGAGTGAAAGGTAAATTGCGGCTTACGATTTATGACGTATTAAAAAAAACCTACTTACTAGATCTCGTTCAAAGCAATTTTCGGTGGAAGTTTATATGGTAATGTACATCATATATTTTTTTTAGTTTTATCTTTTTCTTATTTTAGAAGTTACAGGGGGGCGGGGGGAACATTTACCACTTTGGGAGTGTCTCTTGCGCAAACTATTTAGTTTAGAAAAAAATGATATTAGAAACCTCAATATCATTTTTGAAGACCTATCCATAGATATCCCCACACGATGGGTTTGATGAAAAATAATTTTTGAGTTTCAGTTCTAAATATAAGGAACCCCCAAAATTATTGTTTTTTTTTTCTATTTTTGTGTTAAAATCTTAATGCAGTTCACAGAATACATCTACTTACCAAGTTTCAACAGTATAGTTCTTATAGTTTCGGAAAAAAAGTGGCTGTGACAGACGGACGGACAGACAGACAGACAGACGTGACGAATCCATAAGGGTTACGTTTTTTTGCCATTTGGCGACGGAACCCTAAAAACGTTAATTGCTATAAAAGTAAAAATATTTTCACAATTCCTATCTTGGTTAATGAAGAGCTGGCATTACTGGAGACAGTGCTAAGACCCGAGCTCTGATTTCCCAAGAGACGACCAACAGACCGTCACAAAAATTGAAACTGAAAGCGCAACTTCATAACGATAATATTTCTCGTTTCATACTTTGAAGAAAATTAGATTTTTTAATATTTTTTTCACTTCAAGTTTATTACTCAAGTTGTTTTAAAAGTATTCCCCAAGTGTCAGTACTAAGAGTACCTAAATTGGACTTGATTTTGTATAAAATTGCTGAAATAATGGTATTAGATTTTGTGTTGGGGGAAATAAAATATACTTGGCATTAATTTGGAACTAAAAAGAAAAATAATAGGAACGACGAGAAGACGATATGACGACAAGACGGTACGAGATTTGTTACATATGTACAGACGCCAGCACATCAAGCTACTACAATCTGTCAAATATCTTTAATACATTTTCAACTTTATCGCTAAAGCATTAAGTTTCAAGGTTGATTGGAAAATATTTACAGTTTCGGGAAGCTTGATGTGCTGGCGTCTGTACATTATTGAGATTGTAACTTTATGAAACTTTCATCAATATTCATTTCAAATATTGCTGTTAAGGCTATTTAAAGTTAAATATTTCATTCTTATAGTACACTAGCCTTTGCTCGTGACTTCGTCCGCGTAAAATGTCTTGTTCCGAAATGATGCGAATGCGATGCGACGGGGTAGTCGGGCCCACCGCGTTGCATCGCATCGCCTGTCCACGTTATAACTTCGTTTTCGCCTACCGTCCTTTCTTTCTTTTTTTCTTTTTGCTCGGCTCTTAAGAATACTAGCGTGACGTGAAATAGCCTTCCTTGAGAATTAGGCTATTAAATGCAAAAAGTATTTTTGAAATCCCACTGGTTTAAGAGATTAGCGATTTCAAACAAAAAAACTGTTCAGCTTTATTATTAGTATATACTCGTAGATAATTCATATTGTATGTCTAGTATTTTCACACTTTTTTAGATATCATTTCATAAATATCTTGAATCAGTACCTAAATAAATAAATCGGTCGTCCAATCTTATATTAACTAGGATGTCAGTATTTCGATAAATAGACTACAATATCAATAACTTACTTATACAATGTGCTCGAGACGCTTCGTCGAGAGATAAAGAGTATATCAAACTTTAGCGCAAAGTTATCTAAAATACATAAAACTTTACGAACATTTTTATCTTTTGAATAATTTCAGCATTTTCAGCACGATTGTACACTCTTCCCTTTTTGCCACATTTTCATACACCGTGACATCGAAAAAAATATAAAACCTGGCCAAGTGCGAGTCGGACTCGCGCACGAAGGGTTCCGTACCGTTATCTATAAGAATCACGCCTGTTTTATGGGAGGCCCCCCTTTAATATTTATTTTATTTAAAGTGAATATATAACTAAATATTCTGTGCATATTTCAAGCGCCTACCTGTTGTCGTTACTAATATCGAGCAAAAAAACGGCAAAAAAACACGTTTGTTGTATGGGAGACCCACTTAAATATTTATTTTACTCTGTTTTTAGTATTCGTTGTTGAAACAGAAATACATCATCTGTGGAAATTTCAACTGTATAGCTATCACGGTTCATGAGATACAGACTGGTGATAGACAGACAGACAGACGGACCGTGGACTCTTAGTATTAGGGTCCCGTTTTTACCATTTGGGTACGGAACCCTAAAAACGCCATTCGCATTCCCAACAATTGCATTTCACATTTTGTTGGTACATTAAAAAAGCTCTACGTTTATTTCGAAATTAAATTTTCGCTGCGACTCCGCTCGCCGATTTTACAAACGATTTGACCCTTTATACTTTTACGAAATTTTTCGAATAGAACTACATTTTATTCGAGAATTTTGTCCAACGTTACTGCGGGAGCAGTTCTATCCATTTGTTGTGCACTGAAGTACAATATTGTATTGGTGTCAAACGGTGTTCAAATGGATGCATGGAATCCAATATTGAAGGAAATTGGAGTATTTGTAGGGAGGGAAATTTAATTTTCCATGAGAAAGGTTTTGATATATGAAATTTTGAATGTATTTGATGACAAAGCGACCAACAAGAATAGTAAAATGATAAACGGTTCGGAACATTAGGTGTGCACCTGCCAGTTTCAATACTATTGAACTAGCTCTAAGTTAAAAATACACTTAACAAGTACACTAATGACTAGTGTACTAACACTACACTAGTCATGTCAATTAAAATATATCATAAATAACGAGAAAAAAATAAAGAAGAACAAAAGTTTTATACATTCACATATAAATTAAAACAATTTCTATTACATAAATGCTATTATAATTTCAAAGAATATATAAATTTTAAATTAAGTACATGTTTTTTATAAAATAATTACAATATTTATTATTATAACTAAGTAGTCAAATAAAAGCCCTCTTCCTCTCTCCTACTTTTGCTGTGCCCCACAGGGTCCACAATGATCATACATTCTATATTCTGTAAAGCCTACCACCTAAGTTCACTTGTGGAAGCAATAAATATATTGAATGTTGATTATTACCTAAAATCGTACAAAGGGCGTCACTACAACCACCGTTGTTATGTGAATCAGAAAAGTCCTACTGTAGTTGTGGTTAAGGATCAAACTTTCACTGGGCTTATTTCAATTACATTAACACAACCAAACACGCCAAAAAGAATTGGTTTTTTCTGCTACTAGTTATAAAGTTCATAATAGCTTAAAACGTTATGTATAGGAACTCAACCAAATCGTTTTCTTCACCATTTACTTCATCATTCTTCCGTACAAAGTTTGACAGTTGTGCGTTACAAAAGTACAATATTATAAATCTTGTTTAATGCCGACAAAAACATGTTTACGCGACGATGTTGGTGACGTCATCGTGTTTTGATTCCTAGGTAGGAAGTGTTTCGTTTTAATATTGTTCGCACCAAATTATAAGCGCGAAAGTGAGTGTCTGTCGGTACAAAATTATGACAACAGTGACAAACCAATTTTGATGCCATTTGGGTAAAAGACGTCCATTATTTTGATAGTATTTGATATCCGGAAAAAAACTTGAGAGGTGTCAAGGGACACCATGCGAAATAGAAAGACGAAACAAAAATAACTGGCTTGCTTTCTATAAGAGAGAGAGAGAGAGACAGAGAAACACGCGCACGCCGCACGGCTTACAACTATAGCAAAAAGTGTCGTTCCAACTTTTGGTCTTAATTTTTTCCGTCTAGTCCCCTTTCGCAACGCGCGATAAGGAACTTCGTTACAAAAAACATAATTTGGTACGTAAATAACATAAAATAAAATGTTAACCCAGCTGTTTACACCCACAACTAAAAAGAGCCATTTTTAAGAGATCAGGACTTTATTATTATTCTGTCTACGTATGTACATTTTTTATACTTTATTAAAAAGAACCAGGTTCTTAATAATTCATTACAATCTAGCCCTTAAGATTTAAGCAATTTTAATCTAACTTAATTTTTTACTTTATAATTATTTTTAAACTTAGAATAGCGTTGATTGTACTTTATACAAGTCCGTTCCACTTTCTTAGAGTTATATATATATATATATTTTATTTTTTAAAAACGTTGCCCCACACTAGGAATTACTCCTGTCTCGTGGGTGCGTTTACAAACATTTAACCTCACATACACAAACAGCCAGACCCAGAACAACTACTTGTGTAGGTCATACAAATATTTGTTCCGTGCGGGAATCGAACCCGCGACACGCAGCGCAGCAGTCAATCGCTTAACCACTGCGCCAACCGTGCCGTCAAGTCCGTTCCACTTTCTTAGAGTTTGATATAATTATATATAAACACTTTCCATCAATCAAATCAGCCTATCGCAGTCCAATGCTAGACATAGGGCTCTCCCATAATGAGCCACAACATACACCCACTTTGCTCATGTGTGTATCACTGTCACTATTATTTCTATACTTTTATACTACGCTAACTCAAAAAATGTTGTTCTACCTAATCTCTAAAACAATCTACCTAAGTACATGCAGCAAAGGCAATGTTAAACTATTTTTTTATATTAAAATTAAAAAAATAAAAAATATGTAAAAAAAAAAATCATTCTATCCTTATACACACAGAACATGAAAGTAAAGTCGAGCATTAAAAAAGTGTTATACCATTTCTAAGAATCCAGGTAGGATGCGATAAGAGGTATTACAGTTGACGCCAAAGGTAGAGGAACACATTAAAAGTGGCTGGCTTTTAGAAATATGTAAACTAACTTTTATCCGCGATTTTGTCTGCAATCCAGGATGAAAAGTAGCATAATTATGTCCTTCTCGAGGACCCAGGCAACCTATCTGTCAAATTTCATAACGATCAATTCAGGTATTTAGCTTTCACATTATAGTCATCATCATTTCGACTGAAAAACGTATGGACGTTTTTCAGCTGAAATGCCCTATGATGCCCGTGATGCATAATGCGTCACGGGCATCTATTACAAAAATATGAGACTACACATAATAATTAAATCGGAATTGGGTCGCTAGTTAATAATAAATCTCGCAAGATAAAGAAACCTTCTACTAAGTCCCAGAAAAAATCAAAAGATCAACCTAACCTTGAGCTCCCGTTTAGGTTCGCTATCTCAGCAATACGATCCCGATCTTCGATCTTCATTAAGCGCCATATATCGGATCCTCCTCACTTGAAATCGCTGAAAGTTTTCAAAGGTCACAACAGCCGTATTTAGGTGTTCGCGCCTCCCGTATTTTCTTCTTAATTGACACTTAGTTAGATTTATGCCTGTGGATGGTAATGCCAAAGAGTTGTTAAATGGGAAGTAACGACAGGGTAAATCGTACAGGTAATAAAAGTCTGAAAAGTACATTGACCTTCGGGGATTGAGCTGTAATTGGAGGATAGGTATGTCGCAGGTAAAAGTTTCAAGTGTGAATGCGAATAGAGGGTTAGAATGGGTAGCGGGATTGTCCGAAAGGGTTACCGCTGCCCTGGAACATAAAGGGCTAAGGAAGGAACACGGGTGGGTTTTAGTCAGTAAGAGTCTGACACTCCCTTCTGCTCCACCCAGAGCGGGAGGGGTCATTTGATGATTTCCCATCCTCAAAAAAAAAAAAAAAAGGTTTAGAATACGATGGCTGGTTTGGGGGAAACAACAATTACAAAACCACTATCTTTTTCTAGGTGCAGTAATAATAATAATATCCTTGGACATTTCACACATCGCCATCTAGTCCCAAGCTAAGCAACCTAATGCTTGTGTTATGGTAACAAGATGGCTGATAAACTACTTATATACATTTTTTTTTTTTTGTAAATACATACATATTATAGATAGAAAAACACCCAGACTCGGAACAAATACATGTAGGTCATACAAATATTTGTTCCGTGCGGGAATCGAACCCGCGACACGCAGCGCAGCAGTCAATCGCTTAACCACTGCGCCAACCGTGCCGTCGTGGCCGCAGTGGTGGCCAATGAGGAGTAGTTGTGGCCAATGAGGAGCACTGGTGGCCAATGAGGAGCAGTGGTAGCCAATTGGTAACGGCCGTGACTTACAAGTTGAAGGTCGTAGGTTAGAACCCAGACTTTGTGTAAATTATTTCATCACCACTGCTTTCAAAACGTTGAAGGAAAACATCGTGAGGAAACCGGCATGTCCTAGAACCAAAAATTCGAAGACATGTGACATCTGCCAACCCGCCTCGAGAGGAGGCCTATTTATTTATTTATTATTATTTTATTTATTTTTTTCTATTTCCCAGCTTTGGGAACATTATTCTATGTCAGTGATTAGAAACAAGTATACGACCCACCGGGCTTGACCCTCTTACGATAATTACCATAATTACATTTTCAGGTAGAAACCTGAGAACTTGCCCTCAAAACAAAGTTAACCAAACTAAAATAGGCAAGAACATTTCCTTCTCCGTCCTATCTACGACTATAATTATTGTTTTAAACCGTTCGCCTTAGAGATAATTGAGCCAGCGCTGAGACAGTGATAAATCTGCCTTTAATAAGTGCTTACACGCAGCATTTTGTTTGCAGTCAGATGGCTGTTGCGGTGTTGTGTGGCGTGTATGGATGAGATGAATCAACCCACGTAATTACTTGGTTAATGTTAATAAAGGAAGGAAGAGAGATATTGGATGGGAAAATCCAGTTGGGTGTAACGTGATTTCTGAAGAAAAGTTACTGAAAAAGATTAAAAAACTACGAAATCAAACAACGTTATGATTTCTCTACGTTTATTCTAAGCAAACGTCTTTACATCACTCCCGATTATTATGCCTGTTTTAATGCAAATATTTGACACCTCATTCTAAGTTTAGAATGCAGCCATAGTTATTTTATTACCAGCCTGCACTACATAAGGACTCGACTTTAGCAGACATCCTATACAATTTGTTTATCGAGACCATGACACCAGGAGGTCTACCCCGAAGTAGTATCGGCCGAATGGTCGGCCGTTTCCTATTACGAAGTTACTATTTGGTTCGGTCGGTTCCGATCCTACACTCCTAGACTCTTTGGAATATTGACTATGACGTCTGATGTACGACGATGACGACGTATGATGTCCAAACCCAACGGAGCCGATCTGACCTTTTTTCGCATTTTTCAATAATATTCGGTTCGGCCATATGTCGGTCCGATCCGAATATTCGCACTTTGAACTTCGGAGTAGGCCCCCAGGTTGGTTGGGACACTGAGGCCAAGAAGCTCATTAGTAAGATAGGGCACAAGCTCCTTGACAAAACGGGTGACTCCCGCTCCGGCTCGTTCTTGGTTAGCCATGGCCATCCAACGTGGCAATGTAGTAAGCGTTATGGGCACCTTTGCGCCGGGAACAGTTAGGGGTGGATTGTTTGACTAGTTGTTTGACGTATTGTTGTGTCTATTATTTTTTTCCATCAATGACCTGGCGGGCAATTCTCGTAATTTTAAGAACGTTCACAGTCTGATCTCAGTCTAAATCTGTCAAAAATACGTCTAATTTCCCTACATTTTGACAAGTTTTTGACATTTGTTTGTCGCCGAGATGAGACTGCGACTAGATTTTGAACGTTTTAAATTACGAGAATTGGCCTTCTTATCGATGACCGTTGGAGAGACGTGTATTTGAGTGGAGACCGCGGATTTTAAGATAGGACGTCCTCAGGAGCGATGATCTTCACAGGGTGGCTGGTAGCATCTGGATAATAGTTGCCGAGAATCGATATGAACGGCGTGCGATTGGACAGCGAGGTGATTGTGTAACACACGAACCGTTGTAATGGCTTTCATTTTGACAGTTCAACAACATTAAATTTTTTCCGACAATTTCTTCTAACATACTGAACCATAATTTAAATAATTTTGAAGGATATTGCTAATATCCTTCAAAATGATTCATATTATGGTTGATAGTGTGTTACGTAATCAGGAAGTTGTTCTATGTCCAGCAGTGGCCTGCTATAGGCTGACGATGATGAAGAATCCTCTTTCATGATTTTAAGTAATTATGATGTGTGTTGTCACGTGTATTTGAGCATGCCATTCGTTTAGTGATGGCAGTTAATCCTTGTTGGTAAATCAGGGACACGCTGCTATTTATCGCTTTACATCCTTTATTTTTTTTCTCTCTTCATCGAAGACATAATGAAGACAAACGACCACGGCCTTAAACAAAACAAAGAGAAAGAGATAACAATAAAATAAAAGGCCAGAAATATAACAAAAACGTTAGCCACGTTTAAACACGGAGCAGTCCGAAGTTTTCTCATTTCCTTTAAAAAGATTAACACGTTGTTGGTGTACGTGATCTGAACGTAAATTTCTTTGCCGTTAATATTCATTTTGGTTTTTTGGTTTTTTTTATTCTCGTTTTGTTCGCATTGGGCTATAAGAACTAATAAAACTCTCCTGGGTTTGGTAAATCTGTCTTGTTTATTTTATAAAGAACTCTATGTTGTATGTTTTAACATACCACACACCAATCCTGAATGTGATCTGTTTGCCGATGAATGGAGTAGAATTATGCGTGTATGTCTGACGTTTTGTGAGAAGAAGTATGCTAGGGTGTCCTCTATTATATGTTAGTATTAGAAATATTTTTGTATACCTACCATATCTTTATGTTAATTAATGTAATTGGTGTTACCGTTTTAGTTAACAATAAATAATAATAACGTAATACTGCAAACCCTTGGGGAATGCAGACGTGCTGTCACACGTCTGCATTCCCCAAGGGTTTGCAGCAGTGTACCCAAAGTACAGGCACATTTTCCCAGTTTTTTTTTTAAGTCGCAGATAATAAGGGGCGAGCTTATTGTCCCAGAAAGTCTATAAGTGAGTTAGGCTGACGAAAGTTGCGGGGAATATCTAGAAAAGGTATATTATTATTATATTATTACAGCCTCTTCATTCCCCATGCATAAAATAACAAAATTAATACAATTCATATCATGATTACAAAGTACCAATCGCATAACAAATAGTTTCTAAATTAATAAAATCATTACTTTCCTTAAAATATATAGATTTCTAAAATAAATAATTTCCTTCCTTCATTGTTTCGAGATATCGCCAAGCGGTTAGTCGACTCTTCACGTGACCAGAGGGCTGGCCTGTTTCTTGGCCAAAGAATTAGCATCGCCATACAACGTGGCAATGCTGCCTTTTGGGCACTGTTCCTGTTGACAGCGATGCGGACAAATTTTTTGATGCCCTATGATTCTTTTTTTTTCACTTGTACATATGTATTATTATTTTAGACTTAATTTGAATTAAAATATTAAATAGGTTTATTTTCAAAAAACAATTTACAATTTCATTTACATTATATTTTAATATGGACCCCTCAGCGGGTGGAGGCTTCCCCATTTTGTTCCACGTTTGTCTGTCCTTTGCCTTTGTGATCCAATTTTCATCGGCTTTTCTTATTATTTCATCAACCCATTTTCCTTTCGATCTACCTCTTTTCCTTTTGTTTGCTGGTCCTTGCCGGGAAGTTCCTCTCTGTGTCCATTTTTTCTTGTCCATACGTGCAATATGAACCGCCCTTTTCCATTTTTGTTTTAGAGAATGTTCCAAAGCATCTATTATTTTCGTTGAAAAAGAAAAGGTATATATTCTATACTAATTTCATCTTTCTGACTGACCGACGCCTTGACAATTAAAAAGTGTCACTACGGTATCACTGAAATAAATGCTTTGAGTTTATAATTATTCTTGTCAGTTGGTGATTTAGGGCTGAAATAGGGAAACAAAGTGATGGTAAAAATTCAGGATTCTGCGGATTCAAGAGATGACTGCTATGCTAAAGATTGATTGATGTCAAGGGGTGAAAGTGATATGAGCAATACGACTATTAATGAAATAGTTTATAAATTGTCAATGACACATACGGGCGAACACTAGGCAATGATTAATGATTTTATGTAGGTTTGTTATATTGTGAGGTTTGGAACTGTTGAGTGTGGACTGTATGTTTTTAGAGCTGGCGTGATGTTACTTGAGGAGATGTGACGCAGGTGCAGAATAAAACCATATTCTTCAATTTCTTGTTTTATTTTCCTTCTTTGTGTTACTTCTAATACTGCTGGATTCGGAATGCCTGACCATGGAAAACCGCCCTTCTTTTATAGTTAAAATTTATAGCGCCTGACCAATCATAGCCCTTCAGTGTTGCGCACGGCACTAATGCCCCGCCCCCTGACCAATCAGGTTGCAGGTGACTTTTTGTATGGGAAACCCAAAACTGCGTGTTTTTCGTGGTAGGACATTCCTTACAATGTTTCCTTATATGTCTAGCCTTAGATATAGGTTATCTCTAATAAATACAAAAATTTCAGTCTCAAAATCCTTAAATAACGTCTTAAAATAATTAAAATACTGAAACGGTCCTCATTACGGTAAGGTTTCGCGGTACTTAAGGTTACATATCAACATGGTACAAGTGGCGCCTCTAGTGGCTGGAATGTTCAACTTATAATCAACAATCTTACGAGAGAAGTATTACGATGAAAGATCACTTAATTAATCTAATTAGAATTTACATACTTAACTAATAGTTAATCATCACTGTTGCCAACAAGGCTACTTAGTCTGATTGGAAATAACACATTCGACCAATGGTTACAAGTCGTCATTATAGAATAATCTAATTTGAAACAACACACTTATCTAATAGTTACATGAATCATAATTGCTTACGTGATCTAATTAGAAATAACGCGCTTAATTAATAGTTACGTATCGTCGCCAACAGTAATACTAATGACAAGATTAAGTATGTGTGTTGCTGTCGTGCACATTTCTCCCGCCGTCGCCGCCAGGCGACTCAATGGGGAGCACGACAATCCGCTTCGTTGGTCTTCGGAGTACATGTCCTTTGGTCATCACGTCTACAACCCGTATCTCGCCGTCTGCACCTGGTAATACTTTCGTCACTCTTCCCTTTGGCCAGGTGTTACGTGGGAGGTTAGGGTCGCAGATCACGACGATGTCGCCGACCTTCGGTGGAGTACCGCTTCCGTAGGGCTCCCGCCGGTTTTGTAGGAGCGGCAGGTATTCACGTACCCATCGGCGCCAGAAGACGTCTGCGAGCGCCTGAGCGCGCCGCCATTGTTGTCGTGCTGTGACGTCTGCTTCGGTGAAATCACCCGGTGGGGGTACATGTGAGTTAGGGCCGATCAATATATGATTAGGCGTCAGGGCTTCAGGCTCGTCTGGTGCCACGTTGACATGTGTGAGTGGCCTAGAGTTCACCGTGTTTTCCACCTCTACGAGCAGCGTAGCAAGGGTTTCGTCTGACGGGTGAACTTCCTTCATTGTGACGTATAGCGCTTCCTTGACCGTCCTCACCATCCTCTCCCATGCTCCGCCCATGAATGGCGACGCGGGAGGTATGTATCTCCAGCTTATAGACCGCGCATTGGACTCACTACCTAAAGCGCTTAAGGCGCTTTCTCCTAGTTCCCTATCAGCCGCCTTAAAACAAGTAGCGTTATCACTCCAAATTTCTTTCGGACAGCCTCTTCTACCTATGAATCGCCTGAGAGCAGCGATAGCTGAGTCAGCACTAAGTGAGTATGCTATTTCTATATGTATGGCCCTACAAGTTAGGCATGTAAATAAGGCTCCGTACCTTTTTTCTTTATGTCTACCTACAGTGACAGATATGGGTCCGAAATAATCTAAACCCGTAAAAGTAAAAGGTCGTACATGATGAGCTAAACGGGGGTATGGTAAGTTTCCCGTAGAGGGGTTTGCTGGCTTAGCCTTCTTTATTCTACAGTATAAACAACTTTTTAAAACATTCTTTACTGACGGGCGTAATCTTGTTATCCAGACACGTTGTCTTAGCTCATTTACCGTTATCTCGGTACCGCCATGATGTAAACTTTCATGCACGTGCGCTATGTATAACTTCGTATACTTGTGCTTACCCTCGAGTACAATTGGGTTTTTTATTTCTTCATTCACGTCTTGTGCAGCTGTGATTCTCCCGCGCAAACGTAAAACACCTGCGTCGTCTAGGTATGTACTTAAAGTAGATAACGGGCTGTCGCCGGGCGCCGGCGTCGCTTTGTTCTCTTTTATGGCGGCAATTTCCTTTGTGAAGCTCTCGGTCTGTACGCCCTTGACCCATTGTTCTTCGGCGCGTAAGCTATAGATAGCGGGTATAGGTATGTAGTTTACCGTTTTACTGATTGTTGTTTTTTGTGTAACCTTTTTATTAGGTTTGTTTACATTTCTTTTTTCCCACGTGGGATCTTTTGATACATTTTTCTTGGTACGTTTATATTCGACCGTGTGTCTGTTCGGCCTACAAAGGTCAATGAACTGAAGTACTCTCGCGGTCGTTCTTATCAATCGGGTCCATTTAGAAAAACGCGTAATATTTGGCAGATGATCGTTCGTTTTTACATGGTTGATTACATGACATTTGACCCGTTCCTCACCTGTGTTTATGGGGGCGATGACCTTTTTGTTTTGTGGCCATTCATCTTTATTTTTTCTAAGGAACTCGGGGCCATTGAACCATCTGTGTTCAGAGTTAAAATGCTCCGGGGTGCCGCGTGTCGCGTCGTCCGCTACGTTGAGCTTCGAAGGTAGCCACCGCCACTCGTTCTTCTTTGTGAGTTCCTCAATTTCTGCAATACGATGCGCCACGAAGGTCTTGAATGAGCGTGGTTCGGCTTGTATCCAGGACAGGGCGGTGGTGGAGTCGCTCCAGTATGTTATGTCGCTCACCTCATAGTCATGCTCTTGAATGACTGTCCGGGTCAGGCGCGCTCCTAATAGCGCGGCTTGCAGCTCTAACCTAGGTATTGATACCGGTTTCAGGGGAGCTACCCTGCTCTTGGCTGCCGCCAGGGTCACATGTACGCTGCCGTCTGATCTCTCCGTCCGCCAATACACCGCCGCGGCGTATGCCTCCTCGCTCGCGTCTACGAATGTATGTACCTCTCTGGCTATGACGTCGCCGTAATCGTAGCAACGTGGGATCAGCAGCGTTTCTATGGTACTTAATGACTCCATCCAGCCTTTCCATTTAGGTTGCAGTTCCTCGGGCAGTGGCTTGTCCCACTCCGTTTTATACTTCCATGTGTTTTGAAGTATCCTTTTTGCTGGTATAGTGATGGGTGAGATAATCCCTAATGGGTCGAATACAGACATAATTATACTGAGTGCCTCCCTTTTGGTGGGTGGGCGTGTGTTATTTAATAATACGATGGGTGTTTTGTTTTTGTTTATTTTGAATATAAAACAATCCTTTTTGGTATCCCAGCGTATTCCCAACGCTTTCTCGGCGTCGTCGCCGCCTAATATTTTTATGTCGTGTGAAGGCGTGCTGTTATGGTTTAACACGTTTTTATTGTTGGATGTCCAACCACATAAAACAAAGTTGGCTTTTTTGTGAATGTGGTCTACTTGAGTTGTTATTCTCTTGGCTTCCTCTTCACTGGAGAAACTCTGGAGGTAGTCGTCCATATAGTGGTTGTTTATTATTGCTGACGCCGCGTCTGGATATCTGTCAGCAAAGTCGTTCGCGTTGCGATCCTTTATATATAACGCTGTACATGGGGATGACGTCGCTCCAAAAATAACAGATGTCATGCGATATTCGTCGGGTCGTCCCTCCCGCCGGTCGCCGCGCCATAAAAATCTTAATGCATCGCGATCTTCTTCCCTTATCTTTATTCTCATAAACATTTCTTTAATGTCTGCTGATACCGCTATTTTATCTTGACGGAAACGCATTAAAATACCGGGCAACGATTGTAGTAAGTCAGGTCCCGATAGAAGTAGGTCGTTTAGGCATAGACCCGCTGTCTTTGCAGCTGCATCGTGTACGAGTCGCGGTGGCTTATGTGGCTTGGCCGGATTGACCACTGGAAAGTGGGGTAGGTACCATGTTTTATTTATTGTGGAGGTATCAGGCGCCTTTTCTGCATACCCTGATTTGAATAGGTTGTCGAGGCGTTGCAAGTATTGAGCTTTGAGATTACTATCTTTGTCTAGGCGTCGTTCTAGGTTTTCTAGACGTTTTAGGGTACCTAGGTAGTTGTTAGGTATCCTAGGTTCCTCTTGTTTCCACAATAGTCCGGTTTCGAAGCTGCCATCGGGTAAGCGTCGACTCTTCTGTTCTAGGATGTTTAAGGCCCTTTGTTGCGGGTCATCCCTAGGTATCCTAGGTTCTATACATAGTGATTCTAACTTAAAAAAGTTTTTCATGCTTTCTTCTATGGGTTCTAGTTTTTCTTTTATTTTAATGTTGCCACAAAATGTAGTCATGACTCTATTCGTTGAGTTTTGACATCCGTGCAATACCCATCCGAGCTTAGTGTACGATGCTACCGGCTGATTACGCGCACCTGTTCGCGTTTCCCTTGCAACCAATAAATGCCAGTTATCTTGGCCTATTAAGATCCTTGGCCGCGCGTGTTCATAAACAAGGGTGTCATGAATGTCGTTTAGATGTCTGCAATGTTTTATGTCTTCGATTTGTATAGTCTGCGCCGTAATTTCTAGCTTATTTACGGTGCGTGCCGCTTCTATTTTCTGTGGCTCGCTATGGTGCTTGCCTTGTATGTGGAAGCTCACGGTTCGGCTTTGCTCATGTTTGACTTCCGTGCCTATGCCTTGTATCCACATAGGTTTGACTGGTCCATCAACACCTAGGACGTCTGCTACTGACGCATCTATAAGGGTGACAGTACTACCATCATCTAATAAAGCATAAGTGTCTACACTTGTGTGTGGTCCGCTCAATGTGACAGGTGCTATTTTTAAATACGCGCGCGAATTCTGAGGCGATGTTGTCGACACTGTTTCCCGCGCTGCCGTGACGGTTTCGTTTCCGTTCGCGTTATCGGGCGTCGGCGTCGCTGCATTGTTGTGTGTCGCTTCTACTTTGCGTTCATTATGTAATAGTTTGTGATGTTTCTTGTTGCATTCTTTTACGTCACAAATAGGTGCTTTACACATAAACCTTCTATGCTTGTTTCGTAGACATCTAAAACATATGTTGGACTTTTTTGCTACTTCCCATCGCGCGTCTACGTCTAACTGTTTAAATTTATAGCAGTCTGGCAATTTATGATCACGTTGCTTGCACGCGGGACATTGATCGTTTGACGATTCCTTATTTACGTTAAACGTGCGTTCTACTCGGCGCCGTTGTCGTACACCGCTAGCGTCGTCGCTGCCTCGTTCCGGCTGTGCGTACGCGCCACACTTATCTGCCTCTTCATTCATAAACGTAGATAAGCGCTTTAGTTCGGGAATTTCATCATTCTTTTTATTTGCCGCGTAGTCGTACCATTTGTTTTTTAATATCGGCGTTAATTTTTCTATTATACAACGCGACATTTCGGGGCTATGTAAATACTGTATTCTTTTTAGTGCTTCTACCGTACCCACCGTGTTAGCTATACGGCTAGCGAATACACATATGTCCCTAGGATTATCATTTAATTTAGGCAATGATTTTATTTTTTCTAGCTCGGCTATAATCAAGGCCTCTGGCCTACCGAAACGTCTTTCTAGTGCGTCTATAATGACCTGAGGGTCAGACTGGCTAAATAATAGGCAACCTACTGCTTCCTTTGCGGCGCCTCTGAGGCTTATCCTAATTCTAGCAACATTTTCTACACAGGAAAAATACAGTTGTGAGTCACAATACGCGGCCTTAAAAGCTATCCACTCACCGGGTTTTCCATCAAAGATTGGCAGCTGCTGGATGTACTTGGGGGGCTCTCTTGAACTGCGTGCGGCTTGTGCCAAGGCCGCGGCGAGCGTCCCCACGTCAATCACTTTATCACTTACTGAATTACTGTGTAACACTTTATCACTCGCGATATTGCCCTCATTTGTTTTCGCACTCACTGGGTTACGTACACTTTCTCTGCAGCCGTCGTTACGCAGCGGTTGAGCGCCTGTCTCGGCGCCGGTGTCCTTCGCTGCGTCCCTGCCGATTTTCCCGCCGCTGTCGTCGTGTGGCGGCGGTCGAGCCTCACCTCCGGGTGGCGGCGCCGGTCGCGCTAGCCACGTTCCAATCCTTACGGAGGCGAGGTCGTCCACCATGTCTTCGTCTTCCTCACTCGAGTCGGCTTCGGCTCTGACGCGCTGCAGCTGTATCTCCTGCAGCTCTCGCTCTGCCTGCGCTTGCTTCACTTTCATTTCAGCCAGCCGCTCTTTGGCCTCTAATTCTGCGAGGCGCTTTTTCTTTGATGCTGTAGAGCGGCGTGACCTGGTGTCGCCAGGCTTGAGCGTACCATGTGAACCAGTAGTCTTCGTGCCACGCGTGTCTTCGGTCGTGGTTGTAGTCTGCGTGACGTCGCTACTCGTAGTCTGCGTGGCGTCGGTGCTCGTCTCCGTAGATCCGCTGCCTGTGTCCGTTTCAGTGGCCAGGTTCTCGTCGGTTTTAGGTGCCGGCTCGGTGGTAGCCGTTTCGACGGTCGCTGATGCTTCTTTCTGGCTTTGTTCTCTCTTGGAGTCTCCGCTGCAGCTACGAGTCACCACCATCTTGCTAGATCTTGAAGATTCGGCTCTCGAAGGACCAGAATGTTGAGTGTGGACTGTATGTTTTTAGAGCTGGCGTGATGTTACTTGAGGAGATGTGACGCAGGTGCAGAATAAAACCATATTCTTCAATTTCTTGTTTTATTTTCCTTCTTTGTGTTACTTCTAATACTGCTGGATTCGGAATGCCTGACCATGTTTTTTTTTTTTTTTTTTTTTTTTTTTTATGTATGGCATCTCGTAGTTGACCTTGAGAGGTCGTAACTACTTAACCGGACTATCCTGTGGTTGCCTTAAGAATTCTTAAAGCCTCCAGCCAGGGCTAAATCTAGGTTTAAACTAAGCGACTGCGCGCTAAGGGCTCCCCCTGTGGGGAACGAACCTCGGCTTAGGGCGTCGCTGGGAGAGGGCAGCAAAGGGACAGGCTGGATCGAAATAGTATTAATGCTTTGATGAGCACGGCGTTTCCTAGGACTATCTCTGAGAAGAAAGGCCGAAACAAACTCAGAGGTCACAGTCGGGGGATTTACAGTTACAGGCTCAGCTACGACGCGGGCTGGCGCTTCAACGGGCAAAGAATTTACTTGGGGGCGTCGCGAGGGACCTCGGCGGCGAGGTCGGAATGACGGTAATTTCTGTTTTTGTAATGTGCTGGTAGCCCTATCGCTCTCCTGGAGGAGGGTTGTGGGGTCATCGGGGTCATCTAGTACATGCCTTGGACGGCGAATTTTGCTGATTTTAGAGGGGATATAATTGACGGCCGCGACAACCAGAGGGTTGCGGTGAGTGGCGGCTGTGGCAAAGAAACGCTTGGAGAGGCGTTTCATGAACTGCTGGATAGTGGGGATCTTGAGATCAACGTGGAGGATCTCATTGCGAACGAACCAAGGGGAGTTTGTGGCCTTGCGGAGGAATCGGTTCTGTAGGGTTTGCATCCTATGGATGTGACGGGGCTTTGCATGAGCAAAGACAACGGAAGCGTAGGTCATGATGGGACGGATGCAGGCTGTGTACAGGCGCATTTTGCACTTGAGTGACAGCTTGCTGCGGTCATTGAGGAGGTAGTGGAAGCGACCGAGAGCGAAAGCGGCACGCGAACGGACCGTCTTTATGTGCTCCGAGAAGGTGAGGTGCTGATCTAGGATGACACCTAGGTATTTGGCTCGCTTCTCCCAGGGGATCTGCTTGCCGAACATGGTGATGGGTGGAGGGGGGGTGGGAAGATGTCTGGGTTTCGTGTAGAGAACCGCTTGACTCTTATCGGGATTGACTTCGATACGCCATTTCCTGAACCAAGCAGCCAACTTGTTGACTGCGGTTTGGAGATGGAGCCGAAGTTGGATGTGGCTACGACCAGTGTAGTAGATGGCTGTGTCGTCTGCGAACAGAGCCAGTTGGGACTTGGGATTTTTTGGAATATCGCTAGTGAACAGCGTGAATAAGAGAGGGGCGAGTACGGAGCCCTGGGGGACTCCTGCTCGGATGGGGTGAGGCGACGAGAGCGCTCCTTCGATTTTGTAGCGGAATGAGCGGTTCGACAGATAGTCTCGTATGATGAGCACGAGCCGGTCTGGCACCCCGAGTTGGTATAGCTTGTATAATAAGCCATTGTGCCAGACTTTGTCGAACGCTTTCGCTATGTCGAAGTAAATGACACCTGTCATCATACCGCGCATGAATCCATAGTGGTTTTGTTCGGTGATGCGGTGGACTTGTTGGACACAGGAGTGTTGGGTTCGAAAACCAAATTGTTCATCAGGGAAAAGGCCCTTGTTTTCGGCAAAGGACCTGAGACGCTTGTAAATAAGCCTCTCATAGATTTTGCCGAGAACTTTGAGCAGACTGATGGGACGGTAGCTCGTCGGTTCGGTCCTGGGCTTTCCGGGCTTATGGATGCCAATGACAGTGGCTTCTTTCCACGATTGTGGGAAAATGTTGTTGCTCATGGCGCCATTGAAGATGGTGGCCAGTAGCAGTATTAGGGGGGCAGGGAGAAGTTGGATCACTTTATTGGTGATTCCATCTGAACCGGGGGCTTTTCTGGGTATGAGACCCTTGATGATGTCCTGCACTTCGTCTGGAGTGACGGGAGGCAGAGGATCATCAGGGTCTTCGACGGGTGGGAGGGAGGCTCTACGTTCGACTTCTGCGTCAACCTCTGAGAGGTGAGCTTGGTCTACTGGTTGAGTGCTGGGTGAGCATTGAGCTTCGAGGCTGATGGCCAGGCACTCGGCCTTTTCATCATCATCGAAGGCGATGGTTTTATCTGGGCGGACCAGGGGTGGTATGGGGACGACTTCGCGGGATTTGAGTTTCCTTTGAAGCTCCCAGAAGGCCTGATGGGTGGGCTCAAGCTCGCTTAGCATCTTGTCCCAGCTAGCTTCACGCCACTCCGATAAGCGAGACTTTACAGCACGCTGCAAGTAACGCATATGGGCTTTGTTAGCGTCGCAGGGAAAGCTACTGTAGGCACGGACAGCCGCGTTCTTCTCATTCAGCAGTTCACGCACATCGTCGGGTAGTTTCCAGCGACGGTCGTCCGTCACTAGAACTTCCCTAGAACAATCGTTCATGACTGACTGTACGTGTTCCGTGAATGAGTCGATCGCGGCCGTCGTGTCCGCGATAGAGCTGAAGTGACCGGGGATGGTGTCTAAGTGGGGGGATGTGGTGGATTTCAGGCATTCCCTTACTTTCCTCCAGTCCGTTACCACTTTTGTCAGGGGAGGTAGGTCGGGGTCGGTGAGTCCAGTGCGAGGGGCCAATCGAATGGTGATTGGTCGATGGTCAGAGGTGAGCTCTTGTACTACTTCTAGAGAGTCTAACCGTAGGTTGACTCTCTTCAGAAGCACCACGTCCAGGACATCTGGGGTGTGGGAGGGGTCGTGGGGAAAGTGGGTGGGGGTCATAGGACCTATGACGTCGAAGTTGAGCAGTGGGCAGAGGTTGAAGAGGTGTCTGCCTCGAGAGTTGGTCGTGACACTGTTCCAGGCAGTGTGTTTGGCGTTGAGGTCGCCCGCTATGATAACGGAGTCGCTCATGCCAAGAAGGGTAGAGAGGTCGTCAGATAGAAGCTGCGGGTCCTCTGGAGTGGTTTGGGGAGGAAGGTAGGCTGAGACTATGGTGATAGGCTGGTGGCCTGTCATGCCTAGTCGACAGATAGACACTTCAAGTCGTGAGAGTGGGGGAGGGTCCATAGGGGTGCAATACAGAGCCTTTTTGTAGTAAATTAGAGTGCCGCCCTTGTGGCACCTCAGCCTGTCATTGCGAACTAGACGATAGTTAGCAATTGCAGGGCTGCGGATGATGGGCTTGAGGAAGGTCTCTTGGACGAGGAGAATGTCGATTTGATGATCGCGGAGGAAGGTGGCGATCTCATCTCGTTGTGACTTGAGGCCGTTGGCATTGTAAGATGCCAACTTGAGGGATCGGGGTTTCGTTCGCGTGATGATGCTACTATCCATTACGGTTTTGTAGCGTAGGAAGAGAGGGCTTGCGTAATCTCAGGGTACGCTTTGAATATTTCCTGGATGCGGAAAAGATCACAGGATGCCCTAGCGGCGGTGATCTCCTGTGCCATTTGTTTAGCACGAGGGGTGAGGAAGATAAGATAGGTGCTTGTAATCACCGTGAAGGGGTCGGGGTCCTCTGAAGGGGCAGCTAGAGCGGCGGGGGCGGCTTTAGGAGCGGGGGCGACCTGACCATGGAAAACCGCCCTTCTTTTATAGTTAAAATTTATAGCGCCTGACCAATCATAGCCCTTCAGTGTTGCGCACGGCACTAATGCCCCGCCCCCTGACCAATCAGGTTGCAGGTGACTTTTTGTATGGGAAACCCAAAACTGCGTGTTTTTCGTGGTAGGACATTCCTTACAATGTTTCCTTATATGTCTAGCCTTAGATATAGGTTATCTCTAATAAATACAAAAATTTCAGTCTCAAAATCCTTAAATAACGTCTTAAAATAATTAAAATACTGAAACGGTCCTCATTACGGTAAGGTTTCGCGGTACTTAAGGTTACATATCAACATGGTACAAGTGGCGCCTCTAGTGGCTGGAATGTTCAACTTATAATCAACAATCTTACGAGAGAAGTATTACGATGAAAGATCACTTAATTAATCTAATTAGAATTTACATACTTAACTAATAGTTAATCATCACTGTTGCCAACAAGGCTACTTAGTCTGATTGGAAATAACACATTCGACCAATGGTTACAAGTCGTCATTATAGAATAATCTAATTTGAAACAACACACTTATCTAATAGTTACATGAATCATAATTGCTTACGTGATCTAATTAGAAATAACGCGCTTAATTAATAGTTACGTATCGTCGCCAACAGTAATACTAATGACAAGATTAAGTATGTGTGTTGCTGTCGTGCACAGGAACACTTTTACACGTAAATCATATTTTTAAAACTAGATGAGGTCCGCGTTTCTTAAGTCACTACTCTGAGTAGAAAGGCCGAAACAAACTCAGAGGTCACAGTCTATATTTTAAAGTCCGAACATAATCTTGGTCATATCATGTGAAGACCATAATTATAGATTGATGTCTGAAGTGGTCTTTTGAGGAAAGAACCACACAGATTGAGTGGACCTGTCCAGCCAGTGCACGTATTTGTCAATAATCGTGCAGCTCAACTCAAAACTTAAGGAGCTCAACGATTCGACGAACAATACCAAAGAAAGGACATTTGGGTATAGGCTGCATAAATTACTCAAATTGCCAGACCATGATTAAAACTGAGAAAAAAAAGTCATCCATAACCTTTCTCATGCACAACGTGTTTTAAAACTGCATAAGTATGTTTTTTATTCTTATTTTAAGTAGAGAAAGAGAGGGAGAGAATGGTCCATTAGAATATAGGTATACCTATGTTAATTTTTCACATCCATGTTTTGTCATACCGCATTATTCCAGTCTCCTCTAAAGTTCGGTATATATAGAATTTTATCTAAAATGAGTGGCACATTCGCGTCTGGCATTATATTTTATACTGCTTTATCTGTTCGCCCCCGAGATGTGCGATTTGGCCTAATGTCTCCGGAAAATTCACTTCTACACAGCTTCTTTGCAATAAACGATACGAGAGCGACACGATTATTTACTGTCGGAACCTACCGATGTTTGTTGTTTTTGTTTATTCTGGTGTTTGAAAGGAAATTGACAGTATGCAGCACAATCAGCCTATAATGTTTCCACTGCTGGGACACTGGCCTGCTCTGTGTGAGATGTAGTGGGTCGTAATCCACCGCACTGACCCAGTGCGGGTTGGTAGATAAAACTGGTACACCAAAAAACAAAATACAAAAAGACAAACTTCTTAACTACACGATATGTAACTTTATACCCATTTTCTGAAATATTCTTGGCCAGAGTTTATGTACGTATTCAATATTTATTGATTAGATACTGTGAAAAATGTGTCAATGTAACAACAAACGAAGAGAAAAAAAGGGAAAGGGTTTATGTCCATTCTCGAAATAGGCAAAGAAATCTCTTGTGAATCAATCATTATCGATAATTATCTCTGCAAATTAGAAACTTGCGGGGTTATTACGTAACACACTATCGGGTAGCAATGGGTTTAATTTTTAACCTTTTTTTATGTATAATAATAATAATAATAATAATATCCCTGGACATTTCACACAGCGCCATCTAGTCCCAAGCTAAGCAACTTAATGCTTGTGTTATGGTAACAAGATGGCTGATAAACTACTTATATACATTTTTTTTTTTTTTTTTGTAAATACATACATATTATAGATAGAAAAACACCCAGACTCGGAACAAATACATGTAGGTCATACAAAATGAATGACCAAATGTATGACCACGTATAACTTTTTACAGAGTAGTCCGATTTTGATAATTATTTTTTTATTGAAAAGAGTATACCCCAAAGTTGATCCCATATATATTTGAAAAAAAAATCTAACCCAAAGGGTGGGAAAATAGGGGTGATTTATTGTTCACTCATAGATTTGAATGCTGAGTTGTGTATTATTACTCTACTCAGTGCCACATATGCCTGCCCTTTGGCAAACAATTAGTAGATTATAGCCACAAAAAAATATAAAATAAAAACTTTTTAACAAAAAATTAAACCGCTAAAAAAAGGTTTATTGTTTTGCTTTTCAGTTTTTTCGGCGGTTTAATTTTGTTTTGTTAAAACGTTTTGACAGTTCAACATTCATTGAGTTATTTACGTTGTTGAGCAGACAATTTTTTCGAACATATCATTTAACAGAAACGATGGATTAGCAATATACTTCGAAATGATTAAAACTGTGTTTGATAGTGTGTTACGAATTTAGGGTACGGACATTACGTAGTGTGCCTTCTTGTGATGAACAGAACAGATTAATAATTATATTTGCATTGATAACTTATTTCTAAACTAAGAACTTAATCTTACTAGTCGTCTCCTATAAACGCCCGCAGCGTTATCTCAAAGCGAGCGCGCGAAATGTACTAGGTAGTGCGATGTCGCGACCTCGTCTGTTGTGAGCGAATTTATGTGACGTCATCGCTTAATTGATATCGCTTCTAACTAAACAATTGTTGAGAGAACAGAGTAAGAGATTTTTATTCATTTGTTTTAAACTTTTACTGTAGCTTATCTGTCTACTGGGATAAGGGTTATTATAGGTATCTCAGGATTTGTCCGGAGATTTGAGGATTTTTAGGTTCCTAAAAGGATTGTGGCCGGGTTTTTTAAATCTCAGGACTTTTTTATTTTTATTTTTATCAGAATGTTACATAAATTAAAACATAATTATACCTTCGTTTTCCTATTCATCTAACAACATAATTAACATCTAATCTAATTTACCCCCTTTGATTTTTTTAGATTTAGAATCAACTTTATGTGCATAAAACAAATCACTGTGAGTTGTGAATAACGTTTGCGACAAAATCTATAATTGATCGACCGATCAATTATAGAATTTGTCAATTAAGGCTTTTTGTCAGGATTTTTCAATTTTCCATCTGGTAACCCTAACTGGGATCGGCTTTCAGTCCTGTCGTAGTTAAATAACTCTATTTACGAGTTGTTGCTGCTACCTTACGTTGAAATACGCAATATCCTTTGATAAAACTGATGGGCAGGCTTTCAGGCTTCTGAATGGACTTTAAACCTGTCATTGCCGTTCGTATGAGAAATTGAGAACCAGAACCGATGACAGGTTCCGGTCAGGTGATGAAAGGTTCCGGTTGTCAATCTCAAATCAAATCTCAATGAAATCTATTGGAAAAACGATAAACACAATTTAATTATTCACATTGACAACTATGATAATTACAATGACAAGCCGAGTACTCAAAATAATAATCAAAAATTTAAATTCAAGGACTTAAAAGCCCGAAACTTTTTATAACCTAGCATCCTTATTGCGTAACACACTTCGAAAGATTTTAAAGGAAATTGATAGTTCATTGCCTCATATGTTTGAAAAATTCGTCTGCTCAACAACGTAAATAAAAATGCAGTTAATATTGTTGAACTCTCGAAATGAAAGCCATTCCTACTGTTAGTGTATTACGCACTACCCCGCAGTTTTACTATAAACCATCATAATCATTTTTTTTTTTAAAGAACAATGAGATTGTTCAAGTCCTCTTCAGACTAGTTGTTAGAACTTGTTGCACTGACCGCTCATAAAGCCGGAGGTTTTATGGGTGATGCCCGCAATATGACATCTGTCATCACAGCTGTTCATAAAGTGCTTGATGTCTTACTTTATACCTAGCAGCATTGTTCAATTATTGTAGTTTACATGTAGTCTAAGTTTGTTTGTCAAAAAGACATCTGGGCGGAACAGGGTTGCGATATCTGGGCCAACAAGCGAATGTTTTGGTAAAATTTTGTAGGTTTTAAAGTAAATATATAAAGGATAAATTATATTTGACAGTCGTTATGGGTAGTCAGCAGCCCAAAACTCTGAACCAAGAAAGAAGAAAAATATTAATTCTGCACTAACAAAACGCACATTACCATAAAAAATGACAGAAAATATACACATACAAAGTAGTCAAAAACCTCGTACTCAAGCATATAAATAGTTGACAACCAGTCTTTTCAAGTGGTGTATTTTTACCCAGTAACTGAGTTGTGGTTAGATATGCAGTAGCTCCATGTGAATTACTGGTATTCAGTTGCATCCGGTTAGACTGGAAGTCGACCCTGAAACAGTTGGCAAAAGTCAAGCCAGATTGATTGACTTCTATAATATACTAGCGTCCACCCGCGGCTTCGTCCACGTGGTATGTCGATAAAAAGTAGTCTTTATCCTTACCTAGGGTTCAAAGTATCCCGATACAAAATTTCATCAAAATCGGTCTAACCATTTTGGAGATCAGCCGGAAAAAACAGACAGACAGATAGACAAACATTTTTTTTTTGTTACTATTTCGAATATTTTTTTCATAAATGTATATAGTAAAAATCTGTTATTTTGATATTACAAACAGACACTTAAATTTTATTTATTTGTATTTGTATTGATGTATAGGTGATTGGGAAAGAACAAAGCAGATGACGAATAGATAAACTACAATTTCATTAGTAAGTACTAAGACAATTCAGTGAACCCAACTGAATTTACTTTAAAAGTCAGAGAAAAACCTAACTAGTTTCCTTTCTCTATCCCACGATAAAATTTTTGCTACCTAGAAACTAAAAGTGGCAGTTTCTTAATCGACCATAAACTTTCAGTATTTCACCGTAAGCATTAAGTTGAAAGGCCAGATCTACATGATGTCGATAAAACGGCGCGAACAGAATTACGTAGGACATAACTGAGACGTTGGTATTATGACATTCGGCGACATTAACTTTCTAGTAAAATGTTTGGGCCAAGGTATAGAATAGGAGCTGACGTATTTCATCGACTTTGGCAACCGACATCTTGATTGAGTGACAATCATCAACCAATCAATCAATCATTGACTTTCATTTACAATCCGAGCAGTTTGAAGAAAATTCTCAATCTATTGCTTCATAGGTTTATAAATTTCGTCTGCTCAACAAAGTAAGGAACACAATAAAATCGCTGAACTATCAAAACAAAAGGCATTACGATCGATTGTGTACTACGCAATGACCTTTCTGTAATTCTCTCTGCATAAGTTCTCGATGATTTGAATGAGGTCTCATCTCATTTTATTGGTCTAATAAATCTCGGGTTCTTCACAATTTCTCTTTACCATTAATAATAATCGGGGGCGTCTATTATGAACTCCAAATATAATATGAAATTAGGTTTGGAACCCGTAATCTATATATATAAAAATCAATTGCAGTTCGTTTGAGTGGCTAGAACCCGAGAACGGCTGGGCCGATTTAGCTGTTTATGGTTTTGAAATGTTTGTCGTAGTCCAGGGAAGGTTTAATCGGTGAGAAAATATGGAAAAATTGCGAGGAAGATAGTAAAAACAACAATTTCATTTTTCGATATAAACTGTTCTACCTACTTTCGTGTCAAACATTTGAAAGAAAGAAAGAAAGAGTAGGAGTAGGGTAGGTGTAGGGCTGGAGTAGGGTAGGGGGTAGAACACCACGCGAAAGAAGTAGCGCCGGGTAGCTAGAAATAATTTATATGGCAAAACAACGCTAGCCGGGTCAGCTAGTCTTTTTTCTTTCGCTTGGCGTTGCTAAATGAATATCTTGAATACAGACTTCGAATCAGGTGAAATTATTATCATAACTACCAGTGACAGTTTAGAACTGATAAGTGGACACTTTCATTCATAAGCTAACTGTGTAGTTTTCAAGCATGAAAACAAATCTCACCCACACTGACGGTTAAGCAACACCACAAAGACACAACAACAAAGAACAAAGCAAACAACTACAACAACAACAAAGATACAACAACAACAACAACAAAGACAACACAACAACAACAAAGAACAACACAATAACAAGCACAACACGCTACAACTTCAAAGATTACTTTTTTTAATAATTATTATTCATACTGGTGTAAAGTTTATATTACTAGTGGAGCTAACTTCAATTTGGAATACAATTTTCGTATATGGATAGATTGTAGTCGGCGAATTAGGGTTTGGAGTAAGGTATAAGAGAGTTTATACCTTATTCCAAACCCTAATTCGCCCACTCCATTTTATGGGTATTTTTTACTTTTATGTCGTTACTTTCAGCAAAATTAAATTACTTATGCGATGGGTGTGTTGCGCACCCCCCTGTTATTTCTACTTTCACGTTTATTGAGTCATTATTATTAAATAAGTATGTATTTTTTATCAACCCCCGACGCAAACACGACAGGGTGTTATAAGTTTGACGTGTCTCTCTCCCTCTCTGTGTGTGTGTGTGTATGTCTATCTGTGGCATCGTAGCTCCCGAACGGATAAACCGATTTTGATTTAGTTTTCTTTGTTTAAAAGGTGAATTTGTCGGGAGTGTTATTAGCTACGTTTGATGAAAATCGATCCAAGATGGCCGTCGCCAAAAAATGGCGGATTACATATTTTTTCACAATTCCCTCAATATGGGTACACCACCCACCCACCTGGGTGGGTGGGTTTTATGGGTATGGTTTACATTCTTTATACACGAAATGTGTAAAGTTCGCCTTACCGAATGTCAGAAATCTAGGACCCAACATCGTCTTAAATAAAGAGGTGCTTGAAACAGTAGGCTCGGCAATTTTTCTAGGACTAACAGTAGATGCCAAACTTCAGTGGGGACCTCATATATCAAGTCTAGCAGGAAGGCTCAGTTCGTTTAGTCTATTTCAGTTATTTTCACAGTGTTATGTCCTACGGTATTCTGCTGTGGGGCAAAGCCGCTGATATACAAAATATATTTGTCCTTCAAAAACGAGCTGTTCGAGCAATTTACCAGCTAGGTGCCAGAGTTTCTCTAAGAGATTTTTTTAAAGATATTGGTATTCTCACGGTTGCATCACAATTCATCTTCGCCAACATCCTATATATTAGGCACAATTTGCACTTGTACACTAAAAACAGTGATATTCACAGTGTTAACACTAGAAATAAGGACAAACTACGTGCCCCCTTTCACCGGCTTCATAAGGTTCATAACTCATTTGTTGGGCTTGGTATAACCTTTTATAACAAGATACCCTCTTCTTTGCTAGCCTTGCCTTTTAATGCGTTTAAAGCTCAAGTAAAATCCAACCTTTGTTCAAAGGCTTACTATTCCATCAACGACTACTTACACGATAAGAATAGTTGGTCGCCCTAATTAACTCAAGACAATGTTCATGTTCTTTCTCCAGAATTAGCTTAGGTACTGACAGGTTACTGTTATTAGTATTAACTCACTTATTTATTTCACATCGATGGTCCTAGTTCATCATCTGTGACTGCAAGTGACAGCTAGGTGACGAACCCAGCAATGCATAAATGTGTAAGCTGTCACGCCCTTTATGCCTGGAGGCTTTTATTTAGGTAGTGAGTTTTTATTTTAATTAATTATTTTTTAGCTTGAGTACGTATAGTTTTTATTATATTTGTTGGTATATTGGCGTGGCTAGCTGACATAATATGGCAAATAATTTAAGCTTCTTGTAATGTTCATGACTGAACATAGGTTCCTAGTATTGTATACATGCAACTAACTATATTCTAACTGAACAGACAGCTGTGCTGCTGGGGAGTTTGTTCCGCCACTTCTTCTTCCCAGCGATAGCACTAGGAAGTGGCGAAGGGCGGGCGTTTTTGGGGGACTGTCTTTTGTAATTTTGACGTTCGAAAAGTGCTGATTCTCAGCCTAATTTGAATAAATGACTTTTGATTTTGATTTTTTGATTTTGACTATGACAAATTTCAAATCCAAGATGGCCGCCACCACAAAGTGGCGAATTACAAAAAACCTGATTATACACCAAATTACCTGAATCTTAAAACGCAAGAACGTTGGACCGCTACTATTTTAAACTCTAACAGAAAGTTAGGCAAATAAGTAGAGCGGTCCCCCGACGGGACAATATTTAATCAAAAAATTTGATACGTACTTACGTAGGGTCATAATTTCAAGGTAATTTTTTTCTTTTTATAGGGTTTCGCGTTTATACCTTGTTTGTTCTATTTGTGGCTATTTTTTCCATAGTTTTTTAAATTGTTTAAGGCTGTTTACATTCGTACTATTTTTATCATTATTTTGTGTCGGGGGTTTTTTAATTTTTTTAATTACTTGCTGATTTCCAAGTTGACTTACCAGGAGATCATGCGTTGATAGGAGCAATAGAATAGAATACTCTTTAATATGCACACCATATAAATTAGAGAAATAAATATATACATTTTACAAAGGTGACACAATGGGCCGTCTTATCGCTAAGAGCGATCTTTTAGAGACAACCTTTGTATGAATTAAAAAGGGGAAGGAAAGACAAATACTGTGTAGTCTGTGGTGCACCATTTACATAATACAACAATAAATACATAAAGTATATTATACTAATCTAAATAAATATATATACATATAATAATACACATGAAACAAGAGCAAAGAAAATATAATGATGAGGTCGTATAATGATGATGGAGAGAGGAAGTGCTTTTGAGAGATATTGGAGGTACATTGACTCCGTTACCTTCAAAGTAACCCGTTCGAGTAGGTATCACAGTGGCTTCATTAGTGAACTTATTAGTACTACATATTATGATTCTCTACAGATACTTACCTACCAATTAATACTCTTATTTAAGCAACTTTACCATTTAAAATAAACGGATAAGTAACAATATTACTGGACAATTTAACGCGAAACAGCGTGTGACGTCGACGTACAAAATGCATTGTTCATGTTTAACTCAATGCTGTTAACGACTCGCCACTTTAATTCACAATTATTTACTGCTAATTAGTTCAGGTTGCGGTCACGCAATATTGGAATGGAAGAAGGGATATTGTTAGTTAATTATTACATGTTTTACTAGAAGTTAAAGGTTTAAATTAATTAAGAAATGGGCATGATATAAAAGCGAAATTGCTCTTTGAACCAAAAGATATCTGATTTGATAATACACAATATAATTAAATACAATAATTGTACCTACATGATGATATTTTTATTATAAAGTCATCAAACTCTGGTCCTACAATTTTGTGAAAAAAATTTAGGATAACGAAGAGGCTATTGTGCACTAGCGTATGTCTAGAAGACATCTCAGGCAGTTTTGGGAGCCTAGAACCCAAGAAAGTATGATGCGACTTTCATGTAGTAGCCCCCCAAAAGGCCCACCCATCACCAGTTCCTAGTGCTTTAGCTGGGAAGAAGTGGCCCAATGGCAAAGGAACACAAAAATCTAAAAAATAAATAAATCTAACCACATTTTTTCTCGTAAAGCAATTCTCTTAAAACAAAAACCGCACGTGATCCAATTTATAAAGCCTTTAACACGACAATATTATCGAACTAAATTCGAGCAAGAACTGCTATAGGTCAGTCCATCAAAGGACTAGTGGTTAGCAAAAAGTTCCATAAAACGGGATTCTTCGTCAGCGTTCGTATTCGTCAAGTTGTGACAAATGTGGGAATCCTCGGGCCGGGACCGATACGAGGCAATCAATCAACGCTGGGAGACCGGACGTGTAGGGCTGGCATGGGTAACAGCGTCCCGGGATTATAATAATTATTATTTTAATTTTTTACAGTAGACTTACACTTAAGACTATGAGTCCCCAAAACCATGCATTTAAAATGTGCTTAGGCATTATAAAAGCAACAGTGTCTGTACACTGTTGCTTTTATAATGTTTTAACCATGTATGTGGTCATAGCTACCTTGAGCAAGCTTTATGTGGGAAAGAAAAATTAAATCGAAATGATTTGGTCACTTCACCTTCGTTAATTTTACTTAAAGTGAAATGAAAACTGAGCCCAAAAACCAGCCAATAAATAAATATTTTAAGTTTATATCCAAGTCAACATTTCGATATCAAAATGCAACAAATGTAACCCTAAAGGTACCTATGTAAATGTATCCATAACATTACTACCTAAGGAAACCGCTCTTCTTACTTCTAAGAAGAGAAATAAAAAAAATAAAACGAGAGATATTCGAAGAAAATATTATTCGAATATCTCTCTCTTTTTTATTATTTTTGAAAGAAATTATATTATATTTTATTTTCTTTCTTCAAAATCACCCAATCATGTCTTACTTTGATCAAATAGAGCAAGCAGTTCATTCAACGTTTAAGTCCCTATTTCACAAATCCCGGAAATTTTCCCGGGGAGCACACCACTATGAAGAACCCTATCGATCTCCAGGCGTTTCCATTTACAGCCGGCACATACATCATACGTATTATTTAAAGCGTGTTTCTACGAATCCGTATTTATGTAGAGAAAACCTTAGTACGAGTTACAACGTAGTAAGTAAAAAGACTTTTTCTAGAAAAGTTATTAATTAATCATAAATGATTACATTTCTGTAAGTGGGTTTTATCATATTTTAAAAAGTAGATGAGATCAGCGTTTCCTCTCCGACTACAATGAAAAGAAAGGCAAATTGAATGTCAGCACAGAGAGTGAAACCAACCACGTGACGGAAGTTGTACTAAATAACAAAATCATAATCAGCCTATATTGTTCCCACTGCTGGGACACAGGTCTCTTCGAGAGGGAGTGGGCTATAATCTACCACGCGGGCCTAGTTCGGGTTGGTAGATGTCACATGTCTTTGAATTTTTGGTTCTAGGACATGCCGGTTTCCTCGCGATGTTTTCCTTCACCGTTTCAATATCAAAATACGAATGCTTAATGTTTGATCATATGCGCTAACATTAATTAATACACGGCCTTTTGTCCTTCTTTTGTATTGCCTTGTCCTAATTTCGCATAAGAAATTATTCAAGAAAATATTTTTTTGAAGAAAGTCTGAATATTTTCTTATGTTGGAGTTAAAACAGGCTAGTCTCAACATAACAGAATATTTCCACGAGTCGTTAAGCCCCATTTACACAATGCAATTGTCTTGCCTGTGGCATGCGATAAAATTGAAGCAACAACTGCCTTTCATCGCCTTAACATGGTTTGGATGGTGTAACTCATATTGTTTCATTAACTTATGGCATGCCACGGGCAATTAAATTGCACGGTGTAAATCAGCAAGAAGCAATAGATTAGCAATATCCTTCACAAATTATTCGGATTTAGATTGATCGTGTGTTACGCAAGTACCCCGTTGGCTTTATTCAGTTCGGCACAGCTTTGCGCTTTTGTTTTAGGACACTTCATAGCGACCGCACCGCACCTCGATTTATCATCAATAAGAAACAAAACAAGGTCGCTCTATAAACGTAAATTCGTGTGTGAAAGGAGCTCAATCGAATTGTACTCGCTGTGTTATTTTTGGGAATCTAAATATATTGTGACAGCCCCAAACTTAGGTAAGAAAAACCAAATCAACCATTAACCATTAGCAGTACCAGTGTACTGAATTGCTTAGATTCTAAACTTCTATCACAACGTCATAGCACTCTTAACAATATCACTACAAAAGAATAGAATACTCTGTATTGTTCACCATACGAATTACAGAAACATAAATAAATATAAGATTTTACAGAGGGTGACACAATGGGCGGTCTTATCGCTAAGAGCGATCTTTTAAAGACAACCGTTGTATGGATTATAATTAAGGAGAGACAAATATAGTAGGTAGTCTGTGGTGTACCATTTTTTTAATATATAGGTACATTAAGTAAATTTAAGTCATCTAAACTAATATATACATATAATAATAAACATGAAACAAGAGCAAAGAAAAAAATAATAATATTAGTAATATAATAATGATAATGTTTAAGGAGAGAGGAAGTGTTTTGTGTCATAATTTTGAAAGCGGACAAAGATTGAGCACGCCTTACCGACACGGGCAAGTAATTCCATAACCGTACTGTTTGAACAGTAAAAGATTTGTCAAAGAAAATCAAAATTGAAATCTTAGCAGCCCTTCACCACCACCGAGTCGCAAGCCAAGACTCCAACTAAATTCGAAGACTATTCCAAGTCAAGACTTTAGCTCAAACGGCTCATTGCTCCAGGATCCGAAGTATTCCAAGTCAATTGATATCTGTTCCAAGTTCGACGCAAAACTTTCAGCCTGATTTTGCTGATTCGATTATACAACTTCGAAATACGGAATTACTTATGAAGGAATATTAAGTAGATTAAGCGATAACTTTGTTGGAATAAATGCCCAATGATGGATTTATTACGTTCTCTTTATTTATTGCGTACATTCACCCAGACGGTTACAGTATTTATAGGATTTCTGCGAAATAGTAACTTTGATGAAAATTATTATTTATTTGGGCATCATTTTATATTCTATCTAAGATAAAAATATCTTCGCAAACAAGATTATATTTAGTCAAACGGCCCAAACTTTATACAGCTCTAATTAGACTTCTGGCGCTTTAATAGATTTGTATATATTTTTATGTCATGAAATCAAATAGATACGTTTACGATCATGGAGGCATTCAGGTAGAAAACCAAATTGTTACATTTATAAACGGGTTGCAAACCCAATTATTGGAAGCGCTTGGAGAAAGAGTACAGTTTAATAATAATAAACACAGCAAAACAAATTTTCCTTCAGTGCATTTCACTTATCTTGCAAGTTAAATTGAATCGCAGAAATAAAACAAACGCCTGCATTTTTTATTTCAATGCCTTCGAGCGTCACAATTCTAAAAAAAAGCAATTTCATCACAAAGTTGACTTAAAACATAATAGACTCGGTTCTTTATCAAAGAGTGAGGCATGTTGTTATACTGTTGAAGGAAATTGAAAATATAAAGGGACCCTCTGATTAAGTGGCTTTTGAGACCCCTTCCGCAAGGCACCATACTTGGACCTCCTTTGTATGGTAATCTACATGTCCAGTCTCTGATGTGGGTACAAATGATTTTTGCATTGAGAATACGGTTTAGGTATTCTTTTGTGTATTCCATTTGATGGAATAGGACTGAATATTGGATGTGTCAGGCCTCGTTGTAAAAATAGACTAGTAAAAGCTTATGTTTGTTGCAGTTGCTAGCTAATTTACTCCTTTCTTTGTATTAACTTTTTCATAATCTGTCCTAAGAGCAAAAGTCTGTCATAATTTTTCGTAATGTCTCCATAAAATAAAACTTTGACTGCGTTTGTTTTCTTTTTGACATATTCAGCCAATGTGTCATACTTTTTACCTCTTCTAATTTAGGATAAATGCAGCCTCTGTGATCACTTTCTTCCACACATCTTAAAGTGCAGTGTGCCATAAATGTCTATAACACCATCTGGAAATCCCGCTGCAACTAATTGATTAATGGTTTGGGTCATGTTTTCCAACACATAGAATGGAGCTAAAACCGGTACTTCATTAATTAACGAAGTCAAAATTAGCTTATTTGGGCCATTTGAAAGCACTTCATCATTTTGATATAGCGACTGTTCAGCGTTAAACTGCAACATTTTCTTGGCAAACATCAGATTAAACTAGTACAACATTATTCTCAATTGTTTTCATTCTACTTGTAGCGTCTTCTGAATAGAAAGCTAGTTTATTCCATCCAATTCACTATCCATTATCACGAACAATTCTAGTTTTATTTTTCTTCCTGATAGAAGGCACTTCGAGCTAAATTTCAATTAATTTGGATTCAAACACTCGACAGGAAAGCGAATGACAATCGAATTACTCGCTAATTGATTTAAAGTTTGACGAATTTATGTGGGATGTTAGTGTTATATTATTGTAATTTAATTAGATGAGGAGATGAATGTTGATGAGCTTTCTGATAAGGCGTTTACATTAAAATGTTTTGTTCATCAACACAGGGCAACCAACTTTTTGTTGCTTTTGTTTACTTATAGAAAAACTCAGACTGAAGTCAAAAGGTGCGCTATTCTCGTGTTTTTTGTACCTAGAAGATCTGGAAAATTGTATTAAGAGCATTTCTAATTTTAATAATCTCGCGTTTGAAAAACAAAATTTTTGCAAACGCTATGCTCCGCTTCGCTTAATCTCTCAATTTCTAGGTCTAAAATCAATGAGGTAATGCAGACATTAATAACTAAATCATAACTTAACAAAAACTATGCTGTTGGACATAACATGCAACATACTTGACCAACGGCTCATTAAAAATTCATAAAATAAAATTCATTAACATTAACGTGGTGGTTTAATTAAAATTTCCGCACCAATGTTAATGTTTAAAACGTTATTTGTATGCAAAACAACAGTTTCATCCTGTAAAAATAAAACTTGCAGTATCTGCCATAGCTGACCGTTTTAATTCGCTAAATATCCTATCCTACTTCCTATAACTAATATTACAATCGTGAAAATTTGTACGGATGGATGGATGGATGTTTGTTACTCTTTCACGCAAAAACAACTAAACGGATTTAGATGAAATTTGGCACACAGATGGTTTATAACCAGGATTAACATATAGGATACTTTTTATCGCGGTATTCCTACAGAATCTAAACTTGTGCGAGTGAAACCGCGGGGCGCAGCTAGTTTTCTATAAACTTTTTCTCACGCTTCAGGTTTCAAAATTCCAAGAATTTGCTGAAATTAAAACCGGACCCTCGTTACTCTTAATCAGAAGCAATAAATCACACTTTTCCTTCTTGTCAATTGCATCTGTTTCAAGTTCCCAAGGTTCCTTAAGGGGGAGCCGTGAGTAAAATATAACCACAAATAAATTGCCGTCAATTGGCACCGGAAAACATGGTTAATTCTTTTACGGACAGGTTTTCGCCGAATTAATTTTGGGGGTTACAGGCAGACCCTTTTTGGATTTACATTGTTATAAAAAAGCAATAAAAATTATCGAGACCATGATTAAATTTTCTCTCAAAATCATTTAGTTCTAGATCTTGCAATGAAACCGGAAATTTTGACAAAAAAAAAAATGGTAAAAACAAAAAAAGAAAATGGTTTGAGAATAAAAAATATAACTGTGGCCAATGTTACTGTAAAATTACAGTGTAACACGAGAGTAGACAATCTGCGTTCATCGTCAGCTGTACTCATTCACACAGCATTCATATAGCGTTACTTATTCGTGACTTATCTTTGGCTATTCGTGACTTATCATTTCAAGCTAACATCCAAGGTGTGTGCGACGGATTCAGCAACGCGGTATGCGTTGCTGAATCCGTCGCACACACCTTGTCACAGACAGTTTTCTACAAATCTCAATCACAGCAACAAAAAATCAGGATACTAAAGTCACGCCCCATTGGAACGGATACATCACGCAGTTTGTGTTCAAACACTGAAAAAAATATCTGACTTTTGGAAACCTAGCTTTTTTAGGCCGTATTCTGGCATTGTTCCAAAAAATCCCAAATGGGCCTGTTTTCTATTTTTACGGATCATTGGTTAGTCTCGTTTTAAACTGGGTAGGGTAGCGTGTTTTGATGTTTATGATTCAGTTAGATTTCTATTGCTATCGATTTACAAGCACCTACCACTTTTTGGGTTGTGAATGTAGACCCTAATATCACTGCCTATGAAAGGTCTAAATAAATTATTGTTAAGTCTGGCATAAACTTGTTATCTCTTTTATTTAATTGAAACTGCTTAGGCGGCGATTCGGTGGACGAGAATAGATAGTGAAATTTCGAAGACGCGTCACATTTAGTGACATTTCGTTACATGAGAGAGAAGAAAGATATAACCCTCTGTCTCTCAGACTAAATATCACTTATTCTTAATTTTTTTAAGTAGTATAGCTTCTATCATTTTTTTTCCCATTATCCTCCTGTAATTATTCCCAACCTTTTACAAACAATGTTAATATGATGTAGGTATACATAAAACAAAGTAACCAATTTCAACAGCATTGCCAACACAACAAATCACACTTCATCTTCGACACAACCACACACACCCTGACTCCACTTCCGACAAACACACGCATATTCCTTTTGAATGCTAAATCACTTGTTGTGTCTAGGTACCACGCAATCTTGCCGCCATTACTCAAACCAAATTAACACAATAATTGTTACATCTCTGAAGTTAACTCATAACACTATGTCATGCATAATTTGTGATAAGGGTTGCCCGATAGAAAATGGAAAGAGTCGGATAGGACTGTGGATATTTATATTAGTTTATGTGACGGGTGCGCCACTTTCATAAGAATTAACTCAATACAAGCGAGATAAAAATATGTATGAAGGATTACATCCATAAATTCAAGCCTTTTTCCCATAAGGGTAGGTGGACACAACTGAACGTCACCTGAATCGATCCTAACATACTCCTTAGGCTTCGTTTACGTTCATAGATCGTAATTTTAAGAATGTTCACAGCCTGAAGGCCAATTCTCGTAATTTAAATCGTTCAAAATCTAGTTGCAGTGCCATCTCGGCGACAAACAAATGGAAAAAACTTGTCAAAATGTAGGGAAATTAGAAGTATTTTTTGACAGATTGAGACCGAGATCAGACTGAACGGTCTTAAAATTAGAAAGAAAGAAAGAAAAAACATTTATTTAGCACAAACTAAAAGACACACAATACACCAGATACATACATCAGGGCCTGTATTCCCGTCCGATGTTTCGGGAGGTTCCTGCACATAATCAGGCGGGAGGAGACGCCCGGGTGTCACCACTGTCAGGATTGCCCAGAGGACACGGTGGAGCATACGGTGGAGGTCTGCCCTGCTTGGGCAAAGCACCGCCGTGTCCTCGTAGAGGCGATCGGCAGCGGCGGCGACCTCTCGCGTCCGGCCCTGGTTCAAGCCATGGTCCGGGGCGAGAGGGAGTGGGAGGCAGTCGCCTCCTTCTGCGAAGCAGTCATGCTAGCGAAAGAGGTGGCGGGGTGGGCGAGAGAACGCGCCTTGCGCACCTCACGCCTCAGCCGCCGCGGGAGACGCTCCGGGCGTCGGGAGCCGCGTGACGACTCCCGGCCACCGTAGGCGCGGGCCTGCGGGCGGTGAGTAATGGGTAACTCACCGTCCGATCAGGACCAGGCCCGTGCCGGACGGCGTGTTGTGTTCCACGCGCGCCTCAAAGAGATGTCAGCATGAGTGACGGGGCCCCATAGGGCCGAAGCCTGCCAGGGTAGCGGGATTGTCCGAAAGGGTTACCGCTGCCCTGGAACATAAAGGGCTAAGGAAGGAACACGGGTGGGTTTTAGTCAGTAAGAGTCTGACACTCCCTCCTGCTCCACCCAGAGCGGGAGGAGTCATTTGATGATTTCCCATCCTCAAAAAAAAAAAAAAAAAGGGTAGGTGGAAACAACTGAACGTCACCTGAAACGATCCTACATACTCCTTAGGCTTCGTTTACGTTTATAGATCGTAATTTTAAGAATGTTCACAGCCTGAAGGCCAATTCTCGTAATTTAAATCGTTCAAAATCTAGTTGCAGTGCCATCTCGGGGACAAACAAATGGAAAAAACTTGTCAAAATGTAGGGAAATTAGAAGTATTTTTTGACAGATTGAGACCGAGATCAGACTGTGAACGGTCTTAAAATTAGAAAGAAAGAAAGAAAAAACATTTATTTAGCACAGACTAAAAGACACACAATACACCAGATACATACATCAGGGCCCGTATTCCCGTAATTTAAAACGGTCAAAATCTAGTCGCAGTCTCATCTCGGCGACAAACAAATGTCAAAAACTTGTCAAAATGTAGGGAAATTACAAGTATTTTTTGACTGAGACCAGACAAAAAATACTGACAGACTGAGATCAGACTGTGAACGTTCTTAAAATTACGAGAATCGCCCCTCTGATAGCAACTAATAAAGAAACAAATAGAAAGTAGACCGATGTAAGAAATTAGCAGGTTAGTGTGCCTCACGGCAGCACCAAAAAGGCCCAGTTCAGCAAAAATACCAGACAATAGTGCCTGACGCTGGTTGTCAACTGAACCTGATGTGTGAGGTGACGGATGTAAATCAGTTTTACACTGCAACGTGACGTGTGTATGCATACTTAAATAAGATTAATATGTGACAAATAAAAAAATTGTAACGAATATGTAAGGTACATAAATAGTGTGAGTTGATTAATATTGCAAAAATAAACTAAAAAAATACTGACAAATATAATGAGACGGCCGCGTGATAGACCTTCGTTAGTATGTAAATAAAAAAACTTTTTTGCAAAAAAAAACAACCGACTTCCAAAAACGACACTACAAAGTGAAAAATAAAAGGGTTCGCATTTTTGTTGTTTGCCACCGACTTCCGAAATTAAAGTTATTTTCCACTTTGTAGTGTCGTTTTTGGAAGTCGGTTGTTTTTTTTTTTGCAAAAAAGTTTTTATTTTTCACTTTTAAGTTGTAATTGTTACCAGTAATTTTGGTTTAAAAACCAAACTACTGAACCGTTTTTGATGAAATTTCTATGGGACATTTGGAAAGTTAAGTAATGATTTGCTTAATGGTTGGCAAGCGACAGAGTTATGCGCGAACAAACAAAAAATACAAACATCCGAATTGAGAACCTCCTCCTTTTTTAGAAGTCGGTTAATAAATTCTTCGAAACGAATAATTAATTAATTAATTACGAGAATTGCCCCTCTGATCTCAGTCTCAATCTGTCAAAAATACCTTCTTTCTTTCTTCTTTATAAAACTCAAAACTCAAAAACTCAAAACTCAAATCATTTATTTCAATTAAACCATTTACAGGCACTTTTGAATTGTCAAAATTAAATAGTCGGTCAGTTAGTCAGAAAGTTGAAGCTAGTTGCCCATTCCAAAAACGTTGCCCTACACTAGGAATTGCTCCTGTATCGTGGGTGCGTTTACAAACATTTAAACTCACATACACCAGCAGCCAGGCCCGGAACAACTGCTACCTACCTACCTTACATTTTTGACAAGTTTTTAACATTGATTGTCGCTAAAATGAGATTGCAACTAAATTTTGAACGTTTTTAATTACAAGAATTGGTCTTCTGGCCATACACGCACTGGACCTGAAGAATATAAATTCTCTCTCTTCTTCTTCTGTGAAATATGATATAGCTAGAAAGGGGCTGAAATATTTATGTATTTATTTTACCATTTATGTACACACATACATAAACAGACAATGAAAAACAGAACAGAAAAAATGGGTACAGAGGTGATACAGAGAAAATCAGAGATGACGAAAGATTTAAAAGACATAGATACTGTGCCGACCCCTAGTAAATTGGGATAGCGGCAAGAAGGTGATGTTGAGTCATATTCAGTTAAAACAGAAGCCTACTAGGAACGGAACGAAGCGGAAACCGTTTTCACTACACATTTTTGTTTACAAGCACTTTTATTAATTACAGGCTCGTTTTAACCAGCTGACGCCGTAATAATTATAATAATAATCACGCCCACGCCTCAGCCGCCGCGGGAGACGCTCCGGGCGTCGGGAGCCACGTGACGACTCCCGGCCACCGTAGGCGCGGGCCTGCGGGCGGTGAGTAATGGGTAACTCACCGTCCGATCAGGACCAGGCCCGTGCCGGACGGCGTGTATGTGTTCCACGCGCGCCTCAAAGAGATGTCAGCATGAGTGACGGGGCCCGATAGGGCCGAAGCCTGCCAGGGTTGCGGGATTGTCCGAAAGGGTTACCGCTGCCCTGGAACATAATGGGCTAAGGAAGGAACACGGGTGGGTTTTAGTCAGTAAGAGTCTGACACTCCCTTCTGCTCCACCCAGAGCGGGAGGGGTCATTTGATGATTTCCCATCCTCAAAAAAAAAAAAAAAAGGGGTAAGTTTCTACCAACATTGAAGATCAATCGACTAAGTATTATTTTCAATTAAGGCGCAACCCTAATGTGTTTCTATCAAATAACGAGCGACATATTTTAATAATTGGCCATAAAACTTGCAAATAGACGTCGTTAGAGTGAGGGGTAGACTTTACTGCCACGTGAATATAAATAGCTTGAAATTACAACGAAATTGATTATCTAGTATTATGAATAACAGATGGCGCTGACTGAATTATTATACTGTCCATTTTGCATCGAATTAGTATGTACAGACGCCAGCACATCAAGCTACTACAATCTGTCAAATTTCTTTAATAGATTTTCAACTTTATTGCTGAAGTATTAAGGTTCAACATTGATTGGGAAAATTTGACAGTTTCGGGTAGCTTGACCTGCTGGCGTCTGTACTACGGTGAATCATTAAGACTGTTTTTTTTTTTAAATTGAAATTGTATCAACAATCTTCTTTGCAAAGGTACAAGACTTACATGATTTATAAATCATAATCATAATTTTATTTTCCAGACTACAACACAAAATAAAAAAATAATCGCACAGACAATGAAGTGTAAAATTCACATCATACAGAAAAAAATGATCGCACAGACAATGAAGTGTAAAATTCACATTATACAGTGTACTTAGTGTAATTATGAAACACAGAGGACAGAAGAGTGGCTTTTCAAAAATCCAAAATACTATCAAAATAATTGCCATTAAAACCGCCATTATGTTCATTCTCTATTACTCCAATCCCGACCTCAAAAAGCAAAACAAAATTGAATCAACAAAACACACACTCTACTCGCACTGGGGCTATTATTTTTAATTACTCCCATCGCATCGTTCAATTTAAACTTTTTAATCGACTGCACGCCCGCTGTATTACTGCAGAACTTATAAGCACTGTATTAGTGAAATCATAACACTTCGCTCCGTATCGGCGAAGTTACTCGAATAGATGACGTGTTTAGATAGCTTGCTGTGTTAAATGGTGGGAGATAGTACTGTGTTGCCATTTTGTCCGCTTCGAAGCGCATTTCGAGAGATGTAGTAGTTCCCAAATTTTTTAATGATGAGGTTACGACTAGATTTTGAGCAATAAAAAAAAATGGTCTTCTGTTCTTTTGACTTGAGCTTTCGCTGTCTTGGAATAAGGTTAAGAGTACATAATACTTGAATTTCTAATGTCAGATAATTTACATTCCATTGCCATTTACTCAATTACCTTCTATAGCATTGTGAATTCTAAGTGTATTTTTGAGTGACCATTCGTAATAAAAATGGTATGAAATTTCTTTGGTTGCAATAGAATTTGAACTAAGTCCTGTATGACATTGAGTTTATTGTTCCAAAACTTGATAATTATCTCAGATTCTGAATTCAAACATACCAATTATTACTGTTGGATCATCAGCAACATAAATAATCAAAAAGTTTCACACAGTTGTGACCTGAATGTTGGTCTGAATTTCAGTAAAATTTAATAGGAAATGTGAATTTCCCGTTATTATTTATTATTGTTCCGTCAGAGGTTCAATTAAAAGTTTATAATCGATTGCACAGTGTTTTACGCACAATTCACGTTGAAACTGAGTTAAGTCTAGCGTTGTTAATCGTTCAATATTTTACATCCAACAAGTTTTTCTGTGATTGGATAAGAGTGCTAAATAATATCAGCCGTACGGGTCGATCGAACGTAAAGCTACACTGGCCGGAGTCAGTTCGTGGATGGGTGATCAACCATTACATATAGAGACCCCTACGCGTTGTTCCCGGCTGTCATTCGTAAATCTTTAACAGTCGTTACGGGTAGTCAGAAGCACAAAACTCTGATAACCAGTCTTACTAAAGAGTATCTTGCCCAGAAACTGAGTTGTGGAGGTCAGATAGGTAGTTGCTCTATTTAATATTCAGATGCATTCGGTTAGACTAGAAGCTGACTCCAACATAGTTGGGAAAAGGTATAGCAGATGATAATGGCTTAAGGATGCTTGTGATAAGAAACGGGTTCCCAGTCCCAAGTTTCGGTATAAGCATGGTACAAATCGGTGCAGTGTGCAGGGTAGATGTGTGGTCGTAATAATGTGGTAAAGGGCGGGCGTTTTTGGGGGACTGTCTTTTGTAATTTTGACGTTCGAAAAGTGCTGGTTCTCAGCCTAATTTGAATAAATGACTTTTGAATAAATGACTTTGCTGCTAATTTCTTGCATCGGTCTTTACACTTTCTATTTGTTTTTTTATTAGTTGTTATCTGATGTATGTATCTGGTGTATTGTGTGTCTTTTGGTCTGTGCTAAATAAATGTTTTTCTTTCTTTCTTTCTTTACTTTTGAATAATAGTCCTCCAGTCCGTATTTCAATCATGGCGGTCAATCTCTCTGGCGGCTCTCTCTCAGAGACTAGCCTTCGGCGCGGGTGATATTATAGCGCATAAGTGAGTGCGCAGTCACAGGTGCAGTCCCTTTTCCGTCACTCTCATAGTCCGATGGGACGGCACGAAATCCGACACGACCGGAGAGAGATCAGGCGTAGGACAAACGGCTTAAAATGCTTTCCGAGGCACAAGGACCGCCTACTTCCAAATTTCGGGCTGTTACTAAGAAATTCCTAATGAGAAAACCGAATATCACTTTGTCCGACCCGGGAATCGAACCCAGGACCCCACGATCAGCAGTCAAGGCATGTTTGTAAAGGAACATAATGATATACCTACACAATATTATACATATACAAAGTCAAACTCATGCCTTTTATTGGCGATAAGATTCAGTTCCCCACTAAACCAGGAAAGTGGTTATATTGCACATTTCCATAATTAATGTTTAATAGCCATTTATCACTTGAACCCATTTAATTTATTTCCACATGCTTTTCTTATAAAAGACAATAAAAAGAAAATTCAATTCTTTTATCGAGAAGCCATATTTCACTTGGTATTCACATACACACAAGAACGAGTACATTCCTTTTGGTTTATCCTTAGATCGATAAATAAAAGCCTACCCAGTGATTTACTTAAGGCCTTTTACAGTTAAAGACCTAAATAGGAATAATGGAGTCAGTGCTTTTAGTCACCCAGTACTCTGACTGGCGAGAGGGAAGATATAATGTTTAAACCTTACTCATAATATTATCAATTTTAGATTACTATATATAGATTACAATATTTGACGGCACGGTTGGCGCAGTGGTTAAGCGATTGACTGCTGCGCTGCGTGTCGCGGGTTCGATTCCCGCACGGAACAAATATTTGTATGACCTACATGTATATGTTCAGAGTCTGGGTGTTTTTCTATCTATACAATGTATGTATTTACAAAAAAAAGAATTATATAAGTAGTTTATCAGCCATCTTGTTACCATAACACAAGCATTAGGTTGCTTAGCTTGGGACTAGATGGCGCTGTGTGAAATGTCCAGGGATATTATTTATTCATATTTATTATTTATTTATTATTACAGATAGAAAGACTGCCTCATTGTTTTAGTGGCCGCAAGCACTCCCGCTGAGCACGATGTCTTAATTTATTTAAAAAAAGTACCGCCACATCACGTACATTAAACTTATGCTAGAATAATCTTGCTGTGAACATCATTTAAGTAGGAATCATCAATCATCACCACTTCACCTTAAAATGGCGACAGAGGAGGTAGGCATGTCCTAGAACCAAAAATTTGGAGACATGGACATCTACCAACCCTCACTGGGCCTGCGTAGTGGATAGAGCCTACTCCGTCTCACAGAGACGAAGCCAGAAGCCTGTGGCCTAGCAATGAGAACATAGGCTGATTATGTTTGTGTGTTATGTAGAAATCATCTTATTAAAATGATGAGGGCGCATCTTCACTGATGGACTGACTCTTCGTATAGTGTAACATTTAAAAGATTTTTATTTCTATTCTATACTTGTTCTTCTGTTCTTCTTTTTATAAATAATGGCAAGTATCTTGTCTTGAATAACTTAACGGATGATTTTGACGTTCGAAAAGTGCTGATTCTCAGCCTAATTTGAATAAATGACTTTTGATTTGATTTGATTTCTTTGCTCTTCAACTGCATTTGTATCTAAGTGTATCAAAAAGCAAAAAATCCCAATCACTTCAAGTATCCTTAGTACAAAACTTTATGAACCAGCAGATAAATTCAACATTTACATAAAAACCTACTACAAAATTAAAAAAACTAAAAGGGAAACGATATAAAAACTCCGAGATAAGCTCACACCGATCCATCTGACTGTCTATCCATTAAGGCTGTGCCCGATCCAGTGGATTTATTTCGGCAAAGTAAACCGGATCAATTTTCAGGGCTCGTTTTTATTCCGAACATAAATATCTATAGGCGCAAATTGTATTGATTTATTATTTTATAGGGGCCGAATTGAATGTTTGTTTGATTAGAAAATATGGGGCAGTAGGCAATCGTGTCAGAGACGTGTATTGAAAGCTTTGAAGTGACATAAGCTGTAATTATTTTTTAATTAATTATGAGATTTTGAGGAAAGTCCTACTAATATTATAAATGTGAAAGTTTTTATGGATGGATGGATGTTTGTTACTCTTTCGTGCAAAAACTACTGCACAGATTTAGGTGAAATTTGGCACAGGTAGTTTATAACCAGGATTAATAGACAGAATACTTTTTATCCCGATATTCCCACGGGATCGAAACTTATGCGGGTGAAACCGGGGGTGCAGCTAGTAATATTAAATATAGAAGTAATATTTCATACTGATCCCTGATTTATCCCTGATAAAAAAGCACAAATAGCTCGCTAAAAGCAATCTTTTAAAGACAACCTTCGGACATACATTTTACAAAAACGGTAATTATTTTTCGACACGAATTACTCAATTATCACTTTAAATATCGCACTGCGGCAAACAACCAATCCACTCAGAAATTAATGACTTATAAACTGGACGCAACGCTAATATTTTTACAACCCCAAGTAATCAGTTCGTACATAAATTAATGAGTTTATTCTCCGTCCTCAGACTACCTTTTTGGCTTTGCAGTAAACATAATTAGGGAACGGTGGGAAGCGTATTTATTTTGTAGTAATAACCCGACTGTTGGGTAGACCGTACACCCGTGAATTTTGTGGCAGCAAGAAGTTAGTTAATGTTGAATTTCAGAGGCCAAAGTTTTTTCTCTTGTTTTAGGTTCCCTTTGAGTTCTAACTTTGTACGAATTTCAGACGATAATTGCATGGCAAAGGAAAATAAGTAAAGTTATAGGTAGATATAGGCTACACAGTAGGTACTGGCCTGAATGTGCTGAAAAGGGGACAATCATTGACCACCATTCCACTTACACACCGAATGAGTGAGATATGTTTTTCTGAAGATATGGTAGAATAAGATAAGATAAATTAATGTACAGTCAACAGCAAAAGTAGATGATCAAAATCAGAAATTCAATACTAATGAACGGAGTTCGCGTCAGAACTGTGTGGCGTCGAAGTGATTCAAAAGTAGGTATGTGATTGTAAATTATACCAAACATTTACTACTAGTACGTCACACAGTTCTGACGCGAACTCCGTTCATTAGTATTGAATTTCTGATTTTAATCATCTACTTTTGCTGTTGACTGTACCAAAGATGTGAAGATTTCAATAATATTCCTAATTACTGTAACTTTATCAACTAGAATACTTACGAGTAGGTACAACAGAAATACACTTACAGATCGTAAATAAATGTCAGTTACCTACAGACATAATTTTATTGACTTTTTAATATTCTCATAATAAGCGCACTATTATCACGGCGAAGGTGATGTCACGATCTGATAACGTTTGCTGGGCCTACGTGGCCAGAGATTGCCTAAGACAGGGGGGAGGTTTGGAAGGAAAAAGGGGATGCCTTTGCCCAGAAGAGGAACCAAAAAAATAAAGTCATACGAGAATAAAGTTATCTCAAACCTCAAATAAAGCGATATTGAAATGTCAGTCAGTCACAATCACTTTCACTGTCGTCAACTCAAAAGTAACTCCCCAACTTCATTACAAACCATCCCTCTCGATAACTTGACTATTTACGCATAAATTCCCCTCCTTATACATAAAAGCAACAATGGATAGCGTCATGAATATGCGATGCTATTGTCAACGGTTTTAGGCCGGTAAATAAATGGTCCTTTAAGGCGGAGCTCGAAGGTATGGAGTCGACTAATGTACCACCGGAACGTGGTAAAGATGATGTATGCGCAGAGGGACGTAGGGTTCCGGTCGGTGAATTGCTGTAATCGTACCTTAGGACCAGGTATCAGGAAGTAATAATAGTTAACTTGACAAAGGATTTATGATTTAAGACGTGGTGTTCTGGTAAGTACGCCAGACGTGTAATGACGCCATATAAAAGAGGTATGAATGAAATTTGCACTGCTTGCTGATAGATTCTCAGTATAGGCAGGGAACGACTTGAGTTAATACTAACAGTTACACTAATTCTAAAAAAACTTACTTCGGTAGCTGTACCTACTTGAAACCAGTAAGTCGAGATTTTCTTGTTAGCAAATATTCAATTAAACATGCGAAAGTATAGATATAATTTTATTTTTTTTGTAAATTAAAATGATAAGTGAGCAAATAACAACTAATACCTAATTAATTAATAAAAATAACAAAATCAAATCCTAACTTAACTAAAACTATACACAAACTAAAATATAGCGTTGAAAAACGAAGTAAAAAAGGGGATGGAATGGGAAAATTAACACAGGTAAGCTTAACAGAGACCTGGCAAATAAAATCGAAAAATAATACAATTAGATAGGCGTATTATGCTATGCTAGCAGTGGACGTTTTTCGGCTAAGAGCTGATGGTAGCCATTTAATAGTCCTACCTAAACCAGTAAGGAATACAAAAGTGATGTCACGATCATCATCATGATCTACCTAGCCGTTTTCCAACTAAGATGGGTCCGCTTCTAGTCTAACCGGATGCGGCTAATATCCAGTATTTCACATGGCGCGACGGCCTATCTGACCTCCACAATCTAGTTAAGACGGACGCAGATTTTAGAGAGTCGCACCGCATTGCAAAAATCCTACTACATCACTTTCATAAAATTTTATATGAACCATCGCACACTACAGGCGGCTGCACCGCATTCTTTTTGTACGAAAATATGATGCGCTACAGCCTGATAATGTAACCATATAAGAGAATAATACATACATCTCATCATTATAAATTACAGTTGCTGACGCCTTCCCCTTAACAAAAACACTCAGCAGGGGCTTAAATGGTTCTTTGTAGCTAAAAACTTCGCTGAAGTTCATGAAAATGTTCCGAAACATTTAAATAATAAATAAACTAAAATGTCCGGCTGTTACTTTTCGAAAACATTCGTGGTCGAGAATCTAATGGACGGATTAATAATAATCAAGGATTGAACGTACAATGGAAGGAGAACGGTAATGCTCTTGTAGGGTGTATCATATAAGATAGACAGTCCTTTTACTGTATACTAGACAAGTCTACACCTGCACAGAAATAGGAAATAGGCGTAGTGTGTAACTTGTTTTGTTTACTAACAAAGTCGAGAATCTAATGGACGGATTAATAATAATCAAGGATTGAACGTACAATGGAAGGAGAACGGTAATGCTCTTGTAGGGTGTATCATATAAGATAGACAGTCCTTTTGCTGTGTACTGGGCAAGTGTACACCTGCACAGAAATAAGAAATAGGCGTAGTGTGTAACTTGTTTTTGTTTACTAACAAATTACTTTTTATTTTGTTTTTTATTTTTTATTTTTTTAACAACCCTACTAACGCTTTCTTTGTAAAAATGTATGGACGTATGTCTGAAATAAAGATAAATTATTATTATTATTATAATCCAATATTACTTTGTAGGTAAGTACCTACAAATAAATAAACAGGGCATCGCGGCAGGCCCAGATGGACAGAGCGGGCTGAAGTGGACTCTTTCAACAAGAACAGCACCCTAATTGCGAAACACACAATTAATCGGAATCGGTTTCATTTTGACAGTTCAACAACATTCATTGCGTTATTTACGTGTTGAGCAGACAATTTTTTCGAACTTATGAAGCAATGGATTAGCAATTTGCTTCAAAATGATTCAGATTACTATTGATTGTGTGTTACCCAATTCGGGCGCTGGTCTTTAGCAGCTTTAAACAGAGAGAACTGGAAAGAGAGTTGAGAGGGAGGTCTTTGCCTTGCAGTTGGATTATTACAGGCTTTTATTAACAATAGTAAGGTACAGACGCCAGCAGGTCAAGCTACCCGAAACTGTCAAATTTTCCCAATCAACCTTGAACCTTAATGCTTTAGCGATAAAGTTGAAAATCTATTAAAGAAATTTGACAGATTGTAGTAGCTTGATGTGCATAATAGTGTCTGTACATAATAGTGGTAGTATGGTCGTCAAGGGTATTTATTCAAACAGCCCGAACGTCTGACCACCAGTCTTGCCAATGGTTATCGTGTTACTGGTTTGTGGCGGTCAGATAGGCAGCCGTTCCATGGAAATTCAGCTGAAGTCGGTTAGTGAGAAACTTGACCCCAACATTAATTAAACAAGGAAAGGGACAGATGATGATGATTGGTCAAAGCGAAGTGTGTGATGACATATTGAAGGTCAAATATGCTAGATACGCGCAGTGATGACGTGACATGATGATCATCATCATGATCTGCCTAGCCTTTTCCTAACTAAGATGGGGCTGTTTCTAGTCTAACCAGAAGCGGCTAAAGCCTATCTGACCTCCACAACCCAGTTACGGAGATTTGGGCGGGCCGCACCGCATTGCAAAAATCCTCCTACTTTCATGTATTTTATATAAACCATTGCACACTACACTACACTACAGGCGGCCTGTACCGCCCTTTTTTGTATGAAAATATGATGCGCTACGGCTTGATAATGTGGATTGGGCTATAACGTGGTGTGGTTATGTATGTTTTACTAAACACAACCTGATTCCCAAAAAAACCTGTATCTACTACAGTTTCAAAGTCTACTACACAGTACGAAAACAAAGCGTTCCTCTAGTCCCAACGCAGCAGTTCTTTTTGCGCGCCGTCAAACTTTAGTTAAACGTAACACACCCTGGGGTGTACCGGGCTTTTGGGGATGTACGGCGTAAAGCTGTGAGCGGGAACGATGAATGAGCATCAGTGCTGACGGTTGTCTATTATTCGTGTTCTTCCATTATTTAACCCGAGGGCAAAGTGACATTCTACCGGCGATAACGATGATGGAAAAGTAAGAAATGTATCCGACTGACGTACCTAACCTATCGAAAAGCTTATGTCAATCCTTTTGAAAGTCATGCAAGAATACGAAACCCTTTGACACTTGTCTGGTCTCTCTTTGTGGTAATGAAAAGACACTGTCTCTGTTCCCCACCTTGTGCAAAAACTTGAAAACCTTGGTATTAGAGGGGTCCCGCTGGCATTGCTAACAGACTATTTAAAAAATAGAACCCAATGCGTAGAAACCGGAAAATATAACAGCAATGAACTACCAGTCGACTTTGGCGTGCCGCAAGGCAGCATACTGGGTCCAAACCTTTTTCTTTGATACATAAATGAACTTTACACTCTTAAAATTCCAAACTGCCGCGTATCTGCATATGCTGATAACACTGTCCTCACTTTTTTCTCAGACTCGTCGGATGAACTTTATAACTTTGTACAAAACGGGTTCAATACAATATGTCACTGGCTACTCTCAAACTCTTCTCAATGACAAAACGAAATAAACCTTCTAACCATTTAGACAAGATGTATGCACATAAATGCAACTACCCTCCTACTCCAAACTGCACTTGTCCCAACATAATTTCGACTACCTCTTTAAGTATCTCGGAATTGAACTTGACGCTAACTTAACTTTTGGAAGTTATTTGCTATCCGAATCCAAAAGAATCCGTAAGCTCACTTACATTTTTAAGGATCTCCGTGATGTTGCAGAGAAACAGACCATGAGGATGGTGTACGAGGCCTTGGTACAGTCCATTCTAAGTTACTGCATAACCACTTGGGGTGGAGCATGCAAAACAAAAATATTAATGCTTGAGAGAGCCCAGCGGATGATCCTAAAGGTGAGCTTATCAAAGCCGCGACGTTTCCCTACCTCCAAACTCTATGAGGAAACTCAAGTTTTGACTGTCCGTCAGCTGTACATAATGCTAACTATACTTCGCCAACGCTCCTATTTATGCAAAGAACTAAGAAAACACAGGGCCCTCAGTAGAAGACGTTACGCGCTTTGTGAATCAACAGCTGTACGCACCTCTTTTGCTCAAAGATTCTTCTCTTTCCGAGGAGTATTATTTAATAAACTCAATAAAAACATTCACACAACTGTCGCAAAACTGAATGCAAGAATAAACTTAAAAAAGGTTACTTGAATTAAGCTACACTGACACTGAAAAATTTATTGAGATGATTTCTTGATTTTTGCATACATACAAACATACATTGAGATGATTTCTTGATTTTTGCATACATACAAACATAGGTATAATATAATAATGTATTTCAAACTGACGCACGTACGTACACACACATATACGCACACACATACACTTACACACAAACAAGAACACACGCGCGCAAGCATGCACATATTAGCTCATTCACCCACTCACATATCTGCTTACTCACGATATAGACAGTCTCAGCAACATAATTTAAAGGGGGGCCTGGATTTCTAAAATACAGGCTTAGGCTTAGTTTAGACTCCAGGTCTCCCACAAATTACACACTTTGCCAAAATTTCTGTGTCTGACTGTACGTTGATATGTAATTCGTGGAGGTAAATAAAGATTTTTATTATTATTATCGGTAGATAAAGAGGCCCAATTCTCAAGCATGAGAACGTGTGGTTGAAACCACTGAAATACATCTCTATGCAGTAAATTTTTCAAACAATTTTTTTTATGTAACTCTGCACAACTCTCTCTTTCTGAGTTTGTCTTTGACACTCATTAACATAATATTACTGAGTACTTGAGTTTTACGTTCAAATGTGCCTTTTTGGCCTATATGAAATAAATGATTTAACTTAGACTTTTGCCAATTATATCGGGGTCGGCTTCCAGTATTTAGTAGAGCATCTGTCATATAAACCTGTAAAGTCTCTTTTTCAAGCTCAATGTGCCATATTTACCTACTTCGATAAATTCACGCAGACAAAATCACTTTCGTATTTAGGTATAATAAAAACTATCAGACTATTCTCCCTGAATTCATTATAAACTGCCTATTATTCTGATTTACAAGCCAGCACCAAGTAACGAAGCTAATAAAATTAAACATTCATAATCAATGAGACCGTTCGACGTAGCTGTTTATAGAGAAGCCCATATTCACAAAATGTAAGCCTATTTACTGTTATGAATTATGTAAACACATAAATTTACCTGTCGGAATAAACGCCGAAACAAATTAAATTCACTTACTGCTGCGGGCACGTTTCTACGTAATATGCTCGCGTATTTTCATTTCTAATTCGTAGAATGCTTAGCTGTGTGGCTGTGTGTTGAATTATGATTAACATGCTGTTTTTACATTGGCTCATGTATTTATTTCTTGTTTGTATTTCTATGGAAGTCAGAGGAATGGGTGCCACAATACCCTTATTGTGGCTCGCCGCTGGTGTCAAAAAACTTCTTAACAATATAGTAAAATATGAGTAGATGTTTTGTTGATATTTTGATAATAAGTCCGAAATGTTTTGGTTTGTTATCCTCTCATTCTGGATTCATATACGAATGTATGCGACACAGAAAGAACTTTGGAGCCTCACTCCAGAAGCATCTTCTTCTATTTTAAGGGCATGTGACTTCTTAAATTATTATAAAGGCTTGAACTGACATAAGTGTAAACTTCTGAAGAAATATTCCCTCATCTGCAGAAATAAAGTTAAAATTGTTTAAAATATTGTTAATCTATTTCCTATGCTAATATTAAAGCTGCAGAGTTTGTTTGAACACGCTTTTCTCTGAAACTACTACTGAAATTATTTTTGCATTGGATAACTTAATTATTGAGGGAGGTTATGGCCTATTTAACGTTATTCAAGTACCGTTTAGAGCCGAGCAAAAAAAGACCGGCCAAGTGCGAGTCGGACTCGCGTACCAAGGGTTCCGCTTCCGTACCATTCTATCAAAATCACGATTGCTGTATGGGAGCCCCCTTAAATATTTATTTTATTTGGTTTTTAGTGTTTTTTGTTATAGCGGCCACAGGAATACATAATTTGTGAAAATTTCAACTGTCTAGCTATCGCGGTTCTTGAGATATAGCCTGGTGACAGACAGACGGACGTACAAACAGCGAAGTCTTAGTAATAGGTTCCCGTTTTTACCCTTTGGGTACGGAAACCTAAAAAAGACTGAAAGAACGCTTAGCTAAAACGAAGTAATAGCACTTAGACTGGCTACAAAAAAAAACACAAGACGATTGTAAGCAATATGAAAATCCACCAAACAATGGCGAACCAAAAAAAAAACCTTGACTCACCCTAAATAAATACTCCCTGAACAAATGAAGGTATACATTTTAGTTTTAATCAAAAACTTAATATATTATTCACCTTGCATATTCTTCTTTCGGGTACACAACGCTGTATTTCATTACAGGCTTGTTCGTGTTTATACCCTTTATGGTGGAGAGTAATCGGGCTTAATAAAATTTTACCTCGGCAATTTATATAATTTTTTTACGCTGAAAATTGTGCAATCAAGTAGTGAAAAAGCTGGGCTGGGTTCTCTTTTTGTGAAAAGTAATTTATTACCTCCTACAGTTCCGAGTTTCAAAGTTTCTCTGAACATTTTCAAGGAAAGGTCATACTAGTGGTTCAAAACTAGGCCAAATTATTAATAATGCTTCTAGTTACTAAAAATATCATGAATACCATTTAGTAAAGGCGAAAGAAAACATAGTGAGGAAACCTTGAATTGACAAAATGAAATTTCCAAAACGCAATCACTAATCGTGGCGACCAATGTTTGTTCCTTCTGCATGAGAAGACGCATTTGATTTCTCTGGGTTTTCCTATTAGATAATTCTCAGCAGAGGGCAAGAAATTAGAACCCACTTCAGAAAAAAGAAACAAAAAATACTTTTTCTTTCTTTCTATGTTCTTCTTCAATAAGCTTGTAGCGGCATCTACACCGCCACATGCTAACTACGCATCATATTGACGTCACGCAAAATCCTGCATCGCGCAAGCAGAATTTACAGCAACTAGCACATAAACGACCCGACATCAATCGTCGAACAATTGCCCGTCAGACACAACACCCGTCTAGTCGGAGGATCCTCCCGTTTCTATGGAGATGACTGAACTTTACACCCTGTTCTTCATATCTCTAAAGGCTTTCTACATAAGGCGCACTATGTACATACTTGTTCAGTTCGGCATGTGTGCACGAAAGGAGCCTCCCCTTTGATCTTCTGTTACATCCGGCGCACCCTGGGCAATTAACTTCTGTCGATGGGCTAATCCTTTCACCACGATGGCAATATAAGTCCTTATTGGCCCTTCTCAGAGCCAAACACCACTGAAAAAACCAACCTTGCGTGTAATCTCAATTAACATCGACGGGTTCTCTCAGGATAAAGCAGAATTTTTTTCTGAATTATCTCGCAAGACGCATTATGATATCTTACGAGTATGTTGTCAAGAGACCCATCGGGATTCCACTCAAAGCAGGCCTCACATTCCTGGACTGTCATTTGTCGCCAACATTTGTTAGTGTACCAAACCGAACAAGTACGTAACACGCCGAGTGCGATTCAGCGATATTTTTCTAACCCGAAGCAATTACTAGCTACATAATATAATTACGTTAAATTTTGCCGTCCGGCTGTACAGATTAATGCCAAATCAAAAAGTTTGTAGCACCCTAACAAGGGATGTACAGACACCAGCACATCAAGCTACTACAATCTGTCAAATTTTTTTAATAGATTTTCAATTTTATCGTTAAAGCGTTAAGGTTCAAGGTTCATTGGGAAAATTTGACAGTTTCGGGTAGCTTGACCTGCTGGCGTCTGTACTTGACAGACGAACGTCGATATTGGTTAACTATACGCCTCTGCTTACCTCCTTAACGTATGGGTACAGGTTTCAGCAGGCCAATTCTCGTAATTTAAAACGATCAAAATCTAGTCGCAGTCTCATCTCAGCGACAAGCAAATGTCAAAAACTTGTCAAAATGTAGGTAAATTAGAAGTATTTTTTGACGGATTGAGACTGAGATCAGAAGGCTAATTCTCGAAATTTAAAACGTTCAAATTCTAGTCGCAGTCTCGTTTCAGCGACAAGCATCAAAAACTTGTCAAAATGTTGGTAAATTAGAAGTATTTTTTGACGGATTGAGATCAGACTGTGAACGGTGTTAAAATTACGAGCATAGCCCCTCAGTCTGTGAATGTTCTTAAATTTACCAGAATTGCCCCTCAGGTATGTTATTTATGTTCCAAACGTTACCAACGTCAAATAAAACGTACGTTGCCATCTCACCGCAATGTTACAGACAGGCCCCTTGAGAATGAGTAGAAGATTACTTTTCTCTGTTAGTCAATCACGTCTTGCTCACGAAAGCTTATATGCTTAAAACTAAATCCCTGTAGTGTTTCCCAAAGAAACAAGAGCTTTACACGTAAATGTGACTTATATTATGTATGATTTTGTTTGATATTAAAGGTGAATCAGAATCAGAATTTTATTTGTCAAACATAGGTACATTGGGTTCTTACATTACATATTTATATACTCGTAGGTCGCCATTTTTTGCCATTACAGCATACAAATATTTTAACATAACGATTGTTTAAAATAACAATCATACTCAATTTAATTACAACATAATTAGGGTGAGTTGCATCAAAAGCTCCGCTATAGTTATGTCAAAGGTAATTTTAATTTTAACAATAAGTTCGACCATAGAATCTAACTATCTGTTGTTGCACCATCATGTAAAATATAAAAAGTTAAAGTTAAAAGGGTGACAAGTGATAAGACGTCTTATTTCCTCAAAATGTTCGTGGGTAATTTTTTTGACAGGAACAACACTTCAAGCTTGTTGTCATCACACTTTCAAAAATAACCAAGAACAAACTTATTTTCATTAAACGCAACGTGTTTTCAAATATGAAAACATATGTCACAGTCTGAGGTGGTGACCAAAACTGTTTTTATTAAGTAATAAAATAAATAATAGTAATATTATCATCCATATTCATAATATATTTTTTTTTTTTTTGTTAGCCTATGCTGTCCCACTGCTGGGCAAAGGCCTCCCTCAAATCTTTCCAGGAACTCTTTTCGTTAAAGTTGGGTAATTTTTTTGACAAGGGCAACACTTCAAGCTTGTTGTCATCACGCTTTCTTTTGTTGGCTCTAGTGATGTTACTCAGTCATAAATGGACTCGATGTCTCGATTATGTAATTCGAAAACTCAAAAAAAAGTTGGTTGTTGCAAACTAAAAAAAAGTTGGTTGTTGCTTCGTACGTTTGAAACGCACACAAAAAAAACTTCAAGAAAAGAATTGTAGCAATATCCAAAATACAGTAACCGTTCTGTATTGGTACATCGGTGTGACATTCGACTAAGATTGTCTTTGTTCGACTTTGTAAAAAGATTGAAGATTCCACTGATTATCAGGTTGGTCTGATAATCAATGACGATTTTAATGACAAAATATTACACTTTATCAACTGACAGTACGGTTAGTACTGTCAGTTGATAAAGTGTAATATTTGACAGAACATGTATTTCACAGAACATGTATTTTCTCTTATTAAAACTCTGTGACTCTGTACAGACGACAGCAGGTCAAGCTACCCGAAACTGTCAAATTTTCCCAATCAACCTTGAACCTTAATGCTTTAGCGATAAAGTTGAAAATCTATTAAAGAAATTTGACAGATTGTAGTAGCTTGATGTGCTGGCGTCTGTACATCACAGTATTTTGACGGTTTATTACACGAAATATATCTATTCCTACGTTTATTATCGAAGAATGACAGTTAACTAGTGTGGCAGTGTTGGTGATATTTATCTAATCGAGTGGCACCTCGAGAGAAAATGGACTTTTATGTACTCGAGTAACTAGGTAAAAAAAATCGAGCCGCATCACTATCTGACACTGTCAGAAAGACAAGACGTGTCAAGTGACTATAAAATTCATTATATTTTTCCGTTTCTTTCGAATTGCATGAAATTGATATTTCTGTTTTCCTGTATGTAATTGAAGGATTGCGTTATTGGAAGATGCATTACAGCATAAGAGCATTTACTCCAGAAGGATGTTGTGTTAATTTTATTGTTCAGCAAGATTTCAACGCAATGTGCGAAGACATTGCCCGAGACTGCTGCAGATGTGCCGATTGTTCTATGTCGATTTTCACAACAAACGCATACTGTGCCTGATGATTGCGGGAAAGAACATTATTTTGCAGTGGATTCCAGCACACCAAAAAGAATAATAATATTAAATACGTTTATATCGATCGATAACATCAATTTCTAACAGCAAGCTGCTCTTGCTGGATAACTGTTTGGTGGGCACCCGTTGGTACTGTTGGCTGTTGTGCACATGTAATGTGGAGCGTGCGGTATTTAAGTTTTTATCGGTGGAGCGACCTGCATCTTCTTTAGATGAAATATTACCTACTTCTAACTCGTCTGGCGTTGAAATTAATATAAGTACTTACAGTAATAAAAATGCTTTGTTACATATACTATGTGATGTTTGATTTTAGACCATTCAAAACACCCTTTAATCGCTGAGCTCTGGCGGCTCCGTTGTAACAGCTGCGACTTACAGCTTGAAGATCGTAGGTTCAAACCCAGAGAGGCACTTTACTTTGTGTAAATTGTTTCATCACCATTACTCTCAAAACGGTTAAGTAAAACATTGTGAGGAAACCGGCGTGTCCTAGAGCTAAAAATCGAAGACGTGATATCTACCAACCCAACCCACTGCGACCCACTGCTGTGACACAGGCTTCTTCTCGATGGGCGGGAGTGCCCTCCCACAGCCACTGCCTGTGTCACAGCAGTGGAAACAATAAAGGCTGATTGTGCTTATGGAACAAATATGATCATTGCACTGAGGTGTTAATTTTAGCAATTTTTGTTGTGCAAAGAACAGACGAGACTAGCACAAAACACAAAAAAAAACAAGCATGGGACAACATTGAAAAGGAATTCAATGCCAAACTCCAAAAAAATGGTGACACAAACCGTAACTATAGCCCTTAACCGCCCGAAGTTGGGCGATTAATGTTATAGTTATTTGTGACGTTTTTTTGACAATTGTGACAATTGTCAAAATAATGCAACCCGAATTTCGCTTAACCGGAGATTTGACGGCTGCCAAAGCAGTGATTATCGTTATAATTGCTTGTTATAGTTATTTATGACGTCATTATAACAATTGTCAAAATGATGCAACCTGAATTTCGCTTAATCGGAGTTTTGAAGGCTGTCAAAACATTGGTTATGGCTATAGTTAGTTGATGCAACTCACTCTAGTCATATAAAATTAAATTAGGTTTTGAGAAATTATAAAACAACTGAACAGTCGGGATCCATTGAAAAATTAGATTGGCTGTCGAATTGTTATGTTCCATTATTACAATAATATTTTATTTTCTTCAATAGTATTCATTCAATAATATATTATAGAATTCTAGACCACCGGACATCTAAGTGCTTGTTTTGTTCTTTTCAGTTTTTTTATTATCATGTAGGTACGAAGTTTGGTCCACTTTTTACGCAGTCGGGTTTTTTGATTTTTAAATTATTATTTTTTTCTATATGTTTTCGTATTATACTTGTATATAATTGTATAGAGTACATATTAGTGTTAGTTGATATTTGTTTGACTTGAAATAATAAAGATAATAAATTTGAATTGTCAAGTCATTTAGAAGGTGGTAAACTGAACTTTCATTCATCCATCTCATATTCCTTCATCTTGTTGTTCTTGTTTGTTTTCTTGTTTTCGCCTGATCTCCCTCGGGTCGTGTCAGATTGCCGTCCCGTCGAACTATGAGAGTGAGGAAAAGAGAGGGCACCTGTGTCTGCATCGATGGCTAGTCTCCGCTGAGATTGACCGCCATGACCAGTTTTGTTTTCTATTATTTCTTTTGTACTTTGTACAGTCACGAGCACCAATACGTCAACACCTGGCAACTTTCAATTGTGATTTTGTCGTGAAATAACGAATGCAACGTTGAAATACGACTCATTACATAAACCTATGGGTTCGCAAATGCTATGTTCGTAACAACATACATTCAAAAATAAAGGAGTAAATCGCTTTTGAATAAAGCCGAGTGTATACATACTTTTGTTCGTGACTGTAGGTGGCCCAGTGGTAATCGTTGAAAATTTTTCACCGTCACTGCTTTCAAAACGGTGAAGGAAAACATCGCGAGGAAACCGGCATGTCCATCATCTCCATCATCTGCCTAGCCTTTTCCCAACTATGTTGGGGTCGGCTTCCAGTCTAACCGGATGCAGCTGAATACCAGTATTTTACATGGAGCGACTGCCTATCTGACCTCCACAACCCAGTAACCGGCATGTCCATGAACCAAAAATTCGGATAAGATATGTGACATCCACCAACCCGCACTGGGCCCGCGTAGTGGATTATGGCCCACTCCACGTTACAGAGCGGAGGCCTGTGTCCCAGCAGTGGGAACATTGAAAGCTGATTATGATGATGATGTTTCTTCCTCCTATACCAGGATGTTATACTTTTAATGGCACTCTAAATAGGACATTCTCGTACCTACTTCTAAAAGAAAGATAAAGAATAATTCCTTTGTATGAAATTAAATAAGATTAAAATAATACAAAACTAACTTTTAACTTCGCTAAGGGTCCCAAAGTAATTAAAACATTTAACTACTTTTCTTAAAGTAATGAAAGAACTATTATAATAGCAATTATATTTTATTACCAAAAGTTTCGAGTATTCGAATATTAATGAGATCGTTAAGAATTAATGTCGTTTTGATATTGAAACTAAAATAATTGGAAGTGACAAGAAAAGGGAAAATGGATTAATTGGCTTATTCTAGACTTTGTAATCGTGAAGTTGCTAGTAGGAAAGAGAGTGCCGAAAAAGTGTTATTAATACACGACTGCTCAAAAAAGGAGTGTTATGTTTTCAGGGTTAAAGTACGTTTTTTGGTGTTTTTTTTTTTGGAGCGGAGGCCGCAATTGGCCAGCATAGTGTGGAACGTCCCCTAGCCCAGATCCAGTGGACCGACCACCTAAAAAGAAGAGAAGTTGATTGTTGTTTTCTTTATTATTTAAATTTTCTTTTGTTATTTAGTATGAAGTTTATCCAGAATTGACTGTATACATATATAATTATAAACTAAACTAAACTCACTCACTCACTCATGTGTAAACTAAAGATAGTGCTTGATTATTTTTAATGGCTTCAGAAAAAGGCCACTACATGCTCCGTTTATTAAAAGTAATTTATTTCTTTGACACACTTTTTCATCTGTGATGCATTAAATAATATTTAGAGCATTGGTTATACAGTCGTAACGGCCGCAACTTACGAGTTGTTACCTCGTAGGTTTGAACCCAGAAAAGTGCTTTACTTTGTGTAAATTATTTCATCACCACTGCTCTCAAAACCGTTAAAGAAAACATCATGAGGACACGGGCATGTCCTAGAACGAAAAATTCGAAGACATGTGACATCTACCAATCCGCACTGGGCCCGCGTGGTTGATTATGATCCTCTCCCTCTCACTGAGAGGAGACCTGTGTCCCAGCACTGGAAGGAGTGTAAACTGATTATGAAATAATATCGACAATATTTTTGTTATGTGCTATATAACAGAGTACTTTTTTTAAAAGTAAAATTTTAACTATCAAATGTAACAGCCTTCTTCTACCGTCTGCTAATAGTTAATCCAAACAGCGACCACTAATCTTCTTGCCCTAATTTGAAACTTTCTAATACATTATTTTAACAAAGTAATACAAAATTATGAGCTTTTACAAAATGGGCAGAGTTCCAAAGTAAAGGATATCGACATACCTACTACTTTATGTAAGTAATTATTTGAAGGCACGTGCACGAGTTATAGTCTCGGTTTAAAGATCATAAATTTCGTTCAACCACACAAATAATTTTTCTTGAATTCCTATAAAATTTTCCGTTCATATTTTTGTAGTTTTACGAGTAGAAGCCAAGTTAACCAATGGTTTATTTTCGTTAAAGATTAATGTACTTGATCCCGATTCCGATTCGAAAGATGGAAGAAAAGAGTAGAATAGGAGTCCCTACGAGTAAACGTTCGTTCGGCATACCCAAAGCTTGGCAATGCTAATCATATAGGGTGTAAAAAGACCCATCCGTCACCCACGCATCCTACATATCAAACCAAGTAAGCTTGTCCAACAATTATTGCTGTGAATCGACTTTTGTTATGGGTGTGAAAATTCACAGTTTTTGCACTCGTTATTTATTTTATATTATTCTATTCGGGAAACTTACAGGTAATTTGTACAGTGTTCTTAAACAATAGTACATTGAAGGCCATTACGGCACAATATTCTCACATAGCCGCAGGGTTAGGTTATACGGTAATAGTTAAACTTACTCCATGCCCACATTTTCAAAAGATAAGGACCAATTAATTTAACTGCCAATAAACAAACAAGAAACAAGTTTACAAACGAAGAAGTATGTTTATCTAAATGTTTATATTTAGGCTGACAGACTCTCGTTAATAGATAAGACGGTAAAAGTTAAATGTGTTTTGACAAGAGACATGCCTTGAGCTTGGGTCTGGGACACTTACGCGAAAGAGATTTCCGTGAATGGACTTTTGCGCGAACGGACTTTTGCGCAAAGGGACACTTGCGCGAATGACAATTCCACGAAAGGACTGTAGCGCGAAAAGATACTTGCGCGAAAGACCCTTGTGCGAAAAAATTGCGGTAATGAGATTTTTTCAGAACATCACGCATGTATTCTTTGGATGGTTTTCCATGTTAGCTGCGCGGTTCATTTGTTTGCCAGCCACGCAATAGTACGTAGCGTGACCGTGGGTTGCAGTGGCTCCCGCCAACATTTCCACATAAAGCGAAGCTACGTAGATGTGTGTAGCATAGCCGTAGGCTGCTGTGGAGTGGCATCTTAAAAAGCTTTATCTATCGCACAGCTTTGAAAAGGCAAAAGTTTTGTCAAGTGTCCCTATTAAGGTTTATCGCACATCTTATAAACCAAGACACTCTATAGAACTGCCTAAACTACCCACAATGTAATGCGATACAAAATTCACAAGACTTTGGTCTCAAGGGTGACTACTAATGGGGAAAACTGGAGTTGTTACTTTGACTGCAGTTAAATTTAACTGCCGACTTAAACAGCAGGTATAAACCGTTAACCGTGTATATTAGCTTGGTTCAGTTTAACTTTTATGGTTATTTTGTTGATTAAATTGACTTAAAATTTACTAAAAAATGAATAACAAAACTAAAATATGGCGTCGAAAAATTCATCCGCATCGCTGTCGACTGGTAATGTACTCAAGAGACTGGCGAAATTACCACGTTGTTTTACAATGCTTAGCCTCTGGCCAAGGTAAAAGCTAGGTCTTGGTTCACGGGAAGCGTCAACCAGCCGTGTCAAGATGTTCTTAAACAGATCTATGAGCACTCGGACCCCCACCCCTAACGGCCGAAAATATAATTACCGATAAGGTTAATTTATTTCCGCCGCTTGCGATTTTACGCAGCCTCCACAGCAGCGTCAGCACATCTCAAGTGTAAATTTGTGCATGAAGCCAAAGACCCGACTCCCTCTTACCAACAGCCAGCAGACGCCCACACTCTGAAGTAGTAGCGTAGCAGACTTTATTTATTTATTTATTTTTATTAGGTCTACCAACAATTGTTCACACTGGATCCAGCAACATATTTCATTCTTACTTGTCAACTAGATTGTTTTATTTCTGCTCTACAGAGCGCTTCATCCCAACGTCTCTGGGAGGATAGATTGTTGGGTGGATCTGAATTCGGGCAAGCGAGGCAGCCATAGCCACGGTGAAGCAATCATATAATCAAGCATATCAAAATTAATCAGTATGGAGGCTACGATTTTTCTGATTAATTACTCAGTGCTGCGGACCGAGGATATGGTGAAGGGCGAAGTGGTGAAGGGCGGGCGTTTTTGGGGACTGTCTTTTATAATTTTAACGTTCGAAAAGTGCTGATTCTCAGCCTAATTTGAATAAATGACTTTTGATTGATTGATTGATATGAAAGCCGGTAAATTAATTCTAGAAAGTTTGCGTACGCCGAGGCCACATACGAATGAGAAGAGTAGCTTGTGTCCAAGCTCGGTCGTCCGTAGCCAAATTTAAAATCGAAGTTAATAATAATAACTCTTTATTTCAGATTACAGGATCCATAATGTGTTAGTACTGCCTTAACCTATTGTTAGTGAAAAATGAATAAAAACAAAAGTGACATGACGTGACAATTAAAAAACAATTAATGTGGCACATGTACGTCTGTACGCACATGTCTCCCAGCCCAGTGCCTAGTAAACGGCCCATCTATTTTGTCCGCCAGTGTACCCAAAATATTGTTTGGACTACCTCGGAATCGCCGCAACATAGATGCACTTCGCTAATGTGCTTCGCTTCGCTGCGCTTCGTTAATATTACATACCGGATAATTTGGTCTAAAAGGTAAGTGTGCTTCCATAAATGGGAAGCGCGAAGTAAATATTATATTTTAGAGCCGTAACCGCAGTAACGAATTAAGGTGCAGACGAAGAAACCTTTTTCAATAAATTTAAATTTTGCTGGAGCTATTGCGTAACATTTGGGAAATGTCAGTTGTCTGTCAATATTGTCCGCTAAGTATAGTTCACATTTCGAAAGGTTGAGGTCAAGGCCAATGGAATGAAGTTCATTGTTTAAGAATTTCAGGTTATTTAAAACAGTATCTTACATCGCCTCCCAAGCTTCCGTCATCATGATACCGCTATGTTTTATACGATAAATTTGGAACTTAGGTATCAAATAATAGGGTGAATGGCTAAACTAAAACTCACTAGTCCGAGGGGACCGCACCGGAGCGGACCGGACGGACCTTGTTGACAGTCAACAGCAGAATCCAAAAGGTTTTCCGTTTTAAATCCATTTTCAGTTTTCATTTGGACACCATATTTTAGTTTGCTATTAGTTTCAAGTTAAGCTAAGATATTATAATTAAATAATTTTTATAAATTGGGAGAGGAAGGCCGAAGAAAAGATGGATGGATTGTGTGAGGAATGATATGAAAGAGAAGGGAGTGAATGATAGTGTGACGGTTGACAGAGGAGAATGGAAGAAGAAAACGTGTTGCGCCGACCACAAGTAACATGGGATAAGGGCAGGAAGATGATGATGATGTAAATTTCATTACTTTTTACCATCAGACTGAAATACAGTTAATGTTTCTATTTAAAGAAAAAGTCTTAAAATTGTAGTTCAAATAAAATATTCTAAGAATTTGTGAGTTCAATGTCGGACAAAAATAATTATTACTAGCTTCTTGTTTCAGTGGCATTTAGTAAAGCATGAAGACAAAGCAGTTCGACAACGTCTACAAATGAAAAACCATAGGTCAAGATGTAAAGAATATTCGTGATATTTTATAACTTAACAACAAAATCACGACCCACGAGACACGACAGATCAGGAGTTTTGATATTATAACAAAAAAATGTGAAAGTCAACTCCCAAAAATCAGAGTGCCCACACCATACACACAAACTATTACTCTATTAAGCCCTTAATCTGGCATAATAGCAATACAAAGGCCACTGAGTTTGGCATGTCCAGTAAATGACCGCTCGACTAGCTCAGTTTGGCATGTTCAATAGAATCACTTTGGTACTGAATGCCTGAAATTTTGGGAATATGAAACTGCAAATGCGTTTCAGGTAGGTACTTCGGCGTTGATGATGTTAAAGTCTTTCCATTAAAAATCCTAACTCCACTTACTGACAGACAAAACACAGCCTAAACCAAGATAGATAAACGATTTTTTGCACAAGAGTTGCTTATGTAACGAAAGTTACCACTAAGGAAAGATTTTTGAAAATTCAACCCCTAAAGGGCTAAATAGGGGATAAAAGTTTGTATGGAAGTTCGTATTTTAGCCGATGGGAAATACCATCGGACATACGGCTTGTCAACATAAAAATAAAAGCTCTGACTAACTCACTGACTGACTGACTGATTTATTTAAATTTCCATGGGATAGTTCAGTTATTCACGGCCGGACGAAGTCGCTGGCAGATTGCTAGTGAAAGCTAAATCCAATTAAATACATGGTTAAAATATTTGTACACACTCGCAGTTATGCCTATCCCCAGTCCACGAAACATACCACGCCTTACCAAAGATCATTAAAGTAAGTAATTATGTTGTCAAATCCAATGTCAACTGACCTGATTGGCTTCTATTGTTGCGGAGAACCAATCACAAGAGCCAATTATGTTTGAGAGCAGATTTGAAGACAAGGCCAATTATCGTAATTAAAACCTATTCCGAGCGATAATCAATGTCAAAAATTTATCAAAAATGTAGGTAAATAAGTAAGGTATTTTTGACAGATTGAGCCCGATTAGAAGGCGAACGTTCATAAAAGAATCGAAATTACCTCAGGATACCAGAAATCAGGGATCAGTATGAAATCTTTTCCATATTTTTAATATTACTATTTGCGCCCCCGGTTTCACCCGCATAAGTTTCGATCCTATGGGAATATCGGGATAAAAAGTATTCTATGTGGTAATTCTGGTTATAAACTATTTTTGTGCCAAACATCAAAATCCGTTTAGTAGTTTTGACGTGAAAGAGTAACAAACATCCATCCATCCATCTATTCATACAAACTTTCGCGTTTATAATATTAGTAGGATAAAAATGAGAAATTAACTCTCTCTGTCTGTTACCTTTCCACGCCTAAACCACTGAACCAATCGTTATGAAATATGGCAGATAGGAATCCTGGGACCTAAAGAAGGGTATAGGCTACTTTTCCTCATTTTTCCTAGATTGCAGACAAAGTCGCGGGCAACCGCTACTTCAAAATAAGGTGGAATTATTGTATCGCCAGTCGCCAATGTGTGGGTATAAAAGTACTATAAACAGCTATTTAAAAAAAAAAGTAAGTAAACAGCATAACTATATATATTTTCCAAATAATTACCTTGTAGTAAAAACAGTGGTTAATCGAAATGAATTATTGTTTCCGCTCACCGAATTCGCTTGCAACGTAGTTTTAAATCGTGCTAGTTGCAACATTACTTGCTCCTGCTGTGAATAAATTCAACATAATAGCTAATAAATAACTTCTGTGTTTGTATTCTAAAATTGTATTTAAGGATAATTTTAACTTGTAAAGTTTGCTGTTTTCACATTCATATATTAGTATATTACGTAAAGCTGCTTAAATTTTGTGGTAGTGTCGTTAGGGATAGAAAAAATATGAAAGTGCAAAAGCTACCATTATTTGTGCACACACAAACACACACTCTTTCTCGAAGGCGTCAGTTTATGCATGTGTGTGTATTTATTTATTCTTTTCGCACACAAAAAGGTACAAGGCGGACTTAATGCCTCAGGCATTCTCTACCAACCAACCAAAAGATTAGATGGCTTGTGGTTTGGTTGAGCCGAATAATGATAAAAAAAAACTATTAAAATTATTGAATTATAAATAAAAAACGTATACGGGGGGGGGCCGTGGCTAAATAATAACAGCCGCACAGGTCGATCGGTCAGGTTAAGCTACGCTTGCCGCGGTTGGTCTGTGGATGGGTGACCATCTTTGCATACCGAGACCCCTCCGTGCCTCGGAAAGCACGTTAAGCCGTTGGTCCCGGCTGTCGTTAGTGGATCTTTGATAATCGTTACGGGTAGTCAGAAGCCCGAAAGTCTGACAACCAGTCTTACCAAGAGGTATCGTATTACCTAGTAACTGGGTTGTGGAGGTCAGATAGGCAGTCGCTCCATGTAAAATACTGGCACTCAGCTGCATCCGGCTAGACTGGAAGCCGACCCCAATGTAGTTGGGAAAAGGCTAGGCACATGATGAAATAAAAAACGTACACAAATACATAAATAGGTGTGTATAATTATGTTGATATAAAACCCAAAATAAAACATTATGATGGCTGTAATAAAGCACCATACTTATTAATACAAACGATGCAATTTTCGTAATGATAGCGAATCGGGGACTCCGAAGAAATATTATAGGTATTTGAAATTGGACGCCCAATCATCAACTACTATTTCTCTTAGTATTGAACCTAAACAGAGGGTTCAATTTCAAGTCGGATAAAGAAAAACTTTCGAAAATACAAATAGGACTTTCGTATAAATGTAGTACAAATGACTGACCCGAAACTTTTCAGTACAATAACTTACATAGAATTACTTAGGATATTATGTTCTGCAATCGAGAAATGGAGCATAGAGATTTTATTTCCACGAGAAATGACTACAGAACTTTGAAATTAGTTTTGAGTTGTCGAAAATTTTCAACAAATCCGTATTCCTGCGGCGAAATACGTACAAACGCTCCATTGCAATTTTAGTTTTGGAGTAGTCAAACGCAATGTTTGTTTGTAATACAAGATTTTCGTTTTAATAAATTAATTAATGTTTGATTTCTGTTTAAATTACTTATTTTCGTTTGTTCACCAGGATCCATGTGCTCTTTTCAATCTATGTTTCGGCAAATATGTATTGTGTAAAATGAGAAATTTCCATGATTTTAACGAAATAAATAAAGTATGTGGTCTCCTGTTAGAAAAGTAGGTTCCAGTACAGTAAACTACTGTTAACTATTGATCTACTATTCAAGAAATCGAGATACAGTGATAGATGGATAAATGACAAAGGTATTAATTATCAATCACAACACAAATATACACAACAATACAAAACACTGACAATTGTCGTTGTAGTGTATTATTTTGTATGTTTGTAAATGTCTCAAACTTAGGTAGGTACTCATCTATGTTTCAAAAATTTCAGACAATCTCTTTAATCTAACTCAAATTTAAGGAGAGTTATACGAAACTAATGACAATTTACCAATAATGTTGCTAATGAATGAATCACTTAAGTTGCGATTGCCTTGTTGGTCTAGTGGCCGCAAAAGCCACTGGTGAGCATGAGGTCCTGGTTTTGATCCCAGGGTAATTGGGGTTTTTCCATCAGGAATTTTTCAACAGCAGCTGGGAGTCTGAATTTGTGCTCGGTATTATATAGATGATAAAAGGCTCGCCCCCTTTTACATGGAACATGGTATATTACGTTATAAGGACTCCACTCTTCAGAGCAGAGTAAAAAACGAGCATATTCGAGGAAATTTTTAAGGTCCACCCAATCGAAGAAAAACTCTCTTAAGCGCGCCTGACTAGGTGGTATGGCCATGTAATGAGTCAAAAACACATGTCTAAATAAGTCATCTACATGAATTCAGGTCCAAAAAAGTGAGATAGACTCCTTTCCAGTTGGATGTCTGTAGTCAACAACGACCTGAAGCAAGCCCAAGTGAATGACTCGACGACCCAGTACGAAATATCTGGCGAAGAATGACGAGGAGAGCCGAACTCACACGAAATGGGATAGGCAAAGAGAGAGATAAGTTACGTTATTTTAATAATCAATACCAATAAACAAAACAACATTAACTACTAACAAGTATGGCTCTTTGATTTAGGAGCAAAATATGACCGGAAACTAATCGATACTGTGATGCATGTCGGCGACGGGATAAAGAGCTATAATTCATTGGAGGACGTGTATGGTGCCAAAAACAGGCAAAGTCAAATGCAGAAATTAATGGGGATTGTGTGATCTGTGTTGCTTAAATCCGTAGTCATACAGTAAACACCCATTCAATTATTACTTATAGAGCAAGATATTTTGGTACGTTAATTCAATTAAGTTAATAACGTAATTTTTGTACGTTAATTAATTCAAAAATTGGAAGGGGTAACGATGCTGCTTGAAAATAATGTGTGGAACATTATTTTCACGATTAATCACTGCAAAAAGGTTCTGGAGAATCTTAATAAAACCGTTTTTTATTTATGTAATTATCTGTTGGGAATTGAGTAAACATCAAACACACTGCGCACATTTATTTTATTTTATTGCTAGGCTTAGTAAGTTAGTATTGAGAACAATATAAGTCTTATAAGGGATAACATGTATGATTAATTTGACAACCTAACCCCCACCCCCTTTCCAAAATTATCAAAATTCAAAAAGAAAATTTTGAAAACATCCGAATTCAAAATTCCCAAAAACAAAATCAAAATAAAAACAAATAAAAAAAGTAAAATTCAAATATTTTTAGTCGTGATCTAGCTAACTTGTATCAAGCGAACATTGACCTTTTATAAAGAAATGGGGCCTAACAAGCCTTTCAAAATGTATCGTGCCTACACAAACTTCCACACACAACACGTTACATCCATCTATCGAAAAAGACATTCCAGATTCATTGACATTATTTATAACTCGCGCGTGCTCGTAAACAATAGTCGGGGTGACGCTTATGTACATAAAACCAGGCTTTTCGGGTGGTATGTCTTTATGACTGTTAGTTTTGTTTTCTTGCAGATAAGAATTTTGACCTTGACATTGTTTTCGATGTTTAGATATACATACATAAACTCACCCCTTCTACCCTATGGCCTAGGCAGAAACTGCAGAACGAAACCTTCTACGATCCTTACATACTCCATTTGCTTCGTTTTTAGAGTTCCGTACCTCAGAAGGAAAAACGGAACCCTTATAAGATCACTTCTTTGTCCGTCTGTCTGTCCTTCCGTCTGTCAAGACACTTTTTCTCAAAACCGCGTGGAGTTTTCAAGTTGAAATTAATATCAACTACGGGCTGCAATCCCTTGAAGCAGTGAAAAAACCAAACTTTTAAGTAAACGCAATCAAAAAACACGGGCGTTTATGCCACATATTTTAACACTCGCAAGGGAATCAAAACCTATAGGGTACTTCCGATGACCTAGAATCATGAAATTTGGTAAAAAGCAATGTCATGTAGCACAAGTAAAGGAAAAAATCCGAAAACCGTAAATTTGTAGTTACAGGCTACAAATTTGTACGGAACCCTGGGTGCGCGAGTCCGACTCGCACTTGACTTTTTTTTAATTTTGTTACGTGCGAAATGCCACGTTATATTGTTCAATGCAGGTTAACAGTTTACTTTCATGCCAAAAAGAAATGAGCATCGATCATCGGGTTGTGGCAATTTTAAATCATGTCCAGGAGTACAATTTTGCAAGGGTTACTTTGACTTGATACCAATCACTACCTAAGTAACAGATTATGACAAAATTAACTAAATAAATCAGTGCCAAAATATCCTGTGAATCACTACCTCCTTGAACTCCTAAAATAATCAGTTCACATCTAAAAAAGCTGCTAGGCTAAAGGTGACTGAACCTAGACCTTACAAATTAGGGTACTAAGGCCCTTTATATACGCACGTTTTTCTTTCCGTGAATAACTACGGTTTATTTGCCGTGTGTAGACACGGTTGTCAGTGTTGCGATGGCCGTTTTGCGTGGATGTGACGCATGTTTTCCCCCAACTTGTTATTTTTTTTGTGTTTTGTGTTATTTTTTTGCGTCACGTTTACCGCAAATAAACGTATTTTCGTTCATTCTTTTTTTTCTTTCTGTTGTATGGATTACTATGGTAGCTTGTTGACGGACAGGTTTTTCTACGGCGTGGTTTGTCAACATTGTATGGATCACTATGGAAGATTGTTGACAAAAACGTTTTTTCTACGGCGCAACATCGTAAAGAAATCGTGCCGTGTACAAAGGGCCTTAGGTCGTCCTTTCGTGAGTAATGGTCCAGCTCAGATGTCTGTAAGGGTAATGATGATGAAGCATGTACGTCCCTTCGCAATGAGACGGTATTTGCGTATCTTACGGACTGAAGCAATTTTTGGAAAAATTGTTTTTCATGAATAAAATAATGTAGGTAGGAAAATAATTTTGCTAGATATTGAATGGCAGTCTAGCTCAGTTTTTATTGCTCAGTGAACACAAAGATATGAATTTGTTAAAAAAAAAGGTGAATTATCTCGAACCCAAACTGAAATCCGGCAGGTAGGCAGTAGTTCCATGCAAAATACTGGTAATCAGCTGCATCCGGTTACACCGGAATCCGACTCCAACATCTTTGAAAAAGGCTAGTAGATGATCAGCCCAAACTGAAATCAAACTCAAAGAATTTATTTCAATGAAACCAATCATAAGAACGTGTTTTTTTATAACTTTGCCCCACACTCGGTATTTCTCCTGTATCGTGGGTGCGTCTACAAACATTTAAACTCACATACACAAACAGCCAGACCCGGAACAACTACTTGTAGGTGATACAAATATTTGTTCCATGCGGGAATCGGACCCGCGACGCGCAGCGCAGCAGTCAATCGCTTAACCACTGCGCCAACCGTGTCGTCAAATTATAAGAACTTTTGATTTGTCAAGGAATCGATCAGTCAGAAAGATGAGACGAGTTGCCCATTCCAAAGCGTAATTGATACCCATGGAGAAGAACGGGCAAAAAACTCCACGGACACTATTCTTAATCAATATATCGTTAGAAAACATTGGTTATTTATTCAAGTTGAAAGTATACTTGAGAGAAAGATGTAGAAAGACGTGCACGTTAAAGCGTCTACAGTAAACAATTAAAAAATAAATTAAAAAAGAAAAACTTTTATTGACATAAAAAATATTACAACCATACTGTGAAGCCCCTGCTAGGCGAACCTGTGTTACAGTAACCAGTGTCCTACGCCTTATTACATCAATACACATTTCAATTTTTATGCAACAAAATACAAGTAATAAGTAACACTAGTAGGTATTGAAATGTAAAACTAAACAATAAAAAAATAACAAAGGGAACGTGTGATTGCGCGCGTGTGTGTGTGAGTGAGTGAGGGTAGTATGTATGTGTGTGAGTAGGTGCATTTTTATGTGTGATGGTGAACGAACGAATTAAATCATTAAAAGGCGCAGTGGCAACTAAGTACAATGATAAGACCAGTGATGAAGTTAGTACCTTTCAGAATCTATCTAAGGCCGATCACACACTACACCGCGCCACGCGACAGGACTACTGCATTACCTGACATTCAGAGTCCAGTTCAAGTGTGATATTAAAATATGACTGAAATGTTTTGTACGTACAAACACACGTACACGTATGTACAATTATAGGAAATGGTCTTATTATAAAGAGTAAACTAAATTGTTTCTGAAGACCAAATATATAAACCTGTTGTAGAATCCGTATATATGTTGAATATATCACTTCACTGGCTCACTACCATACCAAACGCCATCATATTTATAGCCTGCTTCACTTTGTCTGTCTCCCGTCATTCCTCATGACTGACAGATGACATGAATGACAGCAGCTACCTTGCTTGTTTGAATAAGACAGTGTTTATATATCTATTTAATAGATACACTACACCTGTGTTAAACAAATGAATGTTTTCTTTCATTCATTCCACCAAAAGAGTTCTAATAAGGTCAATAATACTACAAAATTGTTTTTGCTCGGTTTGCTTATTAATATTATTATGTGTGTTCTACAAATAGGCCATTTTATTATATAACTTTATTCTCATTAGAATCAAATTAAGTCTAAAACAATAATACGTATGTATAAGTGAAAAAAAAAAGAATCATAGTGGGCATCAAAAATTTCGTCCGCATCGCTGTCAACAGGAACAGTGCCCAAAAGGCTGGCAGCATTGCCACGTTGTATGGCGATGCTAATCCTTTGGCCAAGAAACAGGCCAGCCCTCTGGTCACGTGAAGAGTCGACTAACCGCTTGGCGATATCTCGAAACACCAAGTGGGCACTCGGACCCCATGGCCCTAGTGTTTCAACCCCAAACGGCTCGAAGATATAACTCCCAATCATGCTGGAATATTTTTATTTATATTTATATATACCTATAGGATCTGGATTACACACATCAGTATGATCCATCGTCACTTAAATGACTGTGCCGGATTTAATCAATTCGTCGTTCATAAGGTGCGACCATGGCTCTCGTGCCACACGTGTCCGAGTCTACCACCTCGCCTCGCTACCACAGATGTGACGTTCCGTAAGAATGACAGCTTGTCAAATGTCACTCTAATCTGACATATACCACAGCGAATGTCATGTGTCCTCCATGCTGCGCCGACATACTTTATTGTACAGGTACAGTCAGGAGCACCAATATGTCAACACTTGGCAAATTTCAATTGCGATTTTTTCGTGAAATAACGAATCCAACGTTGAAATACGACACATTACATAAACCTATGGGTTTGAAAATGCTATGTTCGTAACAACATGCAATTTCATTCAAAAATAAAGAAGTAAATCGCTTTTGAATAGAGCCGAGTGTATACATACGTTTGCTCGTGACTGTACACCACAAAAATACATAACAAAAAATAGATCGAACACTAAAAATATACAATTGGCGGCCTTATCACTTTTTAAGCTCTCTTCCAGACAATCTTGGAATGCATACAAGCACATACATTTATTTATTTATATATACTTTATTGTACACCACAAAAACACATAGCATAAAAAAATACATGAAACATTACAAAATATACAATGGGCGGCCTTATCGCATTATTGCGATCTATGCACTTCATTTACCTTTTTTTTTCAAGTTCTGTCTTTATATCTGTTTTATGGTGTGAGACTATTATATCCATCTGAATAGAATAGTCTAGAGACTATTCTATCCATCTGGATAGAATAATCTTTATTACGTACACCAAATTAGCGTAGACCAATGCGAATATAGATAGATATCTATCTTCCGAATTTTTTTACTTCGATATGATTGCAATTTTATTTTTAGCCTTGAGCCAGATAAGTTTTCTTGCTTCAATTTGCCAACTCACATAGAAACTAATTCTATGTATATTTTATTCAATTTGTTCTAAGGTACTGTTTTATTTCTCAAGGGAAATTTCAAAAAGCCACGAATGTTTTATTGTCCTTTTTAATTTCACTCCTACTCTTGACTTATGTACACAAAAAATTTTGGAACATTTTTATTACTCTGAATTTTGTAGACCTACATTGTGTTTTGGTTTTAGAATAGTCATTTTAGAATAGTAAGTACATAGTAACATTGATGAAACTAAACCAAATAAAAAAATATAAAATAAATAGAAGTAATTTGATCATTTAGTTTCATATACAATTATACTGAAGTCTAGTTTACATTTTCTTTTTTCATTTTGCGTATCATGAATGCGGGTTTAAACATTTTTGTATTTAACAATGCTTAACAGGCAGAAAAATACGCATGAGAGAATTTTTATTATTCGTTTTTATTAAACTTGTTCAAATGTTGAACCTTTTTTAGCGTAGGCACGTAGACCTTTAGGTGCTACGGCGTAGAGCCTGAGAAGCTACGCCGCAGACTACTTACTCGGTGCTACGCCATAAACTTACGTTTCTGCGCTTTTTCGTCGAATCGAAAATTTTCCTAACGTTACTCTACGTGTGTATTTTCGTTACGCGCATTCGGTTAGGTCCGATTGATTATTTTTATTTTTTGTGAGCAGCGCACGTATTATAAAAAAATAAAAATGAGGGGGACACAAAATCATAGAGCGATTACTTAAATAATATGGTTTTTCGCATAGCTCGATAGATGGCGTTGGCGTGAAGTTAGATCGCGCTATGGTTTCGTTACACGCATTTGGTTAGGTCTGATGGATTATTTTTATTTTTTATAACACGTGCGCTGCTCACAACAAATAAAAATAATCAATCGGACCTAACCAAATGCGCGTAACGAAAATACACACGTAGAGTAACGTTAGGAAAATTTTCGATTCGACAAAAAAGCGCAGAAACGTAAGTTTATGGCGTAGCACCGAGTAAGTAGTTTGCGGCGTAGCTTCTCAGGCTCTACGCCGTAGCACCTAGAGGTCTACGGGTTCTACGCTGAAGACTTGCACTAGTAGGTCTGTTGATAAAATATAAACAAGGATTATTTATAATACTTATATTACGACCCAATGGGTCCTTCTAAGTGACAAGCGACATCGTGGCAGATTCAGACGGAGCTGGTGAGATAAACTGGACTCCTTCGATAACGACTGGTCCTTAGTAGCTGTAGGCTGGGAGAACTAGCTACTAGTACTAATACTTTGCCCTGCAATGGAACATTATAAGCTTGTTATAAAAAATATTTATTAAAATTGTCATACATAATTATG